>OX941086.1:91622000-92323500 GCA_954870635.1 Arctium minus | reverse complement strand
CTTGAACATTTGAAGAATTTGGGTATTGTGTTGTTTTGGTCCCTAATATGGGAGGATTCAGAGTACAAATAGTTTTAAATGGGATTATAGTGTGAGTTGGGGGGTTTTAAGAACAATTATTGAAATATGGTCATTTGGGGCTTTACTCAACCTACGGGTTTTTATATTTAAAAATTTTAAGTCCTTCGACTTTAAAAGTGTGAGTTGTTGGAACGGACATCCTTTAATTTGGGAACATTTGGAAAAGTGTGGACCTTACGGTTTGGGCCTTTGGTCAATTATATTTGGATAAAGTGCTAATTTTGGGAAAGTTGTACATCGGCTTATGTAGTCATATTGGCTCTATTTTAGTGTCAAAAGTTTTATGATGCCTTATGCCTTGATTTGTACACTAACGATTTTTGGGACGTTGTCTGGTTTAAATGGTTGATTATGGAGCGTTTTATGGAAATGCAATTATTGCACAAATGTTGGTTATTACATGTTTTGGATGCGTTAATTCATTCATATGGAGTCATATAATGTTTAGACTATAATGCGATGGATCCATAGGCATAGAAGTCGGGTTGTTCATCATAGAGCTTGTAACGTCCATGTTTGAGTCTAGTGAGTGGTCCCCAAGTCATGTTTTTTTAATGTAAGTTTGCGGTGGTGCCCTGCAGAGCCGTATACGGAGCTAAGTCTTGCGGTGGTGCCCATGGTGAGCCGGATACGGGGACTTATGACTTTTGTGGTGACACTCATCTAGAGGTTGAGTAGACACTAGGATCATTTGGGTATCTTGCGGTGGTTGCTCAGAGGAGCCGTATACGGGTATCCATGGTCTTATGTGAATCTCGAGAACGTTGATAAGTGACATAACTTTGTGTGCCCGCTACATTCGATGGAATCGGGTCTCCCCCGTCACCGAAAAGTGTTATTTTGGGGTATTCCCTTACCCATACCTTCAGTGTTAAATATCGTGTGGGTGCGTTTTGGGGAGATTTAGATGTTGAATAATCATTTAAAATGGGTGCATGGAAATTAGCAGTAACATGATTTGCAAATAAAGCCTTTTTATAATCAGTATTTCGGGAATGGCCTTATTCAATAAATGTTTTATGATTTATATGATGAAAATTGCTTTAACTCACTAGGCGTTACTAACACTTTTTCTTTTCGACATGTATATCAGGTCTTAGATGGATCTGAGTGGCGAGTGGAGCGAGCTTGGTAGAAGTTCCGGTAGGATGGCTTTAGTGACGTCATCCGGTTTGGTGAAGATAGCAGATTTGGTGGTTTTAGTAACGCCCGACTAATTTTGTCCCCGTTTGTGGGACTAGATAGTTCCGTTAGAACTCTGATACATGTTTGTAATGGTTCTCTCTTTGTAAGTTTTAGATATTTTGCTAATACAATGCTATGTACTTATGGGTTTTGGAAGTTTTAATTTGTCTGCTATTTTCGAATTTTAGGGGTGTTACATATTGACTCAGAGCTTTTGATTCTGAAGCTTCTAACATGGAAGAGTCAGAAGCTCTGAAGTCTTCTGATCCTTGTGTAGTTTTGGTAACTGCAATGCGCAACAATTACTCCAACAATCATTACCAATTATTGGGAGTTATTCTCGACATTAATTTAGGAACATTAACAATTCTCTAGGTTTATAAGGAAACGTTTCTGCCAAAAATTGGGACTAGAAAATTTGAGATTATCCACAAGTTGATTTTTTGATACACATGCAAATTAGGGTCAAAATACAACTTATAGAAAGCAAGCTTTTACGCAATCTCAAAGTTTTATCTAGGCTTTAAACACTTTATTTCTCCGATTATCTCCATATTCAGGAATTTCCTCCAACATTGGTGATCCAACGTTAGAACATACTCCTCCTAATGTCTTTCTCTGGTGCAATTCAAGAGCGTAATAAATAAGCAAAGACCTCCATCACATAGTCTTCAGTGGCAGCAGGAATGGCATAAGATGAATCTGATTTGAGGGTTTATGCAGAGGGTGGTTACTGGAGCGCTAGGGTGTTGTTTGTGTTGTCCTTGCGGTGGTCGGAGGAGTGTTGGTCATGAGATTGGTTACATGAGATAGGCGGGTGATGATTGTGAACGACTGGTTGAATAAGTTAATTACGGTGAAGAGGTTCACTTGTACGACGAAGAGAGGTTGAGAGATTAATAGAAAAAGATGGCTCTTCTATTAAGAGAGAGAAAGAGAATAAAACATAAATTTTCATATAAAGTAAAAAATTTGTTAAAAGATGAAAGTGATCTTGACTTAATGAAAATTTAAATACAGTTAATCAAAAGGATAAAAAAAACAACACTGAAAATTATAAAAACGCAAATCGTAATTTCGAAACTATAAAAACAAAAATAACAACCTTACCATAAGTTTACTCTTCTCAAACCATAAGTAATTTATTATTATTTATATTTGGAAATAATAATTTAATGAATTATAAAAAAGTAATTTTCACATAAGGAAAGATTCTTTTCTTCATAACCTATGTGATCAATGTTAAAACACCTTTAACTTGTGGTTTAACAATATCAAACTGTACACTACTTTTAACTTGTAATTTCTAAACATTTTTATATTTATTTTTATTTCACAACTTTTACGACACGTTTCTAATATTTGATGACATATCATCAGATAAATAATAAATTTTTATATAAACAACGGTAAACAAATAAACAATAGTCGATTCAATTAAAAAGTTTGTCTTTACGAACCATCGTTTGAAACAAATTTTTTACGGGTTGAAGTTTTCCAAACTAGTCGGCCATGAACATGATAACCAACTCAGTCAAACTGCTTCGTTATTGTCGATTTTTGGGCTTCAATCGAACCGTAAACAACCCTAGTCTTAAGCAAAACATCTTTGTTCTTATATTAGTCACTATAAATTAAAAAAAAAACATGTAACATCAAATTAATTTATAAACTCATCTTTGTTATTTTTTTTATTATAAATAATTTAAATATATGATCAATAAACTATTTAATTTGGTGAAAGAGGAAACATGAGCCTCTTTTTATATGTTGTCATTATTTTATTTGTTGGGACCAATAACACGAAATGAAAAATTGGTAATTGCATTGAAGCCCATGAACTTTTATCTTATTTACACGATGCACCTTATACAATGACATCATGAACATTGCATACTATTGATCAAATTTTGTATAACCGATTGTAGATGTCCGAAGTACAACTAACTTATTCTCGTCAATTTCAATATGTCATGTGCAAAAAGGAAGAATTACCCCTTTATCTTGGTTGATTATAGACAACTCGTATACAATTTCTTTTGAAGTATATAATATTTATATATGACAAATGTAAACCAATAAACTCATACATACCCTCCTCATCTTTGGTGATGTTGGAACCCCTGACCTATTGGGAGGCTGAAAACCAGAATACCACTAAGCCAATGACCCTTTGGTAATTGGTATACCATCTTTCTGGACATGATATTGCATTTAGATATTAGAGGATACATCGGGATTCCTTGGTGTGTGTGTGTATATATATATATCATATATTTTATGGGTTGGGTTGGGTTCCGGTGAGAAGTTAAGTTAACGGTGAGAAACATGAGAAGTGGTTATCAACCGTTGGATGAGAATGGACGCATATTAGGATGAGATGCACTGAGATGCACCAGATCAATTGTCTTATAAGCCGCAATTCATGGGAGGGCTTGAGATTAAAATAGATCAACGGTTCAGATCCACTTCAAACGCTTCTCACCATTAACTCAACTTCTCACACGTTCCTTCACCATATTTTATATATAAATTCATAAAGTGAAGTTTTCCTTAAAGGAATCGTTTATCCTTCAAATGTAAGTTTATGTATTTGGTATTTTTGTTCTTCCTTTTTAATATTTAAGGGTTTGTCCAAGGTGTTTCTGAGTGGTTGTCGAACCCCGTTCACACCCAACTGTTAGAAAGGACATTAAAATCAACTTTTGTTTAAAATTGTTGAACTAATGTACAAAAGGCGTTAGTTACTTCTAATTATCGAATTTGATTATCAATATAGTGACCAAATTTGGAACTAAATAGACAAATTGAAGTTTAATGTATGTTATTCCAAGCATTAAACTACACTCATACAATAGTCCTTCATTATTCTATATTGTACCGGTCAGGGACGTTCTTGGGAGTGCGGGTCGGACGCATGCTTAGGCCCAAAGGAACAAGGGGCGCAATTTTTTTAATTATATATTATATAGTAGTAGTTAAAAATTATAAATAAAAAAGACAAAAAAATTAGTATATAATAGGACCCAAAAAGAATTTAACATTATATTAAGAATCCAAACATGTATTAATTAATTACATTGGACAATATAATGTGTAAAAAGTTGATTGGTCTTTCATTTTATAGTATTGCTTAATTAACAAATACTAATATCTAAAAACTATTTATGCTTAGAAACCTTGATATATAATGCATTATTCATCTTACACATACTCTTTTGATTATTGCATATGCATGAATTTTAGTTTTATGTTAGAATATAATAGATTTTTGTTATTAACTAAGAAAACTCATACATTTTGAAAACAATTACCAACTATACGAGATGACCCAACTTGTATCTATATTTATGATTTCAAAACTATCTTCTTCTTCTTTTATCATATATTATTAACTTTTTATTACATAATATTGAGTGCATGAATATTAAATACCCTCTTATCTCTAAAACAAGAATAAGATCGCAAACTATAATCAACATGGACTTTTGATTATAAGTTTAAAATTCTTAAAAAAAGCTTGTTTCATCCGAATGGTCAACATAGTGACCTCAAATGATTTCAATCTATATATATATATATATATATATATAAGGTATATCATAAGATGTCTTTGATCGTGTAACGAATTGACGATGCTATGTAAAATTGATATGATAGATAATATTAATTTAGAAATAATTATTGATTGATCATGCACTAGAAATATCGGGAAAAACGGTTTTATATAAATTAATATTTTTTTGAATTTAATGTTATCTTTGATGATATAAACAATATATTGAAAAGAATTCGTAGTTATCGAGGACCAATTTTTACATCTCGTCCAGGACCTATAAAATGTCAGGAACGGGCCTTGCAACGGTATCGTTTTCTCACGAGCATTCCTGATTTGAAAAAAAAAAAATACATCTTAATTTTGAGTATAAATAACCGATTCTCATCTTTAAGACCGATATCTTCATCAAACAAATTCATTACAACTATCCGTCTATCCCAATAAACATTTTCTGATACTCACATTAGACTTCACTCAAACAAGTCATTATTTATTGGAAACAAGTTCTTTTGACATACGTGATCTCAAAGTCAAACTTTAGCATTTCTCGTGAAAAATGTATATTTTTCAAACATGAGGGGACTGATTTGCAACCCACATATAAGTCAAGGGTACTAAAAAGACATAATAACACAAAATGAGGGCATATATAACAAGTTATTTGGTTATCGACAAAAATTGAAAATCATTTCCATTGCTACAAACTACGTTCACTAAAGAAAACCGCCATAACCACCCTTCTTCCGCCGACCACCACCGCCTCCGTCGCCGGAGCTACCGGCCATAAGCCTCACGAATCTAGAAAGGAGAACTCATTTTTATACTCTTGTACAAAGCGGAGCTCGTACGGACATATTTAGAGAGTAAGAGATCGAGTTTAGAGGGAGAAAAGGAGTGTGTTAAATAATCTCATGGCATGGTTGAGTTGCAGGATTGAAAGTAACGGTGACGGAGTCATTTTACTGACTCCGAGGCGATGAAGATTAGGCGATCCTTCTGTCGGTATCTTCTTCTGCTTTTGGTCCTTTTTATTCAAAAAGGTAATAGTTTTGCCCTTTTTTTTTGAAATCTATTAGCTTGACGTTATAATTGATGTTACTTTAATTTTTAGTGCGCATGATGATCTGAGTGATTCAGAGGTTGGTTTGTTTGTTTCCGTACTTTATTTGTCTTTGTTTGATTGAGTTTGGATCGGCGAACTCACCAACAGTGACACTCATGAAACTTGTGTAATTGGAATTGAAGTTTAGATTAATACATTTAAATCGTTGTGCTGAGTTCGAATCCAACTCGCGCTGATGTTTTTGCATCGTGTTTATCAGTTTATGTACTATTTTGTAAAAAATTACAAAGCGATTTTCGAGATTTGCGGTTTAGTCGTGAACAAAGTCGTTCTAACACTTACAAGGATGAACTTCACGGAGGAGGTCGTTCAATCTTCTACTTGAAGTATGGTCTATGAAATGTCCATGGTGGGATTTTAGGAGAAAATTACTTTGATTGATTTTAGGTTTTAATATCGAGGACCTGACTTCACGCTCTGTTCCTTCTGATTCATCAGGACTAAACGAATTCTATGTTCCCATCTCAAGTCAATCTCATGAGCTTCTTACCCATTAACAATTGTAGACTTGTATAGGCTGAGATTGAAGATATTGTTTAGTTTTGTACTGCAAAATTGATTGTTAGTTTGCGGATTTCTTGTTCGCTTGGAAAGATTAGGAGCATGTCTCTAGCTGGTATAAGCAGAAAGTATATTTATTTATGAACAAGAGCACGTAACGTGATACTTATTTAGGCTTGTCATTGCTTGCATTGCTGTGTTCTGATGTTGTATTGAGAACCTGAAGTGTAGTTGGTACATGCACATTTATGTCATTTTTTATGCATGTATGATATAGTGAGGCTTGTCTATTATCTGCTGATCTAATGCAGTTCATTACCTTGAATTTACTTCCTCCATCCCAAAAACCTTGGACCGCTTTGTAAATTTTCTTTCTCAAAGAAGATCATGCTTCAATATTTAACCTTAAAGACAAATTTGATGTTGCTCAATTAACCTTCATTTCTAAAGATTGGATAAAGAGTCACTTGTAAGGTTGTATTTATGCAAGGGTACCATTTTTGAAAAACACTGTTTTTAGATTCTTTCTAAATTGTAAAGTGGCTCTTTTATGGGACAAAGGGTGTATTATCAATGATCCTAACTCACAGAACAACAAACAACAATATTTAGTAGGGGCATCTTGAGCTTGCTTGTAAGAGTAATAAACTTCAAATTACATTCTATTTTATGCTTGCAAATTACTATTAATGTATGTGGCATACATCATGTAGGGTTTGGAACCATGTGATTTAGGGGCCGTTTACCTTACCGGATGAACATGGCAAGGGCCATTAATCTTACCCGGTAAGATCGATGATAAGGATTGAGAGTCTTACCCGGTAAGTGAGGGTGACGACTCTTACCCGGTAAGCGCTTACTGGGTGAATTGTTGCATACAATACCATTTTGATGAACTATAATTTTACCAGGTAAAGTAAGTTAGAGAGTGTTGGATTTAACCGGTAAGCGCTTTTTGGGTAAGTGTTTGGGTAAACCGCCCCTAAAGGACTTCTAAACTTTAAAACTTCATTTACTTTTTTTTGAGTTATCATTCGACTCCCTGTAGAATTGCAGAAGAAACAGCTTCTTTTCGTGTGATTCAAAAATCAACATATAGTAACTATAGTTTCCACTGAAAGGTAATATCTGATGGTACGATTGTATGTTGCATTGGTCCGATGACCAACCTTGTTATCGCTTGACCACATGGTTGTAAAGATTGCACAATTCGTATTTCAAATATCGTAGTTATTTTATTGACGAAGCAGATTATGTGAATCTCATTGGAAATCAAAATCATGTCTAATTCATCATCAAGTGGTGAATTGCCCGCATATCCACAAATTGAATTATTATACAATTATATGAATTTTCCTTAATTCTACTACCTTTCTTATTTCTTGTAGTGTTCATTGACCCGTTACTTATTAGCAGCCACATGACCAGAAAGGTTTGATGATTGGTATTTGGTGAACTTGTAGTGAACGATCATGTATCCACAGAAGCTTACGTATTATGTTTTGTATGTGAAAGTAAAAGATACTTGTTCCTTATAGAGTGGAGTGGTATCTATAATTTGAATCGATTCACAATTCATGAAAGTAGTGTTGCAATTATTGATTTGATTCATGAGTTGACAACTATGGACAACTATGCTTATCCACGTCACTTTTAACACTCCTATGAATTTTGATCCCTTGATATTTTCCCAGGCAATGTGACAGCTAAAGCTTTCACAGGGACCTATGGTATAAACTATGGAAGAATAGCAGATAATATCCCGTCTCCTCACGAAGTTGTTACTCTCCTTAAAGCTTCTAAGATAAAGAATGTTCGAATTTATGATGCTGATCACAGTGTTCTTGATGCATTTAGGGAGAGTGGGCTGGATTTGGTGGTTGGACTTCCCAATGGATTGGTGAAAGAAATGAGTACCAATGCCGATCATGCCCTGACCTGGGTTAAAGAAAATGTTCAAGCCTACTTTCCCAAGACACATATTGTTGGCATTGCTGTGGGAAATGAAGTTCTGGGAGGGGGTGATCTAGATCTTCAGGAAGCTCTGTATGGGGCGGTTAAAAATATTTACAATGCTACACAAAAGCTGCAACTGGCCGATGCAGTTCAGATATCAACTGCACATTCACAAGCTGTTTTTGCTAATTCCTATCCTCCGTCTTCTTGTACTTTTAAGGAGGATGTTGCTCAGAACATGAAGAAATTATTGGATTTATTTTCGCAGATGGGTTCCCCATTTTGTTTGAATGCTTATCCTTTTTTGGCTTACATGGGTAGTCCCGACCAGATTGATATAAATTATGCTCTTTTTAACCCAACCGATGGGATATATGATGAGAAAGTAGGTCTTCATTATGACAACATGCTTGATGCTCAGATTGATGCAACTTATGCTGCTCTCGAAGATGCTGGATTTAAGAAGATGGAGGTTATAGTGACAGAGACAGGTTGGGCTTCTCATGGAGATCCAAATGAGAGTGCAGCAACACCAAGAAATGCAAGGACTTACAATTACAATTTGCGGAAAAGGCTTGCCAAGAGAAAGGGAACTCCGCGAAGGCCGAATTTTGTATTGAAGGTGTATATTTTTGCTCTATTTAATGAGAATTCAAAGCCTGGTCCAACTTCTGAAAGGAACTTTGGACTGTACAAACCTGATGGGAGAATCTCATACAATATTGGCTTTCCTGCACTGAAGTCCTCATCTGCAGCTTCATCTCTTTTATCAATGAAGGTATGCAGCTCATCTTACATTTGCAATATTAATGATTTGGGTTATGCTTGTTTTTGTTCCCTAATATTCTACAAGTTTTTTGACATATAATCATAGAAATTTGGCTAAAACTGCGTTTATAGAAATATAAATAATAATAATAAAGTTTTGTGCATCCATGAAGTCTGTACCTAAGCTTTCCTGATCTTGTTCACAGGCCGTGGTCTAGATAAGCGTTGACTGGAAATGGTTGTTTACCAAGTGTTTGTTAAGCTTTGACTGAAGCACTGACCCAATCAGAAAGCAACCCCTTCCTTACTGGGTCAGCATATTTGTGGGTCATAATGTGTTGGTACCCTAGCTGATGCTGATCAGAACCGGTCAGCAGTAGGTAAACAAGCCCTTAGTCTTCATAAATGGCACAACACGGTACACAGATTCTACCACATGAATCCACTGTCAATTCCATTAGCCTTTATGTTGCTCTAGCTTTATGAGATCTATTTGGGGTTCATCCACCTAATGCAAGAAAGTAAGCTGCGATCCTATAGAAGCCTCTTTACTAGCCTTGCACAAAACATGCTGATTTGCTTTTCTAAACCCACGCACGCCATTGAAGGATCTTGAAAAACCATTTCTTATTTGGTAACTATTGTGTGGCAGTTCTAAGTCTTACAAATGTGCTTGCTGACTTGCTTTATGGCATGTTGAAAATTATGAATCTGATGGGAAGATAATTCATGTGTGCAAGCAGCTTCATTATAATCAACTATCGGCATACTATATATATTTGCAAACACAAAAGCACCATTAATGTAATCGAACGTTCAGAGTTGTTAAGGGTGCGTTTGGTACGTGAGACAGTACAAGACTGAACAAAAACTTGTCGTCCCACGTTTGGTGCGACAATTAGACTAGGACCGAAAAATGCATTTTTTTTTCTACCCCACCAAAATAGATGGAACAAAAATTAGGAAGATAGGACAAGATTGATAAATTAGGAAACTACCCATGTCAAATTAAAACCCTAAAACCTTCCACAATTCTTTCACCAACCTAGCCTCACTCCGATCCAGTCCAGTCCTCTCCCTAAAAGTTGAGGGAATAGGATATTGAGTGATGTGTTTGAGAAGTAATTTGCTATACATCTAATTTTTGGGGGGTTGGAATAAAAACTGGTATTCAGAAACTTGATGGCATGGTTGATATTTCCTTGGTGAAGAATGTGTGATAATGGTGCTTGTTTTTATTGTATCAGGATTTTGGAGGTCAACACCTACAATGGTGGTATGTGTGGGTGTGTTCATCAGTGTTGTTCCTCTTCTCAAGGTTATGATCCTTTTTGTTGTTGTCCTGTCTGTAGAATAAGACAACTTCTGTATGTAGGTTTATTATAATTTAGATTTAGTACCAAATATTATTATTATTATTATTATTATTACCCCTTTCATCCAAATATATGTTGCCAAATTGGGATGTCTTAATTGTTGGTGAGGTAGTAGGTACATTATGTTATCCTTAGTACTTGCACCCGCCACTTTTAATCTACTTCAGCAATGCATATCATTTTTGTGCTAAATGATCCCCTTTATATATACTTAGAAAAAAAAATGTTTATATTTGAAGTTTATTTTTCATTTTATATATGTGTGTGTGTGTTTCTCCTTTCTGTTCAACCAGTACTTATAAACATATGTAGGGTCAAATCTGAACCCATGACAATTCACACATCGGTTTCACCCCAACTGGGTCCTGGTCCCATTCCAACCAATCTATACCTAATTACCGGTCCCATCTTCGTCCCCAGTCCGGCCTAGTTTTTTCTAAAATCATTTTTACATAAAAATACTATACATTTTTATAAATACAATTTTTGAAATTCAGTATTGAAATACATTTAAGTAGATAAGAACTTGAAAAACTAAAACAACATGAAAACTTCAGGAAAAAAATGAGAAGATCTTGTCAAAATCTTAAAATACTTGTATTAGTATAATTTATAGAGTGAATTACACTTTGATCCATTGTCTATGGCAGCTTTATGGTTTTCGTTCCTACAAATTGTAAGGTACATTGTTTTTTGAATTGTGAGGACCAAAACTAAAAAGCAGCCATGGATGAGGGATAAAAAATGTAATTCTAAAAAACTTGTTTTTCCAATCGGGTCGATTATGTCTTGGGCCGGGTCAGGCCCAATTTTACCATCTCTTTTCACCCCAAATCTATGGACCCAAAGAACTTGGCCCAACATAAAGATAACCACATATTTGCCCCAACCAACTAAGAAAACCACAGATCGTGGTCTGTTCTTCCCGGCCAAACACCGGTTGCCGCCCATGTCAAAGAACAATACTGCCAGTACCACCTCCGCCATTTCCGAATTTCAAACTCAAATGGGCCAAACATTCTTCATTTTTTTCTATTCTTTTTGCAGTTATCAATATGCAAGTAGATTTACTTATTTTAGTATAAAAATTTACATAAAGATCAAAGCAGGTATGTTAATCAATGTGTTATGTGGTCAATTTGGAGCATAAAAGGAATGAATTGAACGTAATCACCCATGGTCCAAAAATCCCATATCTAGTAAGCCCGAGCTTTAGGTCTAAGCTCGGTCTAAAGTCCTATCATGCCAACTTTTCTTCAAGTCTTGGTTAAAATCTGATCTAAAATAGGCTAGTCCGAACAACAAAAAAAGCCCATACTTGTTCTTTTACTGAAAAACAAGCATAGAATATATGTTTGCGCCTAGACTCGAAAAAACTCGGGCTATTTACATCTTAAGCGTTAATGGTCTCTTCGAAGAAAATCTTGAAAATTAAATTTCCGATAATTTTTTAATATCATAATATTAAGAATTTGTGAATATGAGACTCTTTTGGGGTTGATATTTGTTTTTTCTTGATGTCATTTAAGTTCTTTAAATAAATAAATAAATTAAAAGGTCGTATAAATCTATACTATATTATAAAGATGACATAAAAAACTCTTACAAACAAGTCTTAAAGCTTAATGTACCGCTATTTAATGTTAATTACTTAAAAAAACAGCCATAAAACTGTATGTACTACATTTAATGTTATTCATTAATTTTCAATCATTATCTCTAACCATTTTAACTCCCCTAAAATAATTCAGATATAAAAAATCTAAAATATAATTAAAAAATCTTACAGAATATTTTATAAAAAAAATTATATTATTAAACCAAAATAAATTACATTATATTATTAAGTCTAAATTAAACAAATTTATATAAAAAAATCATTATCACTCTCTCACAACCATCCAAAATCGTAATGTAAATCGACAAAAAACAGAAAATAAAATGAAACATTAAAATCGTGATGTATCTAGCTGCATTGCTCGAGTACACTAGAAATATAAAAAAAATATCAATCTGTATTTATTAAGTACACACAAAAAAATCAATAACGTACATACAATACAACTCATGTAATCACAAAAAAATAAGATCTAGTAAAAGAAAGCCAAAGTCATTGCCAAGAAAGTGATGGGTACAGCGGCGGTGAAAGACGGAGCGAAACTATCGGCCGGTGGTGGTGGTGGTGGAGTGGCGCTACCGGTGGGAACTGGTGTGCCACTGCCTGGTGAAGGTGGGCTGTTGCTGCCTGACGGAGATGGAGTAGAACTGCCTGACGGAGATGGGGCGGAGGTAGGTGGTGAGACGGTGGTGGAGGGCGTAGGGCTAGGGGTTGGGGTTGCAGTGGTAATTGGTGGAGACACCGGTTCAAGGGTGGTGGCGGGTGCCGGAGCAGGGGTGGCAGATGCACCGGAAACGACATTAATGGATAATTTCTGACCAAGTTGACAATGAGTTCCAATGGTACAAATGTAATAATGATTCCCAGCTGCATTCAAAGTGATCCTGGCCGGACCGGTGGTGGCGACGGAAATGGGGTTGGCGGTGGTGCACGGCCCATACGCCGCCTGGGCCACTTCAGCAACGGTATGTGGTCCGGTGGTGAAGTTAAACAGAAGAACATCACCGACGGTGAAGGTCTGACGTGAGGCCCAAGTGGTGTAATATGATGCTCCTGCCGTCGGAATATTCCATCCGAAGGCGTCGCCGACCACATGGGTGGTCTGAGCCACCGTGCCGTGAAACTGGATAGATGCAAGCATGATGGCCATAACCACCATTAAGTTCACCTTAATTTTTCCTGCCATTTGTTTTTATTTATTTATTTATCAAAATATATATAAATGTGGGATGGATGGATGATTATTGAAGGTTTGAATGAATGGTGATATGGGAAATGGGTGTTTTAGCTTTTGTATTTATAGGTAAAGGTTTAGGGACACGTGGAAGGTGGGATGCTTCCAGAGAAAAGAAAAGTCTCCGTTTTGATGAGTACACACGATAAATCTATAAAAATAAAAACTTAATAATTGTAATTTTTATTTGTTATAATTTTAAATTTTTAATCATATGGGGTGTTTGGGATTGGTTATTTAAATAGTTTATTGACTTATTTCGTTTTGTTAATATTGATAAGCTGTTTATACCATTTTGTCACTGTTGATAAGGAATTTTTAATGTTATTACATTCTAACTTATTTGAAACAATTTATGAGTTTTTTTTTTTTTATTATTTTACATATATAAACAATCTCAAACACCATAAATAATAACTTATTAGTTTATTACGTTTTGGTACAACCATAAATTAATCAAAACATTTTTTTATAAAACTCCGGCTTAACACCATATAAGTTAATAAACACTTTTATATAAAAACATAAGTTGTTTTAAATAAGCAATCCCAAATACCCCCTAATTTGGTGCACCTCGACTAATCCAGGGATCCTAAAGAACAACCAAAAAAATCTACAGTGCTCTTGCAAGAATCGAACTGGTGACCTCTAAGGATCTCTAAAGACCCAAACTTTTTTGTCAGTTAAGCTAAACCTATAAAAATTTATCATCATAATTTCAATAAAAATATTAGTAGACATAGGAGTTTCCTTTTTTTATTTTACAAATTTCATAATTTGAATAAATTTACACAACAGTTTTTGTTTGTTGTTTTATATGTGCTTTAACATGTGTGAAAAAAATACAATATTTATATAATATTATTTTATACATTAAAGATTGTTTTTTTCACATATAAGATAGTAATGAACGTTCCATATATAAAATAACATTATATAAGTACTATATCTTCATAAATATTGTTTTCATATTCAAAATAAATAATGAAAATTGATCTATAAATTTATATAATTTATTAGGTTTATAATTTAATTAGCCGTATAGATATAACTTATCAACACAAATAAATATGTAATGTATGAATATGGTTAAGCAGGTAGGCTAACCCCCCCATCCAAAACGGTTTAGCTCCAACAACTTCAACTTATAAAGTTTCGATCTCATTTTTTTTTTTATAAATAAAATGGTTTTTCATGATTATATCAAATAATTGTTTAACGATAACGACATGTTTACGAGAGTTGTTAGGTATTATATGTTGCGTTGTTATCATGAAATTGACAGAGCAACGTAGAAAAAGTCTGATAAATGTTTTCAGTTGTCAAAACGAGTTAAATTTGACTCGTTCCACAAATTCGTTAAGAGTAAAGTTATATTTGACAACATATATTGGGCTTATTTTTGAAGTTTATTTATGGATATTTCAGGAGCTCATGTTACACTTGAAACTTTTAATTACACTGTAAAATGAGATAACATATATACATATAGGTTAAGCACATAAAAAGGCTAAATAACAATCTTAAATAATAATTTAAAGTTTAGAACCTAAACAAGGGTTTATATAGGTTGATGAAAGTCCAAAACACATGAAAAATTGGGCCCCAAAGTTTTAGAGGCTTTGTTCAAAATCAAATTTTAACATGTTAAAAAAACGACCTCGAATTAGTAAAAAAAATATCGGTTCATAAGATATAAACTAACTTTTTGAAAAGTTATTTCAGATTGATTAATGGAGTTTTGTTTTCCAACTATGCCCAGATTCATATTCTTTATATTTTCTTTTAGGTCATTTTATAATGTTACTTAAGTTATCGGGATGTTTTTACCAAACATTACTATTTTATCAATTACCTTATTGGTCAACAACTATTTTTCCAATCAACAACTGTATTTTCAATCAACAACTGTATTTTCAACTAACAACTAGTTTATCGGTAAAAAAAAACTACCTATTAGCTATTTTGATTTTTGAATTCATTGATAGATGAGATTTAGAGTATACGCAACAAATATGATATGATTTCTCTAAAATAAGTATCACATATCAAAATCTCTAAAAAAGGTAATCCAACTTCAACAATTACTTTATTTTAGTAATTCTAGCATTTACTATAGTACTAAAAGAGAGTCAAGTTCAGGAAAAAACGCTAAATAAATGGAAAACTGAAAAATTATGAAAAAGCAGATGAAAAGTAATATCAATATGGATGTCAAAATAACTAGAAAAATATGATCGATTTTTTAATGTAATTTGTTTCGTTCGAATTTTGATCATATTTCATATTTTTTCGATTTAAAAATAGGGGGTAAGAGATGTTTTAATTGAAAATAAAGTTATAACCATTTTTGAAAAGTTATATTTTCTTTTAGGTCATTTTTCGATTTAAAAGTTGTATGAGGTGTTTTTTAGTTTTTCATTTATTTAGGGTTTTTTCTAAAACTCCTTCTATTAAAATATTTAATACATTTAATATAAATATAGTTTTTTCCCCTAATTAAACATTTATTTTCAATACCTTTTATTGGTGAAAAAAATTAAAATACTATCTCTATCTCCTATGTATAGTCTTAGAAATTTCCCTAGATATTTTCATTTTCTTCTTTTTTCTATTTAACTATATAATATAGCATAAGTATTGGCGTACAAAATTCTCCCAAATTACTAAAATTTCAATTATTACATATTTGTTTGAGGTGAATATTTCTATTTTAAAAGTTTAGTAGGTGTCTCAACTTCCTAAAATTCATTTTTAATTAGACAATTTTAAGTTATTTAAATTGATATAATAATAAAATGTTCTACATAAATCTCGTGACTATTGGGATGAAAAATAATAATAAATAAGACGGTTGTAAACAGAAAAATGACGAGTGGTAGTCAACGATAATAAAAAGTCAAAATTAATACACAAATTAGTCGGTTCACGTTAGCACCCAGCTTCTTCACGCGGCTATTTTGGAACAAAATCAAAACATAGCATTTTGACATGTTCAAATATTTGAAATATCTGTCTTGCTAACTTTAAAATACATTTAATTATTAATAAAATAAGAAATTATAAAGAAATATATATATATATATATATCACAATCATTATTAATGAATCATAATAATTACCAATAAATATATATCTTTTTTTTTTGAACAACAACACAGTTTTATTACCAAACAACTCAAACACCAAGTTTTACAAAAGGAGCAACACTGAAACAAAGCAACGATACAGAACCGAACCAAAAACAGAACCTAAGGATAGTATATATAGTGCTGCGATAGAGAGTTTGCGAGAAGCAGACTAACGCCGCAACAAAAAACAAACAAGGTACCGAATGTGGAAGAAACAACACAACTTCAACCCCTTTTAACACCCGGTCACACCGACTCCAACCGGCCCCAAAACGCCAACCGTTTACCCCATGAAACTGTACCCCGAGGGCCGAGGCTGCCCAAATCAGAATCTAGCTGCAGCTCTGAATCCCATTTTTAACAACCATGACGCCAAAAACAACTTTGTCCCAATTGTAGAGACTTAACCCACTAGCATCCCACGCTCAGCCCTCGATCAGAACCAACTCGATCAAGAAGCAGGCCAATGAATTAACCCAAATCGAAAGGAAATGTAGTTTGCAAAGTTTGTACGAATTGTTCGGTTTGCAAATGAAACGCAACAGTTGTATTTATGTTTTAATTTTGAATTTATATACGAAACTTAAGGACCGTTTAATAAATGTTTACTTGATAAGCATATGCTGAATCAATCAGGAACGGATTCAGAATTTTTTTTGTACGGTGACACCATATAATATAGACAAAAAGTAATTATAAAAAACACGATTTTTATCGAAGCGTTTTCATCTTTTTACCGACTTTCAATATTGTCTGATATGTTTTTTTGCCTAATTCCACCATATTGAGGAACTTTTAAAGCTTTTTGCTTGATTTCGAGGGATTTTTAATTTTTTTTATTGATTTCGAGTGATTTTTTCCCTTTTTTGGTTGATTTCAAGAGTTTCCTTTTGGCGTTTTGGTCGATTACGAAGTACGGTTGCACCTTCAACGACAACATCTTCCAAAACAATACGGGTTGCATCTTTTATGAACCTAATTTTTTTACCCTTCGTTAGAGAAATAATATGTTGGCACGTGCTACCGTGGCCACCATACCAGGTCGGTCCATTGAGTCATTTATCTTATTGGATGAACACATTAAGGGACGAGAATCTTACCCGGTAAACGCGATAATAAGGATGGAAAGCCTAGCATAGTAAGTGAGGGTGAGGACTTTTACCCAGTAACCGCTTACCAGATGAATTAATTTATACGATATTGTTTTGATGGACTACAATATTACTTGATAAAATAAGTTAAAGTGTTCATTCTTACAGATAAGTGATGATGAATTAGCATTTGAGTAAACAAACCCTTAATATAAACTTATTTAATTTAATTGACGATGAAATACAGAAATAGTATTCATTGTCAATTTTGACATGTTCTTAAGTCCTTTTTCTAAATAATCAAACTTATTAAGTAATGTTAGGTGTTTATCCGTTATATCAAATCTCAAAAACTATAAATTAGAAGCATTAATATTTTTTTAATAAAATTTATATGTGCACTTAGTAAATAAATTAAAAAATATCGTAACTCGTTTTGATACGATGTATGTCAATTTCTAGAATATTGACATAATTCTTTTTAAATAAATTTAGAATGTAAAACTAATAAAAATAAAAGGGTTAAAGTGTAATATTTAAAGAAATTCAAAAGGCGAAACCACCTAATCTCCAGACCGACGAGGCTCCCGGACCCACCACCACGAACCACGGCTAACGATTCACAATCTTGACTTCACACCTCATTATGGTCAACGTCACTATGCACCTCTCTTTTCAACTTTCCGGTCACCTTCCACCACCACCCTTCCTCTCTCTCTCTCTAGATATATACATATATAATATATATACACATGTAGGGATGAGATCGGAAGAAACCCTAAAAAAAATAAAAGAATTGAAGAACTCATTATAACCGTTAGATTAAGATAATCCAATGTATGAGATAAAAAATTGGTTATAACCACTTTTTTGAAAAAAACTAAAAATATTTTCTCCTAATTTTTAAAATCGAAAATTAGTCGAAACAACGAAAATTGGAGCGGAAAAAAATTACAACAAAAAAATGATATATATATATATTTTTTAATTTGACATCCATTTTAATATGTTTTATTATCTGGTTTTTTCTTGATTCTTTGATTCTTTTATTTTTCAAGGTTCTCGATGAATCTTTTACTTAGTTACATATATGATATATATAATGTTTTTTTATTGTAAAAAATAAAAGATAAATAAACGATTTAAGAGGGTGAAAGTGTTTTGTTTTTCTCTTTCTAAAACTTTCCCTATAAATATACACACCCATTTCTATAAAAAAAACATCCCACATTCACAACTCACAACCCTCTACAATATAGAAAGAGAAACTCACGAGTTTTAGAGAGAGAGAGAAAAGAGTAAAGGGGCGACCTGAGATTCATTTACACCTACAAAAACACACACAAAAGATGGCTAAATTGAACTCAAGTATGATCATGGTATTCATGATGATGGTTGCATCCATGCAGATACACAACTCCATGGCTCAGACCAGACATGTCGTCGGAGATACCTTGGGCTGGACCATTCCCACAAACGACCCCGCTGCATACACCGCCTGGGCTGCCGGACAAAACTTCACCGTCGGCGACACTCTTGGTATGTATCTCTTTTTTATTCTTATTTTACTTGATTAATTATATAAAAAGCATTCCAATTTTTTATTTTTTTAATACCATGTTACTTCTAAAACTTTTGATTACACTGTAAAATGAGTCAACAAAGATATATGTATACAAATTACAGAGGTAATGATAAGACGTATTAATAAAAATTAGAGTAGAAAGGATATATTCGTTGATGAAAAATCCTAAAAGTAGGCTTCAAATTTTTAGGAGTTTTATTTAAAATTATATATTTAAAGATTGGAAAATGGCAATAATAAAGGTGGGATATATATAATATTTATAAAATGAAAGAGGAAACACATGTCACATGCAAAACAAGAACACTCCAATTTTTAATTGAAGTAATCAATAATTTTGTGTAATTTTTTATTTATGGACTTTAGTGGTGTGAATTTGACTAATTAATTAATTATTTATTTATTTGGTTGTAGTTTTTAATTTCACCACCGGTGCACATAACGTGGCGCAAGTATCACAAGCGGCGTATGGGCCATGCACCACCGCCAACCCCATCTCACTCACCACCAACGGCCCCGCCACCATCACCTTAACCACCGCCGGACCCCACTACTACATTTGCACCGTCGGAGCACATTGCCAAATTGGTCAAAAGTTGACCATCAATGTCTCCGCCGCCGCAGCCGCTCCCACCACCCCTCCTCCGGCAGCCGCACCCGCCACCCCTCCTCCGGCAGCCGCACCCACCACCCCTCCTCCGGCAGCCACACCCACACCAGCAACAACTCCGGCAGCCACACCAACTCCGGCAGCAACACCGACCACCTCACCGGCACCGTCTCCGGTTGATCAAGCTAGCCCACCATCACCTCCGACATCCGGCCCATCTCCGTCAGGCAGTACCGGTCCTCCTCCCAGCGCCACCACATCTCCCACCGGAAGCACCACTCCTGCACCACCAAGTAACGCCGCCGCATCTTTCACCACGGTGGTTCCGGCCACTTTCTTGGCGGTTGGTTTAGCTTTGTTTTACTAAATTGATCATGTAGGTGATATATTTTTTTTCTTGATTATTAGTTGGAGAGATTACACGGGTGTGTGTGATTAATTTTCTGGATTTTTATTCTCTTGTTTGTAAGGATTTAAATTATGTTCTTTTTCATGATTCGTATCAATAAATTTCACCTTTTTTTTTTCTTACGGATTTATTCTATTCCTAAAGATATATATAATATAACAACCATAAAGAAGAAATCGTATTGATTCCAAAGTGGTCATATTATAATATTCTTTTTATAATTAAAATAAATTCTAAAGTTTCTAACTTTGTATCAATCTTTATTATTATCTACAAATTCTAAAATACTAGAAACGTACTCGCGCAATACAGCGAGATACATCACGATTTTAATGTTTTATTTTGTTTTTTGTTTTTTTGTCGATTTACAGTATGATTTTGGACGGTTTTGAAAAAGTGATAATTTTTTTTATAAATTTGTTTAATTTAGGCTTAATAATATAATGTTGTTTATATAAAAAAAAATTAAATATTTTGTTAGAATTCAATGATCATCTTATATATTTTAATGACATCTAGAAAAAATAACTAATTACATAATTAATAATATAATTAAAACAAATTTATAGTAATATAATATATTAATTAATAGTGATACATGGAAATGTCTGCATAAAAGGAAGACCCTACACATACCAAATTGGTGGGTGTTAGAAGTTTGTAGCAGTAATATGTATCTTGTGATTTGATATTTGTAAATTAAGAGATTTTAAAATATTGCATAAAATGATGGTACCTTGTGCCTAATAATTTGTATTTAAGAGTTTTTTATCCGTGCTTTATAATATAGTATAGATATAGATATAGATTACAATAAATAATTTTATAATAAATTTATTTACTTATATATATATTTTTTATTTTTTTAGTAAAGCTAACAATGATTATAAATTATTTTTTTATTAAATGAGTCTATATTTTTAGTAAGATAGCAACGCTTATAAATCAAAATTTTTGCACATACCAAATTGGTGGGTGTTAGAAGTCTGCAGTAGTAATATGTATCTTGTGCTTTGATACTTGTAAATTAAGAGATTTTTAAAATCTTGCATAAAATGATGGTACTTTTTACCTAATAATTTATATTTAAGAGTTTTTTATGTCTGCTTTATAATATAGTATAGATTTTAATTACTTTAAAGTAATTAAATGGGAAATTAATTACGATTTGAACACTTTTACAATCTATAGATTTATGGGTTTCCCCTTTTTCATCTTTAGGCATCCTTCACTGAACTTTTCTAAAAGTAATAAATCATTGCTCAATTTTAATTTTTTATGATGTTATTAATATTCAAGTAATTTAGTTTACAATAAATGACAAAACACGTGCAAGAAAGTCTCGTCAAATATATCTATACTATATTATAAAACATTTAAAAAAAACTCTTAAAAACAATCTATTAAACTTTTAAATTTTTTTAAAAACAACAAATAAAACTTTATATACTACTTTTAATGTTAATTACTTAATTAATCCTTATCTCTAACCTACTTCAAATTCTCCCATTCCCATCTGCCGCCTTAAACCTTCATCCCTTTCAATCTCTTAAGGCAACTGTAGTGTAACACCCCGAATTTTAGACCAAGATCGTATTAATGTTTATAAACTACCCTTATAATTACACCTCTAGACTAGTCGTGAAATCGTGTTCGGACCATCGAGTTTTGGAAGAGGAGGGACCTCGACGACAGTGACCGGAGACAGTGCCTTTGGGCATTGTCGCGTGTCACAATCGCACCCCTTAACCCACCTACGGTACACTTTGGGCGAGAGTGCCCCGCGAGAATGCCAAGGGCACTCTCGCGTGTCAAGGTCGCCGACGGTCTGATGCTTGCAGTACACTCCCCGCGAGAGTGACAGGCGATAATGCCATTGTCACTCTCTCCTGGCATTGTCGCCGACAGGAGCTGGATCTTTAAATGACCCCTTTTATTAGGTGAACCCGATTTAGTGTTTTGAAGGGTTTCTTTGGCAGCCGATTTTCTCTCAACTTTTGCCTTCAAGGGAATCACCTAGTCTCATTTGGGAGTCAAGACCCAACCTCTACTTCTAGGGTTTTGTAATCACAAACCCATTTGGTGAGTTTCCTAACCTTTAAATTACCTTAAATGAGTTTATTTGCTTATTTGATAATTGTAGGTGATTTGGAGTTTGACCTAAAAACTAGGGTTTGGTGGATTTTGCTCAAATATGGATAATTGTTCTTATCAGATACATTTAATGATTATGATGGCTCATATATGTCTAATAAGGAGAAAAATGGGTTGTGCCCTAGTGAAGAGTCATTTCCCCAAAAAGGGGGTTTTGACTCAAATAATTACGGTTGGGTCTAGATTATCGCTCTAGTGTTTTTATGTCTTTTCTTAGTTGAAACATGCTATTTTATTATGTTCATGGAATGCGTTATATTTTGAGTGAACAAATGTCATATGTGGATATCATGTTTTAGAATGGAATTATTGTCTCTACTTAATTACGATTATAATTATGGAACTTAATGTCCATTTCTTTGTGTATGAGGATTTGGACGATACAATATATATGGATTTAATTGTTGACCATGTTAAGTCGCTAGCGAGTAGACAATGGCGGACTTTATAGTCCTTGAGGTGTAACTCGTCTAGATTGGATAGGCAATAATGTCCGTAAGTCCTTGAGGTGTAACTCGACGGAGTAGGCAATAAAGGCATAAACGGTTTGAGGATTGTGATGTCTTCATGGCATGGGAACTAGAATCGGGACATGAGGTGTAATCCAATAACATCACGGGTGACTCCATTCACGTGTTCTCGTCACCTAAGATGGAAACGGGTCTCCCCCGTATTGCAAGAGTTATCTCTTGTGTATTTTGTTTATGCGTGGAATATCTTTTCCAAGTTGAATGTTAGCATTGGTTCAACCCTTGGATGTATCGGTAACAATTAATTATGATGTATTCGCTTAAATTATATACTGTTAAATTTTTACAATATCACTAGACTTTTGGTCTAACACTTGTTTTGGTGTTTAATGGCTCACAAGTCCTACTAGCGGTGTGCATAGGTGTAACGCCCGTAAATTTCGGTAAGTAAATGTCACCCGGGCGTTTCTGTGACTCGTAAACCTTGGGGTTTTGTTGGGAAATGCTTCGTTTAAAGTTCCTAAGGGTTTCGAGAGTGTTGGCATGAAAGAAGTCAAGTTTTGGGACTTGAAGAAGTTTGGGCGACTATGCCCCTTGGCATAGTCGCCGTGTCACTCTCGCGGGAGAGGTACCGCGGCCCATATGGAGCGGGCGACTATGCCCCGCGACTATGCCAAGGGCATAGTCGCCGTGGCAATGTCGCGGATGGGGGCTGAGAGGCTGTTAAATCCGAATTTCTCACCATTCTCCTCATTTCTCACTTTTATCTTCTTCCCTTTTCTCTCCCAAACCCTAAAACCGAACCCTAACACATTTTGGAGGCTTTTCTTCTTCCTACCACATGATTCTTAATCATCTAGCTAGTTGGGATAATAACCCACAAAACCTTCATCTTCATCTTCCTCGTCAAGTTCAACGGTTGGGAGCTCGGGTTGAAGTGTTGGATTGGGTGTTCTCGAAAGCCTCTTTGTCTTCAAGTGTAAGTTTTCTTGTAATAAGGTTATAAATGCTCCATTGGTGGTTTCTTAAGGTTCAATATCTCAAATCTCGGATTTGATGGTTTTAGAAAAATTAGGGTTTTGATCTTGTTTGGGATCTTGGTATTTTTATGTTTGAAGAACGTTTCCTTATGGTTGATTATCGGTATTTTTGGGTTGAAATGTTCGGATCTAGGTTTTAGAAGATTTCGGCTTGAGGATTCAAGTGGTCTTCAAAAGAGCTCGTTGGGTGAAATCTAGATTTAGCCTAAATCTAGCAAGGTGAGTTCAAGTTGATTTGTGAAAACGTTGTACATGCCAAAATGTTTATTTTAAAAGTGTTTATGTGTTATACATGAAATTATTAAATGTTGGATTATTTGCTAATCTTTGATTATTGGAAGGATTTAACTTTATAACTTTGTATAATACCCACATTTGGGATGTTTGAGCATTTTGATAAAGGTGTTACAAATGAATGTGTTTTGAGGTCTTATTTCATAAATAGATCTTTGGTCACAGAAATACACTTTTAAATGTTTGTCGAGTCTCATGCATCATTCATGAAATGGAGTGTTTTATAAAGTATTACTTGCCCTTTTAGGTGAGGCATTTGAAAGAGCGTGTATAGTTTCATTTCATGATTTTCACTCTCATCAGCAGTTAAATTTGGAAAATGCATATTAGGTGTTATGAGGCATTTGGAAAATATGGGAGTATAAGTTCACTTGGAAAATGGGTACCTCAACTAATGTGAGTTTTGAACTAATCTTACTTTTAGTCATTGTGTTTGCATAACCGTTGGTTGAGTACGTTTCATCGTATTTTTACTTCATTTATCAATGGGTCAATGGATGCTAAGCCTGCGACTTGGTATTTTTATTTGATTTGGAGTCGTTGGACAATTGTCCAGTTTTGGTAGCTCGACTTAGAGCCTTGGTTGCGATATTGGATGAGGGACTCGACATAAGGACCGTTCGCGGTTGAACTCGAAATCCCGTGGGTGTACGTTTAAAGCCACTGAGCCTGACATCCCTTGCGCTTGGAACTATTGTCCGGCGTGGGACGATTAGTTTTCCACGTCGAGGCACATTAGGCACCGGATGTGGGTATAAGTCCTTCGTGCTCAAGTATTACGATATTAGATGAGGGGCTCGACATAGGAACCCGACGGGGTTGAATTCGAGTTTCCGTGGGTGTACGTTTAAAGGTACTGAACCTGACATCTCTTGTGTGTACTTTTGTTTATATGACTAGTCATAACAACATAAAATGGGCTTACTTTGTGGACCGTCACATTTTATGGAATCGGGAATCCCCCGTCACCGAAAGGTGTTATTTTTGGGTATTAAGTTTTATTATCCAAGTTTTCGGTGACGCTTTGTATATTTGGGTTTTATCCTTGATTTATGGGTTGAGTATTATGCCCCACCCGTGTTTTGGGTGTTTTGAAATATAAGGTTTAACCGTACCTTCTTAAATGGAGAGTTCAATTTATATTTACGCTTTGAGTGAGTTTTGGGTTAAAGCTAATTTATGAAGGGGCGGTTTACATTGGTATCATCATTTTGTAGTAGTTTGATTTGGAAAATGTCCAAATTGGTGTTCTCCGTCTAAAATGCACATTATTGGAAAACGAGTCGTTTGCATATTCAAAGCATACCTTTTTGAAAGATTATGAATTAAACTGGATTATCTATTTTCACAGACATCTTTATATATGTTGAAAACTCTTGAGCTCACTAGGCGTTAAGCCTAACCTTTTTATTTGTCGGCATGTGCATCAGGTTCCAGTTGGGAGTTGGGTTCTAGCAGTTCTATGAAGCGTAGAGCCTTAGCTAGACACTAAAGTAAGTAATTGGTGAAGTCTTCCGCAAGTTGGAGATAGTGACTATCTTTGGGTTTTAGTAGCACCCGTCCTTTTATAGTTTGTATGTAAAGATTGAATGTTTGTGTATTGAAGTTGAATCTAAATTGTGGTTGTCGATGATTGAATGATCGATGTATTTAGAAAATTTTAAATAAGTTGTTATTTCTAGATTTTTGGGTGTTACAATAGGGCACCTTGATTTGCCGGTCGCACACCTAGGAATCTCGAAAGACCGAGATTTTGGGAATCTTGTGAGAAGAGTGTTTTGGAGACATAGTGATACCCACCTTAATCTATCTTTAATTATTGTTCTAGATTAAATAGGTTGTTGTGTATTATGTCTCATTCTTCCGCTACTTTATTGATGCAACTACCCCAACTTTATTGGGTTTTAGTCATCCATTTACATGGTTTATAAACCTTCATATTTTAGACGTCATATTGCCAAAATTTTAAGTTTTAAATTTACCCTATTTTAAGGGTGTTACAAGTTGGTATCAGAGCTCTAGTTTAAGTGAACTAGGTATGTAATCTCGATGCCTAGACTTAAGCTGAGACCATTAGGTAATGAATTGTGAGATTTGGGTAGAACTTTTAAGATGAGACGGCCTTAGAGTCGACGAAAACTATACCATTGAGAATTGTAAAAATAGTAGCGAGAATCCTTATATGAAGTATGTTCATAATCGCACTTAGCTACTGTTATTATGAATAAATTTTTATGTGAGTATTCTTGAATTACTATGATTATGATGATCGATGAATTGTATTAGTACGTTTCTTGTGTATAATCTTGTGTAGCTTATCTCTTACCTTCTCTCGATCGTGTGACAGACTGAAATGGTAAACACGCAGAGTCATCTTCAATCATCACCGGAGGGCCAAGCCGTGATCGAATCCACGACCGATCGACTGAATGAAACCATAATAATGGTGCCTCCTCAACTTCCGCCCTTGACTGGTGGAAGGGTGGAGCAGATTCCAAGGACAAATATTGCCACCGACAATCCAATTATGGGAGGTAACTCCGCAAAAACAAATGATGGAGATGATGAGGGCCATAAACGACACTATGGTAAAACAACAAGAGTTGTTTATGAAAATATTGGAGGACAGAGACGTCACTCACCGCCGACACGAGACTGTAGAGGAGAATGTGGTCATTGCGGTGTCCGGTGGTACCGGGGATGAGAATCGCATTGAAGGATTGGTAACCTTGGAGACAAGACAACTGGGAAGAGGTTGTTTGTACAAGTCTTTCCTTTGTTGCAAACCGCCGGAGTTTGCCGGATCAGACGACCCCGTGGCGTGCATGAATTAGCTCAGGGAGATTGAGCACGTGTTTAGAGCTTGCATCTGTGTGGAAGACCAGAAAGTAAAATTTGATTCACAAATTCTCAGAGGTTCGACCGTGACATGGTGGAATGTTTTCACCTCAACCATAGAAGAATCTGTGTTGACCAAGATGACATGGACAATGTTCAAGAAAAAGGTCATGGAGGAATACTGTAACGAACAAGAGATGGATCTGATAGAGGAGGAGTTTCGGTCAATTAAGAAAGGAAGTTTGTCGGTGCAAGAATACACCCGACTGTTTATGGAGAAACTAAAACTTGTGGGCCATGTGTCCCCAACCGAGAAGGAGAAGGTGAAGGCCTACCTGAAGGGTTTGCGGACGGATATCATGTCGATGGTTCACAACTCCAAGGCCACCAACCTCCGCAAGACGATAGAAGAGGATAAGAATATGGAGAGGGTTAATGAAAGAAATAAAGAGAAGAAAACGAAAATGGTAGAGAAGAGGAAGTGGGAGAGCCCACCAAGTTCATTTAAGAAGCCCAAGTTCCAGCCGAGAGGAAGAAGTTTTGAAAATCGCTGAGAGGCGAAGTGGTGCTACAAGCGCAAGAGCAAACACTTTGGCTTTTGCAACCCCAAACCCAATCCAATCTCATGTTTCAAGTGTGGTAAATCGGGTCATACTAGTCCGGATTGTCCCATTAGAGGGACAATTTGTTACGAGTGCAAGGAAGTGGGGCACGTGAAGAGGGAGTGCCCCAAGCTTAGAGGGAAAGAGGAGGAAGCTCGGGGAGCCAACCAAAGAAGGAGGCCATTCCTACGGCTCAAGGGAGGGCTTTCCAAATGACGAGAGAGGAAGCGAAGGAGACCACCGACGTGGTGTTGGGTACGTTCTTACTTAACTCCCTTACCGCTAGAGCACTATTTGATTCTGGTGCCAATTTCTCTTTTGTATCCATTGAATTTTGCAAAGCATTGGACGTGCCTTCTAGTACTCTTAGTGATGCCTTGGTAGTAGAGGTAGCAAACAGGGAGCAAGTGATTTTGCATGAAGTATTAGAAAAGTGTCACTTAGAAATTGGTGGTGAACTCTTTGAAGTAGATTTTCTTCCCATGGTGATTGGGAGTTTGGACGTGGTAGTTGGAATGGATTGGTTGTCAAACACTAAGCGGAGATTTTATGTTCGAAGAAGCTTATCAGAAGCGGGAACTTCGTCTTTGTTTATGGGGAGAAATGTAAGGGTGAAGTGGCTCTCATTTCATCCATCAAAGTAAGGAAGTGTCTAGTGAAGAATTGTCCGTCATTCCTCGCTTACGTAATCGACGCCACGATAGCGAATATCCGGGTGTTTTTCCCGACGATCTTCCAGGATTGCCACATGATCGCCAAGTCGAGTTCCGGACCGACCTAGTTCCGCGAACGACACTGATAGCCCGTGCACCCAACCGTCTTGCTCCGACCGAAATGCAAGAGATGATGTCCCAGTTTCACGAATTGCTAGAGAAAGGGTTTGTGAGGCTGAGCTATTCGCCTTGGGGAGCTCTGGTACTTTTCGTCAAGAAGAAGGATGGGTCGATGTGGATGTGCATCAATTATCGGGAATTGAACAAAGTAACCGTGAAGAATAAATATTTGCTTCCCCGAATCGACGATCTCTTCGATCAACTATAAGGAGTCGGATGTTTTTCCAAGATCGATATCTTCGCTCGGGATACCATCATGTAAAGGTCAGAGAGGAAGACATATCGAAGACGACATTTAGGACTCAGTATGGGCACTACGAGTTTCTAGTCATGCCCTTTGGACTGACGAACACGCCGACAATATTTATGGACTTGATGAACCGCGTATGTCGGCCATTCTTGGATAAGTCGGTCATCGTGTTCATCGATGAAATCTTGGTATATTCCAAGGACGATGAGATGCATGAGAAACACTTGAGAGAGGTATTAGAAGTGCTAAGGAAGGAAAAGTTGTACGCTAAATTCTCCAAATGCAAATTTTGGTTGCGGGAAGTTCAATTCGTTGGTCATGTGTTGACTCGGGAGGGAGTGAAGGTAGACCCAACGAAAATTGAGGCGATGATGAACTAAGAGCCTCCGAAAAGCCCAACCAAAATTCGCAGCTTTTTGGGACTTGCCAGATACTACCGAAGATTTATCCGAGACTTCTTCAAGATCACTTCGTCGTTGACCGCATTGACCCAAGAGAATGTGAAATTTGTGTGGACCGGAACCCAAGAGAAGGCATTCTGCACTTTGCAACGGAAACTTTGTGAAGCTCCAATCTTATCCCTACTTGAGGGAACGGAAGACTTCGTCGTTTAAAGCGATGCCTCTAAGATGGGATTGGGATGTGTTCAGATGCAGAGAGGCAAAGTGATAGCGTATGCGTCAAGGGAATTGAAGCAACACGAGAAGAATTACCCAACCCATGACCTCAAGCTGGCGGCGGTAGTGTTCGCATTAAAGCTATGGCGACACTACTTATATGGTACAAAATGCACACTCTACACCGACCACAAGAGCTTGAAGTACGTTTTTGATCAAAAGGAGTTGAATATGCGTCAACAAAGATGGCTAGAGCTACTCAAAGACTACGATTGTGAGCTTCTCTATCACCCAGTAAGGCCAATGTGTGACTAACGCATTGAGCCGAAAGAAGTATAGTAGTGAGGTCCAAGCTACTTTTGCGAGAATTGAAGTTATCTCCAGCCTACTCGATCGATTAAAGATGTCTCAGTCGGAGGCTTTACTCGAAGCAAATCTTAAGGGAGAAGGTAAGGTGAAGCAATATCTATAGTTGTCAGAAGACGGAAGAGGTTTGAAGCTATTTCAAGGGAGGGTTTGGGTGCCGAAGATCGGGGGATGTCAGGAGTTGTTGTTGGAAGACGCTCATAAATCCAAGTACTCAATTCATCCGGGAAGCACGAAAATGTACCAGGACTTGAAGCTAAACTATTGGTGACCGGTAATGAAATTGGATGTAGTCAGTTATGTGGAGCGATGCATAACTTGCTTACAAGTAAATGCGGAGCATCAACGGCCTTACGGTAGTTTGCAATCCCTAGAAATACCAGAATGGAAGTGGGAACACATTACCATGGACTTTGTAACCAAGCTGCCGAAGACCTTGAGGGGTCACAACACCATATGGGTGGTGGTGGACCGATTGACCAAGAGTGCACATTTCTTACCCATGCGAGAAACTCTACTGATGGACAAATTGGCGAAGCTTTATATTGATGAGGTGATCTCGAGGCACGGGGTGCCACTCTCTATTGTGTCCGACCGTGATAGTCGTTTCACTTCTCATTTTTGGGATAACCTACAAGAGGAGTTAGGTACTAGGATCAAGTTGAGTACCACATACCACCTCCAAACAGACGACCAGAGCGAGAGGACCATCCAAACTCTCGAGGACATGTTGAGATCGTGCGTCATCGACTTCGAGGGAAGTTGGGATTCACATATTTCGTTAGTGGAGTTCGCCTACAACAACAGTTACCACTCAAGTATTGGTATGGCGCCGTTTGATGCGTTATATGGAAGGAAGTGTAAGACGTCTGTGTGTTGGTTAGAGGCGGGGGAAAAGAAGTTTTTCGGGCCAGAGATCGTACAAGAAACAACCGACAAGGTTAAGAACATTAGAGAGCGGTTGAAGGCGTCTAAGACCGACAAAAGAGCGACGCGGACAAGAAGAGAAGACCAGTTGAGTTCCATGTGGGAGAACGGGTGATGTTGAAGGTTTCACCATCGAAGGGGATTATTAGGTTTAGGAAACGCGAGAAGCTCAGTCCCCGTTTCCTTGGGTCTTTCACCATCGTTGAGCGTATCGGGCTTCAAGCTTACAAGTTGGACCTGCCGCCTGAGATGAATGGGATCCACCCTACCTTCCACGTGTATTATTTGCGTAGATGCCTAGACGAAGAGCATAAAGTCATCTTTTTATCAAAAATTAGGGTGGATAACGACCGATGTGTAAAGGAGCCCAAGACTATTTTGGAAAGGAGGACAAAGAGACTACGACACAAGGACGTGGTTATGGTGATGATTCAATGGAAACACTACCGGGGGGCCAACGTGACATGGGAATCGGAAAAAGATACGAAGAGTCGATATCCTCACCTATTTGTTTAGTTTGAGATTTCGAGGGCGAAATTTTTTCTAAGAGGTGGAGGATTGTAATTTTTTCCTTTAGACCAGTCATGAAATTATGTTTGGACCATCAAATTTTGGAAGAGGAGAGACCCTCGGTGACAGTGACCGGCAACAGTACCCTTGGGCATTGTCGCATGTCACAATCACATCCCTTAATCCACCTACGGTACACTTCGGGCGAGAGTGCCCCACGAGAATTCCAAGGGCACTCTCGTGTGTCAAGGTCGTCGGCGGTCTGATGCTTGCGGTACACTCCCCGCGAGAGTGACATGCGATAATGCCATTGTCACTCTCGCCTGGCATTGTCGCCGACGGGAGCTGGGTCTTTAAATGACCACTTTTGTTAGGTGAACCTGATTTAGTGTTTTGAAGAGTTTCTTAGGCAACTGATTTTCTCTCAACTTTTGCCTTCAAGGGAATCACCTAGTCTCATTTGGGAGTCAAGACCCAACCTCTACTTCTAGGGTTTTGTAATTTTAGGGTTTTTACATCACAAACCCATTTGGTGAGTCTCCTAACCTTTACATTACCATAAATGTGTATATTTGCTTATTTGATAACTAGAAACGTACTCGCGCAATGCAGCAAGATACATCACGCTTTTGATGTTTCATTTTATTTTTTTGTCGATTTACAGTACGATTTTGGATGGTTTTGAGAAAACGATAATGTTTTTTTATAAATTTGTTTAATTTAGGCTTAATAATATAATGTTTTTATATAAAAAAATTAAGTATTTTGTTAGAATTCAATGAGTATCTTATATATTTTAATGACATCTAGAAAAAATAACCAATTACATATTTAATAATATAATTAAAACAAAATTATAGTAATATAATATATTAATTAATAGTGATACATGGAAAATTCTGCATAAAAGGAAGGTCCTACACATACCAAATTGGTGGGTGTTAGAAGCTTAAGTAGTAATATGTATCTTGTGCTTTGATACTTGTAAATTAAGAGATTTTTAAAATCTTGCATAAAATGATGGCACCTTATGCCTAATAATTTGTATTCAAGAGTTTTTATCCGTGCTTTATAATATAGTATAGATTGTAGGTGATTTGGAGTTTGACCTAAAAACTAGGGTTTGGTGGATTTTGCTCAAATATTGTAACACCCCGATTTTTAGAAAGATATAATTTCAAGTTAATACAAATGGGTATTTTAAGGGGAAAAATAAGAAGTGAGATTTTGGACTTAAATCCTATTTTTTATAGTCTTGTTGGATGAATGGTTCAATTACGAGACCAACGGTTCTTTCCGGAGCACAATCGGAGCTAAAACGAAGAAGTTATGACCAAAACAGTGATTGGGCAAGAAAATGAAGAAAATCGGGCGACAGTGCTCCGCACGGATGGATCAGCGCCACCATCAGTGCAGGAATCTGTCCCAGTGCTCCGCGCGGATCGATCAGCGTCGCCATCCGCGCGGAGCCGCTGCACGCACAAAAAGGGGAAAAATCGGCCTAGAATCCCATTTTCTCACCCACAAGTCAAATATCTTCCCCTTTCTCTCCCAAACCGACCCCCAAACCCCAAAATTGAACCCTACCTCATTTTTGGGAGTCTTCCTTCTAAAATCAATGATTCTTCTTCACCTAGCAAGTTTTGGAAGCTAGAGCTATAAACCTTTCATCTTCATCTTCTTCACCAAAGCTTATAGGGTTTCATCCAACCCTTTTCACCATCTTGAAGATTAGAAGTTTGTGGTTTATTTTGGAGATCTATAAGAGTATTGTTGATGAGTTCAAGCTTTGGTAAAGGTAATATTCTCTTCTCTTCAACTATGGAAATTAGGGTTTTGGTATAAGTTGAGATCTTTATGTATAATGTTTGGGGAATGATTCTTTATGGTGGGATGTAAATATTTATGGTTGGAAAATGTTTGGATCTAGGCTTTTGGAAGTTTTTGGCATGAGGATCCAAGTGTTCTTCAAAGGAGCTCCAGTTGGGTAAAATCTAGATTTAGCCTAAATCTAGCAAGGTGAGTTCAAGTTAATTTGTGAAAACGTTGTACATGCCAAAAATGTCTATTTTAGAGTATTTATGTGTTTCACATGATTATTATAAAATGTTGAAATCTTTGATGAGTTATGCTATTTGAACAAATAAGATTTTATAAATCTTGTGAAAAACCATACTTGGGATTTTTAGGCATTTTGATAAATATGACATAAATGAAAGGGTTTTGATAATTTGTTGCATAAATGGAGATTATTTGGTTAAGAGTCACTTTTAGCGTTTGTTTTGGGAAAAAATGCTTAATTTTGTGTTATGGACGATTTAAAGGAATAATGGGTATAAATTCATTTGGAAAGTAATTTGTCCCAATCTAAACTGTGTTGGAGTTTACTCATGTATTTTGGAGCGTGTGTTTGCATGACGTGAGTCGATTGTGTTTTATTATTTTGGAGTCGTTATTTGTTGGTCAAAAAGAGGTTTTGAGCGCTTTATCTCGGTGTTGACTTAAAAGAGTCTTAAGGGACAATTTCCCGGTTTTAATGGCTCAATGTAGAGCTCAGTTATGGTTTACATACTAATGCACCGTGTTGCATATTGGTGTTGATTACATGCTCGAGTGCGTTGGTCATTTCGGTATAGGCATGTAATGTTAGACTGTGTTGCATTGGATCCATAGGCACGTAAGTCAGTCTGTTTTGGATGGTCAATTGGGTATTGCGGGGTTGAACTCCGGTACCTATGTTTTACGACCAGAAACTTTACAAGTAGGCACTGGAGGATTGAGTCTGGAGGTGCTACCTGGGAGGTAGGTACTAGGATCTCCGCCGCTTGAAGTAATGCCTGGGAGGTAGTCTTTAAGTTTGTCGGGCCTTTGGGATGGAGTTCTTTGTAATGTTCATCAAGGTCAACCGTCTCTTAAGGTGTAATTTGTTAAGAAGTCGTAGGGACACTTGGGCTTTTATGTCGCGAGGTGTCATGCGCTTAACGTTGCAAGAGTGACATACTTTTGTGTTCCTCCACTCTCAATGGATATGAGTCTTCCCCTTCGTCGGCCAGTTGTATATTATATGTTGACGTCTTACTTTATTATCATTAGTTTTATGTGGTCGACAGTGAATGAGGGTCATAATATTGGATCTTCCTCCACGTATGTTAAGGTTTGAATGATGTATGTCACCCCCATGTTTTGATACTTGGTTTCCTTTCATTTTATGGTCGCGTGAGTATTGGGCCTAGGGTCCATGTTTCGGACGTATTGCATATGTGAGTTTTGACAATGACTTAGGGGTTGTGTATCTTGCCCCACCCGTGCTTGGGTGTTTTGAGATGCAATGCTTTATCCACGTATCTTAAATTGGGAGTCGATTATGTTTACGTTTTGAGTGCGTTTTGGGTTGCATCATTTTATAAAGAATGTTTTGCATTAGAGCATTGTCTTTAAAGATGCATGTTCTTGGAAAACGAGTCGCTTCCTGTCAGGATCGAATTCTCAACAAGAATTAATTCTCAGAAACAATATCAAAGAAGTTTGCGGAATAACACTTTGATATTCAATGAAACAGTAAATCAACACAGAAAATATGAATAACAAACTGTAAGCTTTTATTAAATGCTTTGAAGTTACAAGATTACTCACTCAACCTCAATATTGATGAACAGGCTCACCAATACGAATTCTACTTCTCTAGAATTAGGATCTATGCCTTGAGGTTGATTTTCTCTAAAAGAATGAAAAACAAAAGTTCTCTCATTATTCTAAACTATACAATATATATACTGAATACAAATATAATTACAATAAATAAAATATCTTCAGTATATCTTCCATGTATATCTCTAAGCTTCCATAATCTTCAGATTATCCAGCTGTCATTCTTTCCATCCGAATCTCTTTAGCAGCACTAACCATGATCAGCAGCATTAACTTCTTAAAGCAGTATTAACTACTAAGCAGCACTAACTACTAGCAGTACTAACTAGCTAAGCAGTACTAACTTTGTTCAAGCAGCACTAACAATAACTAGCAGTATTAATAGTACTAGCAGTAGTAATACTCAGCAGTACTAACCTTTAAGTCTTCTAGCAGTATTAACTTTGAACTAGCAGCATTAACCATACTTGATGAATTCTTCAGTTCCCAACAATCTCCCCCTAACTTGACTTTTAGGAAGAGAATTCAAGTTCCTCAAATGCTTCCAAAATCTTCATTGATCTACTCCAATGTTAGGATCCAGTCCCATGCTCTGATTAATAGTTCTTTGAATTAAATACTTTGCCATTTCTGAATTTGGTGCACAACTCAACTTCTTGTTTAACATGGCATGAAGCTTAAGATTTGTATGCTTGTAGACCCTATCCACCAAGTAGTACTCCATGTGGAAAGTATCCAATGCTAGTTCATAGACTCCACTCCTTTCATAGAGAGTCCATCCTCTAACAGCTTTGAACACATCTCTGATTAAGTGCTTCACTGCTTCTGGATTGAATAACATGCACAAGTATTCCATGACCAGCTTCACTATAGGTAACCCTGGAGCTGTCAACTGATCTGCATAAATTTTCATCCCCACTTCAAACATTTCTTCCAAATCAGATCTTGAACACTCTCTGACAATTTTGTTCCAGGTGCTGTATACTTCATACTTCTCATCATTTCTTTTCAATCTGATGTATTCTTTGCCATCCACCTTCATAATATCCCAATGGATAACTTCAGGAGGTTTAAATCCAACAGGTTCAACTGAAATAGGCTTTGGAATTTTATCCATTACCACCATGTACATGTTTACATCTGAGCTCTGTGGTATTTCTTCCTGAGTTTTAGCTTCATTCAGAAGTGCCTCTTCTTCTTCAGTAACCTTTTGCTCTTCTTCTACTCTAGGCTTCTTTACACTTTTCTTTCTTTTAGCCATCATTTTGGTTCTTTTCAGAGTCTTTTGAACCTGCACTAAAGTAGCTTCCTTCTTCTTTTCTTCCTTATTCTCTGCCTTTTCTTTGATAGGAGTTCCCTCTTCACTTTCAGGGAATGGTTGATGCATATTCACATCATGTCTCTCCTTTGCATTCTTTTCAAACTCCACTCTATCCTTTTCATTGCTCTTCAGCTTCTCCATTTCTTTTTCATATAGATCCTTGATTTGATCAAAATTCATCTTCACAAATATTTCTTTCTTTACCCCAATTGCACTTCTCAAGAAAGTTATCATTTTGTTTCTTTCCTGAGTGGCAAGGTAAGTTTGTGAAGGTCTTCTCTTCTTTGCACTTGATCTGGCCATCATAGCCTTTCTCAAGGTTATTGCTCTTTGCTTGGCTTTCTCTGTTTCCAACCCTTTCTGAAATGCTTCATTTAGTTCATTGGCTAGTGCTCTGGCTATCTCTCTGTCTTTCTCAACCTGTTCTTTCTCTGCTTGATCTAACTCTTGTTGCAGTTTCTTTGCTAATTCTTCATCTGACTCAATCATCTTTTGCTTTTTAGATGGTTGATCAGATTCTATCATCTTTTCTTTCCCTTTTCTTTTTACATCTGCAGCCATGTCTTTCTGTTCTGATTTCTTGTCTCCCCCTTCATTTATGACCACTCCCTTTGCTTTGGGAGTGTCATTCTTTGCTTTTACCAGCATCTCTGCTACTTCAACCTCTGTTGGAGTTAACTCTGGTACTGCTGCTTGTGAAGTTTCAGCAGCACTAACAGTTTCTGCTGCTTGTTTTGGCTTAGCAGTAGTAACAGTTTCTGCTGCTGGAGTTGTTTCTGCTGCTGCTTTTTCTTCAACAAATTCAGCCCTTTCTTCAACAAACTCCCCCTCAAACTGTTGATCTATCTGTTCTGAGCTAGAATTCTCCCCCTTTTTGGAAGCATGTTTCTTATGTGACCTCTTCTTTAAAACAAACTGTTTTCTCCTCTGCTTATGCACCAACCTTGTCACCATTTTCTTTAATTTTGCAATCTGGATTTGTTGTGACAGGATGACCAACTTCATCTCTTCAATTTCTTTGCCTTGTTTGAGAACATCTTGATTGATGTTCCCCATTGTTTCCATCAATTCATAGTAAGTATATCTGTCCTCACCCTCTCCAGAAGTGTTACCCTCTTTTGAAGGATCATTAGATCTTTTTGCAGTGGAAGTCTTCTGCCTAGCAGAAGCACTATCCACCCCCTTGGTTTCTTGGCACCAGGGACCTTCAAATGATTGCTCATTCAAAGTTGCCATGGGGGAGGTCTTATTGATGTTACCACTTTCCTCCTCTGTGCTAGCAGGAGTAGTGGCAGCCTCATCACCCATATGCTCTACCTCCTCCTCAGAGAGCACCTCCTTTGGGTTGGGAGACACCCTTGTGGATTCCCTTTGAATATTCTCTACTGGAGAATGCTCCAATAGAGGGCTTAAAGGCTTGGGGGATGATGGTACAAGAAGGGAAGGAGCCTTCTTTACCTGTTTCCTCTTGTAAGTTTGGGTGATAGGAGAGGTTGGTTTTTCAAGAAGGGACTGGGGAATAGATTTTGAGAGGGAAGGTTGGGCTTGGCTAGCAGTGGGTTGGTCTAATGGGGGCCTTGACCCTGCTACCATACCTTCATTGGTTTGGGACACCACCATCATTGTAGAGAACAATGGGGTGTCAACTCCTTCAGAGTCCCCAACAGATCTTCTCATATTTGAGAAAACCTTGCCTTTAGGGGGTTTTGGTACATAAATTCCATCAGAATGAGGAATATCCGTCAATTCATGGTTGATAACTGCTTGAACAAACCTGGGATACATATAAAAGCTCTTTTTGTTTCCCATGTTTGAGACAAGATCATTGAAAATCATTTGTGAAAAATTGTACCTTCTGGCAGTGGCCAAACAGACCAAAGCATAAGCAATGGGACTGCTGAACTCACTCCATCCAGTGGTCTTTTTAGAAATGCAGTGCATCAAGGTATGAACAAGAAAACGCCATTGAGGTGAGAATTTAGCTTTTGAGAACTTAAAAACACCCAATGGGCCTCCATACCCCATTTTTGTCAGAGTAGAAAACAGTTCATCATTAGGGATAGAAGTTATACCAGAGGCATCGTCTAAACGTAGACTGATGCGAACTATCTCTTCAGTAACTGTCAATGGATTGCCACATACTGTCGTCTTGATCATTCGCACACCATTCTCAGTAACAATGGTGGCATGTGCCCAGAATTGCCTCTGATGCTCTATAAAGATAGTTGGAGACATAGTGATAGCATGGGCAATGTGGCTAGTCTTCAGAAAGTCGACTATCTGATGAAAGCCTTCTGCTTGTTTTGGCTTTTGGAGCATTGCGATTTCATTGTGCTCGTCAATGAACGCCATTGATGCCATTGACCTTGAAGATTCTTGCCTGAAAACTTTGAACTTTGAGAGAGAAAGGGTTTAGAGCGCAGGTGAATAGTATGCAGAGAGTCGTTATAACCTTTTAGGCGGGCAAAGAGTATTTATAGTATTCGGAACATAAGCAGTATTAACCTAGAGCAGTATTAACTACTAGCAGTATTAACTACTAGCAGTATTAACTGAAAGCAGTATTAACTACTAGCAGTATTAACTACTAGCAGTATTAACTGAAAGCAGTATTAACTACTAGCAGTATTAACTGAAAGCAGTATTAACCACTAGCAGTATTAACTACTAGCAGTATTAACTGAAAGCAGTATTAACCACTAGCAGTATTAACTACTAGCAGTATTAACTGAAAGCAGTATTAACTACTAGCAGTATTAACTGAAAGCAGTATTAACCACTAGCAGTATTAACTACTAGCAGTATTAACTGAAAGCAGTATTAACTACTAGCAGTATTAACTGAAAGCAGTATTAACTACTAGCAGTATTAACTGAAAGCAGTATTAACCACTAGCAGTATTAACTACTCTTACACTTTTTGACACCATCCTTTTTCTCTTACTACTTTGTTCATCCCCTGATCCTTTCTTCTTGATCCTTCATGATCATTATTCCCTCTGGAGTATTTCTAACTTTAACCTTCTGCTGGATCAAAAGTAACATGTCCTTCATCAAATCTTTTAAGGAATTTGAAGGCAGTCCATGTTCCTTGTTATGTGCCAAGAGCAACCATTTTCTTCATTCAGAATGCTCTTCCTCTTGAGCTTTTGATTGCCCTGCACACTTGATAAATCAGTTAGTCTTGTTGGGAACCCAAGCCAAAGTGGTCTTGGGTTGTCCTTTCTTATCAATATAATCTGTTAGTTTAGTCTGGATGAGATGTTTAGGAATCTCATGACTGGAATACTTTGTCAAGATTATAGGTTTGGCAGCATTACTACTAGAAGCAGCACTAGCCTTGTTAGCAGCACTAACTTGGTTAGCAGTACTAATCAAGTTAGCAACACTATTCTTGTTAGCAGTACTATCTGGGATAGCAGTACTAACAGGTTTCTTTGCAATTGGAACCCAAACTTGAACAAGGTTGTTTGCTTTCTTTGTCTTTAAGTTACTCCTTTGTTTATTTGAAGTATTTTTCTTAGTTTTAGCAAACTTGTTTTGAACATGAGACTTTTTAGGTGCTCTGTTCTCAGCCATTTGATTCCTTCCTTGCTTCCTATAGCCAAAGGAGTTTTGAGTTTGTCTTTGAAAATTAACTCTTTGGTTGATAGGATTGAAATAACAGTATTTGGCAACATGATTAAGCTTTCCACAGATAAAACAAGGTTTTGGTCTATTGATTTTACTCAGATCAACCCCTTGTTTTTGTGCCCACTGATTATTCCAGTTTCTCTGATTTCCCCTTGGTTTATCATGTTTTTGGGGCTCAGATTTATTACAAGAACACTGTTTACAAGGGACAGGATTCACAACTGTGGTTTGCTTATAATGGATCTTCTCAGACTTTCCCTCAGTCTTTTCTATGTCCTTAGACTTGATCCAATCCTTTCCACATCCCTCATTGGTGATAATGTGATTTTCTAGAAGAATCTCACCACTCACAGTGTTATTTTTACTCTTATCATTAGAGTTCTCTTCTTCAGAGTCTGTTTCAACCATCACTTTGTCTAAAAGATCTACCTTAGTGGCTTCATAAGACAATTCCTTCCTATTCTTGGTCTCTAGCAAGTTTGATATAGGAGGGATGTAATTGTTGTTGTATGGTGGTGGTGTGGTGTTATAGCCTATTCCTCTTCTAAGTTTGTCATGGATTTGAGTCTGGAGCAAAGAGTCCATTGCTTTAGAAGCATTGGAAAATTTCTCAATATCTAGCTTGGCTTTCTCAAACTCACCCTTTATCTTCTCATTCTCCTCTTTAGACCTTTTCAGCTGAAGTTCTAGGTCATTCTTCTCCCACTTCCAGTAATTTGTATCATAAGAATGTTGAAGTTCATTGGCTTGGAAAACTTTGATCTGTTCCTCAAAACTCTCAACAATTCTTACATAGTCTTTTATATCTTTCTCTAATCTTTTAAGGTCATCACTCATTGTCTGGTTGTGATTCCTGTACCTTTTAACAGTTTCCATACAAGTTTTCGAGCAAAGATTAGACATTACCTCTGTGGGGATTTCTGTGCTTGAAGAATCTGAAACTTTAGCCATTGATGATTTCTGATTTCAAGGAAGAATGATGATTGCAGGTTTCTGAGAATACTAGCTCTGATACCACTTGTCAGGATCGAATTCTCAACAAGAATTAATTCTCAGAAACAATATCAAAGAAGTTTGCGGAATAACACTTTGATATTCAATGAAACAGTAAATCAACACAGAAAATATGAATAACAAACTGTAAGCTTTTATTAAATGCTTTGAAGTTACAAGATTACTCACTCAACCTCAATATTGATGAACAGGCTCACCAATACGAATTCTACTTCTCTAGAATTAGGATCTATGCCTTGAGGTTGATTTTCTCTAAAAGAATGAAAAACAAAAGTTCTCTCATTATTCTAAACTATACAATATATATACTGAATACAAATATAATTACAATAAATAAAATATCTTCAGTATATCTTCCATGTATATCTCTAAGCTTCCATAATCTTCAGATTATCCAGCTGTCATTCTTTCCATCCGAATCTCTTTAGCAGCACTAACCATGATCAGCAACATTAACTTCTTAAAGCAGTATTAACTACTAAGCAGCACTAACTACTAGCAGTACTAACTAGCTAAGCAGTACTAACTTTGTTCAAGCAGCACTAACAATAACTAGCAGTATTAATAGTACTAGCAGTAGTAATACTCAGCAGTACTAACCTTTAAGTCTTCTAGCAGTATTAACTTTGAACTAGCAGCATTAACCATACTTGATGAATTCTTCAGTTCCCAACAATCTCCCCCTAACTTGACTTTTAGGAAGAGAAGTCAAGTTCCTCAAATGCTTCCAAAATCTTCATTGATCTACTCCAATGTTAGGATCCAGTCCCATGCTCTGATTAATAGTTCTTTGAATTAAATACTTTGCCATTTCTGAATTTGGTGCACAACTCAACTTCTTGTTTAACATGGCATGAAGCTTAAGATTTGTATGCTTGTAGACCCTATCCACCAAGTAGTACTCCATGTGGAAAGTATCCAATGCTAGTTCATAGACTCCACTCCTTTCATAGAGAGTCCATCCTCTAACAGCTTTGAACACATCTCTGATTAAGTGCTTCACTGCTTCTGGATTGAATAACATGCACAAGTATTCCACTCAAGCAGTGTATTTCTTTCTGGAATTTTGTCGAATGCCAACAACCTTAGTGGAATATGTTCTGTTCGTCTTGATCTTTGACCGAGGTAACAATCTGCTCTAGATTTTCTTTGTGTCTTCATGTTTATCTATTTTTGTTTTGGATTATGCTTTTGATCTTCAACAGAGGTAACTATTTTTCCCTCTATTTTGTTTTCATGAGTTCTATTTTTGGTTTTGATGCAAGCATACATTCTTGATTCAAGGTCTGTTTCATGGTTTTAGTTGCTCCTGTTCCATGGTTTTTGTTGCTTTTAGTTTTCTTTATTTTTAGTTTTGTTGAATACTTACTACTGGAAGAGTTTTTATTCTTCTGTATGTAAGTGTATCAAGAGGTGGATACTTCCTATGAGAAAATACAAATACGTTGCATGGGTCAAATGGGATAGGGTGTTGGGTGATTTCAAAAGAGGGGGCCTCAATATTGGCAGCCTCAAAGATGCCAATTGGGGTCTCCTCGGCAAGTGGTGGTGGAGGTTCCCTGTTGAGAAAGACTCTTTATGGGTAAGGGTAGTTAGGAGTATATATGGGAGGATGGAGGCTTGGTAGAGGAGTCACAAAGGGGAGTAGGAGGGACATCGGTGTGGTTGGACATAGTGTGGGTAGGCAAGGATTTGGACAAGAAAATTGTATGCTTCTCAGATTCGTTTGGGAAGGTCGTGGGGGACAGATCTAATACCCATTATTGGGAGGATATGTAGATTTCAAATTAGGTACTTGGTAAGAATTTCCATGCTTACGTCGGTTAGAAGTCTACAAAGATGTTACGGTTAAGGATAAAGGTGAGTGGAGAGGTGAAGAATGGGTGTGGAAGTGGGGTTGGAGATGGGAACCAAGGGGAAGGGAACTTGGAGAGTTGGAGAGTCTAGTCAACGTGATCCAAGAAAACACACCAAAGAAGGAGTTGAAAGGCAAAGTTGTTTGGAAAAAAAGGATCTTCAAGGGATGTTCACCGTTAGGAAGGTTCGAAGTATGCTAGAAGAAAAAGCGTTTCTTGGAGAGGAAAAATATTGTGGAGACCAAGTGGATCAAAGCAATCCCAAAGAAGATTAGCATTTTTATTTGGAGGGAGAGACTAGGGAGATTACCATGCCGGCCAGTCTTGGATAACATGGGGATAGAGTTGAGCTCTACCCTTGCCCAAGATGTGGTGACATCATAGAAACGATAGATCATGCTTTATTAAACTGTGGCGATGTGAAAAATCTATGGAAACTACTAGGAAGGTGGTGGGGACTTAACTTGGATGCGGTAAACAACTTAACGAAGCTGTTTAGAGTGGTTTAGAGTGGTAGAACAGGTACGGGAGAATGCTAATGGATCAAAGAGGTTGAACGCGATGATATGGTCATTTCTCTATCTTGTTTGGGCAAACAGGAACAAACCAGCGTTCGAAAAGGAAAAAGGAAAGTTACCGTGCCTGTTTCTCGAGTTCCAGATAAAGTCGTTCGAGTGGATCACACAGAGAGACCGGGAATTGAACATCGATTAGGTAAGTTGGCTTTCAAATCCATTAACCTCCTAGCTAGTACGTCTGTCCGTGAACAACCACTTGGGGGTCTGCCCAAGGTACTCTCTCTGCAGTAACAACACTTGCTTCGTATTCAGGTTGCGCGTGGTGTAGCTACACGAGTTGTGTTCCTAGTTTTGTTTAGCGGCACGCTGTTTTCTTTTCGGTTTTGTTTGCTCCTCGCGAACTGTTGTTTGGTCGCCTGCTATTGTTTTTTCTGATTCTGTTTGGTTGTGCTCTTTTGTATGGTGAGCTTGGTTTTGTGCTTTGGTTTTTTGGGTGGTAATAAATTGGTTATGTTGCTGTGCAAAAAAAAAAAAACTCATGAAAGACGGTTATTTACCTTTTTTCCATTAAACCCTATATAAGTTAAGTTGTCTGTCTAGATAAGTATGTTTGATCGAGGGACGAGAGACCGATGAATTTAAAATAGAGATAGTTGGATCATTAATTTCTGATGCATTTTTTTTGCATTAATTTGTTTGAGGTTGCTTAACGGGGACAAGCGAGGAGTTCTGGCTTATTCCATATAACCATTTTGGTTTAATGACTTAATGATTAAGCCATAAATAAACGCTTAACTCCTGTATGACTGAGCGATTAAGCCGTCGAGACCATTAAGTTTATTAAGCTATGATCAAACAACCAATATGGTGACGTAAAAACTAAAAACTGAATACCAACTTAAAACAAAAACTTAAAACTTAAAAGATAAAATTAATTTTTTAACAAAATCTTGTTTTCCCTCATCAAAACCATGGGTGGAGCCACCTTAACACCAGAAGATGCAGTGGCAACTAGGGTTGTGCAAAATCCGACCAAACCCGAAAATCCCGAAAAACCGACCCAAAAAACCCCGAACAACCCAACCCTAATCACCCAATCATACCCGAGGTCTGAAGCCCGAAATTTAGGCCGGATATATAGGTTTGGGTAGGGCCTTAAATTCCGTCACCCGACCCGACCCGACCCGAAACCCAAATAATATTTACTATTTCCTTTTTTATAAACATATAAATCTATAATATAAATTATATAATTAATAGTATATATGTTACTTTTTTTTTCAAGTATTATTAGTTCAAAAAATATGTAAAATTTAAATGTTTCAAACTTTCAACTTTCATGTTTTATTCCTTTTTTGTTGCAGAACAGTCACATTGCACACCCGAACGAGCCTTTTGTACTACACATGACTAACGAGTAAAGAGCCAAAAGGAGTCCCAACTAAATGAGGTTTTAGTCTACTAAAATTATAGGGGAGGAAAACGTAAAAAAAGTATTTATCCGATCCGACCCGACCCCCCCCCCCCCAAACCCAACTAGGCCTGACCCTCAAAACCCGATTCACCCGCTTATAATATTCGGGGCATGCGTATCCTACTCGAAACTTGATCGGGTTTTTCGTTTTCCACCCCGATCCGATCCGACCCGACCCATGCTCACCCCTAGTCGCAACCCCTCACTTTTTTTAAATATAATGGACTGGGTTTCTTCTCCCCGACCTCTCTGAGTATCTACACTTTCACAAAAACAAAACAAATGTTTGCTCTATTTGTTTGCATAAATATAAACATAGTTATGTTGTTTAAGTCACTCATGTTTTTCAATTGTTTCTTACAACTATTTTTAGTGACAACTATTTATTAAAAAAACATATATACTAAAAACGATTTCTCAACCTTGAAATCATGATTTTTCTTACATTTTTTAGGCACCCCGTAGAAAAAATTTCAGTTGATTCTAAACTAAACCATATTTGAATCAATAGCAAAGAAAAACTGAAAAACCAAAATTGCTAGAAAATCTGCTATTATCTATAAACATAAGTAATATATACCCAATTGACTTATTACAATGAATTAATCTATTGTTTGAAACAAACGATTGCAACACACCTAAGAAAACAAAATAATAAAATTGACTCGGAAGAGCTCAACCAAAGATTCATATTGCATCACCAAAAACAACACCTACATTATTATTCAAAAATAAAATAAAAGAACTATCCAACAATCAATCCAATTAAAATCTACTCAAACCACTTTTTTTTGTTGATATAATAAGATAGAAATATAAATCCAATTAATAAAATGAATTGTATATATAAAATACAAAACCTGAATCTATAAGAACTATAACATTAAATAAAACTAGAACTAAGCAGACCCAAAAATAAATCAATGTACTCGGCCAACTTCATAAATGTCGTTAAGGAAACAAACCACAACAACACTACTAAAAACAAGACTTCCACCGAAGGCAAATTCTTGTCAGAAATCTGTCTGAAACGACCATTTTCGACGAATTTATGAAAGAAAAAATGCAATAACCTGTATTTTTTTTTCTTCAGCAAATATAAAAGTGCAGAGCCAGTTTGTATTTACCTTGAATTCTGGAGGACCAACAATGAAAGTTGATGATTACTTGAGGAATCACCTCATTTCACATTCATTTCATCATTTGTATTTTACACTTCATCTTCTCTTGGAGAGATTCTTAGAGATTGAGGTTTGAAGAAGGAGTTGATTGAAGATTTAAAAGGATTGGCTTGGATCCTTTATTTAAGGTATGGATTTTACTTCATATCCTCTTGTTTCTAGTTTTCTCTATTAATGGAGTTTGATGTATTTTGGGGTTTAGGTAATGTGGTGACAATCTAAAGTGGGAAATAAATGGAGGATTCTTAATGAAACCCTCATTTACTTAAAACTCTATGGGGATTAGGAGTTGTAATGATATAACTTTATGAAATCCTTAAGTTTGAATCCAATCTTCAAGGCTTTTGGTTTTTCTTCATTGTAAAGGATTAATCCAAGGATTAGATTGGGGGAGAAAAAGTCTAGAGCCTCCATTAATAATTGATTATGGTTTAAGACATTTTTGGGTTGGAATATGTTGGTTTTGGGGAAGAATCACTTTAAAATCGAAGTAGTTGTGTGTGGAGTTGAATTCCTTGGTTTATCTTAGGTTTCAGCAAAAGTGCACGTCAGCAGAAAGTTGCACGACTAGCCCCAAGTTTTGAAGTCACGTGACAAGTCACATGAATGAGTCCATAAAGTTGAGCGACTAGGCCCACGACATGAAGTCACGGGAAAAATCACGTAGCCTTCTGTTTTTAAGATTTTTTTATGTTTACCCAAGTTGTAGCTGGAATTAGTCTGGGGCATCGATTAAGGCCATTATTATAGGAATAAAAGAGGGTATCTATATGGAAACCGGTTTGGGATTAACACCTGTTTGATTCAATAAATTCAGGTGTCCAGTTATGAGATTTCTAGCCTCTAGAGTTTGTCTTAAGGATTGGAGATTAGATAACTTTTCTTGTACGGTTTTTACTGAAATATGACATATGCTTGTGGTTTAGTTTCTTTCAGTTCCTTATAGTGAATGTGCAAGCATGTTTAATATTTTACCATGTATTGTTACATGTTTTCGTTTGGTTCCATATGAGTTGCATGAGGGATATATGACTTACACAACCGGAGTGTTGCATATAGGACTATAATGGTCCATATGGGAATGGTATTTGAATGTTACGAGTTTCGTGTAGATCTACTACTCTCATCGATTGCGATCATATCAGAGTGATCACTCGACGTTGATATTGGTTACAACTATTATGTCTAGTTATCTAGGTGGGGATGTAGCTTGCGAGTCTACATTCATTTTATGAGTAATGTTATGTTTTTATTTTTAAATTATGATTTCGTGAGTTACTGCTATCGAAGAAAATCCAATAGAGCTTTCGGTCAAATACTTGTTTTCAAATAAAATTCAAAGCATTACCATGTTGATGTTTTGAGCAAGAGTAAGGGTAATATGTGACTTGCTGAGTTTAAAGTCTAGTGGTCTAAAATATCCTTATAATTAACAGGGTTTAAATGGATAGCTGAGAGACATACCATTACCACCCAACCAGATAGAATATCCTTATACAGGTTGTTTGGTCTCCCTTTTTGTGTGGACTAGTTCCCTCTATTTCTAGACGTCGTATTGCTGAATTTAAAATTTTTATTTTCACCTCAAATTTTAGGATGTTACAAGTTGGTATCAGAGCATTAGTTTAAGCGAACTAGGTATGAATGTAAGATGCCTAGACTTAAACTAAGACTATTAAGTTATGACTTGCGAGATGGGGTAGAACTCTTAGGATAGTCTTAGAGTCGATGGAACTTTCACAAATTGAAAGTTGTTGTGATGGTAACGAGAACTCTTACGTATCATGTGTTCATAATTTCACTTAGCTAACGTTATGATGAATATGTTTTACGTGGGCATACTTGATCTACTGTCATTATAATAATTGATAAGTATAATAATACGTTTCTTTGTATTATTCCCATAGCCTATATCTCATTCTATTTTGTGCATGTATGTGGCAGACTCATAGTTAACACCAGAAATCGGTCGGATGGTCAAGAGGCCACGACATCCACAACCGAACATCCGCGAGTGACTGTGGCGGATGAACCTTATCATTTGGTTAATGTGTTGGGAGGGGGACCCAAGAACATTCCCCGACGCAACCTGGAAGCTGAAGAACCCATCATGGAAGAAGTGACGGCGGAGACAAGGATAATGGACCGCATGATGTTGGCCATGAACAGAGCTATGGCACAACAACAAGAAATGTTCCTAAAGCTCCTGGAGGACCGAGACACCAACAACCGTAGAACTGAAGCAGTTGACGAGAACATAATCATGGCGGGATCTGGGGGTACCGGACCTGAAATTCCCACTAACGAGACCGTAACCACGAGAGTCAGGCAAACGGCGAAGACTTGCACATTCAAGGCCTTTCTTGGTTGCCGACCGCCGAAATTTAAGGGTTCAGATGATCCGATAGTTTATGTGAGTTGGATTCGAGAGATGGAACGGGCTTTCCGATCGAGTGAGTGTAGAGAAGGACAGAAGGAAATCTTTGGCTCTCAGATGTTGAGAGGCACGACCCTCACTTGGTGAAACGTATATTCCACTTCCATCGAGGCGACCGTCTTGGCCAAGCTGACGTGGGCAACGTTCAAAGAGAAATTTCTAGAGGAGTATTGTAACGATAGATCGATGGATCGGATTGTGGATGAATTCCGGAACTTGAAGAAGGGTAATCTATCTGTGAAAGAGTATAATCGGCTATTCATGGACAAGCTATCGGCTATTCATGGACAAGCTGGGGTTAGTGGGACACCTAGTCCCGACAGAGAAGGAGAAGATCAAGGCCTACATAAAGGGGCTCCCGTCCGATATGATGTCCATGGTTAGAGTGTCGAAGGCCTCTACTCTTCAAGAGGCGGTAGAGGAGGCACAATTAATGGAAGACGCCTACAACCGGGGCAAAGAGGAAAGTACTCATTTGGTCGAGAAGAGGAAATGGGAGGGCAACTCGATGCCCTCCAAGAAACCAAGACGTTTTAGTAACAGCTACCAACGAGGGACTGATCCTAGGCGCGAGGCTAGATGGTGTTCCAAGTGCCGAAGCAAGCATTTTGGTCCGTGCAACTTTGTCCCCGGAGCTTGTTACAAATGAGAGAAGCCCAGGCATGCCTATAAAGACTGTCCCATCAAGGGGCGGATGTATTTCGAGTACAAAGAGTCGGGGCATGTTAGAGAAGAGTGCCCGAAATTGAAGGCTGGCGGAACTGGCGGGAAGAAGATAGATCCTCCAAGAGCGGCCGGGAGAGCTTTTCAGATGACAGCGGAGGAAGCTAAGGCTTCTAACGAGGTAGTGTCGGGTACGTTTCTCCTAAACTCCGTCCCTACATGTGTATTATTTGATTCGGGTGCTAGTTTCTCATTCATATCCGATGTGTTTTGTCAAAAGTTTTCCATACCTATGAGTAGTCTAGAGGATGCTATAGTGGTAGAAATAGCTAATGGTGGTCAAGTAATAATCCGGGATATCATGAGAGATTGCACTCTCGAGGTTGAAGGGAAGAAATTCCTTATAAACTTGATGCCTATGCAAATGGGTGGGTTCGATGTGGTAGTGGGGATGGATTGGTTATCGGGGAATGAAGCCGAGATTGTGTGTTCCAAGAAGATGATCCGACTACCCGTGACGAATGGAGAGGCGACGATCATATATGGTGAAAGAAGGAAAGGCGAAGTGGCGATTATCTTTATGATCAAGGCGCGGAAATGTTTGGCGAAAGGATGCTCATCCTTCTTGGCGTATGCGATTGACACCAAACCCAAGAAGTGGAAACTAGGAGATGTTAATGTGGTATGCGAGTTTCCTGATGTATTCCCGGAAGACTTGCCCGATTTTCCACCTGATCTCCTGGTGGAATTCCAGATCAACCTCATCCCGGGAGCGGCCCCGATTGCCCAAGATCCCTACCGGTTAGCTCCTACCGAGATGCAAGAAATGATGACTCAACTCCAAGATCTTCTTGAGAAGGGTTTCATATGACCGAGCTCGTCGCCTTGGGGAGCACCGGTCTTCTTTGTTAAGAAGAAAGACGGCTCAATGAGGATGTGTATCGACTACAGAGAATTGAACAAGGTGACGGTGAAGAACAAAGATCCTTTTCCGAGAATTGACGACTTGTTTGATCAACTTCAAGGCGCGGGTTGCTTCTCAAAGATCGAACTTCGGTCGGGGTATATCAGGTGAAGGTGGCGAAGGACGACATTCCAAAGACGACGTTTAGGACACGTTACGGTCATTACGAGTTCCTAGTAATGTCGTTCGGCCTAACCAACGCACCAGCGATATTTATGGATTTGATAAACCGAGTATGCCGACCTTTCCTTGATAAGTTGGTAATAGTGTTCATCAACGACATACTAGTGTACTCCAAGGACGAGACGGAGCATGAGCATCATCTCCGAGAAGTGTTGAAAGTGCTAAGGCGAGAAAAGCTTTACGCGAAGTTTTCGAAGTGCGACTTTTGGCTCCTAGAGGTGTAATTTTTGGGACATGTGGTTACAAAAGAAGGAGTGAAAGTGGACCCCGTGAAGATCGAAGCTATGATGAATTGGGAACCTCCCAAGAGTCTGTCAGAAATCCAAAGTTTCCTAGGATTGGCAGGATACTACCGGAGATTCATCCAAGATTTTTCCAATATAGTCTCATCGTTGACGACCCTAACCCGAAAGAACGTGAAGTTTGTCTGGACCGAGAGTCAAGAGAAGGCGTTTCGAACTCTACAAAGGAAGCTTTGTGAAGCTCCCATCTTATCTTTACCCGATGGGACGGAAGGCTTTGGGGTGTATAGTGATGCGTTGAAGATGGGTTTGGGTTGTGTCCTAATGCAAAGGAGTAAAGTAATTGCTTACGCGTCAAGGTAACTCAAAGTTCATGAAGTCAACTACCCTACCCACGACTTGGAATTAGCGGCGGTGGTGTTTGCATTAAAGTTATGGCGACACTACCTCTACGGTACAAAATGCACTCTCTACACGGACCACAAGAGTTTGAGCTATATCTTTGACCAAAAGGAGCTAAATATGAGGCAACGGAAGTGGTTGGAGTTATTAAAGGATTACGATTACGAGTTTCTTTACCATCCGGGTAAGGCAAACGTCGTCGCCGATGCTCTTAGTCGAAAGGACTACGGGGGAAATTCTAAGGCTACTTTCACGTGAATTGAGTTGACGTCAATACTCGTCGTCTGAATTAAAGCAACACAAACCGAAGTCTTGCTATGTGATAACCTCAAAGGAGAGATCATGACAAAGCAACACCTACTCTTAACAGAAGATAGCCGGGGAGTAAAGCTTTTCAACGGGCGAGTTTGGGTGCCTAAGATCGGGGGAAATCGAGAACTTCTTCTCGAGGATGCCCACAAATCAAAGTATTCTATCCATCCAGGAAGCACGAAGATGTATCAGGATTTAAAATTACTCTATTGGTGGCCGGTTATGAAGCTTGATGTGGCGCGCTATGTGGAGCGATGTGTGACTAGCTTGCAAGTGAAGGTCGAGCATCAACGACCTTACGGAAGTTACAATCTTTGGAGATTCCGAAATGGAAATGGGAGCACATCACAATGGATTTCGAGATAAAATTTCCAAAGACCTTGAGAGCTCATGACACCATTTGGGTGATAGTGGACCGCTTGACCAAGAGCGCTCATTTATTGGCCATGCGGGAGACCTTAACTATGGACAAGCTAGCAAAGTTGTATATTGATGAAGTGATATCACGTCATGGTGTGCCACTATCTATTGTCTCGGATCGCAATAGTCGGTTCACGTCGCATTTTTAGGACGGATTGCAAAAGGAATTGGGTACGTGTGTGAAGTTGAGCATGACCTACCATCCCCAAACTGACGGCCAAAGAGAAAGGACAATTCAGACAATCGAAGACATGTTGAGATCTTGCGTGATTGAATTCGGGGGTAGTTGGGACTAACACCTACCTTTGGTGGAGTTCGCGTACAACAATAGCTACCACTTGAGTATTGGAATGGCGCCGTTTGAAGTTTTGTATGGTCGCAAATTTCAAACACCCGTATGTTGGCTTAAAGCGAGAGAGAAGCAGTTTGTCAGACCCAAGATTATACAAGAGACGACGGACAAAGTTAAATGTATTCGTGAGCGTTTGAAGGTGGCACAAGATCGACATAAAAGCTATGCCGACAAGAAGATACGACCGATAGAGTTCTAAGTAGGAGACCGTGTTATGTTGAAGGTGTCCCCTTGGAAGGGAATTATCTGGTTCGGAAAGCGTGGGAAGTTGAGTCCCCGTTTCCTTGGAACGTTCACCGTGATTAAGAGAATAGGGCTTCAAGCCTACTAATTGGAACTTCCTCCGGAGATGAATGGAATTCATAACACATTCCATGTTTGCTACCTTCGGAAATGCCTGGCGGAGAAAGAAAGCGTTATCCCACTCTCCGATATTAGAGTTGATGAGGGAAACCATTGCATTGAGGAACCCGACGTGATTTTGGAAAAAAAGACGAAGAAGCTTCATCACAAAGAGGTCACTATGGTGAAGGTTCAATGGAAGCACCATCGCGGTGCTAACGTGACATGGGAAGCCGAGGAAGATATGAGGCGAAGATACCCTCATCTATTCCCCTAGTTTAGATTTCGAGGACGAAATCATTTCAAGTTGGGGAGACTTGTAACACCCGTAAATATTGCTTACACATTGTGGACATATGTATATTTGATGTATTCATATTCTCTCCCAGCTGCATACGTTGCTCTCTCTTGTGTGAAATTGCCAAGCTTAAGTGTTTGAGTTTTTAGAAGCTTGAGGCAACTCAGTGACTTATGCGGGCTACCGCGCGGTTTGGAAACCATGGCCAAAGTCGCGTAACACACTGAAAGCTTTCGGTCCAAGGACACACGCGACTTACGGTGTGACTTCATAGCCGCGACCAAAGCCACGGGAAAGCATCTGCAGGCCAAATACGGGATTTCCCCCCCTTTTCCCATTGTTTGCATTTTGGGGTTCTTAAAGTGCGATTTTGGAAGAGCCAAGAGGTAGGGTTTCCTCTTCCTTCATTCTTTGCTACTAAATTCATGATTCTTATGCATTTATTGGGTTGGTTTAGGTTGGTGGTGGTGTTTAAGAGCTTGTGATTAAAGTGTCAAGCCTCCTCCTAAACTCTACCCTCAAGTATCATTATTTAGGGTTTCCTATAACCTTACAAGGTGAGTTTCTTAACCTCTTTGTTCTACATATTTACTTGGGAAATGTTATAACTTTCACCTATATCTCTTAATCATGTAATGGATTTTGTTGCATTTTGACCTAAAAGTGAATTTAGGGTATATTGGGGTTTTGGTCTAACAAAAATGGTTAGAACTTGTGTTTTAACTATGAACAATGGTATTCTACAATGCTCCACACATTCAAGGATTTATCCTCGTTTCTATGAGAGTTTGGTACACTGCAAGGGAAACTAGGGTTTGGGTTATGGTTCAAGTAATTGTTTGGTTGAGGAAAATCTATATTTAAAATGGGATTTATGATGTAATGGTAGTAGATTTGTGAATGTGAGATTCCTCCAAGTTGGGAGTCTAGACTCCATATCGGCAAGATTTTATATGAACAACTTGGTTTAACATTTATGTAAATGATTAAGACCAATTGAATAAATGCTTTATATTGTGGTCTTAGTGTAATGGATCCATAGGCACGGTGTTCCTATGTCTCGTCCAGACATTAGGTTCACCACTTTGGCACGGAATAGGCATCGGGTTCCATGGTAAGTAAGGTGTGGGCCTATACGGTCGGGCATCGTCCCATGGGCAGTAAGGTGTAATTCCATTGTGCCTGAGTTCCCCTGTTTTGGAACTCTCAAGAATAGACTTGGAGTGGTTGACTTGATGTTTTCGAGCAATAGACTTGGAGTAGTTGAGCTCGCTCTATGATTAGAATTATTTGTAACATATATTGATCACTAATGGTTTATTGGATTTGTCTTGATTTAGCTCACGACTAGATCGGCTGTATGACTTCAACGGATTTATCATTTGTTTATTTTCCCGCTTAATTATTCTCTATAGGCTTTAGCCTAACGCTTGTTCTTTGGTGGTCATGCATGGCAGGTCTTTATAGCAGTGGGGCTCATCGGGATTGAGAGGACGTCCTTGGGGTCGAGAGCGGTCTTTTTGAAGATATAGTGACCAATATATTATAGAATAGAGGTTACACATTTTGGAAGAATAGCGACACCCGACATTAATCTTCCTTGACCAAGTTAGATTATTAGGTTGTCAAATTTTATTCTTTAATTGATTTGGGTTTGTAAAGTCCATACTTTGTTCCCCATGTTGGGTTGACATACGTTTGGGTCAGATTGTCATATCCTTATACAGGTTGTTTGGTCTCCCTTTTTGGGTGGACTAGTTTTCTCTATTTCTAGACGTCATATTGCCGAATTTTAAAACTTTATTTTCACCTCAAATTTTAGGATGTTACACGAACCCATGCTCTAAAATATATAAATAACTCCAAAATAGTTTAGATTAAGACAAAACATTTTTCAAGTGGGTTTATACCATTTATTCTTTCAAAAACGTCCTATAACACAAAATCAAGCATTTCTCCAAAACACACAATAAAAATACCTTGATACTCAAAAAATCTACTTTCATAAAACAAATCATTAAAATACCAATATTTATGATTCATTTATCAAAATGCCCAAAATTCCAAATGTGGGCACTTTACAAATTTATAAAGTTAGACAGTTCAAATAACAAAAACTTATCAAATAACTCAACAGTTAATAATTCTACGTAAACATATAAACATTTAAAGATTGACATTTTGGCATGCACCGTTTTCACAAATCAACTTGAACTCACCTTGCTAGATTTAGGCTAAATCTAGATTTCCCCCCAACTTGAGATCCTTTGAAGAAACTTAGATCTTCAAGCCAAAAACTTTCAAAAACCTAGATCCACAGGTTTCCACCCATAATTACACATATCCAAGTGTTTAGAATCATTCCCCAAACATCTTATATCAAAATCTCCATTTTGGCCAAAAACCCTAATTTGACCTAACTTTTCTCAAAACCTTCCAAACCGAAATTGGAGAAATAAAACACTAGGTTGACATCAATAGAGAATTTATAACTCATAAATCATTTTGGAAGTGGAAGGGAATAACTTACCATTTAGGTTTTGGTAAAAACCTAGAAAACCCCAAAATTCTTGAAGATAGAGGTGATGATGATGAGCTATCTTGATCTTTGCTTCCAATCCACCACCAAATACTCTTATATATTTCCAAAACTAACAATATGACCTTGAATAGATCTCAAAAAAGAAACCATAGCAACTTGAATCGCCAAAAACGGAGTTGAAATGAGAGAGTTATAAAGAAATGAAGAATGAGGCTGAAAATCGCGAATTTATGCACTCTGATTGTGCTGTGCTATAGTGACAATGTCACAATCGCAGGCACAATCGCTGAGATTGTACTGAGAGTTTTTGGCCTTCGGAGAACATGACATGCTATAGTGACAGTGTCACAATCGCGGACACTATAGTCAAGCATGTACCGAACACTGTTTTGGTCATAACTTCTTCATTTTAGCTCCGATTTTGCTCCAAAAAGAACCGTTGGACTCGTAATTGAATTCCTCATCTAGAAAGACCATAAAATATATAATTTAATCCCAAAATCCCATTTCCTCTATTTCCCTCAAAAGATCGATTTCTACACTTACTTGAAATAGTACTTACCCAAAAATTACGGGTGTTACATCATTATCATAAATACATGGAACATGCGTTGGGACGACTGATGAGTGGATAACTTATCACATTTTCCATCACTTTTTAGTAGGATTTTATAGCATTTTCATTTCCCAAATCACAATATTTGAGTCTTTTATTCTTAATTTTATCATTTGTTGAGTTGGGAGCTAAGTGGTGGAAATTGACCTTACTTTTGTGCTTTTATGTCAATTTACTGATGGATGATGCTACAACAGGAGCCACAACAAGAGGACTGCATTCATAGACAAAGCTTCATAAACTTTTTGGTTGGTGCAACTAGATATTTGGGGAAATACTTGGAAATTTCGGTGGAAAGAAGACATGGAGCAGGGAATATATGATCCTTTGACAATAATTTGATTCCTTAAAGATGCTTGTTGTACTAAGTTTGACATTTTGATTACTAGAAGTGGTGGGGACCATTGTACCTTTGTACTTTTGATGCTCTCTTTAGATGCTTTCTTAGATGCTTTGTAAGAGCTCATCTATGTATAAATATAGGGCTCCTTCCAGTATTTTGTAGACAATGTTCACGGTTGGATAGCTCATCTAGATATCTTAACTAGTTACTTTAAGCTTTTTAATATTAAGTCTTTAATTCCAGTACGCTACTGTTCAGTGTCACAGCACCGTTCACAGCATCTTTACATTTCTTGTCATTTACATTTCGGCTTTACCTTTATGCTTTACATTTCTGTTCTTCACATTTACGTTGTCCAATTCCAGTCATTTATTTTCATGCATTTGCTCTTTATCTTTCCAATAATGTCGCACACCATGTGTCAAGCGATGATGGGGTAAGTCCCTAGCTTGGGTGTAAGTGATGGTTGGGAGATAAAAGCCTATGTAGTATGGATTAATGTTTTGCTACTAGCTATCAACTTTACTATTCACTCCTTGTTTCTGAGTTTCGACCAAGTGCTTCTTGATGAGGTGACATACATTGTTTCACTTGGGTGAGCGGCTTGTTTGCAAGCTAGCATATTCTTCAGAACACTGAAGTGTTATAGGGGTTGTAACAAACCCTCTCAATCTTTATTGATTGTAAACTATACGGGGATCATAATAATATCTGTGTGGAACCGGTTGGGTCGCCTAATTAGTCGCTGTCGGTAAACCTATTCTAATATGAACCTTGCAAAAGGGTTTTCTGAACCGATAGTGAAGTTGAGAACCTAGTGCTGCAACATCAGTACTATTATTTAGTTGCTTACAACTCCAGCCGGATCTTGCACCCTTGCTTTCTTTTAAATCTGGTTTTTAGCATTTTAATTTACTGTCAACAACACTCAACAATCATTCCTTCCAAATCTCTTTCTGAAATCACCTTTTAAGACTGACTTAAGAATCACGGCTTGTTTTATTGTCTCAGTGGGATCGATACTTGGTACTTAGTACCACTTTATTACTTGTTCAAACGATAGTGGTTTTACATGTATACTTGCATGGGACTCCATTTGTGATTTTCGGGTTACATAATCAACTGACCAACGACCAACCCCTTGGTAATCGCCATTGTTATTGTGACATATGTCACAACTGCATGGCATTATATCCGGGACTACCACACTTTCAGTACCATTGGTGCTATTGTGACAGATGTCACAACCTCATGTCACTATAGCCGAGACGACCATGCTCTCAGTACCATTGGTGCTATTGTGACAAATGTCACAACCACGTGACACTATATCTGTATTCCATATGTGGTTCTTCCTTTACCGATTCACCAGTTCAACACTCTTCTTCAATTGGGATAAAAATTCAAGGTGTTACACCACCGCAAGACTTAGCTTCGTATATGGCTCTGCAGAGCATCACCGCAAGCTTACATAAAAACATGACTTGGGGACCACTCACTAGACTTCAAACGCGGACACTAAACTCCACGATGAATAACCAGACTGGATTACACGGGCATCGAGTTCAACCACCCACGATATATACCTTGAGACCTTCACTAAAGGTTACACGGTTATTGAGTTCAGCCACCTGACGATCTATATCTCAAGTTCCCGCTGGCCATAAATAATTTCTAGTCCCAAAACAGGGATAAAGTTCTCAACTAAACCAACTGACTGACTCATGTGCCTATGGATCCAATGCATTACAGTCTAAAACGTTACATGACTCCAACGAATGAACTAACGCATTCAAAAAATGTAACTCTCAAATAAAATGCAACTAAGTACACCATACGTCAAAGGCTCCTCATCGAGCTACTGAAACCGAACAATTACTCCAAAGACTCATGTGAGTATAAATCAAGCCCCAAAAAGCATAATAAATGTTTGGCTAAAATATGCGAGCCACAGTGGTTACATAAACCAAATTACATATTTTCCCAAAATCTTTGTCTCTCAAATCACAATTGGCCTTCGGCCTAAACCAAAAAGGTTGACAATTTCTAAAATGTTCACAAGTTTGGGAATGAATAAAATCAAATGACTCTCACATTCGTATTTTCAAAACGCCCCAATACGTAAACGATGTATATATCCAACAAACACTAAAAGTGTATTTTGACCCAAATAATCTTCATTTATGCACTAAATCATGAAAACACTTCCATTCATGACTTATTTATCAAAATGCCCAAATCTGGGTGCTTTACAAAGTTTATAAAGTCAAACACCTTAAATAATCAAAACCCACCAAAAAACCCAACAGTTGATAATTTCTTGTAAAACACATAAATACTTTAAAATGGACATTTTGGCATGTACAACGTTTTCACAAATCAACTTGAACTCACCTTTCTAGGTTAAGTTAAACCTTGGTTCCAAATCCAACCATTAGCCTCCAATAGTGTAGATTTCACCATTTTCAAGTCATCACCAATAATAAGTTAGGGTTTCCAAATAACCCATTGTAACACCTTACTTTCTTATACAACATTTCTACTAAAATTTCGGCATGACCCATTCGTATATTCTTGAATTTACCATTTTTATAACCTGTCTATATATTTGTGTATAACAAATTCCCAAAATTTTACATATGTAAAAGCCACATATGTGGGCTATCATATATTCGTACATACTAATTATAAGGATAATGCTAATACATTTTCCACCAAAACACTTGCAACTCAAGCATCATCTCAAAAGAGTTATCACTCGTTGCGCCATTCTATAAGTACATATACTAGCTTGTTTTACTTACCACTAGCACTATCGCCTACACCTGATCTAGATCCTGAGATACACGCCGACAAATAAAACAAATCATGATTCAAGCCTGGTGAGTTCAAATCAAAGTGATTCAAATATCCAAAACAATGCATGATTTGTAAGCATCAGTAATATGAAAACCAACGCATTACTTTAATTGAAATCAATAAAAGATGTGGTTACAAAATTTAAAACGAGGTAACAACCAACGGACCATGTGGGGGAGACCCACAATATAGCCAGAATCAGTGAAGGATCACTACCCAGCAGTCCACTTATACGTTAGGCTAATTTCGACATAATCACCATGTGCACAATGTGTCCTACATACACTATGCCTATTAGCCGAGTATCTGGCACCCATCCGTGCACGATACTCCAATTCAACACCCGATGGGAGCAACCCATCAACTGTAAAGGGAGTGACCCCAATACAAACACAACAAAGGGGGTGACCCTAAGTCGCTAGATCCGGATCTATTACATCACTGCCAGAGCACACAAACAGCTCAAAAAGCCTCAGTTATACAAAGTGTGTTTCTCAATAATTTAAACCAATAGCATGCTAGGCAAACATCAAGTTTCAACTTATATGCATTTCATACAGTTCTTCAAAATAGTCTAGCATGCTCATTTGACCTTCAAATTACTTTGTATAAAACATTAAATAACCACTTTCATAACACCGTTTAAATCATGCATATTTCCACGACGTACATTTAAATACAAGCAACATGAATCAGTTATGTAAAATACATATTTTTGATGTGTACCCAGTTTTAAGACTGCTTGAACTCACCTTTGCTAGATTAAGTTAAATATAGCTTTCAACCAACTTGCACAATCTTCTTCCAACCTATACAAACGATATGTGATCACCAAATTAATATAACTAATCTAAACAAAATATTTAGACATCCTTTTTACCTTTCCAACTTATTAAGAACCAATCCAAACGGATCTAAGAACAATGTTTTACGAATATTTGAAGATTTATTGTATATACCCGTCATAAAACAGACCAGCTCGGTTTAAACTCGATTTTGAGTTACCTACGGCCCAAATTAGCTCATCCTCAAAAGAGATCGATTGTGTAAGACATCCTAACATTTCTAGAAAACTATTATAAGCCTAAATCCGATTTACGTGTGATTTACTATGATTTTTACAACTTCCTGCAACAATGAAAACATCAATTTCGACCAAATCACTTGAGTTTTAGAAATGGGGAATTACACATCAGGTTCGAGCTTTAGTGCACACTGTGCCCGGCGTCATCTCAAGCATTTCCCCCACCTTTAGTGTCCACTCCTTAGAGCCCCACCTCAAGGTTTTTGGAACCTTAGTGCCTACCCGTACCTAGTAGAGTTTCACCTCAAGGAGGGGAATCCTTTAGTGCTTACTCTCTAGCTCTTCACTAGGGTTGTAAGACTTAACAATTTCACACCCAACTTTCATGCATAAGAGTTGGATCCATAACCAATACCCAATACCATATAACCCATATTATTATAAGTTCATGAAATAGCATAAAAATGATGATTTTACATATGATGAACTAATTACTTGTCCATAAATCCCAAATATTAACCAAAAAAGCCTAACAAATAGGTATACTCTTCACATAAATGATTTCTAGGTCAAAGTGATATAAATAGAAATTTTTATAGCATTTGTATAACGAGTTAAACAAATGTATGAGAAATCTTGGTATAAGACTCACCTATAGGGTTTGTAGAGTAAAAACCCTAGAATGGAGAAACCCTAGGATGAATAAGTTGAGATGGTTGAAGATTATTAATGGTGTAGGTGGGTTTAGGTCAAGAATTAAATGAAGGAAGAGGGAAGAAGAAGAAAATCGCAGGTTGAGAGAGAGAGAAGTGAAAGTCTTGGAAATAAATTGTGAGAAGTGTGTGTTTAAAAGGGAAAAATCGGAGTTTAAAAAAAGAAGGGGTCGGGGGCCGCGGCGATAGTGCCCTCGCATTCTCGCCAGGCACTATCGCCCGAGATGTACCGTAAGTGGTACTCTCCCAGCGACCTTGACTCCGTGAGAGTGACCAGAACATTGTCGCCGGGCACTCTCGCCCCAAATGTACCGAGACTCATGTCTCTTGTGAGATTATGCCATAGGCGAGAGTGACCATAGCAAGGTCGCCTGGCACTCTCGCCGACTCCCCCCAGGGTCTGAAACTTTACTTTTCGAACTCGAATCACATCCAAATAACACCAAGGTTCGATAGAGAAGTTTTATGGGCATATGTGAAGTACGAATAATCATCAATGCAGTTCCATATACTTGAAATTATCCGTTTCAACACAAGGAGGCACATAAGTGGAAATTTAGAAAGCAATTAGCATATAATCAAATTTCGGAGTGTTACAATCCTCCTCTACTTAGAAAATATTTCTCCCACGAATACTACACTACTCAAAGTGTCTAGGGTAATGTCTCTTCATATCCTCTTCGGCCTCCCACGTCACATTTGCACCACAGTGGTGCTTCCATTGGACCTTTACCATGGTTACCTATTTATGTCGCAACTTCTTCGATTTTCTTTCAAGGATGGCTTCGGGCTCCTCCACGCAACGGTTTTTGTCCACTCAGATTTCCGACAACGGAATAGTGCTTTCTTCTTCCGCTAAGCTTTTACGCAAATCGCAAACATGAAAGGTGGGGTGAATCTCGTCCATCTCCGGTGGCAACTCTAGTTTGTAGGCTTGAAGCCCTACTCGTTCAATGATGGGAAAGGGTCCGAGAAATTAGGGACTAAGTTTTCCCCGTTTTCCAAATCTGATGATTCCCTTCCACAGTGACACTTTCAACATCACCTTATCCCCCACTTGAAAATCTATCGGTCTCCTCTTTTTGTCCGCGTAGCTCTTCTGGCGGTCTTGTGCCGCCTTTAACCGTTCTCTAACCTACTTCACCTTATCCGCCGTTTCTTGTACTATCTCCGGCCCGACAAACTGTTTCTCCCCCCTCTAGCCAGCACACGGGGGTCCTACATTTTCGGTCGTATAATGCTTCAAATGGCGCCATGCCAATGCTAGAGTGATAACTATTGTTGTAGGCCAATTCTACCAACGGAAGGTGAAAATCCTAATTTCCTCTAAAATCGATGACGCATGACCTCAACATATCCTCCAAAGTCTGAATGGTCCTTTCACTTTGTCCATCTGTCTGCGGGTGATAAGCGGTACTCAGTTTGATTCTAGTACCCATTTCCTTTTGCAACTCATCCCAAAAATTTGATGTAAATCGGCTATCGCGATCTGATACAATGGAGAGTGGCACCCCGTGCCTCGAAACAATTTGATTGATATAAAGCCTTGCCAACTTATCCATTGGTAGCGTTTCTCTCATTGCCAAGAACTGCACGCTTTTGGTCAATCTATCCTACCACGACCCAAATTGTGTTGTGACCTCGTAAGGTTTTGGGCAACTTAGTCACGAAATCCATGGTGATATGCTCCCATTTCCACTCCGGAATCTCGAGGGATTGCAAACTACCATATGGGTATTGGTGTTCGTCTTTGACTTGCAAGCAAGTCACACACCTCTCCACGTACCATGCCACATCGAACCTCATTACCGGCCACCAATAATTTAACTTCAAGTCCCGATACATCTTTGTGCTCCCCGGATGAATGGAGTATCTGAATTTGTGGGCGTCGCTTAGGAGTAACTCCCGACACCCCCCGATCTTGGGTACCCACACTCGCCCTTGGAATAACTTGAGTCCTCGGCTATCTTCTACCAAAAAGAGATGATGCTTCATCATATCTTCGTCTTTGAGGTTTGCCTCTAACAAGGCTTCAGCTTGTGACAACTTGACTCTCTCTAGAAGGCTTGAAACTACATCAATTCTTGAAATCGACGCCTGCACACAACCACTATATTCCTTGCGACTCAAGGCGTCCGCTACAACATTGGCCTTACCAGGATGGTAGAGCAGTTCACAATCGTAATCCTTCAATAACTCCAACCATCTTCGCTGGCGCATGTTCAACTCCTTCTGATCGAATACGTACTACAGGATTTTAAGGTCGGTGTAGAACATACACTTTATGCGATAAAGGTAGTGCCACCAAAGCCTCAATGCAAATACCACGACCGCTAACTCGAGGTCATGGGATGGGTACTTCTTCTCGTGCATATTGAGTTGCCTTGAAGCATAAGCGATAACCTTCCCTCGTTGCATCAAGACGCATCCCAATCCCATCTTGAAAGCATCATTGTAGACTACAAAATCTTCTGTCCCCTCGGGTAGGGATAGAACCGGCGCCTCACATAGCTTTTTTTTGTAACGTTCTGAAAGTATGCTCTTGAGTTTCTGTCCATAAGAATTTCACATTCTTTCTCGTCAAAGCGGTTAAGGGCGAGGCGACCTTGGAGAAATCTCTAATAAATCTTCGGTAGTAACCGGCAAGACCCAAGAAATTTATGATCTTGATTGGGCTCTTCGGCGGCTCCCAATTTATCATGGCTTCAATCTTGGATGGATCTACCTTCACACCATCTTGTGACACCACATGCCCGAGGAATTGGACTTCCCGGAGCCAGAATTCACATTTTGAAAATTTCGCGTAGAGTTCCTCTTTTCTTAGCACTTCCAAAATTTCTCGCAAATGAGACTCGTGCTCCTCCTCGTTCTAGGAGTAGATTAGGATGTCATCAATGAATACAGTGACAAATTTGTCCAAAAATGGACGACAAACGCGATTCATCAAATCCATGAATATTGCGGGTGCGTTGGTTAGTCCGAATGGCATTACAAGAAACTCGTAATGCCCAAACCGAGTTCTAAACGCCGTCTTTGCCACGTATTCTTCTTTAACTCTCACTTGGTGGTATCCCGATCGTAGGTCTATCTTTGAGAAGCATCCCACTCTCTGCAATTGGTCAAAAAGATCGTCAATCCGGCGGGAGGGGATACTTGTTCTTCACGGTCACCTTGTTCAACTCGCGGTAATCGATGTACATCCGCATGGTACCGTCCTTCTTCTTGACGAATAAGACCGGAGCTCCCCAAGGAGAGGAACTTGGTCTCCCGAAGCCTTTCTCCAAAATCTCTTGCAATTGCTTCATCATTTCGTGCATTTCTGTTGGCGCGAGACGATAAGGTACTTGAGCGATTGGCGTAGCGCCCGAAACTAAGTCAATGCGGAACTCCAATTTACGTTCGGGGGGTAATCCCGTCAAATCTTCAGGGAATACGTCCGGAAAATCCCGAACTATCTTCACGTCCTCCAACTTCTTCTTTTCAGTCTTGGTGTCCAACACGGACGCTAGAAACGATGGACACCCCTTCGATAAGCACTTTCGTGCCTTGAGAGAAGAGATAACCATTACTTCACCTTTCCGCTTCTCCCCATAAATAAGGACGAAAATCCAAAGTTGGAACACGAATAAGTTTTTCGAGCAAAGGATTTCGGCTTGATTTTTCACTAACCAGTCCATTCCTATCATTACGTCAAAACCCCCAATAGGCATAGAAAATAAGTCCACTGGAAAGTATTTGCCATCGATTTCCAATTGACAATCTTTCATAATTTCACATAACACAATTTGGTCCCCATTCGCTACTTCCACAACTAAGGCATCACTAAGAGTGGTGGAAGGTGTATTCAAGGATTTACGAAAGAGGTTGCTAAAAAAGAGCGATTCACACCCGAGTGGAAAAGTATTCTAGTGGGTAGAGAGTTGAGTAGGAACGTACCTGACACCACGTCCACGGTCTCTCTTGCTTCTTTAGTTGTCATCTAAAATGCCCTCCCCTAAGGCTACGGAGCAACTTCCTTCTTAACTGGCATTCCCGTGCTAAATCCTTTCGGATTACCCTTCAACTTATGTCCCACCTCTTTGCACTCATAGCATACTGTCCCCCGGATGGGGCACACTTGACTAGTGTGGCCCATCTTTCCACACTTGAATCACACTAGAGGCGCGGAATTGCAAGCTCCAAAGTGCTTACTTTTACATTTCGGGCACCAACTCGGCTCCCGATGTGGTTCCACTCTTGAGTTTCCCACAAAAGGCCTTGGGTGTTGAGGAGGTCCCGAACGATTCTCCCATTTCCTCTTCTCACCCACTTGATCTTTCTCCTTTCGATTTTGAATGATGCCATCTTCAACTAACTGTGATTCTTTTATTGCATCTTGAAGTGTTGTCACTTTGTTGTTCCTCACGGCGGTTTTCATTTCCGCTGGCAATCCCTTTTGATACGCCTTGATCTTGGCCTTTTCATATGGGGATAGATGCCCCACAAAATTCAATTTCTCCACAAACAGTTTGGAGTACTCATCTATGGTTCGATCCCCTTTCGTCAATCTTCTGAACTCATCTTCAATTTTATCCAACGCCCTTTCGTTGCAGTATTTGTCCATAACTTTCTTCTTGAAATCTCCCCACGAAAGCCATGACATAATTGCGGGATCAACGGTGGATCGGGCAACATTCTACCAAGCAAGGGCATATCCTCTGAACATCTGGAATGCAAAATGGACCTTTTGTGCTTCCCCACACTCACAGGATTCAATGGCCAGTTCTAGCTCTCGGAGCCAGATTATACAAATTACTGGGTTTGTAGTACCCGAGAACTTCTTGGGTTTACAACCAAGGAATGGTTTGAAGGAACAGGTCTTCTCCCCTTGCCTTGCGTCATTTGTCACTAGTTCAATAGTCGGAACCCCATTCCCGGTCCCCCTGGATCCGACAATAACCATATTCTCCGCCACTGCCTCGTTCCAACGGTGACTGATATCCCTGTCCTCCAAAAGTTTCATAAACAATTTCTGTTGCTTGGCCATAACCTTGTTCATGGCTTGCATCATGTTATCCATCATCCTTGTTTCGGGAGTGGCTTCAGTCAAGATTAGGTTTGGGGATGCCAGGTTCACCCTTGGAATGTGTTCCGGTCCCCTGCCCAACAAATTTGTTTGGGGCTGAATTTCTATTGTCACCACGTTTTCTGGTTGATCAGTTGTCGATGCGGAGGCATCATGGCCTTCCGGTGGAGTCCTCGGCCTATTCCGAGTATTAACCATCTTAGTCTGTCACACAATGTATACAAGGATACGGTGAGATACAGTCAATTGATATTTCATTAAGGAATGTACTAATACAAGCATCGATCATCATAATCATAGTAAGTTAAGCATGCTTACGTAATGATACATTCATAATAGCAGTAGCTAATTGAAATTATGATCATACTACACATAAGAATCCTCAATACCACTTTCACAATTTTCAACAGTGTAGTTTCTATCGACTCTACAATTTCCGCCTATTCCAGATCTACCCCATCTCACAGTTCACAACCTAACAGTCTCCGCTTAAGTCTAGGCAACTTACGGTCGTACCTAATTCACTTAAACTACTGCTCTGATACCAACTTGTAACACCCTAAAGATTGGATCAAATTAGAATTTAAAATTTCGGCAATTTAACGACTATTATACGAAGGTTTCCAACCTGTAAATTAATGACAACTAAAACCCAAAGGGTTAGGGTAGTTTGCAACCATTTAGTAGCAGAAGACTATGACATAAATTACAACAACCTATTTGTAGATCCCAGTTTCAGTGCAATCAACAGATATAAGAACAATGATGAACAGATTATAGGCCACAGCAACTAGTCATATGATTAATATAAACTTCAAAGGGCTAAGGTTTACAGAGATAATTTCTGATAATAATATGTAAACCTAACAACTAGTAAACTGAATAATGAAACTCTCTAAACTTTCTAAACTGTTCAACCCTAATTATGAACTAAAATAACCTTTATATACTTAGGCTATCAAGCAATTGGGCTTTATGGGCTTGGGCCCATCTAACAAATTAACTATTAAAGAATTACATTTCGAACCCTTATAAATACTTTATTCCACTTTCAACACTCAGGACTTTCAGTCCTAACAATCTCCCCCTAAAGTTGAATAAAGCATTTATCAACATGAAAAACTTTAAACATTGATCTTCTTTAAATCTTCAGGTTTGATCTTCTTTCCCTCTTGAGTCTTTGAAGACCTTTGGTGTTGCATATCTTCATATCTTTCCAAGCTCCCCCTTTAATAAAGCTCTTGGTCTTCATAGTTTCAACTGTATAACCAGACTCAATGTACAGTAGCCTCGACTGAACGCACTATCAAGCAGCTTTTAACTGTTGAAACTCAATCACATCGGATCAGCACACAAGAAAGATCATGTGAGAGTTACTTGACATTCCAAGGTGCATCTTCAGTTTAAAACAAAGAATCTGTCTTTGAACCGCGAGTTGAATAGATTTGTTTTCTTCTCAAGAACTTGTTTCAATCAGCGCGTAGGAGGAATGATAAACAAATTTAGCATAGAATTAAACTCATATCTTCATCTCTTTGATCTTTAGACCGTCTTCAGACAAACAAACTTTCTTTCTTCAAAACTTTGAAATTGAACTTTGAAAAATTCTCCCCCTTTTTGATGATTGTGAGCATCATGATCATCAAAACTTCTTCAATTTCAACGCATTCTTTGATCTCTCCTTTATGATAATATGATATTCTTCGTCCTTTGATCTGAGTATCCGTCAATTCATGAAATGTATATATCCGAATCTTTTCAAATTCAGACATAATGGACAATGTAACCCTGATTCAACAGATGAAACAGGTAGTATGCCTGTAAGTAGCACAGAGCCACTTTGTACAACGGATGTACATTGGAAAGGAGTTTTTGTGATGTTCACTCCCCCAGGGCTTCCATTCAATCATCGAAAAACCACAAAGGAATTTTCTATGAATGTTATGACAAGAAAACTCATTCCTTGTGTGCTCGTGAAAATGTAGAAATGATTGAAGCTACTTAGCTTGATCAGGCTCAAATTGTGTAAACTATTGAGACAGCAACAGATATTACACGGACTCAATGTGTATGAAAGAGGTGCGAAGGTGGGGCAACTTTCCTTCTTTTTCAATATCTAAATCTTCCAAGTGAAGAATAGATAGCAGATATGCTGCGTCCCCAAAGAAAATGAAACATTTCTTTGTTAAGAAAGAAACGAGTGGTTGGTGGGGTTAATGCAAGAGTTGGCATGGGCTAGGTGCCTTTTTCAATGATGGTCACCAAAGAATGTAAACCAATCAGAATATGTGGTTGCCCGGCTCAGAAAGTGGTTGGTACAGAGTTCTGATATTCTTTTAACTCTGTTCTCACACCCTCTTTCTTTTTGTCATTAAAGCTCACTTCTAACCAAACTCTCTTTTCAATTTTTCCGCTCCACACAATGAGAAAAACTCAACCCGATGAGTTATCTCCCCCACTCTTTGATTTATGACCCCTCACCCCTCAAATCACTCTAGGATAGCTTCCGGGGTAGGAAACACTGGTTTACGTGAATCCATGGAAGTTCTGTTGAAGCTCTCACACGATTCCCATGTGATTCCTAAAAAAAAATGATTGCTCAACAGTTTAACTTGAACAGTTAAGCACAAAATGTATGCTAGCGTTGTCAAAAAAAATATGCTCAGGAGATTTGAGCAATTGAACTTTGAAAATCCGACAATGTATCAATCAGATCAACTAAACTGGTTAGGGTATCAAAGAATTGGATATTTTGTTTATATGAACAAATATAAACAATTTAGCAATGAAAGCACAATATTAAAAATAATGATTTATGCTCAACGATATTGAATATCAAACGGGGGTATTACCATCGAAATATTGTTTCGTTATGAGACATGGTAATAACAAATACAAATGAAGTACTGAACCTGTGTGTGTGAATACGTGACAGTATAAAGACAAGATAATACGCAAGTATTGATCTTTAGAAACACACAGTCAGTTAAACATTATATCTCAAAAATGAAAAACATTTAAAATCACACTTCTAAATTCATAAAACCTTTTGAGAATCAGAAGTGGTTTGAACATTTCAGAAACTGTTTTTTCATGCTTGAAAGTTGTTCTTCTTTCAAACAATCAGAGATCTAGGATTAGAAGATATTTACCTTTTAAGCTCCCCTTCAAATCATGGTAGAACGATATAGATCTATTAAGCTCCCCCTGGATATTTGCAAAATATCCAGGTCTAAACGTTGAAGAACGGGTCCTGATCTGTCATGTAATCAGAAGCCAAACTTCGTTGAAGTCCGGGTTCTAAGCTGATTTACTTAGAAGCCATCGTTCTTCTACTCCCCCTTGACAGTAGGTGCCTGCAACACAGAATCAGTTTTCGGTTTTGGTACCCACTGGTATTTGGGTCCTCGAATGTTAGTTGCAGTTCTTGTGGGGGTAATAGAATAAGAACCATACCAGAAATGATCACTGGTTTTGTGAATGTGATCATGTGTATGACAATAAGAACAGTGGTATTTCTTACCTGATAACCTGAGTAATTGATCTCTCGAGTAGATATGATCAGGTTTACCTTTATGCACTTTGTTCTTCTTGGCATTGACCGCATGTACACATGATTCTTTTTCTTTCAGCTCATCTTCAACTGGTTTCTTCTTCCAGACCAGTTCCTCATCTTTGTATCTCCTTATTCTTTGATGTGTACCTGAACCATCTATATTGCTATCATAGAAAAGGTTAGTTTTACGAATCCGATCAAAAGATTTAACTGACCTTTGTGAAGAGACCGATTTCTGATTTGATCTTGATACAGTCTGTTCAGGCACTTTAAGCGTTGAAGCGAAGTTGTCTCTTTCTTGAACAAGCAGGTCAATCTTCTTCGTGAACTCAGACTTCGTTTTCTTCTCTTTTAGTGCCTTCTCAGATAGTTCAGACAACTTGGCAGTAAGCCTTTTGATCTCCGTCTCAAATAAGCTTCTTTCTTCTTCAAATCCCTTCTCCACATTGTTTCTTTGGCCAGATATTTCTTTGAAGACGCCAACATTCTTTTGTTCAATGGCCTTTTTCTCTTTGGCAAACTTCTCTCTTTCTAGAATGATTACTTTCTGAAAATCAGAAACTTGCTGAGAAAGTTTTATGCATTTCAGCTCAACTTCTTTCTTCTCATCAGCACATTTTCTCGAGAATTCTGAGAACTTCTTTGCGAACGATTTCTCAAACTCGGATTTATCTTGAGCATGCTTTTGCTCCAAATCAGATATTTGCTTTTGAAGCTCAACATTTGTATCTTTCAGATGCTCAATCTGCTCCGCAGAACTTTCAACAGATGCTGCTTGTTGGATTTGGACAATTCGAACTTCCAGATCAGAAATCTGTCTTTTTAGTTCAGAGTTCTCAGTTTCCAAAGACTTTACTCTTGAAGACATCTTTGTTCCTGTCATTATCTTTTCAAGATGTTCCCACAGCTGTTTTCCTGTAGCCTTTTTACTGTCTAAACTTACAGAAATCTCTTTTGAAATCTCCTCGGAAATTCCTTGCAAGATAAAAGCTTTAGATAATTTATCAGCTTCAAATCTCTTTCTTTGGTCATTTGTGTAATCCTTAAATGGTATTGTGTACACTAAGTGTTCCGTTCTTCCATTTTCTCCCATATAATGACAAATATCTGTTGGAGTTTCCATTTTTCCTTCCCTCAGAGATAATCTGATATAATCACCCAAGTCATGTTTATCAATGAAATCTAAGAACTGAATCCTCCATTTGTCATATTCTCCTCTGTAAAGAACCGGTGGCATCTCATCCATACTTATTGAAAGAGCTTCGCTTGAAGGCATTCCTTTTGATATACAGGAACTGAACTTTTCAAAGAGATGGTACGCTAAAGTGCAAGGACCAAAAGTGACAACTTGTGAAACTTGAAAGTTTAGGGTCACAAATGTCACGCTGAATCCTTGAAGTACGGGGGCTAAAATAAATACACTGCAAAAAGATCGTGAGACAAAAAAATTTGACCTTTTTTTTTTTTTTTTTTTTTTTTTTAGAACACCGGTCTAAGCAAAGACCGGAGTATGCAAGATATCGGTCGAAGGTATGCCCGGAGGAAGCAGGTATTCGGTCGAATGATATGACCGGGGATACACTTATCCGGTCGAAGGTAAGACCGTAGTAGCAAGAACCCGGTCGAAGGGTAAGACCGGATATGCTAAGGTCCGGTCGAAGGAAAGACCGGGAAAGATAAGGTCCGGTCGAAGGGTTTGACCGGAGATTACAACTACCCGGTCGAAGGTAAGACCGGAGTAAACAAGTATCCGGTCTAAAGAGCAAGACCGAAGTACAAATGTCCGGTCAAATGGGTAAGACCGGGAAAGCTCTTATTCGGTCGAAGGGGCAAGACCGGAGCACAAGTGTCCGGTCAAATGGGTAATTCCGGGGAAAACTCTTATCAGGTCGAAGGGGCATGTTGGGAACTGAAGAATTCATCAAGTATGGTTAATGCTGCTAGTTCAAAGTTAATACTGCTAGAAGACTTAAAAGTTAGTACTGCTGAGTATTACTACTGCTAGTACTATTAATACTGCTAGTTATTGTTAGTGCTGCTTGAACAAAGTTAGTACTGCTTAGCTAGTTAGTACTGCTAGTAGTTAGTGCTGCTTAGTAGTTAATACTGCTTTAAGAAGTTAATGCTGCTGATCATGGTTAGTGCTGCTAAAGAGATTCGGATGGAAAGAATGACAGCTGGATATACTGAAGATATACTTAGAAGATATACATGGAAGATATACTGAAGATTTGTTTATTCTTTGTAATTATCTTTCTATTAGTATATATATAGAATGTTTAGAATAGATAAAAAGAATTTTTTTTTAGATAACTGTTTTTTTTTTCAAGAGAAAAATCGACCTCAAGGCATAGATCCTAATTCTAGAGAAGTAGAATTCGTATTGGTGAGCCTGTTCATCAATATTGAGGTTGAGTGTGTAACCTTGTAGCTTTAAGCATTTAATACAAGTTTACTGTTTGATCATTATATACTGTGTTTGATTACTGTTTTATCAAATATCAAAGTGTTTTTCCGCAACTTCTTTGATATTAGTTTCTGAGTATTAATTCTTGTTAAGAATTCGATCCTGACAAGTGGTATCAGAGCGAAATTCTCTCAGAAACAGTTATTCGTCATGGAAAATCTTACAGAATCAAGCAGTACTTTGGTCTCAAAAGTTCCAATGCTCAGATCCAATGAATTTGACATGTGGAAAATCAGAATCAAGCAATATATTCTCCTCACAGATTACTCTATGTGGGACATCATTGAGAATGGCCCATCTGATGGAGGAAAGATTGGTGAAGATGGCAAAAGAACTCCTCCAAAGACAGATACAGATAGGAAATCAAGACAGACAGAGATGAAAGCCTTGAGCACACTGCTCTTGGCCATTCCAAATGAGTATCAACACCAATTCTGCAATTGTACTGATGCACAGATGCTCTGGAATGCTCTAGAGAAGAGATTCTCAGGTACTAAAAGTACCAAGAGAAATCAAAAGGCAATCTTAAAACAACAGTATGAAAACTTCATCTCAACTAAGAATGAGTCCATGACTCAAACTTTTGACAGGTTTAATAAACTAATTGGTGAACTAGCTACTATGGGAGTACAGATTGATCAAGATGATGTGAACAGAAAGTTCTTAAGGTCCCTTGGAGATGAATGGACCATGTACACTGTGTCATTCAGACAGAATGATCAGTTGGAAGACAAAGAACTTGATGATCTGTACAATGATCTTAGAGTTTTTGAAGCTGAGGTGGAGGCAAAGAAGAAGCCTTCTGGATATGTTCATAATGCTGCACTCCTATCAGCATCAATTGATTCTACTGCTAACTCTGAATCAGTTAATGCTACTAATGGATCAAATCTAGATAAAGGCACTGATTATGCATTTGAAGCTCTTCTTTCTAATCATGGAAATTCTTCTTTGATCAATGATGACTTAGAACAACTTCATCCTGATGATCTGGAAGAGATGGATATTAAATGGCAGATGGCCATGCTTTCCATGAGGGTTAAGAAGTTTATAAAGAGGACTGGAAGAAACAACTTCTCACAAAGAAGAGAAGATGGAGCAGGGTTTGATAAATCAAAGGTAGAATGCTACAAATGTCATCTGAAGGGACATTTTGCTAGAGAATGCAGAAGTGGAATGTCTCACAACAACAACCATCAACAAGCTCAATCTGGAAGCTTCAATAACAATAGAAACTCTGCTCAAGCCCTTGTTTCTCAACAAGGAATGGGGTTTGATTGGAGTGATCAAGCAGAAGAAGCTATTCAGAATCAAGCTCTTATGGCTAAAGTATCTGATCTCCCATCTGAGGTAAGTTCTAATCTCTGCTCTAAAACTTGCATAGACACTGTTAAAAGGTACAGGGATCACAATCAGAAGATGAGTGATGACCTGAAGAGACTAGAAAAGGATATAAAAGACTATGTGAGGATAGTAGAGAGATTTGAAGATCAAATCAAAGGTTTTCAAGCCAATGAACTACAACACTCATATGACACCAATTACTGGCAGTGGGAGAAAAAGGATTTAGAACTTAAATTGACCAAATCTAAAGAGGAGAGTGAAAAACTGAAAGAGGAGTTAACCAAGGTTAAGCTTGATGTAGAAAAGTTTTCCAATGCTTCTAAAGCAATGGACTCCTTACTGCAAAATCAGATTCATGATAAATTAAGAAGAGGAATTGGGTATAATGCCACACCTCCACCATATAACAACAATTACATTCCTCCTACTTCAGACCTGTTAGACACCAAAGATAGGAAGGACTTGCCTGAGGGAGCCACTGAAATAGATCCCTTAGATGAGGTAATTGTTGAGGATAAGACTGAGAAAGAGGTTGGCAAGAGTAAGAAGAACAAGGTGAGTGGTGAAATTTCTATAGAAAACAACATTATCACCAATGAGGATTGTGGAAGGGCTTGGATCAAATCCAAGAACATAGAGAAGACAGAGGAAAAGTCTGATAAGGTCCATTATAAACAGACCACAGTTGTGAATCCAGGTCCTTGCAAACAGTGTACTTGTAAGAAGAATGAACCCCAAAAACAGGACAAAAAGAGGGGAAATCAAAGAAACTGGAATAATCAGTGGGCACAAAAACAAGGGGTTGATCTGAGTAAAATCAATAGACCAAAACCTTGTTTTATCTGTGGAAAGCTTAATCATGTTGCCAAATACTGTTATTTCAATCCTATGAACCAAAGAATGAATTTCCAAAGATCCATGCAAAAACCCTTTGGTTATAAGAAAATTGAAAAGAACCATGTGGCTAAGAAAAATGTTAAAACTAAAAGCCACATGAAGAAAAAGTATTCTGTTAAAGAAAGTGTCAATATGTGGATTCCTAAAAGCACTAAAACTGTTAGTACTGCTACCACAAATAGTGCTGCTGACAATGATAGTGCTGCTAGAAGTAATACTACTGCTAACAATGTTAGTACTGCTACACCTGTTAGTACTGCTAACTCTGTTAGTACTTCTAAGGTTAGTACTGCTTCCAGTATTGATTCTGCTAAGCCAATCATATTGACAAAGTACTCTAATAAAGAGTGCTCTGAGTTTAAAAACCTCATTAAAAAGGAATGTAAATACTTTGATGAGAATGGCAGACCCAAGATCACTTTGGCTTGGGTCCCCAATCATACTAATTGATTTATTTAATGTGCAGGGCAACCAACAGCTCAAGGGAAAGAGCATATGGCATGTTGATAGTGGTTGCTCTAGGCACATGACTGGCAACATGTCATGCCTTCAGGATTTCAAGCAAATTAATGGAGGACATGTTGCATTTGGAGACAATCTTACTGGTGGTAAGATAAGTGGAAAAGGTAATGTCACCAAAGGTAAGATGACATTTGAGGATGTCTACTATGTTGATCAATTAAAGTACAACCTGTTAAGTGTATCACAGGTTTGTGACAAACAACATAGTATATTATTTACTAATACTGAGTGTATGATTCTTGCTCCAGGGTTCAAGGTAGTTGATGAAAGCATGATACTACTTAGAACTCCAAGGAAGGACAATGTTTACTGTCTTGATTTGGACAATGTTGATAGTGATTCATCTTTAAATTGTCTTGTTTCAAAAGCTTCTATAGATGAATCCTCCCTTTGGCACAGAAGGATGTGTCACATGAATTACAAGACTATGAACAATCTTGTTAAAAATAACCTTGTAAGAGGTTTACCTTCAAAAGTCTTTTCATGTGATGATCATTGTGTTGCTTGTCTCAAAGGCAAACAACACAAAACTTCTCATAAGACCAAAGAGTTAAATTCTGTTTCTTCTTGTCTCCAGTTATTGCATATGGATCTGTTTGGTCCTACAAATGTTATGAGTATAGGCAAGAAATCTTACTGCTTGGTTATTGTTGATGATTACTCCAGGTTTACTTGGGTATATTTTCTAAGGACTAAGGATGAAACAAGTGATCTTATCAAATCCTTTATTCTAAGAATTGAAAACCAAACTAATCAAAGAGTAAAAGTCATTAGATCAGATAATGGAACTGAATTTAAAAATCATGATTTAAACACTTTTTGTGAAGGAAAAGGTATTGAGAGACAATATAGTGCTCCTAGAACTCCTCAACAGAATGGTGTTGCTGAAAGGAGAAATAGGACACTAATAGAGGCTGCTAGATCTCTGTTGGCTGATTCAAAATTGCCAATTACATTCTGGGCTGAAGCAGTTAATACTGCTTGTTATGTCCAAAACAGAGTTCTAGTGGTCAAGCAAAAGAACAAGACCCCATATGAGCTTTTAAATCAAAGAAAACCTTTTATTGGTTTCTTCAAATCTTTTGGGTGTCCTTGTACAATTCTAAATACCAAATCTCACTTAGGTAAGTTTGATAGCAAAGCAGATGATGGATTTCTTGTTGGATACTCATCTCAGAGTAAGGCCTACAGAGTTTTTAACTCTTCTTCTAGAATAATTGAAGAAAGTGACAATGTCAAATGCAATGAGAACACACCAAATCCTGTTGGGTCTGGACCTCAATGGCTATTTGACATTGATTCACTAACTAACTCTTTTGGTTTCAGTAATGAGTATACAGGAACAGATGGTGGAGAATCAGAGATCACACAAGTTCAAGAAAGTATATCTAAATCTGTGATTTTTCCCATACCCACAGTAAATGCAGACTGTGAAAAGGAATCATTTACTGAACCAAGTCAGAGTGAAGAAGACACTAGAGATGAGGAGACTCAAGAATCAGAAGTGACATCTGAAGACACTTCAGTTGAATTGCATGACTCTAATCTAGAGGCTGGACTGAATGTAGAACCTAGTCATAACACAAGAGTTCAAAAGAATCATCCTCCACAGTTGATAATAGGTGATGTCTCTTCTCCCATGATGACTAGACATCAAAGCAGGCTTCAGGAAATGCAAGATCAACAGCATACAGTGCTCTCATGTTTTCTATCCCAGCTTGAGCCGAAAAAGGCACATGATGCTATGAAAGAATCTAGCTGGATAGAAGCAATGCAAGAAGAATTGTTACAGTTCAAGCTACAAGATGTGTGGGATCTAGTAGACCTTCCTAAAGGTCACAGAGCAATTGGCACAAAATGGATCTTCAGAAACAAGAGAGATGAAAGAGGTATTGTTATAAGAAACAAAGCAAGGCTGGTAGCTCAAGGCTACACTCAAGAAGAGGGCATAGATTATGAAGAAGTTTTTGCACCTGTAGCTAGGATAGAAGCAATCAGACTATTCCTAGCCTATGCTTCTTACATGAACTTCAAAGTCTACCAAATGGATGTAAAAAGTGCTTTTCTCTATGGGTCAATTGAAGAAGAAGTATATGTCTGTCAACCACCAGGGTTTGAAAACCCAAGCTATCCAGACAGAGTATACAAATTAAAGAAGGCACTTTATGGACTACATCAAGCCCCAAGAGCATGGTATGATACTCTGTCATCCTATCTCTTGGAAAATGACTTTGAAAGAGGAGTCATTGATAAGACTCTATTTATCAAAAGAAAGAAGAAGGATATCTTGCTGGTCCAAATATATGTTGATGACATTATTTTTGGTTCTACAAGAAACAATATGTGCAAGGAGTTTGAGGATTTAATGCATCAAAGGTTCAAAATGAGTTCCATGGGGGAACTTACTTTCTTCCTTGGACTCCAAGTTCAACAGAAGTCAGATGGCATATTTATATGTCAATCCAAGTATGTGCAGGATATTCTAACCAAGTTTGGTTTCTCAGAATCAAAACCTGCCAGCACACCTATGGAAACACACAAGCAGATCACAGCAGATCTTGAGGGGGAGGATATGGATGTGCATCTTTATAGATCCATGATTGGCTCTCTCATGTATCTCACAGCATCAAGGCCAGATATTATGTTTCCAGTCTGTGTATGTGCAAGATTTCAAGTTAGGCCAAAGCAATCTCACTTTCAAGCTGTTAAGAGGATATTCAGATATCTCAAAGGGCAACCCAGATTGGGACTTTGGTATCCGCATAACTCACCTTTTGACCTAATAGCATACTCAGACAGTGATCTAGGTGGGGCAAACTTGGACAGAAAATCTACTTCTGGAGGATGTCAGTTTTTGGGTGCTAGACTAGTCTCATGGCAGTGCAAGAAACAAACCACCGTATCCACATCTACAACAGAGGCAGAGTACATAGCAGCTGCAAGTTGCTGTTCTCAAGTCTTATGGATTCAGAATCAAATGCTGGATTATGGGGTAACCTTTCTACATACTCCAATCTTTATTGATAACAGCAGTGCTATTAGCATTGTAAATAATCCAGTCAAGCACTCAAAGACAAAGCACATTGAAATCAGGTATCACTTTATAAGAGATTGTAATGAAAAGAAACTTATTCAAGTTGTCAAAGTTCACACTGATAATCAGTTTGCTGATCTATTCACTAAAGCTTTTGATGTGGGTAGATTCACTTTCTTGGTAACAAGTGTGGGAATGATAAACTTTGATGCTGGATTATGGGGTAACCTTTCTACATACTCCAATCTTTATTGATAACAGCAGTGCTATTAGCATTGTAAATAATCCAGTCAAGCACTCAAAGACAAAGCACATTGAAATCAGGTATCACTTTATAAGAGATTGTAATGAAAAGAAACTTATTCAAGTTGTCAAAGTTCACACTGATAATCAGTTTGCTGATCTATTCACTAAAGCTTTTGATGTGGGTAGATTCACTTTCTTGGTAACAAGTGTGGGAATGATAAACTTTGAATAAACTTCTTCTCAAAAAGTGAGTTTATACCTGTATATTGTTATTCTTGGTGTTACTAATCTTCTTTTCAGGATATGCATAGCAGTACTCAGTATTTAGCAAGTTTAAAAGGAGTAAGTTTAGTTAATACTGCTAGTAGTTAATACTGCTATTTCAGTTAATACTGCTAGTTCAGTTAATACTGCTCGTGGTTAATACTGCTCGCGGTTAATACTGCTAGTTAGTTAATACTGCTAGTAGTTAATACTGCTATTTCAGTTAATACTGCTAGTGGTTAATACTGCTCGTGGTTAATACTGCTCGCGATTAATACTGCTAGTTAGTTAATACTGCTAGTAGTTAATACTGCTATTTCAGTTAATACTGCTAGTTCAGTTCATATTGCTCGTGGTTAATACTGCTCGCGGTTAATACTGCTAGTTAGTTAATACTGCTAGTAGTTAATACTGCTATTTCAGTTAATACTGCTAGTGGTTAATACTGCTCTAGGTTAATACTGCTTATATTCCGAATACTATAAATACCTTTTGCCCGCCTAAAAGTTCATAACGACTCTTTGCATACTGTTCTCTTGCGCTCTAAACCCTTTCTCTCTCAAAGTTCAAAGTTTTCAGGCAAGAATCTTCAAGGTCAATGGCATCAATGGCGTTCATTGACGAGCACAATGAAATCGCAATGCTCCAAAAGCCAAAACAAGCAGAAGGTTTTCATCAGATAGTCGACTTTCTGAAGTCGAGCCACATTGCTCATGCTCTTACTGTATCACCTACAATCTACATTGAGCACCAAAGGCAGTTCTGGGCTAATGCAACCATTGTTGTGGAAAATGGTGTGCAAATGATCAAGACAAGAATCTGTGATCACTCACTTACAGTTACTGAAGAAGTCATTCGCATCAGTCTACGTCTAGACGATGCCTCTGGTATAATGTCTATCTCTAATGATGAACTGTTTTCTAATCTTACTAGAATGGGGTATGGAGGCCCATTGGGTGTTTTCAAATTCTCAAAAGCAAAATTTTCACCCCAATGGCGTTTTCTTGTTCATACCCTAATGCATTGTATCTCCAAAAAGACCACTGGATGGAGTGAGTTCAGCAGTCCAATTGCATATGCTTTGGTATGCTTGGCTACATCCAGAAGGTACAATTTCTCAAAGATGATTTTCAGTGATCTTGTATCAAATATGGGAAACAAAAAGAGTTTCTTTATGTATCCCAGATTTGTTCAGGAAGTAATTAACCATGAATTGACGGATATACCTCAACCTGTTGGGGTATATGTACCTAAACCCCCAAAAGGCAAGGTTTTCTCAAATATGAGAAGATCTGCTGGGGACTCGGAAGGAGTTGACACCCCATTGTTCTCTACAATGATGGTGGTGTCCCAAAACACTGAAGGTATGGCAGCAGGGTCAAGGCCCTCATTAGACCATCCCACTGCTAGCCAAGCCCAACCTTCTCACTCAAAAACAATTCCCCAGTCCATTCTTACAAAACCAACCTCTCCAATTACCCAAACTTATCAAAGAAAACAGGTAAAGAAGGCTCCTTCCCTTCTTGTACCATCACCCACACAACCTTTAAGCCCTCTAAGGGAGAATTCTCCCCTAGAGAATATCCAAAGGGAAACCACAAGGGTGTCTCCCAACCCAAAGGAGGTGCTCTCTGAGGAGGAGGTAGAGCATATGGGTGATGAGGCTGCCACTACTCCTGCTAGCACAGAGGAGGAAAGTGGTAATATCAATAAGACCTCCCCCATGGCAACTTTGAATGAGCAATCATTTGAAGGTCCCTGGTGCCAAGAAACCAAGGGGGTGGATAGTGCTTCTGCTAGGCAGAAGACTTCCACTGCAAAAAGATCTAATGATCCTTCAAAAGAGGGTAACACTTCTGGAGAGGGTGAGGACAGATATACTTACTATGAATTGATGGAAACAATGGGGAACATCAATCAAGATGTTCTCAAACAAGGCAAAGAAATTGAAGAGATGAAGTTGGTCATCCTGTCACAACAAATCCAGATTGCAAAATTAAAGAAAATGGTGACAAGGTTGGTGCATAAGCAGAGGAGAAAACAGTTTGTTTTAAAGAAGAGGTCACATAAGAAACATGCTTCCAAAAAGGGGGAGAATTCTAGCTCAGAACAGATAGATCAACAGTTTGAGGGGGAGTTTGTTGAAGAAAGGGCTGAATTTGTTGAAGAAAAAGCAGCAGCAGAAACAACTCCAGCAGCAGAAACTGTTACTACTGCTAAGCCAAAACAAGCAGCAGAAACTGTTAGTGCTGCTGAAACTTCACAAGCAGCAGTACCAGAGTTAACTCCAACAGAGGTTGAAGTAGCAGAGATGCTGGTAAAAGCAAAGAATGACACTCCCAAAGCAAAGGGAGTGGTCATAAATGAAGGGGGAGACAAGAAATCAGAACAGAAAGACATGGCTGCAGATGTAAAAAGAAAAGGGAAAGAAAAGATGATAGAATCTGATCAACCATCTAAAAAGCAAAAGATGATTGAGTCAGATGAAGAATTAGCAAAGAAACTGCAACAAGAGTTAGATCAAGCAGAGAAAGAACAGGTTGAGAAAGACAGAGAGATAGCCAGAGCACTAGCCAATGAACTAAATGAAGCATTCCAGAAAGGGTTGGAAACAGAGAAAGCCAAGCAAAGAGCAATAACCTTGAGAAAGGCTATGATGGCCAGATCAAGTGCAAAGAAGAGAAGACCTTCACAAACTTACCTTGCCACTCAGGAAAGAAACAAAATGATAACTTTCTTGAGAAGTGCAATTGGGGTAAAGAAAGAAATATTTGTGAAGATGAATTTTGATCAAATCAAGGATCTATATGAAAAAGAAATGGAGAAGCTGAAGAGCAATGAAAAGGATAGAGTGGAGTTTGAAAAGAATGCAAAGGAGAGACATGATGTGAATATGCATCAACCATTCCCTGAAAGTGAAGAGGGAACTCCTATCAAAGAAAAGGCAGAGAATAAGGAAGAAAAGAAGAAGGAAGCTACTTTAGTGCAGGTTCAAAAGACTCTGAAAAGAACCAAAATGATGGCTAAAAGAAAGAAAAGTGTAAAGAAGCCTAGAGTAGAAGAAGAGCAAAAGGTTACTGAAGAAGAAGAGGCACTTCTGAATGAAGCTAAAACTCAGGAAGAAATACCACAGAGCTCAGATGTAAACATGTACATGGTGGTAATGGATAAAATTTCAAAGCCTATTTCAGGTGAACCTGTTGGATTTAAACCTCCTGAAGTTATCCATTGGGATATTATGAAGGTGGATGGCAAAGAATACATCAGATTGAAAAGAAATGATGAGAAGTATGAAGTATACAGCACCTGGAACAAAATTGTCAGAGAGTGTTCAAGATCTGATTTGGAAGAAATGTTTGACGTGGGGATGAAAATTTATGCAGATCAGTTGACAGCTCCAGGGTTACCTATAGTGAAGCTGGTCATGGAATACTTGTGCATGTTATTCAATCCAGAAGCAGTGAAGCACTTAATCAGAGATGTGTTCAAAGCTGTTAGAGGATGGACTCTCTATGAAAGGAGTGGAGTCTATGAACTAGCATTGGATACTTTCCACATGGAGTACTACTTGGTGGATAGGGTCTACAAGCTTACAAATCTTAAGCTTCATGCCATGTTAAACAAGAAGTTGAGTTGTGCACCAAATTCAGAAATGGCAAAGTATTTAATTCAAAGAACTATTAATCAGAGCATGGGACTGGACCCTAACATTGGAGTAGATCAATGAAGATTTTGGAAGCATTTGAGGAACTTGACTTCTCTTCCTAAAAGTCAAGTTAGGGGGAGATTGTTGGGAACTGAAGAATTCATCAAGTATGGTTAATGCTGCTAGTTCAAAGTTAATACTGCTAGAAGACTTAAAAGTTAGTACTGCTGAGTATTACTACTGCTAGTACTATTAATACTGCTAGTTATTGTTAGTGCTGCTTGAACAAAGTTAGTACTGCTTAGCTAGTTAGTACTGCTAGTAGTTAGTGCTGCTTAGTAGTTAATACTGCTTTAAGAAGTTAATGCTGCTGATCATGGTTAGTGCTGCTAAAGAGATTCGGATGGAAAGAATGACAGCTGGATATACTGAAGATATACTTAGAAGATATACATGGAAGATATACTGAAGATTTGTTTATTCTTTGTAATTATCTTTCTATTAGTATATATATAGAATGTTTAGAATAGATAAAAAGAATTTTTTTTTAGATAACTGTTTTTTTTTTCAAGAGAAAAATCGACCTCAAGGCATAGATCCTAATTCTAGAGAAGTAGAATTCGTATTGGTGAGCCTGTTCATCAATATTGAGGTTGAGTGTGTAACCTTGTAGCTTTAAGCATTTAATACAAGTTTACTGTTTGATCATTATATACTGTGTTTGATTACTGTTTTATCAAATATCAAAGTGTTTTTCCGCAACTTCTTTGATATTAGTTTCTGAGTATTAATTCTTGTTAAGAATTCGATCCTGACAGGGCAAGACCGGAGCACAAGAGTCCGATTGAATGCTCAGGTCGAAAGATTACGATAAACACAAAAACCAGATAAACACAAATATATCGATTAAGACCGAAGAACACGAAGAATTCGACCGAAGAACCCGAAGAATTTCTGGGATTCGACCGAAACCAAAACCCAGATCCTTCTCCTTCGATCGAAAGAAACAAACAAAAATCAACCAAAAATCGATTCAACCGATTAACAATCAACAGTAACCAATAATCGACCGAACAGAAATTAACCCTAATAATAATCGACCGAACTAAGGATTTCTAGAAAATTATTCGACCGAACTAAAGAAATTTTACTGATTTTAAAAAAAATCGATCGAATAAAACCAAAAGCAATCAGATATCGATCAAACAGATAACACATAATGTAACCACTAACAATCAAACAATGCAAGTAAAGTAATTAACACAAATAATTGATCTTAGGGTTTCAGACAAACCTTTTTACTGGATCAAACCTTTTTTGCCTATCTGCTCTGATACCAATTGTAGATCCCAGTTTCAGTGCAATCAACAGATATAAGAACAATGATGAACAGATTATAGGCCACAGCAACTAGTCATATGATTAATATAAACTTCAAAGGGCTAAGGTTTACAGAGATAATTTCTGATAATAATATGTAAACCTAACAACTAGTAAACTGAATAATGAAACTCTCTAAACTTTCTAAACTGTTCAACCCTAATTATGAACTAAAATAACCTTTATATACTTAGGCTATCAAGCAATTGGGCTTTATGGGCTTGGGCCCATCTAACAAATTAACTATTAAAGAATTACATTTCGAACCCTTATAAATACTTTATTCCACTTTCAACACTCAGGACTTTCAGTCCTAACACTATTTAATGTAGAATGGTGACAAAACTAGATTAAGGTGGGTGTTGCTATGCCTCCAAAACGCTCTTCTCTTGATATCCCAAAAAGCCCTGACTTCCAAACTTCTATGTGTAAGGCCGGAAATCAAGGTGCCCTTTGCACCCCGCTAGGAGGACCTGAAGAGGGTACACAATAAGGAAGATTAGACTGAATGTCTAGTGAGATCTCAAATAAGCATATAAACAATTAAATATAAGACATGAGTAACTTTCAAGTTACCGTCACCAACATACACCTTGTCCACCATCATGACCACACATGAATGCTTAACCTGAACACAAAACTTCATAAACATTATCAGTTCATTAACGGGGGAGACTCGTACTCTCTCAAGTGGCTGAACTCTCAATTGGAGTAGCTTGAGTTTTAGAAATGGGGAATTACACCTCAGGTTCGAGCTTTTGTGCACACCGTGCCCGGCGTCACCACAAGCATTTTCCTCACCTTTAGTGTCTACTCCTTAGAGCCCCACCTCAAGGTTTATGGAACCTTAGTGCCTACCCGTACCTAGTAAAGTTTCACCTTAAGGAGGGGAATCCTTTAGTGCCTACTCTCTAGCTCTTCGCTAGGGTTGTAAGACTTAACAATTTCACACCCAACTCTCATGCATAAGAGTTGGGTCCATAACCAATACCCAATACTGTATAACCCATATTATCATAAGTTCATGAAATAGCATAAAAATGATGATTTTACATATGATGAACTAATTACTTGTCCATAAATCCCAAATATTAACCAAAAAAGCCTAACAAATAGGTATACTCTTCACATAAATGATTTCTAGGTCAAAGTGATATAAATAGCAATTTTTATAGCATTTTTATAACGAGTTAAACAAATATATGAGAAATCTTGGTATAAGACTCACCTATAGGGTTTGTAGAGTAAAAACCCTAGAATGGAGAAACCCTAAGATGAAGATGATGATTTTCTCCTTTTGAGATTTAATGACTCTAGAGCTTCAATAAGTTGAGATGGTTGAAGATTATTAAATGGTGTAGGTGGGTTTAGGCCAAGAATTAAATGAAGGAAGAGGGAAGAAGAAGAAAATCGCAGGTTGAGAGAGAGAGAGAGAGGTGAAAGTCTTGGAAATAAATTGTGAGAAGTGTGTGTTTGAAAGTGAAAAATCGTAGTTAAAAAAAAGAAGGGGCCGGGGGCCGCGACGATAGTGCCCTGGCATTCTCTCCAGGCACTGTCGCTCGAGATGTGCCGTAAGTGGTACTCTCCCAGCGACCTTGACTACGCGAGAGTGACCACGGCATTGTCTTCGGGCACTCTCGCCCCAACTATACCGAGACTCATGTCTCTGGTGCGATTATGCCATTGGCGAAAATGACCATGGCAAGGTCTCCTGGCACTCTCGCTGACTCCCCCGAGGGCCTGAAACTTTACCTTTCAAACTCGAATCACAACCAAATAACACCAAGGTTCGATAGAGCAATTTTATGGGCATATGTAAAGTACGAATAATCATCAATCCAGTTCCATAAACATGAAATTATCCGTTTCAACAAAAGGAGGCACATAAGTGGAAATTTAGAAAACAATTAGCATATAATCAAATTTCGGAGTGTTACACCAACCTTTAATTTTGTATATTACAAGAAAATTTTGAGTTTACATCAAAATAGTTTGACTTTTGAAAAGTCGACTACTTTATGTCAAACCTTTGATTCTCATTTCAAAAACATGTTTGGATCAAAGTTTTCAACTTTGGTACATCACATATCATCTTAATGTTGCCACAAAGTGATTACATCATGTATACTCACCTATTTATGCCCATTTCAACTTATGAACCCTAAAATGGGTTACACTATGTTTTGAGGTTGAAGACAACAAATTAGAAATCAAAACAAGATAATAATCTACACAATCTAGTCGAAGTAATGCACTAAACCGAAGTATAAACCGAATTGAAACTTAGTTATGTACACATACCTCAATTTTTAGCATCAAGTTCGAATTTTAAACCCTTGATCGAGTTCTTCACCTCATCAACCAAAAATATGGTTTCTTCCTTCGATTTGGATGCTAAAACTCAATCTATAATCCATATAGCACATTCTGGTTTCATGATTTGAGCATTTCTTGAGCACTAGCGTTCTCTCTGTCTCTCTTGCTTTCGGTCGATACTTTACAAAGAAAGAAGAAGACGTTGTCTTTTATTATTAAAAGGGTTGCTTAATTAACACCCTGAAGTTCTGGATTCTTACTTTGACCACCATGGTTTTAAGTATCCATATTCCACTCTAAACTTGCATTTCATTTATTGTTATTCTTCGAAATACTTGATATTTCTAAGTATCTATAACATCTTTAAAACATATATCCACATTCTAGACGATCGTTTTTTATCTCATCATAACCAAATTATATTGAATATAATAGTTCTTCAAATTTTTGGGATGCTACACCCATTTATTCAAGTCTAGAATAAACCATCAACAAGTAAAACCTTTAGATCTACAAATATTCTTATACTAAAGCTTGGAATATTCAAGGAAACTTACCACTTTAGGATATTGAGACTCTCCACCCAAAGCCATCTAAAAAACCCCATCAACTCTTCAAATCCAAACTTACAAAAACCAAACCTTCATGCTCCTTTAGGATAGATTCACCATGGATGCTCCAAATATGATCTTCAAGCTCCCAAAATCGCACCAAAGAGAGAAATAGAATGTGGGAGTGAAATGGGACAGTGGAAAGGGAAGGCGCGTGTTCCTGAGTCAAAGATCACAACGACTTACGCGGGCCTAGCCACGGCTTGAGGCCACGAGCCAAGCTGCGTGTGTTGCCTGTTACGCCTTCTCACCCCTCGTGTTAAACCGTTCCTCGACCGTTTCTCTCGGTCGGCCGCTGACTGTTTCCTTGGCCGAGTATTGACCGTTTTTAGGAAATTACGGGTGTTACATTGAGACCTTATGAGATATGGGATTTCACCACTCATTTCTTCATCCATCGATGTATCGCACTGGAATCAGGGGGCGTGGGGTGGGTTGGTTTATTTTGAAAACGTAACTGCTTGAGAGATTTGAGGAAGAATGGAGGTCGGAAGTTAAGCCACTTCAAAATTTGTACATTTAGCATAATAAATTATACATATAAAAATTCAAGATAATTGAAAGTGCTCTATTATATTTAGAGTACATACTGTTAGAATTGTTCATTTTCTTAACCAAACATATGCAAAGAGAAATAGGAGATCAAAATGTGTACAGGTAACAACCCCACTTCAAGTTTGATTATCACAATAGCATCCATGTGCAAAACTAATAACATAATCATGTTTGTTTTTGTCCTTTCCAATAGTGCCTCTTGATCTCAAAGGTCTTTGCATGAATACTCAACATCATAATGGGAACATTTTCCTAGTATAGAGTATTGAAGCCTTCATTTTGATTTACCAGTAGATATACATCAAGTCACAATGGAGGGATTCAATTTGCTTTTTTCACCCAATCGTCCCTCTTTCTTCCAAGTATCATCACCCCTATAATTTCCACGACGAAGATGTCTCTCGATTCTAGCATGGGTCTTCTATCCTGGTTTCATCTACTACTTGTGTTAACACAACTCAGTTAGTATACATTTTTCCTATTTTTTAGCATGCTCAACATCCTGGATTATTGGTTCAGGAGCCACAGATCATATGACTAGGAACAAAGACCTTATATTCAATCTCAACACTCATAAACCCTCGACTCCATTTTGACTTGCTAATGGATCTTCATGTCAATTTATGGGCTTCAGATCCACTAGCAATATGTCAAAACTGAACCTGTCGTTTGTTCTTTATATTCCCACCTTTCCACGTATCTAATATCTATTAGCCAAATTACAAAAATGCATAATTCTTCCGTAACTTTTTTCCAATGCATGTGTATTTCAGGAATTAGTAACAAACAACATCTTGGCACATGTTTTGAATCTAAAGGTCTCTATCATTTGTCTGGGTTATGATCTTCAACAACACATCTTTGTGATTCCAGTATCAAGAAGGCTCACTGCCCGCTAGGCCATCCATCTTTGACTATTTTGAAGCAATTAAGACCAGATTTATCATCTGTTAATGAGTTAGTTTGTGAGTCATGTCAACTGGGTAAACACATTCGTTGTCCCTATCCTCCTAGAGAGTCTATTTATGTTATCACTTTATTTCAGTTAATTCACTTAGATGTATGGGGACCTTGTCTCATAGTTTTTACTAGTGGATTTAAATATTTTGTTTCGTTTGTTGATGACTTTGTTTCTCATGCAACATGGGTTTAGTTGCTAATGTCACGTAATGAAATATTTACTATATTTCATGAGTTGTATGCATATGTCAAAACACAATTTGATGTCTCTATTAAAACTCTAAGGTTTGATAATGCAAAAGAATGCCTCTCTTCTAATTTTACAACTTACTTATCTGAGCATGGTATTATACATGAATCATCGTGTACTTATACACCTCAACAGAATTACATTGCTGAATGGAAGAACCGCCATTTGTTGGATATGGTGTACATTATGATAATTCATTATAATGTTTCATAAATTTTTTGGGGTGATGCGGTTCTTACAACTAATTACTTGATTAATCGTGTACCCTCTTTTGTCCTTAAAGACGCCCTTCTCCATCCTTTTTCCAGAAGGCACTTCTTCCCCTGGCTCCTAAAATCTTCGGTTGTCTTTCTTAAGTTCATGATCAATGCCCGGGGCATGATAAACTTGCCCCACGTGCTATCAAGTGTGTATTCCTTGGGTATTCTCGTATCCAAAAAGGCTATCTTTGTTATAGTCCATCCTTGCATAGTTATTTTACTTTTGTTGATGTCACATTCAATGAGTTGATTCCTTTCTAGGGTAAACCTATCACCAGTGCTTCTAAGTCAACAAATCTTTTTCCCGATTATTTTGATCTTCCAGTCTTACGTATTCCAGTCTTGTCTTGACACCAAGTTTTGCTATTCCGCTATACCCATTAATAATCGTTTCACAAATGTGTATGTTCAACAACGCCAACGAAAAATGCCTCACAAGAGTGCCTACATGTGTAGGATGATTTTGGTACGTCTCCCATTCCACCACCTGATACACACATATTATCGCCCACTGACATTGTCCCTAACCCAATACCTGATACACCCCTACTACCACATACTGACCCTAATGACCCACCTGGTGCCCATCTCCCCAATATTCCAACTAGTGTCCAAAAAGTCACATAGACTCGAACCTGATATCCTATTCATGATTATTTTCGCTTATTCTCATCTCTCTTGAGAGCCTTATGCCTCCACCACCGTCACTGATAGCCATATTGTTCCTAAAAATGTGACTAAAGCTTTTAACAATCGAGGATGGTTTAAGACAATGTGGGAAGAGATGGATGCCCTAAAGAAGAATCATACTTCGGATTTTGAAAAACTTCTTCGTGGAAAGTGCAAAGTGGGTTTTCACACCGAAAGTTAATCCTCATGGTTCACTGCATCGCTTGAAAGCACGATTAACTGCAACAGATTATTCTCAAGCACAAGGGGTGACTATGATGAGACATTTTCCCCGATAGCTAAAATTCCATCAGTTCATTGGATGCCGTTAATCATCCGCCATTTCATCAGTTGGATGTCAAAAACGCCTTTTATTAATGGCATTCTTAAAGAGGATGTGTACATGGAACAAACACATAGGTTTGTTATTAAAGAGGAGGTCATAAATGTATGTCGATCGCCACGTTCATTTTATGGTCTCAAACAGTCCCTTAGAGCATGGTTTGGATAGTTTTCAGATGTTCTCCAGGAGTTTGGTACGAATCGTAGTTCTCAAGATTAGTCTATGTTTTTAGACACCACAACGATTGACGTATTATACTAGTGGTCTATGTAGATGACATTATTACAACCGGAGATGATAACACCGAAAATTTCAGAGCTAAAAGAATTTCTATAGACTCAGTTTCAAGTTACTAATCTTGGAAAACTTTGTTACTTCCTTAGGATAGAAGCATCTCAATCTCCACAAGGGATTCTTCTATCTCAACGGAATTATGTTCTTGATATGTGTTGGGAACTGATTAATGTTTCTAAGTGATTACTACTTCTAGGCTATCAAGATTACTACTGCTAGTATAATTAATATTGCTTAAAGAGTTAGTGCTGCTACTTGAGTAGTTAGTACTGCTTGGAGAGTTAGTACTGCTGAAGATTAATGCTGCTAAAGATGGTTAATACTTCTGAAGAGAATTAGTGTTGCTTATAAAGATAAAGATGCCTTGGAGATAAAGACAAGCTGGAGATAAGACTGAAGATAATTATGGGACTGATATTGAAGAATCAATTGTATTTTTGATAATTATTTTGTATTTAGTATTGTATATATAGTATAGAAGTTTTTGATAGAAAGATTGAATATAATTATTCATAAGTTTTTGTTTTAGAGAGAGAATTAACCTCAAGGTTTACAACCCTAGTTCTAGAGAAGTAGAATTCGTCTTGGTGAGCCTGTTCATCAAGATTGAGGTTTTGTGTGAAAGCTTGTAACTTTAATCATTCAATAAAGTTTACAAGTTGTGATTTATACTTTACTGTTACATTGATCTTTGAATATTAAAGTGTTTTTCCACAACTTATTTAATATTGTTTCTGAGTTTCATTATTCTTGTTAAGAATCAGATCTTGACAAGTGGTATCAGAGCCTAGTATTCTCAGAAACCTTCATTCATCATGGACAACACAGTTGAATCAACCAGTACTCTTGTTTCAAAGGTCCCCATGCTCAAACCTAATGAGTTTGACATGTGGAAAATTAGTATCAAGCAGTACATCCTCCTTACAGACTTTTCTATGTGGGACATTGTTGAGAATGGTCCCTTTGCTGAAGGTAAAATTGGACAAGATGGAAGAAGACCACCTCCAAAAACTGATGCTGACAAGAAAGTGAGACAATTGGAGATGAAAGCCTTAAGCACCCTACTTTTGGCCATTCCTAATGAGTATCAACATCAGTTTCACCACTGCACTGATGCTCAGATTCTATGGAATGCTTTAGAGAAGAGATTTGCTGGCACCAAGAGCACTAAGAAGAATCTGAGGGATATTCTCAAGCAGCAATATGAGAATTTTACATCTTCAAAGAATGAGTCTATGACTCAAACTTTTGATAGATTCAATAAGTTAATTGGTGAATTGACTACTGTTGGAGTCCAGATGGAACAAGATGATGTCAACCGAAAGTTCCTCAGATCTCTTGGAGATGAATGGACCATGTACACTGTTTCATTCAGACAGAATGACAAATTGGAAGAAAAGGAACTGGATGATTTGTACAATGATCTGAGAGTGTTTGAATCTGAGGTGGAAGCAAAGAAGAAGCCTAGTGGATATGTTCATAATACTGCACTCCTATCAGCATCAACTGATTCTACTGCTAACCCTGAATCGGTTAATGCTGCTAATGGAGTAAATCAAGAAAAAGGCAATGAATCTGTTTTTGAAGCCTTTCTTTCCAACCATGGTAACTCTTCTTTAATCAATGATGACTTGGAACAGCTTCATCCTGATGATCTTGAAGAGATGGATATTAAATGGCAGATGGCCATGCTTTCTATGAGGGTGAAGAAGTTCATCAAGAGGACTGGGAGGAACAACTTCTCCCAAAGAAGAGAAGATGGAGCAGGCTTTGATAAGTCAAAGGTGGAGTGCTATAAGTGTCTTATGAAGGGACACTTTGCCAGGGAATGCAGAAGTGGAGCGTCTCACAACAATCACCAACAAGCTCAGACTGGAAGCTTCAACTAGAACAGAAACTCTGCTCAAGCTCTTGTTTCTCAACAAGGAATGGGGTTTGACTGGAGTGATCAAGCAGAAGAGGCCATTCAAAATCAAGCTCTCATGGAAGAGGTATCAGATCTCCCAACTGAGGTACTTTCTAATCTCTGTTCTCAAACTTGCATAGACACTGTTAAAAGGTATAGGGATCACAACCAGAGAATGAGTGATGACCTTAAGAGGTTAGAAAAGGATAGAAAAGACTATGTGAAAATTGTTGAGAGGTTTGAGGAACAAATTAAAGGTTTCCAAGCCAATGAACTTCAACACACATATGATACAAATTACTGGAAGTGGGAGAAAAATGATCTAGAAATCCAACTGACAAAGTCTAGAGAGGAGAATGAAAAGTTGAGAGGAGAGCTAGCCAAGGTTAAGCTAGATGTGGAAAAGTTTTCATATGCTTCTAAAGCCATGGATTCAATTCTAAAGGTCCAAATCCATGATAAGCTTAAACCAGGAATTGGGTACAATACCACACCACCACCATACAACAACAACTACATCCCTCCTAAATCAGACTTGCTAGAGACCAAGGATAGGAAGGACTTGCATGAGGGAGCCACTAAGATAGATCATTTAGATGAAGTAGTTGTTAAGGACAAGACTGAGAAAGAAGCTGGTAAGAGTAAGGATAATACTGTGAGTGGTGAGATTCCCTTAGTAAATAACATTCTTACCAATGAGGGTGGTGGAAGGGATTGGCTCAAATCTGATGGTGTAGAGAAGACTGAGGGAAAGTCTAAAAAGGTCCATTACAAGCAAACTACAGTTGTGAATCTTGTTCCTTGCAAACTGTGTGCAGGTAATAAATCTGAGCCCCTAAAACATGATAAAAGGAGGGAAAATCAAAGAAATTGGAATAATTAGTGGGCTCAGAAACAAGGAGTTGATCTGAGTAGAATCATCAGACCAAAACCTTGTTTCATATGTTGCAAAATGAACCATCTTGTCAAGCACTGTTATTTTAATCCTATTAACCAAAGGATAAATTTTCAAAGATCTGTGCAAAAATCCTTTGGTTATAGGAAGGATGAAAGGAACCATGTGGCTAAGAAACCTGTTAAATCTAAAAGCCACATGAAGAAAAAGACTGTAAAAGAGAGTGTCAAGATGTGGGTTCCCAAAAGCACTAAAACTGTTAGTACTGCTACCACAAATAATGCTGCTGACAAAGATAGTGCTGCCAGAAGCAATACTGCTGCTATCAATGTTAGTGCTGTTGAAAGTATTAGTACTTCTAAAACTAACATTGTTAGTACTTCATCAGATGTTAATACTGCTAACTCTGTTAGTGCTTCTAACAAGATTAGTACTGCTAAACCTGTTAGTGTTGCTAACTCTGTTAGTACTTCTAAAATTAGTACTGCTTCTAGTGTTTGTGCTTCTAGACCAATCATCTTGACAAAGTACTCCAGTAAAGAGTATTCTAATTTTAAAAATCTCATCAAAAAGGAGTGTAAGTACTTTGATGAGAAAGGGAGGCCCAAGACCACTTTGGCTTGGGTTCCCAGTCAATACTAATTGATTTATCTTATGTGCAGGGCAACCAGCAGCTAAAGGGAAAGAGAATTTGGCATGTTGATAGTGGTTGCTCTAGGCACATGACAGGGAACATGGCTTGCCTCAAGAATTTCAAGAAAATTGATGGAGGACATGTTGCCTTTGGTAATACTCCAGATGGAGGTAAGATTAGTGGTAAAGGAGATGTAACAAAAGGTAAGATTACCTTTGAAGATGTTTTCTATGTTGAACAGTTAAGGTACAACCTGTTAAGTGTATCACAGGTTTGTGACAAAAAGCATAGTATATTATTCACTGATTCAGAATGCATTATCCTTGCTCCTGGATTCAAGGTAGTTGATGAAAAGATGATACTACTAAGAACTCCTAGAAAGGATAATGTCTATTGTTTGGATATGGAAAATGTTTCAAATGATTCATCCCTAAACTGTCTTGTTTCAATAGCCTCTTTGGATGAAATATCACTTTGGAACAGAAGGATGTGTCACATGAACTTTAAAACAATGAATAAACTTGTTAAAAACAACCTTGTAATAGGTCTGCCTTCAAAAGTCTTTTCATGTGATGATCATTGTGTTTCTTGCCTCAAAGACAAACAACACAAAACTTCTCATAAGTCCAAAAAGTTGAACACAATTTCTTCTTCTCTTCAGTTGTTGCATATGGATCTGTTTGGTCCTATAAATGTCATGAGTATAAGTAAGAAATCATACTGCTTAGTTATTGTTGATGATTACTCTAGATTTACTTGGGTATATTTTCTAAGGACTAAGGATGAGACAAGTGGACTGATCAAATCCTTTATTCTAAGAATTGAAAACCAAACAAATCAAAAGGTAAAAGTCATTAGGTCAGATAATGGTACTGAATTTAAAAATCTTGACCTAAACACCTTTTGTGAGGAAAAAGCAATTGAGAGGCAATACAGTGCTCCTAGGACTCCACAACAAAATGGGGTTGCTGAGAGAAGGAATAGGACACTGATTGAGGCTGCTACATCTCTATTAGCTGATTCAAAACTTCCAATTACTTTCTGGGCTGAAGCAGTTAATACTGCTTGCTATGTCCAAAACAGAGTTCTAGTAGTCAAGCCTAAAAACAAGACACCATATGAGCTTTTAAATAAAAGAAAACCATTTATTGGTTTTTTCAAACCTTTTGGGTGTCCTTGTACCATTCTCAATACCAAAACTCACTTAGGAAAGTTTGATAGCAAAGCAAATGATGGTTTTCTTGTTGGTTACTCATCTCAGAGTAAGGCCTACAGAGTGTTTAATTCTTCTTCTAGAATAATTGAGGAAAGTGACAATGTCAAATGCAATGAGAACTCACCAAATCCTATTGGTTCAGGTCCTCAGTGGTTATTTGACATTGATTCACTAACTAACTCTTTGGGTTTCAGTAGTGATGATCATGCAGGATCAGAAAGTAGACGATCAGGGAATGAACAAGTACAAGATATTATTTCTCAGTCTGTGATCTTTCCCATACCTACAATGGACCCTGTTGAAATCTGTGAAAGGGAGACTGTTACTGAACCAAGTCAGAGTGAAGAAGAAAGAAGAGATGAGGAGAATTTAGAGCATGAAGAGCCAGAAGTAGCTGATGAGATCCCCTCAGCTGACTTAAATGATTCCAATTTAGATGTGGGAATTAATGAAGAACCTAGTCATCAGACAAGAACTCAGAAGAATCATCCTCCTGAGCTAGTAATAGGAGACATCTCTTCTCCTATGATGACTAGGAATCAAAGCAGACTTCAAGATTTGCAGGATCAGCACCCTACAGTACTCTCTTGCTTTCTATCTCAGATTGAGCCTAAGAAGGCTTATGATGCAATGAAAGATTCAAGTTGTATAGAAGCCATGCAAGAAAAGTTGCTACAGTTTATATTTGCAAGATGTTTGGGACTTGGTGGACCTTCCAAAAGGTCATAGAGCAATTGGCACCAAGTGGATTTTCAGAAATAAAAAGGATGAGAGAGGAATAGTAATCAGGAACAAAGCAAGGCTAGTGGCACAAGGGTACACTCAGGAAGAAGGCATAGACTATGAGGAAGTCTTTGCTCCAGTTGCACGGGTAGAGGCAATTAGGCTGTTTCTAGCCTATGTCTCATATATGCAGTTCAAGGTATATCAGATGGATGTGAAGAGTGACTTTCTATATGGAACAATTGATGAAGAAGTATACGTCTGTCAGCCCCCTGGATTTGAAAATCCATCATATCCTGACAGAGTATACAAACTTAAGAAAACACTCTATGGTCTACATCAAGCCCCAAGAGCATGGTATGATACTCTGTCTACCTATCTCTTGGAAAATGGGTTTGAAAGGGGAATCATTGATAAGACCCTTTTCATTAAAAGAAGTAAGAAGAACACCCTATTTGTTCAGATCTATGTGGATGACATCATATTTGGATCCACAAAAGATTAGATGTGTAGAGACTTTGAAGAGTTGATGCACAAGAGCTTCAAAATGAGTTCAATGGGTGAACTCACCTTCTTCCTTGGGCTTCAAGTGAAACAGCAGAAAGATGGGATTTTCATAAGTCAATCAAAGTATGTGAAAGACATCCTAGATAAGTATGGTTTATCAGACTCAAAGCCAGCAAGCACACTAATGAAAACACACAAACAGATCACTGCTGATCTCGAGGGGGAGGATGTTGATGTCCATATTTATAGATCAATGATTGGATCTCTCATGTATCTCACAACCTCAAGACCAGATATCATGTTTCCAGTGTGTGTGTGTGCCAGATTCCAAGTCAAGCCAAAGCAATCACATCTTCAAGCTGTTAAGAGGATTTTCAGATACTTAAGAGGGCAACCTATATTAGGTCTTTGGTATCCTTATGAATCTACTTTTGACTTGATTGCATATTCAGACAGTGACTTGGGTAGTTCTAATATGGATAGAAAGTCTACTTCAGGAGGATGTCAGCTTTTGGGTGCAAGACTAGTATCTTGGCAGTGTAAGAAGCAAACTACAGTGTCCTTATCAACAACAGAAGCTGAGTACATTGCTGCTGCAAGTTGCTGCTCTCAGGTTCTATGGATTCAGAATCAAATGCTGGATTATGGGGTAACCTTTCTTCACACTCCAATCTTCATTGACAATAGCAGTGCTATTAGCATTGTTAACAATCCAGTCAAGCACTCCAAAACAAAGCACATTGAAATCAGGTATCACTTTATTAGAGACTGCAATGAAAAGAAGGTTATTCAAGTTGCTAAAGTTTATACTGATAATCAGTTTGCTGATCTATTCACTAAAGCTTTTGATGTGGGTAGATTCACTTTCTTGGTCACAAGTGTGGGCAAGATCAACTCTGAATGAGCTCATGTTTAAAAAGTGTTTGTATACCTGTTATTTGGTTTAGTGCTACTAATCATCTTTCTCAGGAAGTTTATTGCCTTTCTCAGACTAACACAAGCTGTAATAGTGTAAGTATCGTTAATGCTGCCAGTGCAGTTTTAATGCTGCCAGTGCAAAGTTACTACTGCAGGTTCATTATTACTACTGCTAGTTAGTTAATACTGCTAGTTAGTTAATACTGCTAGTTGGTTACTACTGCTCTCAGTTAATACTGCGAGTGAGTCAGTACTGCTTTAACTGAAAATAGGGTTAATACTGCTTCTTTCCTGAATTCTATAAATACCCTCTTTGCCCGCCAAAAAGCTCACAACGACTCTTTGAATACTGTTCGTCTTCTCTCTAACTCTTTTCTCTCAAGCAACCATAGTGTTTCAGTCAATAATACTCAAGTCAGATGGCATCTATGGCGTTTATTGATGAACACAATGAGATCGCAATGCTTCAAAAGCCTAAGCAGGCTGATGGATTCCATCAAATAATTGATTTTATCAAGACCAGTCATATAGCTTATGCTCTTACAGTGTCACCACCAATTTACATCGAGCACCAGAAGCAATTTTGGACCAATGCCACCGCTGTTACTGAAAACGGTGTGCAGTTTATCAAGACAAGGGTGTGTGACAAACCCTTGATAGTCTCTGAAGAGGTCATTCGCATCAGTCTACGACTAGACGATGCCTCAGGTATTACCTCTATCCCTAATGAGGATTTGTTTTCCAATCTCACAAGAATGGGGTATGAAGGCCAAATGGGTGTTTTCAAATTTTACAAAGCTAACTTTTCTTCCCAATAGCGTTTCTTTGTTCATACTCTTATGCACTATATTTCTCGAAAAACTACTGGATGGAGTCAGTTCAGTAGTACCATTTCTTTTGCTTTGGTCTGCTTGTCCACTGCCAGAAAGTATAATTTCTCAAAAATGATTTTCAATGACCGTGTGTCAAACTTGGAAAATAAAAAGAGTTTCTATATGTATCCAAGATTTGTCCAGGCAGTTATCACCTCTGAATTGACGGATATACCTCAGTTTAATGAGGTATATGTACCTAAAATCCCTAAGGGCAAGGTCTTTTCAAATATGAAAAGATCTGCCAAGGACTCGGAAGGAGTTGACACCCCATTGTTCTCTACAATGATGGTGGTGTCCCACAACCAAGAAGGTATGGCATCAGGGTCAAGGCCCTCACTAGACCATCCCACTGATAGCCAAACCCAACCTTCAACCCCTATATCACTTCCTCAGTCCCTTGTTCTTAAGCCAAATCCAGTTATATCCAAAACTTATACCAAGAGAAAGGTACACAAGGCTCCTTCCCTTGTTGTACCTCCTACAAACCCAGAACCTCAAAGCCCTCTAATGGAGCATTCTCCATTAGAGAATATCTATAGGGAAACCACAGGGGTGTCTCCCACCCCAAGGAGGTGCTCACTAAGGAGATGCCTGAGTATGTGGGTGAGAAGGCTGCCACTACTCCTGCTAGCACAGAGGAGGCCAGTGGTAACATCACTAAGACCTTCCCCATGGAAACTTTGAATGAGTAATCATTCAAACGTCCCAGGTGCCAAGAAACCAAGGGGGTGGAGGGTGCTTCTGCTAGGCAGAATACCTCTACTACTAAAAAATCCAATGATCCCTCAAAAGGGGGTAACACTCCTGGAGAAGGTGAGGACAGATATAACTACAATGAATTGATGGAAACTATGGGAAACATTAATCTAGATGTCATCAAACAAGGCTCAGATATAGAGGAGATGAAATTGATCATTCTGTCTCAACAAGTGCAGATTACCAAATTGAAGAAGATGGTGATGAAGTTGGTATAGAAAAAGAAAAGAAAGCAATATGTCTTGAAGAAGAGGGAGATGCTTTCAACAAGGGGAAGAATAAAGATGAAGGGGAGAAACACAGTCCCATTGGCATGGAAACTCAGTTTGAGGGGGAGCAGAATACAGAAAAAGAAAGTACAGAAGCAGAAAGTTCAAAAGCATCAGAAAAGGCACAAGCAGCAGTAACAGAGTCAGCAGCAGTAACAAGGCTATCTGTTGAAGAGATAGAAATTGCAGAAACCTTGGTCAAAGCAAAGAATGATACTCCCAAATCCACTCAAAAGGCTAAGGGAGTAATAATCAAAGAAGAAGGTTTAGAAAAGAAAGAAAAAGAGGTCAGTTTAGAGGATGCAAAGAAGAAGGGAAAGGAGAAAATGGTTGAATCTGAGCAACCTTTAAAGAAAAAGAATTAGATAGAGTCAGATGAAGAAGTGGCCAAACAGCTTCAAGCAGAGTTGGCAAAGGAAGAAGAAATACAATCTGCCAAAGACAGAGTGCTTGCTCTGGATATGGCTAAAAAGCTCAATGAAGAATATCAAAAGAGTTTGAAGGATGCAGCTGCTGCCAAGATAGATACAAATAAGGCTTCAAGGCAAAGGCTGGCATTAAAGCAAAGACAAAGACAACCCTCAAAGACCTTCCTGGCCAATCAAGAAAGGAGGAAGATGATAAACTTCCTGAAAGGAGCTCTTGGAGTTCCTGAACGTTTACTAACATGGTCTATGGTAGGATAGAGGAGTTGTATTCAAAGGAGATGGCAAAGCTTCAAGGGGATTCCACTCAAAGGGAAGAAGCTGAAAGGAGGATGAAAGAGAGGCATGATCTCAATATCCAACAACCCTTCCCTGAGAGTGAGGAAACCACTCCTTCAAAAGAAAAGGCTGAAGAAAAGAAGGAAGAACCTGTTGCTGTGGAAGTCAAATCTGCAAAGAGAGTGAAAACTCTAGCTTCCAAGAAACGGTCCAAAAAGCCAAGAATTGAAGAAGAAAGAGCAGAAACAGAAGAAGAACCTAATGTTACACCTTCAGCAGAACCAGAGCAGACTAAACAAAATGAGCAGTTTGCTTTGTATATGACTGTGACAGATAAAGATCCTGTACAAGCAGATCCCATTTCAGTCCAAGCCCCTGAAATCATCCACTGGGATATTCTAGAAGATCAAGGCAAAGAATATTTCAGAATCAAAAGAATGGGTGATCACTTTGAAGTCTACTCTACTTGGGGGAAGATAGTCAGATGTTGTTCCAGGTCAGACTTGGAAGAAATGTTTAAAGTGGGAATGAATCTGTATGGGGATGTGCTGAAGACTCCAGGGATGAAGATCAAGAAACTAGCGATGGAGTTGTCAGGATCAGATTCTTAACAAGAATAATGAAACTCAGAAACATTATTAAAGAAGTTACGGAAAAACACTTTAATATTCAAACTATCAATGTAATAGTAAAGTATAAATCACAACTTGTAAATTTTATTGAATGATTAAAGTTACAAGCTTTCACACAAAACCTCAATCTTGATGAACAAGCTCACCAAGACGAATTCTACTTCTCTAGAACTAGGGTTGTAAACCTTGAGGTTAATTCTTTCTCTAAACAAAAACTCAGAAATCTCGTCACAAATTATTCTGAATAATCCTATACATATACTGAAAATAAAAGATAATTACAAAACTTAAAAGATCTTCAGTATATTCTTCCATAATTATCTTCAGCCTTCCATGATTATCATCAAATCTTGACTTTATCTCCAAGGCATCTTTATCACTAAAATCAGCACTAATAATCTTCAGAAGTATTAACCATCTTCAGCAGCATTAACCAATCAGCAGTACTAACTACTAGCAATACTAACTCTCCAAGCAGTACTAACTATTCAAGTAGTAGCACTAACTCTTTAAGCAGTATTAATTCTACTAGCAGTAGTAATCTTGAAAGCCTGGCAGTAGTAATCACTTAGACAAATCTTCAGTTCCCAACAGGAGTATCTATGCATGATGTTCAGTCCAGATCTTGTCAAGCATGTCATCAAAGATGTATTCAAGTCTGTGGACAATTGGATGCTCATAGAAAGGTGTGGGGTGTATATCTTGACCATAGATAAAAGCTTTCATGAATATTATCTGGTGGATAAGATATATGATCAAAGCCTAGCCAAGCTTCATGGGATGCTGAAAGCCAAATTAATTTGTTCTCAAGGCTCAGAAATGGCAAAGATTGTGGTTAGCAGGATAATCAATCAAAGTCTGCGACTGGATCCAAATTTGGGCAATTGAGCTGAAGTGTTGAAAGCATCATGAAGACCACATCTGAAGAACTTGACTTCTTTTCTCTAAAAGTCAAGTTAGGGGGAGATTGTTGGGAACTGATTGATGTTGCTAAGTGATTACTACTGCTAGGCTATCAAGATTACTACTGCTAGTAGAATTAATATTGCTTAAAGAGTTAGTGTTGCTACTTGAGTAGTTAGTACTGCTTGGAGAGTTAGTACTGCTAGTAGTTAGTACTGCTGAAGATTAATGCTGCTAAAGATGGTTAATAGTTCTGAAGAGAATTAGTGTTGCTTATAAAGATAAAGATGCCTTGGAGATAAAGACAAGCTGGAGATAAGACTGAAGATAATTATGGGATTGATATTGAAGAATCAATTGTATTTTTGATAATTATTTTGTATTTAGTATTGTATATATAGTATAGAAGTTTTTGATAGAAAGATTGAATATAATTATTCATAAGTTTTTGTTTTAGAGAGAGAATTAACCTCAAGGTTTACAACCCTAGTTCTAGAGAAGTAGAATTCGTCTTGGTGAGCCTGTTCATCAAGATTGAGGTTTTGTGTGAAAGCTTGTAACTTTAATCATTCAATAAAGTTTACAAGTTGTGATTTATACTTTACTGTTACATTGATCTTTGAATATTAAAGTGTTTTTCCGCAACTTCTTTAATATTGTTTCTGAGTTTCATTATTATTGTTAAGAATCAGATCCTGACAATATGCTTAATGAGTGTGGTTTATTGGGATATAAAAGTGGACAGACTGATGCTCGCTACGATAAAGCTTCTTCCGGATAATGGAAATAAGAATGTAGAGAGATACAAGAGACTAGTTGGGAAGTTATACTATTTAACAGTTACTCGACCATATATCATTCACGACTAGTGTCTTATCATGTATGCTCCTTTTATGGGTCATTGGATGCGGCACTTCATGTTTTGAGGTATCTCAAGGCCACGCCATGTATAAGGACACTCTATTCAGATAAGAGTCATTGTCAAGTAGGTGCTTTCACTAAAGATGGAGATGGTAGGATATCTGCTTTCTTGGATGTAGACTGGGTCGGTCATCCCGCTTCCAAGAGATCAACTATAGGGTACTGTGTACTAATTGGAGGAATTCTAGTTTCTTGGAAAAGCAAGAAATAACATATTGTCTTTGTAATGACCCAAAAACAAGCAAAACATAAGATCAATAATATAATCCAATACGAATACCATTACAAACGCAAAAGACTAAAAACAAGGACTTCATAACTTGAAAACGATAACTTTCTACCACAGCCGAGACGTCTACCGCCAACCGCAACACAACCGCACTGTAGACCAGCTATAAGCGATTCCTAGCCTTCACACTTTCTCTTCCCCTTGGGAAGAGGTACCACCGGATCCCTTACCTCAAAACGGTTTTAGGTTTTGAAAACGTGGGTTAGACCATAAGGCCTAGTGAATTTCTCTTTTACGACGGGCATTGGAACAATATTTAGTATCAACATCACAGTTTAATAATTTAATAAATTTAAAAGATAGTTAATATAACTATAACCAGTTTCCCATAAAGGAAAATTCCACCAAGAATCAATCCACATCACCTCTGTGATATCCACATTCGGGCCCCCAGTAGATCCCCATTTTGCCCCTAGTAGATGCCGCATCCGGGTGCACGAGAAACGAATTCAAGTCACCCAACTCGTCCAAATCCTTGAGACTTCTCCACAATTTGAGACATTCAGTTCCATGACAACCAACAATTCATAATGAATGATATCACATTAATGGATAAAACGAAGAATCTTTCATTTCATAATAAAGTGAGCATGTTAGCAAGACCCATTCATCAATTAAACAATCATACGTTCAAAAGTTCAAAGCTTGAAATCATTATTCATGAGTGTAGAAAATGTTCAAAGAGAACTTACCTTTCGATGGAACACCCAACACACTCACTCGGAAATTTACTTCAAAAAGACAGAACACCTACAAATCGGTCACATCACAAAGATAAACTCCGGGTTAGGTTCAGGGCAAGTCCTAGATAAAGATCCCAAGTCTCAGAGCCCCTCGACCATGCCTAATTCCGGGTTGAGCCCTGGTCTTTGATTCCACCCAGGTTAGGTTCCGTTTTCCGGCCCTACCGGGTTTGGTTCCGGATTCTAACTATACCGGGCTTAACCCCAGTTCCAGTTCCTACCGCCTTTGGCCTTAGACCTGGGACATCCGGGTTAGCCTTACTCCCGGCTCATCCGGGTTGTAAGTTCCCGGTCCCCCCTACTCAATTGGCTTTCGGGTTTTTAACCCGGTCCCATTCCCGGTGTAAGCGAGGTTCCCGGTACATCAATACCCGGGTTCTTGAGTTCCCGGTATGGTATGGTCCGGGTTTGGCGATTATCGGGACAGATTCCCTTCGGTCATTCAAGGAAATCGCCATTCCTCTCCCCTCTACCCCTTTTAACTCATACCAAGATTAAAACCAAAAGAGGGTATTATACTAGAAACAATCTAGAAACAGAGGGTTCAATCTATTTTAATAATCGATTTCCCAACACTGGCTTCACCTTAGAAAACTTCCCATAATGGAATTGATTACGGGGAAAAATCTTCTTCATCGCCTCTAACATTTAGAACTAAAGAAAAGGATAGATTGGTTACCTCTTAAAGTTGAATCCCCTTTCGTCACTTTGCTTTGATCTCTTGACAATTTCCTCCAAGATTCAATCCCAATGATGGCTTCCTCTATTTCTTTCCTTTCTCTATCACACGCCATCTACCACAATAGTAAGGAAAATAGGTTTTTTAGGGTTTCTACCCCTAAATGCAACTTTCTAATTATTTGCTAAAATGACGCCTAAATTCTCATTCTTTTCAACTTCGCCACCAATCATCTAAAAGGAGAGGATTACGGTCATTACAACACTTCCGCCTTAAAAGAATTATGTCCCCAAAATTTTCGTGTAAAAAAGGTGCGGGTAATTGGATCTCATCTCTGATTCTAATTCACAAGTCGCTTCTTGTCCCTTGTAGAAACGCCACTGGACCTTACAAGACTAATTTCTTTATTCCTAGATTTCTTAATTTTATGATCAACAATCGCCTTGGGCTCTTCAATGTAGTTCAAATTTTCGTCAACTCGCACATCTTGTAATGGTACCGACATATCTGTTTCCGCTAGGCACTTTCTCAAGTTGGAAACGTGGAACGTGTTGTGGATCCCTCACAACTCTTCGGGTAATTCCAGCTTGTAAGCCACCTCCCCGACCCGTTCAATGATTAACCATCACTTTCTTACGTCAGATAATTTCGTATAGTATACTTGCAACCTCTATGATCGGTTGTACCATCTGTACCACCCTCCATAACCACCCAGGCCAACCGTACCAGATATTGTCATCTTTATCCACACACCCGGACTCACGGTTTTAAAACGCGTCTAATAAAAGATTCCTCATATGTCCTCACTTTCTCAAGAGAAGGAACTTTGTTGAATCCCACGCCACAATACCTGAATCCTTTACAAAAAGAAATTTAACCCCTCAACTTGCCAACTTAGCACAAGGTCAACCTTGAATATCCCATTAAGTTCACAGTCGAGAGTTCCTTCATTGGATGACATGCGTACCTATATTACTTTCCCACTACGGCTTATGTCTAACGTAAATAGTACTTTCTTTTCCGAATTAAATTGGCTACGACCTAGTGAGGTTAACCAAATATTCATATGTTCACACCACATCAACACCCCACACTTGTACATACTAATAGTAGGAACCTCCACCATCGATCATCTGAAGTGTCCGCCAACCTGAATCAATCCTGAAGACACGTTCAAATTCTTGTAGCATCCAAACAATCGTAAAACTACTCCCATTGTCTTAACACTGACCGAAAATATTCACTTGGAAACCCAATGATCCTTCATTCCAAGCGCTACCTTCAACTACCTTCCCACTTCTTTCTCTAAAACCTAAATCATATTTCCAAAATATCGCTCACTAGAAATTGCATGCTTTCGACCAACCACACACGTTAGTATTCCACGACTCTTGAACCGTAACATATACATCTCTCATTTTCATACTTTCACTAGGAGTTCAGGTACACACTACTGACAATAACAATCTGTAAACGTTGCTCCACAACTTTGGTGTCACATACCTAAATTCATAATTCCAGTTTACTCTCTTATCTTAACATACCATCTCTACCACATCCGACTAACCACACCAAACGTGCCGATAGCACATATACATGGATATGCCTAACCAACGATTTCACCACAATTCTCACTCGAGAAAACCTACTACATCATCCCGAAATAGTACCAATGTTCGAGACCACCATACACATCTGTTTTCTCCAGACTGTTGCCTTCTCAGAATAATTCCTTCGTACACATGGAACAATTTGCATTCTTCAAATATTCTGTATCTACTACACTACAACATAAATTAACCAATCCAACACCTTTATCAATCTTTCAGTGATCCCAAAATAAACTCACTCAACGGCTCACACAACCAAAATCACATGGTTCCTCTTTTGGGTAACCACCATATGCCGCTCCGCCCTTCCATTCTGAAAATAGCACTATCATAACGCCAACTTACAGTCCACGCATCCCAATGACAAGTTTAACACTTTATATAATCTTATCTGAAACCTCCGAAAAGGGCTTCTATTTGTGGTTATAATCCTTTAACAACACATTACCATAGTGCTGACTTGCACGTCTAACTTGACAAACGATGCCACTAACCTATACACATAATGTCTACCCACAACATCACATCGCAGACGAGGTTCTCACGATTATTTACATACACAGTCAATCTTACCTTCGTATTCACCTGCATGCATATAGCCAAGTCTATCTCCCGACTTTGTCTCTTCCCAAATATGGATAAACCACTACTCAAGATTTCCCAATTTACTAAAAGTATTGGTTCCTTGTCGGTTCAATGCAATCTCCAAGAAACCATTCCAACGATAAGACACATTCCCTTACCGGTCGATATAATCAAAGCACTCATTTCGGTTGTACTAATTACTTCATCCTTTTTACGAACCGCCAAAATCCCGTAGGGAAGCATTAATCCAAGAAGCAATATTCCACTATCATACGCCCACACAAGGTGGTCCAACATCAAGCAATTATACATCTTTTCTGCAGACCTCCTACGTCTACACACACACCAAGGTGAATTCTAAAATTCCAAACTCTTGACAATGCCTTTAACTTTGCACATCTTAAAAATGGCTAACTTCAATCTTAAAAAAAGAAAAAATGACAAGATGATGCTTCCATAATATCCCTGACAACAAGGATTTCTAACGGAACCTACTTCTCCCAACATATCGTATTTAGCTTTGCACCTCGCCATTCAAGGCTTACTTGGTGCAAGGTCTAACTTGCAAGACCATCCCAAAAACTCAGGATCAATTCCTTTAACATTTCATTATTGCGTCTCAACGCTACACATAACGAGCTACTAATATCAGTACCCCGATGACTTCGAATTTTTCACCCCAGCCACAATCGTTCACTGACAACAACATCTCAAGTTACCGAACAAGAGTTCGAACTACCATAATACTATCAATACCAAAGTCCATTTCTGACATCTCCACTATTCACCTCTCTTTCCTAATAAAAATATCGGGATCATAAATCATCTACCATTGGTTTGACCAACCCATCCCCACTATCAAAACCCTTCCTTATCTTCAAATGCAATAATTTTCACGACCTACTGAGTTCATAGCCTTCATGCATAACGACACGATAATTTAAAATCATTTCTCATATTTGAACATTCGAAAAGTACAACACCTAAAAACAACTTGAGCACACAAGACTCAACACTCTCATACTTCAAAGTCATGCACAATGATCTCGAGAATCGTTCGCACGCAATCTTTAGGTAAAACACAACCTTGACCAACTAAAATGATGTTGTTACACCCGAAATATGGAAAGAAACCTTTCCTATACGACTAGAAAAGTTTTAAACGGAATCACTTGCATGAAGTAAAGTAGTCGTCTCTCGCACTCATTTATAAGATATCAACGTATCTATACTCATTTTGGTTATACAAGCTTGCAGTCAAACATTTTCACGATTTTCGCAACAAATTTTATCTCAACATGAAAAAGGGTGATATAATTCGTAAATCACTAAGTTCAAAAATGTTATTATGCAACGAAAATGGGACTGTCTTTCTTCTTTAAACACACGTTTGCACGCGTCGAATTATTTCCAAAACATAAAATTTGTTATGTACGCATCTACCTTTAATATTGAAAGAGCTTTTGTCATACCCTTAAAGACACAATGCATGAAACTCAACTTGCAATTGAAGGGTATTTACTCAGTCTAGCTCAACCGTTGCACCCACACAGTTATCATTGGCACCCTACTTTTGACTAACGGTCGCTTTCTTGTCCTAGCAACAACTTGTTGCACAGGTGTTTAACAACCTACCTGTTTAATCACCCCACCAAGTTCTTGTCTTGAGTAATGATTTATAATTCATATTATTTCAATCTTTGACCCCTACAGGTCGATAAACCACCAAATTTTCTTCAGATTCTACTCCTCCAATAATTCAATTCAATCCCGATATCTTCTCTCCAACATCCTTGCCACTCTATCCTTCATTGGAGAGTCATAGGCTCACTTCTTTCACCCGACCTTGAGTTAAATCTTTCAAAATCCTATCGCAAAACTCTTCTCTTGTTCAAAATGATCGGCACATCAACTCCCAGCGTTGGGACTCAATAGGAACTAAGAGTTTACCCTTAATCATTCATTCACCCATTTCGAACTCATGAAGTTCTACCTTTGGGAGGTCTATTATCGTTCTGAACAATACTCCTTCTAGGGGTTGTCAACAATTATGCCACGAGCGACCTCATGCATCACATCAAAACCACTGCTAACGCCGCAAGGCTAGAATTTTACTCCATTTCACACCATCCCTTCATTGATTGTCCCATCAATAACATACTTCCAATCATGACGAGAACTAAACTAACTGCATATAACCAACATTCTATTGACTATTACGCATACTAAGGCAATTTGAGCACATATATGTACCTGTAAATTCCCAATTACACTGGCTAGGTGTAATGTAAATTTACCCTACATGAGAGTCCTCTCTACCTTATGTTTAGTTCACTTAGAATGATCTTTCTAAAGGCATCTTACATCTCTGTTGTGTCCCGCTCTACTCCACAGTTTAAGTTTAGGCACATCCGCTCACTTAAATCCCTTAAACTATGGCTTTGATACCAATTATAACGACCCAAAAACAAGAAAAACATAAGCTCAATAATTTAATCCAAAACAAATACCATGACAAATGCAAAAGACTAAAAACAAGGTCTTCATAACTTGGAAACGAAATCTTCCTATCACAGTCGAGACGCCTACCGACAACCGCAACATAACCGCACTCTAGACTAGCTATAAGTGACTCCTATCCTTCACACTTTCTCTTCCCTTTGGGAAGAGGTACCACCTGATTCCTTACCTGAAAATGGTTTTAGGTTTTGAAAACGTGGGTTAGACCAAAAGGCCTAGGAAAATTCCACCAAGAATCAATCCACATCACCTCTGTGATATCCACACTCGGGACCCCTAGTAGATCCCCATTTCGGACCCCAGTATATGTCGTATCCGAGTGCACAAGAAATGAATTCAAGGCACCCGGCTCACCCACAACCTTAAGACTTCTCCACAATTTGAAACATTCAGTTCCATGACAACCATCAATTCATAACGAATGATATGACATTAATGGACAAAACGAAGAACCTTTCATTTCATAATAAAGTGAGCATGCTAGCAAGACCCATTCATCAATTAAAAATCACACATTCAAAAATCCAAAGCTTGAAAGAATTATTCATGAGTGTAGAAAATGTGCAAAGAGAACTCATCTTTCGATGGAACACCCGACACACTCACTTCGAAATTTACGTCAAAGAGACGGAACACCTACAAATTGGTCACATCACAAAGATAAACTCCGGGTTAGGTTCGAGGCAATTCCTAGATAAATATCCCAAGTCTCAGAGCCCCTCAACCATGCCTAATTCTGGGTTGAGCCCCGGTCTTTGATTCCACCCGGGTTGGGTTCCGGTTTCCAGCCCTACCGAGTTTGGTCTGGATTTTGACCCTACCGGGATTAACCTCGGATCCAGTTCCTACCGCCTTCGGCCTCAGACCTGGGACATCCAGGTTGGCCTTACTCCCGGCTCATCCGGGTTGTGAGTTCCTAGTTCCCCACGCGAGCGGCATCCGTGTTTGGGAGTTCCTGGTCCCCCCACTCGATTGGCTTCTGGGTTTTTAACCCGATCCCATTCACGGTGTAAGCGAGGTTCTCGGTACATCAATACCCGGGTTCTTGACTTCCCGATATGGTATGGTCCGGTTTTGGCGATTATCGGGATAGATTCCCTTCGGTCACTCAAGGAAATCGGCAGACCTATCCCCTCAACCTCTCTTAACTCATACCAAGATTAAAACCAAAACAAGGTATTATACTAGAAACAATCTAGAAACAGAGGGTTCGGTCTATTTTAAAAATCGATTTACCAACACTGGCTTCACCTTAGAAAACTTCCCATAATGGAATTGATTATAGGGAAAAATATTTTTCATCGCCTCTAACATTTAGAACTAAAGAAAAGGATAGATTGGTGACCTCTTAAAGTTGAATCCCCCCTCGTCACCTTGCTTTGTTCTCTTGACAATTTTCTCCAAGCTTCAATCACAATGATGTCTTCCTCTATTTCTTTCCTTTCTCTATCGCACGCCGACTCCCACAATAGAAAGGAAACTTGTATTTGTAACAAGTTGGATATGATTAACATATTCACTCCAACTTGAGGAAGAGTGTTAAATATAGTAAAGTAGGGTTCCTCTTTCTTGTTAGTAGTTTTGGTATTTCCTCTTTAGGTCTCTTTATCTTGTATATATTTTGTAATCTCCTTATGATATAGATAACAGAATAGCACCTAATTTAGGTGATTACAAAAACAACCATTGATTAATTAAGATCCAAGATCACAAAGGAAACCAAACTTGTCCAAGCTCTTGACAACAAGGAGTTACAAATGATAATTTAATATATGTTTCAAATAATTTACAATAATATTTTATAAGACTATATATGAACTCAATATAACTGACTTGTCCAAACTTTTTTAAAACGTTTGTAAACTAAATCAATATTTTATTAGAAAAATGAAATATTGAGAATGGAGAAAATCTCACGATCAAAATGAGTAGGAAAATAAGTGTGAATCAAAACATGTAATAGAGATTTAATATTTGTAATGATATTAATATTTAAGAATATCTATCAATTTAATTCCATTGATTTGTGATTTTAATTCTGTTATAATGTTATAATCTTGATTTTAAAATAATATTTGTAATATATTATATCGTTTATGAATCCAAATTAATATAGTCAATTATCTATAGTTACCATAAGAAGTAAAAACAAAAATTCCAATTGAATATGCATTGAGAACTAAAATATTGAAGTAATATATTTTGTAAACTAAGACTTGTTAGAGTTAACAAATCTTGACTTTGTCACTCAATCCTATTTGCTTTTAGGCCAAATGAGCAAAGAGTTGTTTTGAGGTTATTGGATGTTGCCATCAACTTTGAATACTTAAAAGAAATAAAATTAAGTTCTAGAAAAACAATTATAAGATGAGGTCATGTCTTGTCAATTGGTTTTTAGTAATGCTATTATTTGATTTTTAATTGACTTAAAATAAAATAGAGTTTATTGTTATGTGAATTTAAATTTTAAAGTTGAAGAGTTGTTTACTAAATGTTTATCGAATAGACGTTTATCGATATTACTAACTTTACCGATTAAGCATGACAAGGTTCGAGAATCGTACTTAGTAAAAGTTATAACAAGGACCGAGAACTTTACCTGGTAAGTGATGAAAAACACTCTTACTCAATAAGTGCATACCGGGTTTAAGACTCTTACGAACAATCTATTTTGATATCCAAAAATGTTAGTAAGAATAATTTATTTTATCGGTAAACATTTACCCGCCAATGTTTGGTGAACTTTACTTAAGAAAAACATTGACTATTGGAGAGAGGTGTGTAACAAACCATGGGGATTTATAACACCTAATAGAATTATACTCATGATATAATTTTATTACACATTTGCTTAAATGGTATTATAAAATGGTGTTTTTTTTCTTTATTAAAGTAGAAAATAATAGTCTAGCGTGAATACAAAAAATAACTTTGGAATTATTATTTTATATTTTATCTTCTATTTTATTTTATAAAAATGTACATTTATAGTCTCCAAAAATTAAAATTTTAAAGTTAACACACATCGATTCATGATTATGGGACCCTTCTTTACTAGACCAGGTACGTATCCGTATGCGATGCGGCGCAAAACATCTCGAATCTAAAGCCGAGAATTTGAAAGAATAATCTTGTTTCATGTCCAGATTTATTCTCCATCACATGATGCTAATTTTATAGTTTTATGTGGTTTTATATCACATATCGGATGTATAAGAGTCGCTCGATAGTGGGGTCTTCAAACCCATAACATTTGTTGTTCTAGCAGACCAACATAATCGATTCATGATTATGGGACCCTTTTTTACTAGACCAGGTACGTACCCGTGTGCGGTGCGGCGTAAAGCATCTCGAATCTAAAGTCGATAACTCCAAAGAATAATCTTGTTTCATGTCCAATTTTATTCTCCATCACATGATGCTAATTTTATGGTTTTATGTGGTTTTATATCACATATCGGATGTATAATAGTCGCTCGATAGTGGGGTCTTCAAACCCATAACATTTGTTGTTCTAGCAGACTAACCTATACATTGGTGGTTTGTATTTTTTCTAACTTGTTAAGAAAATAAAATCAAAAGTTTATGTTTAACAAACTCAAAAGACAAATCATATGTAAGGAAAATGGTAAGAATACCCATAAACCATGTGTGCTATGATGAAAATGTTGAGTAACACAATTTCAAAAAGAAAGACAGATAGAAAGAACATTTTAGTATTGGCTTCTAAGACTCTTATATCCCATGAATACAAGAACTACGCATGAAAATAAGCTCGAAAAATATGACTTCATATCGAAAAGATCTAGATTCTCAGTCTACTTAACTTTCATTAATCTATTTGGGTTAGAAATAACATTCCAGTGATGGTAGGATACATCATGGCTATATGTTATACAAAAAATGGGTAAGATGTGAACAAGGGTGAGACTGATAACTTTGTTATCTGATGAGTTTTTACCCTCCGAATCATAAGTTTACGGCTTGTCTTGAAGTAATAATCGGCATTTCGTACTAATATTTTTTGTGCAAGTGGTGTGTAGACATACAAGATGTCAAGTGGAAGAAAACGTGCATATTATTACTCCATTCTAACATCCCGAACGAAGAAAACATCGAACCAAGTGAACGGGCGAAGAAAAACAAAAATCAGTGGTCATGCTACTATGACCATGCGACAATGACCATGCCATAGCCGCTGGTCATAGTCGCACCTCATGTACAGTAAGGGTATGGTCATGGGCAAAAATGACCATGCGACTATGACATTGTCATAGTCGCGCGTCATAACCGCGATCGTGGTCTAAGGGTATAAAAAGTTGCAGGAAGTTAATGTTTAGGGTTATCTCGGGATTGTTAGAGGCTAGGCTTGTAGGGGAGCTGTTGAAGTCATTTTTGGAGAAGAAAATAAGACTTTTATTGATTGGGAAGGTGGAAACAACTTTTGGAGCTCAAAATTCGTAGTGTGTATCAATCATTGAGGGAGTTTCATCATTCTATTTGTATTTTGTTGAGAAACAATGTATTTGGGTGTTGTCATCTTCTTCTCTATGGTTTTATTTGCTATTATTAACATGAGCTAAACATTTTGAGGTCGGGGGAAGGATGGATTTTGGTTTTATACTGTTAAATATATGATTAATGCATTTATTTAGTCATTACACTTGTTGGTTGAAGTTTATCTTTGTTGTTCTTATTGTTTATGAGATTGACCATCTTGTTCATCTTATTGGTTGTATTTCCTCTTGAAAAATTGGTTTTATAACTTGATAAAAGTTAGATAAACCAAGGGTGAGATATTGGATAGAGATATACCAAGTAACCCCTAGTTTTATGTTTGTGATTCTTATGCTTAATGAGTTGAATGTTTATGTGTATTGGTTGAGAGACTTCAATATATGTTGCATGATACATTCTTGCTATTGCTCGAGAAAGAGTAGTGGGTATATTTGGAATTGCTAAATTTAACCTTGTGTATTGATTTATTGAATGTGTATTGTTTATTTGTTGGTGGAATCCAAATGAAATCCAACCCCTAGATTTTCCCTAATCATATAAGTATTCTCTTTGTGGTGCTTGAATTCTTGTTTGAATAATATTTCTGTGCTTGCTTCCATTTTCTCTTGATAAATAGTTATTTAGTCATACTCAAACCTTTTTTATTTCAGCAGTTCAGTTAGTAGTTGTGATAGCCTCTGTGGTACTTAAACTCGTTATAGCACTGCTAGATTGGACATTATTCTTTATATTCATTATTTTCTACTTACTATTCTTTTGGTTTGTTTTCAGGCACTCACTCTAGTGTATGCCAAGAAGACACAACCGAGGAAGAGTGGTGTTGCCCTTAGATCCCGAAATCGAACGCACACTTTGACTAAGGAGAAGAGAGCAAGAACAAGAACAACCTAAGGCAAAAAACCAAGCTTTAAGAGATTTTTCTTGCCCTACTTATGATGGCTCACAGCATGGCATCTGTGCCCCTAATGTGGAGGCAAACACTTTTGAGATCAAGTCGGCTATCATAAGCATGGTAAAACAAGAGCAGTTCGGGGGGCTACCTTCTGAAGATCCGGTTGGTCATCTAGAGAAATATATTGAGATCCTCAATACTTTCAAGATGAATGGAGTCTCACCGGAGGCCATTCGTCTCAGACTCTTCACATTTTCTTTGAGAGATCGAGCCAAATCGTGGCAAAGAAGTATTCCCGCCGGGAAAATCACTACATGGGACCAATTATTGAAGGCCTTTCTGTCAAAGTTCTTCCCTCCAGTTCGTACTACAGGATTGAGAGCGAAAATAACGTAATTCAAGCAAATGGACCAAGAATGACTCTACCCCTTAACACTCTACTTCACATGCTCACCACCAAACTCACCTCTTCCAACTACTTACTCTGGCGAAATCAAATCCTTCCTCTTCTCTCCTATCAAAAACTTTCCGGCCACATTGATGGAATCCTCCTTCCACCGCTGCAAACCACGATTACAGAAAATGCCTCGTCGCCAAATCCTGATCATATCAAATTGCATGGGGTTGATCAGCGTTCTCTCATTCTTCTTCAATCCTCTATGATCGAAGAAGCTAGGTCTGTTGTTCTTAACTTACACATTGCTCGTGATGTTTAGTGTGCACTTGAACATGCCTATAGCCATGACTCCATTGACCGTATGTACAACCTTCGCGATTCACTCCGTCATCTCCAGAAGGGTAACTCGACTGTCGCTGATTATGGTCGAAAGTTCAAAACAATATGTGACCAGCTTGCTGCCATCGGAAATCCGGTCACTGAAATTGATAAAAGTCATTGGTTTCTCTGTGGGCCCAGACCTTCGTTTGAAATGTTCTCCACCACTCAGCAGGTTATTGAACCCCGACCCACTTTGCGTGATTTATTATCTCAAGTCGAGAGTTACGAATTGTTTCTCAATTCGGTCCATGGTTCTCCTACTCCACCTACAGCATTTACATCTCACCAACACCGATCTTCATTTGATTCCTACCGAGGTTCTTCCAACACCTCTCGTGGTCGTGGTCGTGGTCGTATTCCTCACTGTCAACTTTGTCGCAAATTTGGACATTATGCCACAGACTGTCCGGACCTGTCTTCGTTTGCTCAAAGATCTCCATCTATTGATGCCCACTTGGCTCAAGCCTTTCATGCCAAATGCCATGTCACTGAAAACTCTCCTGATTGGTATGTAGACTCCGGGGCTTTCGCACACATGACTGCCTCTCCTATAAACCTCGACTCTACAACACCTTATTTGGGTAACGAGCACGTAACCTATGGAAATGGTAACGTTCTTAATATCTCTCATGTTGGTTCCTCCACTATTTCTTACGACCTTCATTTACTTGATGTACTAGTTGTGCCCCATCTAACCAAAAATTTATTATCCATTAGCAAACTCACCTCGGATTATCCGGTTGATGTTTAATTTTCTAACAATATGTTTGCTATTCAGAATCGTCACACAAAGGAAGTACTATCACGGGGACATCGTGATCATGGTCTTTACATATATATTAGAGCAACGACAAAAAGCATTCATGGCACAATATCATTCCAAAAGATTACGTGCTTCATATGATCTCTGGCATAACCGTTTGGGTCATGTTGCCTTCGATGTTATTTTGTTGCTTAATAAATTGGGACATTTTTCTGTTTCGTCTATTTTACTGAAACCTACTATTTGTTCATTGTGTCAATTATCAAAGAACAAACGATTACCTTTTGATATTAATCCAAAAAGTTCGCTTCATGTTTTGGATATGATACATTGTGATTTGTGGGGACCGACACCAATTGTGTCGATGGATGGTTATCGTTAGTACGTCATTTTTTTTATGATTTCTCCAGATTTACTTGGTTTTATCCTCTTAAGGCGAAATCAGATTTTTTTGGTGTTCTCATGGCCTTCTTGAATTTTGTTCAAACACAATTCTCTTGCAAGGTAAAAATGTTGCAAACGGATGGTGGTTCTGAATTTTTAAATCATCGTGTTCGTGATCTTCTTATGCAAAATGGAACACATCATAGCATCTCTTGCCCTGATACACATCAACAAAATGGTCGCGCTGAGTGTGAGCACCGACATAATACCGAAACTGGGCTTGCAATGATGTTTAATGCCCATGCTTCTGCCTCCTTGTGGACTGATGTGTTCCTTTCCGCAACTTATATTATAAACAGATTCCCATCCAAGGTGTTACAAGAGAAATCGCCATTTGAGTTGTTGTTTTCTACGACACCGAATTACGACAATTTACGCACATTTGGTTTCGTGTTTTTCCTTACTTACGTGACTATTCTCCACACAAACTCGCCCCCCGAAGTATTGCATGTATTTTCATCGGTTATAGCACACAATACAAAGGTTATCGTTTCTTGGACGTATCAACTTGGCGTATCTACATTACCCGTCATGCTCAATTTGATGAGTCCTCCTTCCCTTTCTCTGGCAAATTATCTACTGTTGATCTTGCCACTCTTGAATTTTCTGGTTATTATGACACTATTCCGTCAGCAACTTCACCGACTCCGACCACGTCAAATGGACTATCGGCTTCTCCCTACCCTGACACACTTCCTCAACCGTCTTCTCTTTGCATGCACCTTCATCTCCCTCCCATCTACATTTTGTGAGACTTCTGCAGTTGCCCCTCTTGAATCGCAGCCCTCTCAAGTATCAAATCAGCCCTCTCGAGTGTCATCTCAAGCAGCCTCTCAATCCTCTCTATCGCATTCTTCTACCCCAACGCATACGATGATTACTCGCGCTAAATCTGGCATTTTTAAGCCACGACATTTCACTGATCTTGCTCACTTGTCAACCAATGGTCTTCATCGCGCCCTCTTGCTAAACAAAGAACCGAAAGGATTCAAACCAGCCTCCAAAAGTCCGGCGTGGTTTAATGCCATGCGAAGTGAAATGGATGAATTACGTCACTACGACACTTGGGACCTTGTTCCACGTCCGAAATCCTCAAATGTGGTTGGTTCTAAATAGGTCTTTCGCACGAAATACCGTTCTGATGGTACGGTTGATCGCTTGAAAGCATGCTTAGTCGCCTAAGGTTTCACTCAAGTTCCAGGATTGGATTACTCAAACACTTTTAGTCCCGTTGTTAAAGCTACTACGGTGCGTATAGTACTGTCCCTAGTTGTCCTTCATAAATGGCCCCTTCATCGGCTTGACGTCAATAACGCTTTTTTAAATGGCCATCTCACTGAAACTGTTTTTATGGAGCAACCTTCGGGTTTCGTTGATTCGCGTCTTCCAACTCATGTTTGTCTCTTAAAGAAGGTATTGTACGGTCTTAAACAAGCTCCTCGAGCTTGGTTTCATCGGCTTAGCACTTTTCTCATTCAACTTGGATTTACTTGTAGTAGAGCCGATCCTTCCTTGTTCATTTTCAAACGCAAATCCCGTATTATCTATCTCTTAGTCTATGTTGATGATATCATTATAACTAGCAATCATAGTGCTACTATTCGTGCTTTCATATCTCGCCTTAATACCGAGTTTGCCATCAAGGACCTTGGTCGTCTCAACTACTTCTTGGGTCTTGAAGTCAATTACACGGACTCCGAGTTGTTTCTCAGCCAAACTAAATATGCTCATGACATCCTTCTACGAGTTGGGATGCTTGATTCGAAACTCGTTGCCACTCCCCTTGCCACTGCCGAGAACTTCACTTCAGTTGGGTCTCCGTTTTCGAATCCTACTCTCTATCGATCTCTAGTTGGTGCATTACAATATCTTACAATTACTCGCCTTGATTTATCATATGCGGTAAATCAAGTGAGTCGATTTCTTCATGCTCCAACTCAAGATAATTTTCAGGATGTTAAGCGGATTCTTCATTATGTTAAAGGCACCCTTTCATATGGGCTTTCATTTCAGCATTCTTTCTCACCATATATTCTTGGATATTCGGATGCTGATTGGGATCGTTGCATCGGAACTCGACGTTCCACTTATGGTTACTCCATTTTTCTCGGTGGTAATCTCGTCTCTTGGAGTGCAAAAAAAAACAACCCACGGTTGCCCGGTCAAGGTGTGAATCTGAGTATTGTGCTCACGCAAACACGGCTGCCGAAGTTGTTTGGGTCACACACCTTCTCCGTGAACTTCAAGTTTTACCTTCTGGGAGACCAACAATTTTATGTGACAATCGGAGTGCTCTATTCTTAAGCCAAAATCCCATCTCCCATAAAAAAACAAAGCACGTCGATATCGACTATCACTTCGTCCGTGAGCTTGTTTCTTCTGGTCGATTATGCACCAAGTTTGTTCCAATTACGCTTCAGTTAGAGAATATCTTCACCAAGAGTCTTCCACGTCCTCTATTCGAATCTTTTCGCTCCAAGATTCGTGTTGAACCACCACCACTTTGCTTGAGGGGGGGGGTTGTTAGCGATATAAATTCCAAATCAAATAATAAAGGAAACAATTGTGTAAATCCCATAAAGTAGGAAACAATTGTATAAATCTCATAATGTAGGAAAGTTTGCTGTAAATTTGTCCTATATATTGTTCAATATACAATTCACCATTCAAGGTGACAATTTGACAAATCCTTACAGATTCATTTTCAAAATCTTTCTCAAAATTGTGCATTGATAATATTCTCTTTTGTTCTTTTCTTCAGCAAGGTAATATAAAAACTTTTTTTAATGCCGAAATACGTCCTAGCATCCCATTGTAGCACTTTATATAGGATGTACAATTGTTTGGTCCTATAAACTGAAGTTCTATAGAGTAATCTATCAAGACATGTAGGCATCTCTAGCATCCTATAAATCCGATATTGTTGTAATAAAGAAAAAATTGAAAGAAAGCCTTACCAAGGGCTGAGAGTAAGAGTTCCCATCAATCGTAGGAAGAGGAGAATCCCCATTCCATGCATGACACACATTGTCATTGTAAACACGTCTAGGCATTTGGAAATTGCAATTCATTGGATAATCAAAAAATCCTTGCAAGTTCATTACTGTCTAAGGCTTAGCTTCTCTTGATAGAGGAAAATTAAGATCACCATATGAATGAAACAGGAATTACTCGCTAATTGTGGTCTTAAGTTTGATGTACTACATAGTTCAGCCAAACCACCATCATGCCTTGTATAGTCGACTTTTCCTGGACCATCCATCTCTTGCTATTTGCCAGCGCCAAACAAACAAGAGTAGTTTATAATAGACATCCCATAACACTCACCATCTCTGTAAGTAAAACAAAATGAATATTTTCACATGACTTATTCGAGCTCAAAAGTAAACCTCCCAAAAAAGGTGGATTAAAGTAAAAACCCATCTACCCTTTGGGAAGGAAGACAGATCTGCATACATCTCAACCCCAGACCATATATCACACCCCTAGACCCTACCTTCAAATAGGATATATTGTTTTCGTTTGGTTTACTGAATTACAAAATGAACATCAATATGATGTTCATTGTCATTTAATCATCAATCTTTTTATTGGAAATTTAAATAATTCATTTGTTTTTTAAGTTAGAAATTGGGCCAAAGCAAATGGTGTTTTTCTTTATTTGTTTCTTTACAGTGGGAGTATAAGCTACAGAAGTTCATTTAAATTAATGAGTTTTACATTACACAATAAAACTAACAAGACACTTCATGTGAGACAAGTGATACCCCCATCCTAAAAAAACCAGTAGAACAACTTACCAAAAAAAACTTTCCAACCAAGAATGAGTCCCAAGCTTGTCATAATTTTTTACATCCCTTATCCAATTGATATCATCAATCCTTTCACCGTTCTCTAAAACTTAAAACATAAATTAAGTATATGTGTATAATTACAACATTTCTTAATTTCTTGTCAATATTGCAACTTATATATGCAAATTAGTTCACCTATAAACAATTGGTATCTAAAACATTTCTAAAAATCTCAAACTTCATATGAGCACATGTCGAAAGCAAGAAATGATTTACATAAAAAAGGAGCCTCTAACATATTTTTCAAATGTTATTAAAGAGAGTAGAAAAGACTATAATAAAAGTATTGTTACCATTACCATTTGATTAGAGCTTGAGTGAACTTGTTTCATAAGAACCTACAAAATGAGATATATCAAAGGTGGTAAGACTCATGGACGTCTTGAATTTCTTGCATTCATGATTGCATATGTTTGATTATGAAATTTTTTTTTTTGTTTATTACTACAACTACTCATATCAACATTCTTTATTCACATAATTTCAAACTTGTTATTGTCCACAATTTAGAGCAGTAACATTCACAAATTAGAATCAAAATTTGAAAGCAAAACCTAGGCTATAACCTCAAAACCCACAAAAAGTTGAAAGTGGATAAAAATACAGAAAGAGGAAAGAGATTAGGAGATGCCTGATTAGATTTGGCTACTTAACCAAAATCAAGAAGAGCATGCAAGACACAAGATATACATTATAAATGTATAATTATATGTAAACAAATTAAATCTAATAAATCCAAATGGATTAGGTATGGGAATGGGGCGGGGATGAGGCAAGGCCCTAATCCCCATCTCCGTCCACGCTAGGGAATATGATCACATCCCTGTCCCCAACGGGGAAACATGGATTTTTTACCAAAAAAACTACAACAACAACAAAAGAGGGAATGGGAACAACACTACAGAAGCAATAACAACAAAAGAACCTAACACTGACAATTAAACTAATTTTGACCAACTAAAAAAGTTAATCTAATCCGAAAAATTAACAATTAAACTAACAATCCAAAAATTAACAATTGACATCGAGTAATATCCAAAAACAGTTAATGTAATCCAGTAGGGGTTGTTTACTACATGAGTACATGTTTACCGCCTCTTACCCAGTTAGAGGTGTTGTTGTTGTGGACAACACTTGAACTTCATATCGTTCATCCTGAGAATGATTTCTCATGCTAGTAGGAGCTTTGTGGTTAAACAAGCCAGAAAGAAGTTCTTCATCGTGGCAGCATAATAGACCCCTTGTTGGAATTTGATCACATAATTTACATAACACACGCATCAGCAAAATAAGGTTAGATGGGAATCAGTAAGTGAAGGAAACCTGATAATGGAGGTAAGAATCAAAAGGTCATTCGATCCAACCAATGCAAGCGACAGTATGCCAAATCCATTCACATTAGTTATAATATACTCAATCATGCTTCATAGTGTGCCTTCTTTAAAAATCAACTATGAAGAACACTATGTAAATGAATAACAAAACTCAAACAAATAGTAAATAAACTTTTACAAAATCTAAGCAACCCTCATAATCATCTCAGGAGATAAACCCTAGCTTCTACTTTTAATAAATTGATAAGTCTCCAAAAATCGGCTGAATCAATTAAGAATCAACAGTCATAAGAGATAATTTACTCATTTCTAACAAAGCAGGAGGAGAGTAAACAATAAAACCGCAAACCTAGAAAAATGGGATTTCTGGTTGATCTTGCGGAGGAGACAAACCATGGATGTTAGAAAATTGAATTGTTTTGCATGCTCTAGGTACTTTAGGAGTTGGAGAGCCAAAAAGCATCTTGAACCATTTTCCTTCGATCTATTTATTGGAGAGACTGATAAACGGATCTGTCATTGAAGGTTGTAGTCAAAGAAGAATAAACCTTCACTGGTATAGGAGTGTTTTCAGAACGTGGGATGTGGTTGATTTGGGGGAGTTGTCTTGGAGACATGGATTAAAAGAGATGTTCCAACAGTTCGAGGGAGGGGTGGCCGATGAAGGGAGAGGAAAACGAGAGGCGGTTGGACTGTACACTTGTACGTGTCTTAAATATTTCTTGGAAACTGCATTCTTGAAAATTTTAAGACAACCACATCGTTGAGTCATGCTTTAAGATGTGTACATTAGGCATGAAAGATGGTGCCTCTTAAAAATTTTAGAAAAACTGTAACTCGTCTTTTATAAAAGAGTATAGATGCAAAATGAAAAAGTAAGGGAAATAAAACAAATTAAATACATAACTATAAGGTATAAATGCAAGTTTTAAAAATAATTCACTACGTATTTATGCTATTTAATAATATGATTAAATCCAAAAACATTAAATATTGGACTCATTTTAAAGGTATTGATGAGACGATTATAATGATATAATTTGTAAAAAAGAAATGTATTTTTTAATGTATTTTAGTTAATATACGATTATGTATGTAATATGAAAAATGAAAATTGAAAAATAAATTAAATAACTAATTATAAGGGTATAAAGTGTAATTTAAAAATTAAAAATGGTTTGATTTTTAATATACCGAAGATCATGGGAAATTATAAAGCTTTAAAGTTTGTACATTTATCCTCTTAACATTTTCAAGATAACGGTTTAAGGACTTCTATAATATATCAAGTATAAATTCATACATATTATGATATTTTACGATATTATTGGATTAAAAACTATGCAATAATAAACTTATTTTGAAAGCTGTTGATCCAAACTCTCTCAGTGATTTGATGATGATCATTTATACTTAGTGATAATTTAATTAAGTTTGTTTTGTATTAATTGTTTTAGTTTCAGCTTCAGCGGTCATTACTGAGTATGTCCAGTGATCGCTAAACATGTATTATAACAGAATAAACTTAAGTACTCCTCAAAGACAAAACTCACACTCAAGAATCTTCAGCGACGTCAAAGAAATAGTTGAAGATAGAGACCAGTCTACTTGTGATCTGAAGCGACTGAAGATAGAGACAAGTCTACTCGTGATCTGAAGTGGCATTCAGTGATAACAAAACTGTATACAACAAGTGTGAAATATGACCAAGACTCAACAATAGCTAAAGAGTCCTCAACGATTCATCATTATCAATGATCAAGAGTCTTGTGCAACAAGATAAGTTTTTGTCTTACTCCTTTGCATAAAAGGACGAAGGTACATAGTACGATTGCTTTTCTGTCCCAAATCGTGTTGACCAAATATCAAGTCTTACTATTTACATGCGGCCAAAAGCATATTAATTCAAAAGGATAAGGACATGCATTACACTCATCTCTTGACACCTGGATTGTACCTTCTGAGGTGCATTTAATGCACTAGATATAAATAGCAGAGAAGACCCTCCTTCTATCTCACTCCTTCTAAGCTTTCATCTTCGTCCTTATCTTTACTTCTCTCTTTTTCTTATCTTTTTGTGTGCAAGAAGACTTTGTGATTCTCAAAGATTGTTTAGATTAGGTTTTTCCTTATCTACTTCCACAACAATCTTTAAATTATGTATTCGTTATTCCATAATCAATAAAATAATTTAGAAAGTAAAATTTGTGTGTTTGTAGTCATCCCCCCTTCTACAAACTGTTTGCACTTGTAGAACCCTTTGGGACCAACAAATGGTATCCGAACAGTGTATTTCTTTTCTAAAGACTCTACAAAGCTTTTCTAAAAATGACTTTAGCTACAAACAACTATAATCATAATGGTTCTCTTGCAAAATCACCATGATTTAGCAGAGATAACTTTGATCTCTGAAAACATCGTATGTCTTTTCCTTGAAGGTGTAAATCCTGCTATTCCTCACTACATTGAAATAGGACCTTATGTTCCATTTGTTATTGCTCATGTTGTTTCTGCTACTGCCGCTACTGAAGCCAAACCTGAAAGAGAAGTGGCAAAGCAAGTTCATCAATGGACTAATGAAGATAAGAACAATGTGGCTAGATGGAAGTGCTGAATAAGAAGTGATCATAGTACTTAATTCTAAAACAGTACTTCAGAAAACTTCTTTCACAGTAAAGGAATTTTTCAAAATTTCTCAACGGTAAGGACACCACAGCAAAATTGTGTCGTTAAACGCAGAAACCGAACGATCATCGAAGATGCTCGTTCAATGCTCAGCGGATCTTATCTTCTTACTCAATTCTGGGAAAAAGTTGTCAACACTGCATGCTTCACTTAGAATCTCTCATTGATAGTCAAGAGATTCAAGAAGACAACCTGCAAACTTTTCCATGGAAGAAAGCCAACTCTCAGCTTTCTTCACATTTTTTGTTGTAAATGCTATATTCTCAACAATAGGGATAACTTTGGAAAGTCTGATCCCAAAGCTGATGATGGTATCTTCCATGGATACTTTTTTGTATCCAAAGCATTCAGAGTATTCAACAAAAGAAGGCAAAGCATTGAAGAAACAATTCATGTAACTCTTGAAGAATTTTGTTCAACTAGTTCAAGACCTATTCTTGACAATGAAGCGTTGAATCAATGGATGTTTTCTCACTTTGGAGAACCTGAAGCCTCCTTTAGTAATCATTCTCATACTGCATAACCTAAGGTTGATGATGATCCAAATAACATCCCTGGCATGAATAACAACAGAGCTGAATCCTCCTCATGGATCCTTGTTGTTCCTCTAAATACCATGCCACCCTCTGATTCTTCAAATGAAAATCGTTCAAATGTTGAATCACCTTCTACCTCTGAATTTCCTTCAGCAAATGAATCTTTATTTGAATCTCCTCAAGAGGTTAGACAAATTGTTGATGAATTCATAGCTTAAACTTCATCTTCAATTACTAAGCCCCAACTGCTGAAGACTCAGATCAAACTATTTAGCTACCCACTCAGAGATGCACAAAGAATCGCCCCATTAATCAAATCATTGGTGATCCAAATGCAGGTATTCAAACTCGACATGGTTCAGGTAATATCTGTCCCTTTCTCAACTTTATTTCTCTCTTGAAATCCAAGAAAATTAATGATGCCCTCAAGGATCCGAACTGGGTCAGCGCTATGCAAGAAGAGCTGACCAAATTCAAAAGAAATAATGTTTGGAATCTTGTCCCTCCTCCATCCAATAAAATTGTTATAGGCACCAAATGGGTGTATCAAAAAAATTTGGATGAACATGGCACTATAACTCAAAACAAGCCTAGACTTGTTGCTTAGGGATACAAACAGAAGGAAGGCATAGACTACGATGAAATCTTTGTTCCAGTGACTAGGCCCGAAGCAATTCGATTATTTTTAGCCTATGATGCTCACAAAGATTTCAAAGTTTATCAAATGGATGTGAAGAGTGCCTTTCTAAATGGCAAACTTCAAGAAGAAGTCTATGTTGAACAACCTCCAGGTTTTCTTGATTCTAAATATCCAGATTATGTCTATAAGCAGGATAAAGCTCTCTATGGGTTAAAACAAGCTCCCCATGCTTGGTATCATACCCTATCTTCTTTTCTTAATTGTTGAAAACCTTGATCGTGGGAAGATTGATAGCACCCTATTTTTTCGAAAAGTAAAGGGTCATATTATTCTTGTTCAGATATATGTTGACGACGTCATATTTGGATCCACGAACCCTTCATTATGTGTTCGGTTCGCTTAACGCATGAAGAAAGAGTATAAAATGAGTATGATGGGTGAACTAACATATATTCTTGGTCTTCAGATTAAACAATATGAGAAAGGCATATTCATAAGCCAAGGTAAGTATGTTAATGACATGCTAAAGAAATTTGATATAACTCAATGTTCAACTATGAAAACTCCTATGGAGCCTCCTCTAACATTAAATAAGGATTCTAATGGGAAACTTGTCAATGTCACTGCCTATAGAGGAATGATCGGCTCCCTGCTGTATCTCACAGCTATCCGACCAGATATCATGTACTCTACTTGTCTTTGTGCACGATACCAATTTTAACCCAAGCAATCACATTTGATCGCTGTAAAGCGAATTTTTAGATACTTGAAGGGTACACTCAATTTGCATCTTTAGTATCTTAAGGACTCAGGGTTCGATCTAACTACCTATTCAGATAATGATTTCGTAGGATGTAAGCTGGATAGAAAATGCACCACTGGAGGCTGTCAGCTTCTAGGTGGAAAGTTGGTGAGTTAGACAAGTGAGAAGCCAAACTCAATGTCCATATCAATTGCTGAAGCTGAATATGTCGCTACTGGTAGATGTTGTACTCAGGTCTTGTGGATGAGAAATTAACTTATTGACTATGATCTTCAGTTATCAAAGATCCCTATCTACCACGACAGTACTAGTGCTATCGCCGTAACTAACAATCATTTTCTTCATCCAAAGACCAAACATATATAGATCATATATCATTTTATCAGAGATCATGTTATGAATTGTGACATTGAACTTCACTTTGTTCCCACTGAGTACCAACTCACTGATCTTTTTACAAAACCCTTGATGAATCAAGGTTCAACATGTTAATCAGCGAACTTGGAATGATGAATATTGAAGACTAATTCTTCAATGTTTAAATATTACTCAGTGATAAGGATGAATGTCTCAGTGTTCTTATTCTCTCACTGAACTCTTCTCGAATATATCTATCTCCCAAGGTACGTCTTTCTATCTTAATCACTAAGATGTTTATTCTTTGAAACATATCAGTCAGTGACCCTTCTTTCAAAACTTAAAAATGATCACTGAATTTCTTTATGTGATTAAAAGCTTTTAAAGGAGATAACGAAGAGTCATTCATTTATGACTTCATTAAATTGGTTTTTAAAATGGTAAAACAGTTGTCCCACATAATACCTCACGTTCTGACACACAACGCCTCTTCCATTCCATGTCCAATCAAACTCCTCGGATGTGTAAAAGTCATCATAACCAAACATATCTTTTTCTCTCATCCTACCTATAAATTTCTCTCCAACTCTCACTCTCACTCTCACTTTTTACGCTCTCCACAATTCAAAGCAAGAAAAGCATTCTCTCTCTCTCTCTAAGCAAAACACCAAGAACACTAATAACACACACTAAGATTTCTTCAAATCTTCAAACTTCAAACATGCATGTTGTTCTTTATTTTGCTATTTTCTTATTCATTTGTTTGTTTTTCTTCTTTCATTGTAAAACAAACAAGCATTTGTTTTTAATAAGGGTAACCAAAACCCGAGAAGCCCGAAAAACCCGATCCCACCTGACCCGAAAATTTCATCCTCCCGCGACATCTGAAACCCGAGAGTATCCGAACCACGAAAACTGAATTAAAATACGGATATCCATATCAGTCACCCGACCCGCCTGAATATCTGAAAATAAAATATTTTAAAAAAATTATTATTAATAATAAATATAAATATATTATATAATTATTTTGACCCTAAAACTAAACCTAAATCTTAATCGTCGGAGACCCAAAATCAAATTCACTCTCTACCTTTCTCGACCGGTCATCGCAGTCGCTCCTAAGTCCCATAGGCCACTGCTACCGGCCACTACCCCACGGCACCCCACGACCGGTCACCTGCACTGCTAACTTCTCCTTAACTCCCGTCTCCCGTCGGCCGTTGATTTCTTTCTCCTTAACAGTTACTCTCGTTGAATCAGTGAATCTGTAATTTGTTTTACACTGTTTATTGTTACTTAAATACATTTAATTAGAGCATCTCCAACAGCTTCCTCAAAATTTCTCTAAAATGGAGAACCAAAAGTCAAAATCTCCAAAAATATTTACAACCATCTCCAACAGCTTCTCCATTTTAGAGATAAATCATTGATTATATTATTAAAATATTCTATATATTTAATAAAATATTATTTATCTCACCTAAACAATTAATTTCAAAGTTTCTCATTGGTGGAATGTAATAAAAAATAATTCTTCTCTCTTGGTAATCATTTTTGGGGATATCTCCAAATTTGGAGAAAAATGTATTCTCTCTCCTACTTTCTCCATACTTTCTCCATTTTGGAGAAAGTTTTAGGGAAGCTGTTGGAGCTCATTTTACACCCAAAATCTCCATTTTCTTCATTTTCTCCAAAATAGAGAAGTTGTTGGAGATGCTCTTATAGTTCATATATGTTATTCTCAAATATCCATCTCTTAATTGGGAGTTTTTTTTTGGATTGTGGAGTATTTGGATTTGGACAGTAACTCAGTCTTTGGAGTTTCTAATTTGGAGTTTTGTATTTTAACTCAATCTTTGTTAGATTCTTAAAATGTTAATACTTAATTTTAATGTACACTTTCAATTTTAGTTCACTTTATTAGTTTGTTAGATTGTTAAACCTAATTGGAAATTTGGAATTAGACAGTAACTCAGTAAGTGTTCTTTGTTTGGAATTTGGACACACATGTTAGATTTTTAAATACAATCAATTTAGTTCACATATGTTATTGTTAAATTGACTATTTGAATCATTGATTACACATTACAGTGATTTTTTTCATTTTGGATTTTGGAATGTCTCAATCTCAAACTGATAGTAGTGCACCACCTGAACTAAAGAAGTTAAGCTACTGAAACAAGATCTCATGTATGGGACCACTTTGAAAAAAAATTAAACCCGGAGGGTAATTTGATCAAAGAAAAGTGCAAATATTGTGGAAAAACGTATACGGCTGACCCAAAAAAGCGTGGCACTTTCCCGTTAAAAGGTCACTCGCTTTCATGCCTTACAAACCACAGTCCAAAAAAACTAGACAATCGATGTTGGCATTCGCTTCGAGATCTGAAAACAATGAAAGTGTTTTGACTAATTGGGTTTTTAATCTAGATAATGTTAGGAATGAATTAGCGAAAATGGTCTATATTGATGAATTGTCTTTCAAGTTTGTAGAGGGTAGGGGGTTCAAACAATTTGTTGAGGAAGCATGTCCTAAGTTTAAGATCCCATCTAAATGGGCGGTTAATAGAGATGTATTTGGTATGTTTTTTGAAGAGCAGACGAACCTTAAAAAACGTTTTAAGGGAAACTTACAACGGATTAGCTTAACCACCGACACTTGGACATCTGTGCAAAGGATCAATTATATGTGCATAACTCCACATTTTTTTGATGCCCAATAGAAAGTGTATAAAAAGATCATATCGTTTGTACCAATCCAGTCACACAAGAGAGATTCAATAGCCAAAGGTTTAGAGGTATGTTTGGTAGACTGGGGCATAAAAACATTGCTACTATCACAGTAGATAATGCATCTAGTAACGATGTTGCTATTGGGTTCTTGAGAAGCAAACTAGTATCTTGGGGGTGTTCATATGTTAGGGATAAATACTTGCATATGCGATGCATTGCACATATTCTGAATTTGGTTGTCCAAGATGGATTAAAAATGGCAGATTCGGCGGTTAAGAAGCTTAGCGATACTGTTAGGTGGGTAAGGAGCTCTCCGGCTAGGTTGTCAAAGTTTAGAGAACTTGTTACTTTGCTTCGAGTGGAAGAAAAAAGTTCTTTTTGCCTTGATGTTCCTACTAGATGGAATTCAACTTACATGATGCTCAAGACTTCCATTCCTTATAGAAGTGTGTTTGAAGCCTATGAGGGACATGATGCCTCGTTCAAGTTAGATTTGGGTGATTATGTGCTTGTGGATTTTGATTGGGATTATTTAAAGAGCTTCGTAACCCTTTTAAAGACATTTTATGAGATAACGGTAAGAATATCAGGCTCTCTTTATGTCACTTCTAATTCTTACTTAACCGAGATCTCTGATTTGAGTTGTGTTCTTGCGGATATGACGACTTCTCATAATAGAACTGAAAAGGTACAACTATTTTCATAATTTAGCTTAATTTATTTAAATTACATTGTGATTTAAATATGTTTAGTTCTTGACTATCTTCTTGATTTTTCTATAAATAGAATATGGGTGGAAAAGGGAAGGAAAAGTTTTTCTTGTTTCAGAAGTTCGAGTACCAAACGAAGAAGATGAGCATGTTCCTCCTATGAGCAGGAGTAGATTAAGATATCAACTATGAAGACTATTACAAATTTATCGAGATATTGGTTGCATAATCTATTCATCATATCCATGAATGCTACCAGTACATTTGTCAACCCAAATGGCAACACTAAGAATTCATAATGCCCATACCTTGTACGAAACGTGGTCTTTGGTACATCTTCTTGTCGTACCTTAAGTTGATGGTATCCCGTAGGTAGCTCCAAATTACTTATCGAAGAGGTTGCCGGTCCTCGACAGTGGGTATTTATTCTTTATTGTCAATTTGTTGAGTTCACGGTAATCAATGCACATTCTCATAGATCCATCTTTCTTTTTTACAAAAAGGACCGGTGCAACTCATGAAGACGTACGGGGTCTTATAAAACCCTTATTGAGCAACTCTTGCAATTGGGACATCATCTCTTTCATTTTCGTCAGAGCTAAACAGTATGGTGCTTGAGCTATAGGCTCCACTCCTGACACCAAGTCAATTATGAACTCGATCTGATCCGGTGGTAGACATGTCAAATCCTCTGGAAATACTTTGAGGAAATCCGTGACTATCAGTATGCTTTCGACTTACTTCATCCTTTGCATCTATTACTCTGAGAATATGGATCAATGTTATTTTCCTTGATTTTCACAATAAAGGGTACAAACAATTTATACAAGAGATACATCGCTAATCTAGGAAACGATAATCATCTATTCTAGGAGAATATAATTACTATATACATATTCTATATTTATAATATTGCTATCAATTACAATATACACATTCTATATTTATAATATTGCTATCACACCCCCTCAGTTAAAGCATGAGGTTTCCGTACGCTAAAACTGTCTCCGAATTCATCAAAGAGGATGCTTAGAAGTCCTTTGGTGAAGATATATGCTAGTTGATATCATGAAGGAACATGTATCATTTGTACTTCACCTTTAGAGACTTTTTCTCGTACAAAATGAATGTCCATTTCAATGTGTTTGGTTCTATGATGTTGGACAGGATTTCCGGATAAGTATATGGCCAACATGACTCAGAAACCACATTCACTACACCTCTATATTCTTCTTTCGCGCTTGATCATGATAAGGTGGGTTGTCGTTTAGATGACCATGATAGTAAGTTGTCCCCAAGAAAAACGCAATATCCGAAAGTAGAGCATCACGTGTTGAGGCATCCGCCCCAGTCTGCGTCAGTGTAGGAAACCAGAGAATTAAGGGAGGATTTATATAAATGCAATCCCAGATGTAGTGTTCCCTGAATATATCGAATTATTCTTTTCAACGCATGCATATGACTATCTTGTGGATCATGCATGTGCAAACAGATTTGCTGCACCGCGTAGGAGATATCCGACCTAGAGAACGTAAGGTATTGTAAGGCACCGGATAGACTGCGATAGCAAGTGGGATCATCACACGGTTCACCCGATTTGGCGCTGATTTTGGCCTTGGTGGCAACAGGTGTACAGCACAGGGCGCATGCTGACATTCCAGCCCGTTCGATGATTTCCTCGGTGTATTTGCGTAGAGAGAGAAAGATCCCATCGTTATGACGTGTGACGGAAATGCCTAAAAAATAATTGAGAGTCTTGAGATCTTTCATGGCAAACTTAGAACTGAGAGAATGCATGATGGTGGAGCGCAATTTGTCGCTAGAGGTAGTAAGTATGATATCGTCGACATATAGGAGAAGATAGGCACAATCATGTTCGCGACGATAGATAAAAAGCGAATGATCACACCTGCTATGAGAGAACCCAAGAGTGGAAACATAATCTACAAATCGTTGGTACCACGCCCGGGGAGCCTGTTTAAGGTCGTATAGAGATCGCTTCAGAAGACATACATGATCCGGGTAATTCGGATCTCGAAACCCCATTGGTTGATGCATGTAGACTATTTCGTTCAAAGTATAATGCAAAAATGTGTTTTTCATGTCAAGTTGATGAATCGGCCATGATTTGGATAAGGCAATGCTTAACACGGAACAAATTGTTGCTAGTTTAACAACAGGGCTAAATGTTTCCGTGCAATCGATTCCAACCTGTTGAGACCTGCCATCACCAACAATTCGGGCTTTATGCCACTCAAATGAACCATCAGAGTTCATTTTTAATTAGCGCAGTATACTCGTCACACATGGCGGCTTTCTAATTTGAGTCGGACAGTGCGAGGTTTGGGCTATTTGGTAAGGGTGATGTTTGTGTGAGAGAGGAGAGATTTAATAGTTGTTTTGGTTTAAAGGTGCCGACTTTAGAGTGTGTGGTCATCGGGTGTGGGGGTGGGATGGTTGGGTGTATAGGTGACGAGTTGGTGGGAGGCGGTGATGGGATGGACTGGTGAGTGAGTGGGTTTAGGTGATGAGGTAGGATGGTTTAAGGTTTGTGGGCGGGAGTAGAGGTGTTATGGAGGGTGTGGGTAGTGGGTTTTTGTTAGGTACCATAAGTGTGAGTACCGGAGGGTGGGAATTGTAGTGGTGGTTAGGAAAGGAAAGGGTGTGGATTCATCGCAAGTGGGAGTTGGAGTAGTGGGTGGTGGTATTGAAGGTAGACAAGAGAAAGGTAAAACGGACTCGTCGATTTTGACATGACGAGAGAGAATGATTTTTCCAGTAGCGATGTTGAAACACTTGTAACCGCGATGGAGTTTAGGATAACCTAGAAAAACACATGGTATGGAGTGGGGTTGCAATTTGGTTATGGTGGTGGAAGGGAAGAGAGGGTAACAAAGACACCCGAAAGTGAGGAGATGAGAGTAAGATGGGTGACGATTGTAGAGAATGTGTGTGGGTGTTTGTTTGGAAAGTAATTTTCTTGGGAGGATGTTGAGCAAATAGGTGGCCATGTCTAAAGCATGATCCCAGAATTTTGGAGGTGTAGAAGAGTGTGTGAGAAGAGTGCGAATGAGATTGTTAATTGTGCAAATTTTTCGTTCGGCTTTCCCGTTTTGAGCGGAAGTGTGGGGACAAGAGAAACAAAAAATCATTCCAGATTTTTCACATAATTTTTTAAAGGAAGAATTGGTGAATTCTATGCCACTGTCACATTGGAGGCATTTTATTTTTGCTCCAAATTGAGTGTATACATAGATATAGAAGAGAAGAAAGGTGGAGAAAACTTGGAAATTTGTACCCAATGGAAAAGTCCATAGAAAATTGAAGTAATCGTCTAAAAAAAGTATATAATACTTGTGACCCGTGGTGCTTGGGGTGGAAGATGTCCACAGATCAGTATGAATAATATCAAAAGGTAAAGAAGTGGAAGACGTTGAATTAAAAATTGGCAATTTAGTATGTTTGCCCAAAACACAAGCTTGACAAGACGATAAATTAGATGTCTTATTACATTCAATAAACCTATCACTACGAAGAGAATCTAAGATAGATGTGATGGGATGGCCTAGACGAGCGTATCATAAACTGGAGGGGATGGTAGCAAACGCGGAAGAAGTGGTAGGATTGACCTTGACTTTGGCGGAGGATGTGGTGATAGGGTATAGATCCCCAATACTATTACATCTCATTATAACCTTCCCCGTCTGAATATCCTTCAAAGAAAACCCAAACGGTTCAAATCCAATAGAGAGATGATTGTCAGAAGTAAAACGACGAACAAATACTAAATTCTTAATGAGTTGAGGGGCATAAAGGATATTGTTAAGCTTTAATGTAGGGTTAGGACGGGTAAGGGTCTTTTATCCGAAACCACAAATCAGAATTTGTTGGCCACTACCGACCGTTATATTACGATTACTGCATAAATTAAAAAAGGACGTAAGAGTACCTGGAGAAGAAGTTATTTGGGATGACGGACCGGTATCCATGTACCAGTTCTCATCGGGTTGATTGAGGGTCATGGTGTGCAGCGCAGCTTCAATGTTTGTTGGTTCGCATTCAGAGTCGATTGATTGAGCATGAAAAGCTTGTTGTGGTGCAAGTTCGAGAATGCTCGGCTTCTGGTTGGAGCTTTGTAGGCCTGGTGGTCGAGGCCATGGGTTGTAGGGTAGGGACATGGTGGGTAGGTGTAACACCCTAAAAATTCGGGTAATTTTAAAAATTGAAAATTCGGCTATATAACATTTGTATTTGGAGCAAACCACCCAAAAAGGGCAAGAATGTATGCGTTTACAAAACCTGTATAAGATGCATGGAAATTTGACAACAAACTAATCTAAATCATTTCTATCTAGATTACATAGGTTGTCAACCCAATACCAAAATGAATAAAATGTTTTAACGCCAATAATCCAAAATATTTAATCAACCAAAAATGCCCTCAAGAGTCCACGCTCTTCTCTCAACCCCTCGACGACCCGCCGCTAAGGGAACCTGTTATACACATCATTTGAGAAAAAATGTTAGGCTTAAATCCTAGTGAGAACATACAGTTTATATGAAAGTTAGAAGAATTAAATACAACATAAGTAAACCGGCCGTTTTCGCCAACCGACTCTTTAAATGGTTTGATGAGCACATAGTGACCTTACGGCCCAAACTACATCTTGCGATGACGGGAAAACCCGATTTCCAAGGATCATGGCGAAACACAAAGTAAGCCACTTTCCAAGTTATTGAGCTCACCATACTAGGATCAAGGCCACGAACACGCCGACTCGTACTAAGATGTGGGGGAGGGCACCCAATGATCCCTAGTCATTCTCATTCACTAGGATTTACATTTACGACCCACGGCTAGTATCCGGTCCCACATAACCGTACCAAGTTGCCCTTTAGGGTCCAATGTCTCAACTAGCTACATACGGGAGTTATCCCCAAATAATAAGTCGACTCTATACCTATGGATCCACTAGTAATAGCCTAGACTTGTCATAATTTCATTTGTGACCAACTATAATCAAACATGTAGTTCATAACACCATTTGTTCTTCAAATCATAAATTCATGGTTAACTGCAGATAAGAAATACCAAGCCCAAACATGAGTCATAAGGCTATCTTTCAATTTCCAAATATGTTTCCTTACCAAGTAATCTTTCAAGTGTAAAAACCATTTTTATGAAATATGGATTTCCTCAAGATTAAACCATTTATTTTCTTCTCACAAAATAACCCTTTCAACCAAAATACCCATAATATGTTTAAGCATAAACTTGGCTAAAAGCCATAAGTTGAACATTTACTCATCAAAGTATGAGAACAACCATATTTGCAGTTCCAAGACATGGGTTATTTCTTTATTTTACAAAATGGTAAGAAACCCTAAAAATCTCCAAAATACCAAGTTAGGTCAAAATCTCATCAACAATGAAAATGTAAACAAGGAGATACTTAGAAGTCAAAAATGCATTTTGATATGTATAAAGTTTAAATAAAAGGAAGTATGAACTCACAATGGGGTTTAATCTAAACCCTAGCAAGATTCTAGGTGTGGAGGAGACAGAATACTTGAACTTGATAGCTTGAGATCTTCACACCACAAGCTTGACAACCCTAGTGATAACCATTAATGAACTTAGAGTTTCATTTAATAGAAGTAAATGAAGAAAGGTGAAGAAATCATACCTAGGTCACCAAAAATCGCACCAACCAACCTGCTCTAGGAATAAATGAGAATGATCAACTTTAAGGTCATTTTTATACCCCAGACCCCGACCGCGATCTTGCCTGGCGAGAGTGACAACTGTCACAATCGCTGGGCACTATCGCCCGCTACATCCCACTCGCGGTACATCCCCAGCGATAGTGACACTTGTCACTATCGCGGTCACAATCGCGCCGATTGTACCGTGGACTCATCTCCCCCGCGATTATGCCACGGCGACAGTGACAATGTCACTATTGCGTGGCACTGTCTCCGAATACCCCCCTCGGCCTCCGAAATTCGATTTTCAAGCATCGAAACATACGGGCCCATACCCAAAGTTAAAGGTAAATTCTTAACGGGGTTTCACTCTAAACAAAAAGGGAAGATTGGGGAAGGAAATGAGGGAAATGACTTATCGAAAATCCGAGTGTTACAATCCTCCCCAACTTAGAAATGATTTCGTCCCCAAAATCCCAACTACTCGAACAGGTGAGGATATCATCGCTTCATATCCTCTTCGGCTTCCCACGTCACATTAGCGTTGCGGTGATGCTTCCATTGCACTTTGACCATAGTGAACTCCTTGTGGCGAAGTTTCTTTGACTTTTCTCCAAAATGGCTTCAGGTTCTTCAACACAACGGTTACCCTCGTCCACTCTAATCTCGGAAAGAGGAATGACGCTTTCCTCATCCGCCAAACATTTTCGAAGGTAACATATGTGGAATGTGTTGTGGATCCCGTTCATTTCTGTAGGAAGTTCCAACTGGTACGCCTGCAAGCCCACATGCTTAAGCACTTTAAATGGTCCAAGGAAACGGGGACTCAACATCCCGCGTTTTCCGAACCGGATAATGCCCTTCCATGGTGACACCTTTAACATCACGCGATCGCCCACTTGGAATTCCATTGGCCGTCTCTTCTTATCGGCATAGCTCTTTTGCCGATCCTGGGCCGCTTTCAATCTTTCCCGAATGCCTTTGACCTTATCGGTCGTCTCTTGCACGATTTTAGGTCCCGCGAATTGCTTATATCCCGCTTCAAGCCAGCATACGGGAGTTATGCACTTCCGCCCGTATAAGGCCTCAAACGGAGCCATCCCAATACTCGAGTGGTAGCTATTATTGTAAGAAAACTCCACCAAAGGTAGGTGAGAGTCCCAACTACCCCCAAAGTCGATAACGCAAGACCTTAGCATATCTTCAAGCGTTTGGATCGTTCTCTCGCTTTGACCGTCGGTTTGAGGATGGTAAGTCGTACTCAACTTCACGCGCATACCAAGCTCCTTTTGTAATCCATCCCAAAAGTTGGAAGTCAACCGACTGTCACGATCCAAAACAATAGACAAGGGCACTCCATGCCTCGAAACCACCTCATCGATGTAAAGCTTTGCTAACTTGTCCATCAGTAGTGTCTCACGTATAGCCAAGAAATGAGAGCTCTTGGTCAACCGGTCAACTATCACCCATATAGCATCATGCCCACGAATAGTCTTGGGCAACTTAGTTACAAAGTCCATGGTGATGTGTTCCCATTTCCACTCGGGAATCTCCAAGGATTGGAGGCTCCCGTACGGTCGTTGGTGCTCGGTTTTCACTTGCAAAAACGTCACAAAACGCTCTACGTAACGTTCCACATCGAGCTTCATCACCGGCCACCAATAATGTAGCTTCAAATTCCGGTACATCTTTGTACTTCCCAGATGAATGGAATACTTGGACTTATGGGCGTCTTCGAGAAGAAGCTCCCGACTGCCCCCAATCTTGGGTACCCATATTCAACCGTTGAACAATTTTACCCCACGGCTATCTTCCGTTAAGAGTTAACATTGTTTTGTCATGACTTCTTCCTTGAGTTTCTCTTCCAATAATGCCTCCACTTGATATGTCTTGATCTTCTCAATAAGGCTTGACACTAACTCGATTCTCGAAAGGGTAGCCCGAATACTTCCGCTATAGTCCTTCCGACTTAATGCATCGGCCACCACGTTTGCCTTACCGGGATGGTAAAGCAATTCGCAATCATAATCCTTGAGCAACTCGAGCCACCGTCTTTGCCTCATGTTTAACTCTTTTTCATCAAAAACGTACTTCAAACTTTTATGATCCGTATAGAGAGTACATTTTGTGTCGTAGAGGTAGTGTCGCCAAAGTTTCAACGCGAACACCACCACCGCCAACTCTAGATCATGGGTAGGATAGTTCTTTTCGTGAATCTTGAGTTGTCTCGATGCGTAAGCGATTACCTTGCCTCTTTGCATCAACACACAACCCAACCCCATCTTTTAAGCGTCGTTATAAACCACGAAGTCTTCCGATCCTTTGGGCAACAACAAAATTGGGGCTTCACACAACTTCTTCTGCAAAGTCCGGAATGCCTTCTCTTGCGTTTATGTCCAAACGAACTTCACATTCTTCCTAGTCAAAGTCGTCAAGGAAGAAGCGATCTTGGAGAAGTCTTGAATGAATCTCCGGTTATATCCCGCTAAATCCAAGAAGCTTCGGATTTCGGACGGACTCTTGGGAGGCTCCCAATTCATCATAGCTTCAATTTTGAAGGGGTCCACCTTCAGTCCGTCTCGAGTGACAATGTGACCCAAGAATTGTACCTCCTCAAGCCAGAAATCGCATTTGGAAAATTTGGCATACAATCTCTCTTTTCTCAACACTTCAAGAACTTCGCGAAGGTGTTGCTCGTGTTCCGACTCGCCCTTAGAATACACTAGTATGTCATCAATGAATACAATGACCGACTTGTCAAGGAATGGTCGGCACACTCTATTCATCAAATCCATAAACACTGTCGGTGCATTAGTTAGACCAAACGGCATCACGAGAAATTCGTAATGGCCGTAACGCGTCCTAAAGGCCGTCTTCGGAACGTCTTCCTCTCTCACCTTCACTTGGTGGTATCCCGAGCGCAAATCAATCTTCGAAAAACAACCCGCTCCTTGGAGCTGATCGAATAAGTCGTCGATCCTCGGGAGTGGATACTTATTCTTCACAGTAGCCTTATTCAGTTCACGATAATCGATGTACATTCTCATTGTGCCATCCTTCTTCTTGACAAACAAGACCGGAGCTCCCCAAGGCGATGAGCTCGGTCTTATAAATCCTTTCTCTAGGAGTTCTTGGAGTTGAGCCATCATTTCTTGCATCTTCGATGGCACCAACCGGTAGGGAGCTCGCGCAATTGGAGTCGCCCCCAGTATAAGATTGATCCAGAACTCAACTTGACGATCGGGTGGCAAACCGGGCAAATCGTCCGGAAAGACATCGGGGAATTCGCGCACCACCTTCATGTCCTCGAGCTTCTTCTTCTCGAGCTTTGCCTCTATCACATAAGCTAGAAAGGATGAACATCCTTTCACCAAACACTTTCGCGCTTTAGCTATGGTGATAACCGCCACATCACATTTCCTTCTTTCTCCGTAAACTAACACCATCTCGTTGTTCGGCATATGGAGTCGGATTAGTTTCTTGGAGCATAGGATTTTGGCATGATTGTCCGCTAACCAATCCATGCCGACCACTACGCCGAACCCACCAATGACCATTGGCATCAAATTGATTAAGAACTCCTTCCCTTCGATACCAAGGGTACCGTCTTTCAAGACGTCACGGATTAACACTTGACTACCATTAGCTAACTCGACCACTAAAGCATTCTCTAGACTATTAGTGGGCATGGCAAGCTTTTCACGAAATGAATCAGATACGAAAGAGAAACTGGCACCCGAATCAAATAGCACACGAGCAGGTACGGAGTTTAGAAGAAACGTACCCGATACCACGTCGGTGGATGCCTTGGCCTCGTCGGACGTCATCTGGAAAGCTTGGCCAGGACCTCTGGGAGGGTTCTCTTTCTTCTCCGGGGCACTCCCCGTCTTCCACTTCGGACAATCTTTTCAAAAATGTCCCGGCATCTTGCACTCAAAACAGACAATCCCCTTGATCGGGCAATCTTTAGCAAGATGATCGGTCTTACCGAACTTGGCACAAGAGGTGAAATTAGGATTACAGTTGCCGTGATGCTTGCTTCGGCACCTTTGGCACCACCGTGCCTCTTGACGGTTGTTGAAATTCCGATTCCCCACAAATGGTCAATTCCTCTTAGGAGGTCCAGAATTGCCTTCCCACTTCCTCTTTTCTACTACCGTCGCCGCTTTCTCTGGAATGCCTCTTGCATAGACTTCTTCCATAAATTGAGCTTCCTCAATCGTCTCTCGAAGGTTTGAAGCTTTAGAGTTGCGGACCATTGACATCTTGTCCGCCGGTGGGCCATTGAGATAAGCCTTTATTTTCTCTTTCTCTGTTGGGGCCACGTGCCCCACCAATCCCAGCTTTTCCATAAACTGACGGGCCATCAAGCTTCCTTTCACTAACGACCGAAATTCAGCTTCGATACGGTCCATAGACCTTTCGCTGCAGAACTCTTCCAAGATCTTCTTCTTAAACTAGGCCCAAGACAGCTGAGCTAGAACGGTAGGAGAGAGTGTGGACTGGGTGACATTCCAGCATGTGAGTGTCGTATCTCTAAGCAGCTGGGTACCAAACCTCACTCTCTGGTCGTCCCCACACTCAGATGAGCCAAAATCCTGCTCGACAGCTTAAATCCACTTCACACACACAATCAGGTCGTCAGAACCGGAGAATTCCAGTGGTCCGCAACCCAGAAAGGATTTATAAGTGCAACTCCTTCCACTTTTCTGAGCACCCACAATCCTGTGCTCTTCCGTTCTAATACCATGTCCGGTGCCACCAGAACCAATCACGATGTTCTCTGCAACCGCCTCATTTCTCTTGAGGCTAGCATCACGATCTTCGAACAACTTCAGAAACGCCTCTTGCTGCTTTTCCATAGCCGACAACACCATTTGCATGATGTTGGACATCATGTCAGCTTGAGGGTTTGCCTCGTGAACAACCGGGTTTATGGATGTCAGCTCCACTCTAGGCACCTGCTCCACTCTAGGCACCTGCTCCACTTCTCCTGTGAATATAGGCGGCATACCCAGAGGAACGACGGTCGCCGCCCTAACTACTAGATTCCGTTCAGGCGAGCTATCTTTGCGTACATTCCCATTGGCTAAAGGTCGACTGCGAGTGTTCACCATACCAGAATGATGGCTGCCACACAAGCACGAGAAGGAGTAAGAAATAGATTAACCGAAATAAGCATGAAAGAAATGTACCACTACGTTTACTAATTGTCATAACATTAGCAGACCAATCACACTCACGTAAAATATCCTCATAATAACATAAGCTAAGTGATATTATGAACATATAACACATAAGGGTTCTTGCTACCATCATCACAACGCTTGATGAACATAACTTCCGTCGACTCTAAGACTAACCATCTTAGAAGTTATACCCAACTCACCAATCATTTCCTAACATACTCAGTCTAAGTCTAGACATCTTACATTCATGCCTAGTTCACTTAAACTAGAGCTCTGATACCAACTTGTAACACCCTAAAAATTCGGGTAATTTTAAAAATTGAAAATTCGGCATGTTAGAGCATAGATTTGTTGGATGCAAGATCATAATATTTGAAGATCAAAGTAAAGCAAGTCAAAGCTCAAAGTTAACTCTCAAGCATTAAAGTCAAAGTCTTTATAATAAAGTCAAAGTCATAGTATTGTGTTTTATTTTCTAGTGTAATGTAGTAAGTATAAATAGCCTTGTCTTTGTAATAGTAGTTGGAAGTGAGAAAAACCACACACGGAGCAGATTAGAGAAGAGTCTATTGCATATTCATTCTACTAAGAGAAAGTAGAGAGAGAGAGAGTAATTGTAATCTTTGATGTTTGAATCAATAACATATGATTACGAGATTTGTGTTCATCTTGTTTGTGTTTTAGCAATTAGAACTTGAATTGGACATTAACAATTGGTATCAGAGCAGATCCATAGAGAAATCAAGAAAATATGGAAAGTTCGCACTGTTCATAGAGTCGTAGATCAATTTTGAATTTTTGTGCAAATTTGTGAGTTTAATTTATTAGAGTTGGTTCGAATTATGATTTAGAACAATCTTGTATAGGTGAATTGGATTCTTGCACTGTAATCTTGGTTAATTTTGAGAATTTTCGAGTTTTTGAGTTTCACGAGTTTTTCGCACTGTAATGGGATCAATTTGATTTGTTGAGTGATTTTTGTTGTAATTCAGTGGTAGAAATAGATTCTAGATGTGTTAGAGTGCAAATTGTCAAAGTTTCAAACTGTCATTCGAAGTTTAGATGAATTTTTGAGTCGATCATAGCGTATTTTTCTTCGAGATCTCAAGAATTCGCAGGAATACATGAAGAACTCGCAGATTCTGAAGAACTCGCAGAGAATTTCAGGATTTCGTATCTAGATTTCACATATATGTTGTTTTCGCATAGATTTTTGTCTAAAATTTTCACAAGTGATGAATTCGCTTATGTCTGTTATGCAAGTTGTTTATAATTCGTTCGTCTGTGTCGTGCGAATTGACAGAATTCGCATAAGCTTGTTGTGCGAAAAGTTATACGAATTTCTCAGAATTCGTTTAAGGGCATCATACGAATTCTTTATTTTCGCATAAAAGTTGAAAAAAATTCTAAGTGTAGAATTTGTGTGAGATTGTCATGCGAAAAGTTGTATGCGAATTCTGATAGTTTCTTGCTTGTGAATTATGATTTCGTCTTGTGTGCGAATTCTGATTTGTGTGTGTCTACGAATTTTGTCATTTGTTCTTGTGTGCGAATTGATCATACGAATTCCTTGTGATTTACTTTTGCATGCGAATTCCATACTTAGAAATATTTGGAAATCTTGTTTTCTGAAATTTTCTGAGTTTTTCTGTATTTTTGTGATTTCAAATTGGACTAACGATCATTTTCAAGTTTCTTATTGAATATTTTGAAACAAGATGACTTCCAAAGATGCTCTTTTGATTGAAACTGATGAGAAACCTCCAGTACTGTTTAAAGGCGAGTACGAGCAGTGGAAGAATAATTTTATGGATTTCATTGATCGCAATTATTTAGGAGATTATATCATAACATCTTTGAAGGAAGGAAAGATGAAAACTCCAACAAAGACTTACTTGTTTATGGGAGAAAATGGAAAAACGGAACGAGGAGAGCACCCATTACCACTTCAGGAATAAACAGATGAGCAGAGATGGAGACATAAAGCTGACAAATTGGCCAAAGCTTTCATTTTACAAGGAATTTCATATGAGATTTCTATCAACTTAGATAGTAAAAAGGCTACAGGAAAACAGTTGTGGGATCAGCTTGAGAAGATGATGGGAGGATCAAAGATGTCTTCAAGAGAAAGAGTAAAGAGTTTGGAAACTGATAACACTGAGCTGAAAAGAAAAATCTTTGACTTGGAAAATCAGATTGTCCAAATCCAGTAAGCAGCTTCTGTTATAAGTTATGAGAAGAAGATTAAGAATCTGGACGATGCTAATGCTGAGCTTCAAAAGAAAACATCAGATTTGGAACAAAAGATGGTCAAAGACAAAGGTGATTTTGAGAAAGAGAAGAAAGAATTTGCAAAGAAGTTCTCAGAATTTTCCAGGAAAAGTTTTGAAGAAAAAAAGACAATTGAGCTTAAATGTTCTAAGCTTTCTCAACAGGTGACTGATTTTGAGAAAGTGATTATTTTGGAAAGAGATAAGTTTGAGAAAGAGAAGAAGACCATAGAACAGAAAAATGTTGGATTCTTTAAAGAAATATCCAATGAGAAAAAGAATGTGGAGAAAGACTTTGAATAAGAAAGACAGATGTTTGAGGAAGAGATTAGGAATCTTACGGAGAAATTATCTGAATTGTCTACAAGTGCACTGAAAGAGCAGAAAGCGAAGTCTGAATTTCAAGAAAGAATTGACCTGCTTGTCAAAGAAACAGACAGTTATTCTTCAAAGATAAAAAAAAAACTTGAAGAAATTATTTCAAAGGTGGTGGTGACTGAGCACACGACTCCAGAGTCAAAAATCCACACACCTAGAAATGATCCAGCTAAAGACAGCCTCAAGTTCACATCAGAAAATTATTTCTTCGAGAAGGTCAGTTAACTTATTTGATCAGATTCGTACTACTAACATTTTCTATGATCGAAATGTAGATGGTTCAGGTACACAAAGAAGGAGAAGAAGGAGATATAAAGAAGAAAAGTTGGTTTGGAAAGTGAAACCAATTGATGGTGAAAAGAATGATGAGAAGAAGAAGATATAAAGAAGAAAAGTTGGTTTGGAAAGTGAAACCAATTGATGGTGAAAAGAATGATGAGAAGAAGGATGAGAAGAAAGGAAACAAATCATTTGTACATGCATCAAATGCAAAGAAGAACAAAGTGCGACAAGGTAAACCTGATTTTGCTTACATGAGAGATCAATTAATCAGGTTGTCTACAAGGAAAAGGTATTGTTCTTACTGCCGTACATATGATTTTGTTCATAAAACAAGTGATCATTACTGGTATGGTTCTTATTCAATTACTCCTATTAGAACTGCAACTCACAAACATGGACCCAAATACTAGTGGGTACCAAAGCCAAAGGATGATTCTGTGTTGCAGGCACCTCAAGTCAAGGGGGAGTAAGAGAACCAAGGCTTCTGAATATTAAAGTTCAGGACCCGTACTTCAAAGATAAAGAGTTTGACTTCTAAACACAACAGTTTAGGACTCGCTCTTCAATGATCAAAAGAGATGATACTCCCGTGCTGATATGAGATTTGTACTCCGATACTTAAATGAGAAGTTCAACCTTCAAGGGGGAGTACATATTTTTACTGAAAATATGCATTCACAAGATATGATGATCTACACTTCAAGAGGAGTTATATCAAATCTCTATCATGTATTTTCATTGACAAATTTGATGATGCATAATTTCAGGGGGGGTAAGAATTATGATTTCTGATTACTTCATATCAGAACTCGTACATTCAAAGTTTTAGTGCTTTCTGTCTTTTAATTTTCAATAAAGTTTTTGTGAATAAAGTTTTGTACTTTGACGGACTTTGTGACTTTTTGCAGATTGAGAGGATGCTTACAAGATCATATCTTATATGACTTAAAGCTTGACTTCATGAGATTTAAGACTAAGTGAAAGGTTTATTTCTAATCTTAATCTCATACGTATCTAAAAGAAGGACAACTTTCAGATATGAAAACATGTTTTTAAATGTTCAAACCACTTCTGATTCTTAAATGATTTCATGAATATAGAAGTGTGATTTTTTAAATGTTTTCATTTTTATTTGTGCTTAAATGTCAATAAATCGTGTGTTTCCAAAGATAAATACTTGTGTGTTATCTTTTCCATATATTGTCAAGTATTCACACACACTGGTTTAATATTTTGTTGAATTTGTTCTTACCATCTCTCTAAATTGAACCAAATTTTCGATGGTAAGACATCCCGATTGAACTTCAATGAATTTTGAGCGTGATTTCATTTCTAAACGTTTCTTTCAAGAATGTCTATATTTTGAATTGTATAGACAATATTCGATTTTTGCTGACCTAAGCCTTTATCGATAAATATTTTCGATTCTGATCTTTTTCATACAATGTCAGATTTTCAAACAAGTTTCTTGTATTCATTTCATTCATTCAATATACTTGTTTTGAAAAGTCTTCAATGTTTAAAAATGCTCAAATATTCATGATTATCTGAGTGAGCATACAAACATCTGACTAGTATTTGTGCTTTAACTGATAAAGCTAAACCATTTTGAGCAACGTATCTTATAGGATTACATGGGTTCATTGTGTGAGGACTTAAATGAAACTTCTATGGATTCACGTTAACCAGTGTTTCCTACCCAAGAAGTTAATCTTTGAGTGATCGAATGTGTGAGGAGTCAAAATACTGAGTGTGGGTTGTGTGATGATGTAAAAAGTGAAAGAGAGTTTGGTTAGATGTGAGTTTAATAATTAAAAGAAAGAGGGTGTGCAAACAGAGTAAAAGAATATCAAACTTTGCACCAACTTTTTCTAAGTCGGGCAGCCACATTTCTATCTGATTCCTAGTGTTTCACTATTCTTCGTGAACATTATTGAAATAGGCAACTAACTCATGCCAACTCTTGATAAAAAAAACCCCACCAGCTACTCATTTTCTTCTTAAAAAGAAAATGTTTCAATATTTTCAAGGGGACGCAACACATAATCTATTTGATTTTCATTTGGAAAATCTGGATATTGAAAAAGAAGGAAGTCTGCCCCACCTTCGCACTTCGATTATGCACAATAGAGTCTGTGTTTAATTACTGTTGTCTCAGTGGTTTACACATTTTTTAGCCTTATAAAAGCAATCATCAAATGCTTAATTCTTTCAAACACTTGCACGAACACACAAGGAATATGTTTTCTTGTCATAACGTTCATAGATATTCCTTTGTGGAGTTTCGATGATTGAATGGAAGACCTGGGGGAATGAACATAACAAAAGCTCCTTTCCAATGTGTATTCGTTACACAAAATAACTTTGTGTTACTGACATGCACTTCTAACTGATTCATTTGTTGATTCAGGTGTTACACTCATAATTTGTTTGAATTTGAAAAAGATTCGGATGAATATCTCTTTGGATCAATAGATAATCAGAGGCTCGTGTAATAGATCATTGGTCAGAACAGATTTCAGAGACATTTCTTGTATAGTTTTGATGATTTCATGCCTCATTCATCAAAAAGGGGGAGAAGAGTTCAAGAAATGTTATAGTTGGGAGAAGATCAAGAAATATTTGAAAAGTGTTCAAAAAGGAAAGCTGAAGCTGAAAAGAGAAAAGTTCAAAGTTTACTGAAATTTTATTTGAAGATAATTTGCTGAAGCAATCAGAACTATGTCTGAAAGTGGTTTTTACAACCTTTGGGGGAGAATGTTAAAAGTTGATTGCAAAAGATGTTGTTCAAAGACTTTGAGGAGAATGCACAAGTTGGTATTAAAGTGGGAGATTGATTTGAAAAATCTTTTTGAGATGATCTTGAATCAAAAGGGGGAGAATGTTAGAGCATAGATTTGTTGGATGCAAGATCATAATATTTGAAGATCAAAGTAAAGCAAGTCAAAGCTCAAAGTTAACTCTCAAGCATGAAAGTCAAAGTCTTTATAATAAAGTCAAAGTCATAGTATTGTTTTTTATTTTCTAGTGTAATGTAGTTAGTATAAATAGCCTTGTCTTTGTAATAGTAGTTGGAAGTGAGAAAAACCACACACAGAGCAGATTAGAGAATATTTTATTGCATATTTATTCTAGTAAGAGAAAGTAGAGAGATAGAGTAATTGTAATATTTGATGTTTGAATCAATAACATATGATTACGAGATTTGTGTTCATCTTGTTTGTGTTTTAGCAATTAGAACTTGAATTGGACATTAACACGGCCATATAACATTTGTATTTGGAGCAAACCACCCAAAAAGGGCAAGAATGTATGCGTTTACAAAACCTGTATAAGATGCATGGAAATTTGACAACAAACTAATCTAAATCATTTCTATCTAGATTACATAGGTTGTCAACCCAATACCAAAATGAATAAATTGTTTTAACGCCAATACTCCAAAATATCTAATCAACCAAAAATGCCCTCAAGAGTCCACGCTCTTCTCTCAACCCCTCGACGACCCGCCGCTAAGGGAACCTGTTATACACATCATTTGAGAAAAAGTGTTAGGCTTAAAGCCTAGTGAGAACATATAGTTTATATAAAAGTTAGAAGAATTAAATACAACATAAGTAAACCGTTTTCGCCAACCGACTTTGTAAATGGTTTGATGAGCACATAGTGACCTTACGGCCCGAACTACATCTTGCGATGACGGGAAAACCCGATTTCCAAGGATCATGGCGAAACACAAAGTAAGCCACTTTCCAAGTTATTGAGCTCACCATACTAGGATCAAGGCCACGAACACGCCGACTCGTACAAAGATGTGGGGGAGGGCACCCAATGATCCCTAGTCATTCTCATTCACTAGGATTTACATTTACGACCCACGGCTAGTATCCGGTCCCACATAACCGTACCAAGTTGTCCTCTAGGGTCCAATGTCTCAACTAGCTACATACGGGAGTTATCCCCAAATAATAAGTCGACTCTATACCTATGGATCCACTAGTAATAGCCTAGACTTGTCATAATTTCATTTGTGACAAACTATAATCAAACATGTAGTTCATAACACCATTTGTTCTTCAAATCATAAATTCATGGTTAACTGCAGATAAGAAATACCAAGCCCAAACATGAGTCATAAGGCTATCTTTCAATTTCCAAATATGTTTCCTTACCAAGTAATCTTTCAAGTGTAAAAACCATTTTTATGAAATATGGATTTCCTCAAGATTAAACCATTTATTTTCTTCTCACAAAATAACCCTTTCAACCAAAATACCCATAATATGTTTAAGCATAAACCTGGCTAAAAGCCATAAGTTGAACATGTACTCATCAAAGTATGAGAACAACCATATTTGCAGTTCCAAGACATGGGTTATTTCTTTATTTTACAAAATGGTAAGAAACCCTAAAAATCTCCAAAATACCAAGTTAGGTCAAAATCTCATCAACAATGAAAATGTAAACAAGGAGATACTTAGAAGTCAAAAATGCATTTTGATGTGTATAAAGTTTAAATAAAAGGAAGTATGAACTCACAATGGGGTTTAATCTAAACCCTAGCAAGATTCTAGGTGTGGAGGAGACAGAATACTTGAACTTGATAGCTTGAGATCTTCACACCACAAGCTTGATAACCCTAGTGATAACCATTAATGAACTTAGAGCTTTATTTAAAAGAAGTAAATGAAGAAAGGTGAAGAAGTCATACCTAGGTCACCAAAAATCGCACCAACCAACCTGCTCTAGGAATAAATGAGAAGGATCAACTTTAAGGTCGTTTTTATACCCCAGACCCCGACCGCGATCTTGCCTGGCGAGAGTGACAAATGTCACAATCGCGGGGCACTATCGCCCGCTACATCCCACTCGCGGTACATCCCCAGCGATAGTGACACTTGTCACTATCGCGGTCACAATCGCGCCGATTGTACCGTGGACTCATCTCCCCCGCGATTATGCCACGGCGACAGTGACAATGTCACTATCGCGTGGCACTGTCGCCGAATACCCCCCTCGGCCTCCGAAATTCGATTTTCAAGCATCGAAACATACGGGCCCACACCCAAAGTTAAAGGTAAATTCTTAACGGGGTTTCACTCTAAACAAAAAGGGAAGATTGGGGAAGGAAATGAGGGAAATGACTTACCGAAAATCCGGGTGTTACAGTAGGACCAGTTTTGGTTTCACCCGAACCATGGTGGCGGATAGGACCATTGTCTCGGATAAGGAGTTGGGGATCGTTGTTGGTAAAAGCCTAGGTTGCGATTCTGGTATTGAGGTGCGTCGCCGCGATTCTGGCCATTACGACCGTCGTGTCCGCCTCCGCGTCCAGATCTGTCTCGGTTGGATCTACCACCCCCTTGATTGCCGAGTCGATTGCTAGAGGAGGTGACGATGGTGTCTTCGGAAGAGGAGAGAAAAGTTGCGTTTGCGGCAGCGGTGGCGGCCATTGCCGCTTGCTTAGTTTTTCGGGTTTCTTCCAAGACAAGTCGAGATCTTGATTCATAAAAAGGAGGGAGAGGCGTCATCTGTTGTATGTTGGAAGCAACATTGTCGTAGTTCTCGTTGAGGCTGGCCACAAGTTAAAGGACGAGACGGTGGTTTTCGACCGGAGAACCAACATTAGCTAGTTGATCTGCAATCATCTTAAGTTCTTGATAATAATCTGAAATGTTAGAAAAAGAATCCAAACGAATGTTGGAGAACTGATTTTCAAGAAGAACGACACGGGAGTTTTTATTTTCTTGAAATTTTTGTTTCAAGTTCTCCCATGCTTGGTGCGCCGTGGTGTAGGGTTCAATGATCGTATGGAGTAGATCATTGGATATGGTGCCATAAATCCATTGAAGGACCGTGGCATCCAATCGTGACCATAGCTCTTTGTCAGTATCCAGTTTTGTTACCTTATCTGCCTTTTCGGAGGATGAAGAAGAAGAAGAAGAAGAAGTCGGTGCGGTTGAAGGCATGATGTGATGAAGAAATTGGTGAACTCGACAATGAATCTTGAAGAGTTATGCCCAAGAGGTGTATTGGCCTTTCTCCATCTCGAGAATGATGGCAATAGCGTTTTTATGTTGGATACGGCAAAGGCAGGGTGAGCCATTATGGTGACCGATTGGAGAAAAGAGAAGAAGTCGGTGATGAGTTGGAGAGGAGGAAGGAGGAAAAATAAGATTATTGTAGCTCTGATACCATGTGAGAATATGGATCAATGTTATTTTCCTTGATCTTCACAATAAAGGGTGCAAGCAATTTATACAAGAAATACAACGCTAATCTAGGAAACGATAATCATCTATTCTAGGATAATATAATTACTATATACATATTCTATATTTATAGTATTGCTATCAATTTCAGTATACACATTCTATATTTATAATATTGCTATCAATTACATATGCCAATAAACTCTGACATCCTTTCTTTTCACCAACATAATTTAAGAACAAAAATTATTAATCGCATTTTTAAACGTTTGTAATCAAATAATTTTTGTTCAAGCAGGACATTATTTCATAAATCTTGACGACCATTAGTTAATGACGCTTGTTTTAGAAAGTTCGGTGCTCAAAGTGCATTGATATCGCCTCATTTTAAAATATGCAAGGTCGAATAACTTTAAAAAGATACAATATTTTTTTTGTGTGGTAGTGTCTTATAACGAGATTTAAAATACTATTTCCTCTATTTTAAAAGAGTAAACTACAATTTTGGTCCCTGTTGTTTACCACTTTCTTTGAAAGTGGTCCCTGTGGTTCAAAAACTGCAATTATCGGCCCATGGTTTGCATTTTGCTTTGAAAATGGTCCCTCGTCGTTAACACCGTTAAAAAACTCAGTTAAGTAAGGGGTATTTTTGTCTTTTTACTTTTTAGGGATAAGTTATCCAGTTTTACTTAAATCAAAGGAGGCATATTGTAATTTACTCTAAGTAGATTAAATTAAATTATTAAATTATTTATATTATATATTTTTTATATATTATATATGTATTTCCCTCACCAACCCCCCCCCCCCCCCTCGTCTCCCCCTGAACAATATATATATATATATAAGTTATGTATATGTATATATATAAATTATGTATATGTATGGAGATGCAGTGGTGGAGATTGAGGTGCAGCTCCATCGTCCCTTCCCATCGGCGACCACCCCAACCCTGCAACTCCGACCACCGTCCCTTCCCGTCGGCAACCACCCCAACCCTGCAACTCCAACGATTGGTTAGTATAATTCCGCGACTCTTATCGACAACAAACCCCGTAGCATAGCTTGCACCTGCCGATTCGGTATCGAAAGCTCGACAGGCAGTAGTCCGAAGCATGACCACTGCCGGAACCACCTTTTGCAACGCCTTCCTTCAATCCTCAGCGGTAGCGAGGTTTTCCTTAAATGGAGGATCGATTTCCATGGACAGATCATCCTTCTCTTTTCGATTTGCATACCTCTGTGAAAGAATCTTGAAGCGGATTTCTACGATAAACTATTCAAAACTTTCCATTCTTGGAAATTGAAAAGAGAAAGGGGAGGGGGGACGGGGAGGGCTGCAGAGTGTCGGAGGTCGTGATGATACCGCCAGAGGATTTGTCGGAGAAGACTGTCGGAGGAGTTACCGGAGAAAATCGTCCCTATGATGTGTCCGTTGCGTGTGTGTGTGTGTATATATATATATATATATATATATATATATATATATAATATATGTGGAAGGATATTTTGCAACCCTGAAAAATGTTGCAACCCACATCTTAACCGTTGGATTCATGATCGACGGTTATTTTATTTTTATTTTTCTGTTTTTTTAATTAAAAATATTGGGGCCCATATCTATTGTAACCGCCGATCATGAATCCGACGGTTAAGATATAGGTTGCAAGGTTTGCAACCTTTTTAAGGGTTGCAAATGAAACAACCCCTATAATATATAATATTAATATAAATTAGACTAAATTACAATTTGGTCCCTCTAGTTCAAACATTATTATGAAACTTGCCCTTGTAAAGGAAAAGACGAAAATACCCTTTAACTTAACTGATTTTTTTAACGGAGTTAACGACGAGGGACCATTTTCAAAGCAAAATGCAAACCATGGGCCGATAATTGCAGTTTTTGAACCACATGGACCACTTTCAAAGAAAGTGGTAAACCACATGGACCAAAATTGTAGCTTACTCATTTTAAAATAAGTGTCCACATTTTTATTATATTTATCTTTAAAAAATGTCCAAAGTAGATAACAAAATTATCAAATTTACCTTTAATTAATTCACAAATATTTAAGAGTTATAAGAGAGACATTAAATAAGGATAAAGATGTTTTTTGGTTAACAAAAAAATGCAATAATTATGTATGTCTAAAAGTTTGTATAAATTAAGAATTAAAAATAGGAATACAAAATTAATTCAAATTCATACACATCTATACAAAGTGCAAGGGTGTTGGTAACAGTCAAACTCTAATAAAGTCAAAAAAGTAATTTTTTGTAGAAAATTGTGTAATTAAAAGTTCTCAAAAAATTAAATTTTTGTAGAAAATCGTGTAATTTTTTGGTTTTTTAAAAAAGTAAATTTTTTAAAAAAAGTAATTAATTTTTGTAGATGATCATTGCACCGTAATTATTTTTTTTGATAAAATAATTTTTTTAAAGACCGTAGGTTTTCAATGTTGATAAAAAAAATGTTTCTCAAAAAAGTAATTAATTTTTCTTTTTACTATCAAAATCAACCATCAAAACTTGTAACTTTTATTAAATAGATAAAAACTCAATTAATTCATATTAATGCAGTTTGTTGTTAGTTGGTGAGTAATTTAGTTATATAACTCTATCAATTAGCACATTAACATTTACCAAATCAACCAAGCATTGCAGGCAACGCATAAAGTCACATCAAACTTGGAGTCGTCTTCTACCAAGATGGAATTCATTAGTTGAATCCCCAACAGAGACAATATATAAGCAAAACTATGCGTACCTTCAGGCACTATTAGTTGAACACATATGTATTATTTACATAATTTTTGAAATTCTAATATGCTTAACAAATTTATTCATTTATTCATTCTAATTTTACATTTATGTTTTTTCACTTGTTAGATGTTCTTGATTATCTGTATAGAGTTTGGCTAGACAAGTACGCAAAAAGGTTTGTTTCTCTTTGGACCGACAAGTATCTTAAATTTGGGAACTCAACAACAAATAGAGTTGAGAGTCAACATGCAAAGTTAACAAAATACTTGGATACGGCAAAGTGTGATTTAGACAGGTTTGTCTATATTATTGAGGACATTGTACAGTCACAACATACAACTATCAAAGAAATTTTTGAAAGGTAGAATATTTCGTTGGAGAGAATTTAACGTGCCACTGTTCCAAGACTTACAGGGTTTTGTCTCAAAATATGCTATGAAAAAAATATCAGACGAACTTGATCGGGCTAAAGGTTTTCCGTTAACTCAAGAATTTTGTGGTTGTCAGTTGCGAACATGTTTTGGGTTGCCATGTGCTCACGAACTTGTAATGTATATCAGTGCAGGTAAATTTTTATAGATTCAGTTAATATATGTTTTTTTTCTAATTAAATGAAATTCTAAGTAATTTAATTGAATACAGGTATGTCTATTCCACTACATCCGATTGATATTTTTTGGAGGAAGCTCGATTTTGTGTCATCCATGCCTGTCAAAGATAAAAATGTTGACTGTGAGATGTTTGAAAAGAGTTCTCCTCATCAATCAGAATCTAGCAAGTTCAGCTTTTTAAGAAAACTGAAGGAGGTTATCGAACCCATGGTTAAGAAAAATAACCGTGCCTCCTATTTTACGATATTGGGTGCGCCATAAAGCTACGTCTGCAGTTACATGGGAAACCATGTATATGAGATGTTTAGAAAATTATATACAGCTCAATCCTCGTTGTTCCGAAAAAGATTTTGTAGACTTATCGTATTTTATGTAATAAATATCAATCTGTTGTCCTTTAATTATTTCTCGTATTTTTGTGATGATTAGAAAAAAAATGTTACTTCAATAACAAAATGTATTTTTATTTATGACTTTGTATTATAAAACACTAAACAAAAAAATAACAAATAAAATAACAAATAAATATATTTAATAAAAGGTAAAAAAAACATTAATGTATATTTTTATTTATTAAACACTTAACAAATGTATTTTTATTTATATTAACAAAATGTAAGAAAAAAACAAAAAAATATATTTAATAAAAGTAAAAGGCATAATCATTAGAACTAATCACGAGACAAGTTTAGTAGGATTATAGAGAGGGGGTGCAATGATCCTCACCCAAAGTGCAATTGTAGAAACTTATTTTGGAACGGAAAAAATAAAAATTAAGAATAAAAACTAGAAATACAAACTTAATTCAAATTCATACACGTCTATACATAAATAACTAAATAAGGTAATAAATTGTTCTAGTTTTTAAATTTCTTTTGGAAACACAAGCCTAGAAGATCCACTATATGATCAAAACAAATTAATCTCTAAAGTCACCCTCAAGCCTCAATTATATATACTACGTCTTCTAAAGATTTCTCTCAATTTTCTACACTACAACAAAAAAACAAGAATCAAGGATTTAAATTGCATTTAATTATGGTGTTTTAAAACTAGAGTTTTAGATTCTTTTTATAAGAATGAAATTTATTTCATATTTAATTGATCTATATATATATTACTTTAGTAATATTTATATCTATATTTTGTGTTTTCGAAATAATTTTTACGAATGAAAGGAAATGAAAGTAAAGAAACTCATGTTTTCGAAACTTTTTTAGAAGAGAGGGGAAATACTACTGAAGGAAAAAATGATAAGTTTTCTCCCAAAAAATTTCCTTTCATATGTAGGAGGAAAAGAAAGAAAAATGAAATTATAACCCTTTAAAAAATATTATTAAAATTATAAAACTACAAAACCTTTTATTATAAATGATATATTTGTAAAAATAACATCTTTTCTTTCCCTTCTCTGATGCTTAAGAACGTGAAAAATTATTTTATTTCCTTCTTTTTTTTCTTCCCTTTTGAGAACCCAAATAAAAAATTTATTTCTTCCATTTTTTTCCTCCTTGTTCTTTTCCATCAATTTCCTTTCTTTTCTTTCTTCCTTAAATTCAAGAACATAACATTAATTTTTATAGATACTAGAAACGTACTCGCACAATGCAGCGAGATACATCACGATTTTAATGTTTCATTTTATTTTTTGTTTTTTTGTCGATTTACAGTACAATTTTGGATGATTTTGAAAAAGTGATAATGTTTTTTTTTAATTTAGGCTTATAATATAATGTTTTTTACATAAAAAAATTAAGTATTTTGTTAGAATTCAATAATAATATTATATATTTTAATGACACCTAGAAAAATAACCAATTACATATTTAATAATATAATTAAAACAAATTTATAGTAATATAATATATTAATTAATAATAATACATGAAAAGGTCTGGATAAAAGGAAGACCCTGCATATACCAAATTGGTGGGTGTTAGAAGTCTGCAATATTAATATGTATTTTGTGCTTTGATACTTGTAAATTAAGAGATTTTTAAAATCTTATATAAAATGATGGTACTTTGTGCATAATAATTTGTATTTAAAAGTTTTTTATCGGTGATTTATAATATAGTATAGATTATACTATTAAAAGAAAAAAAAATTCATTACGACGGGAAATGGGTAAAAGGCGTTGAGGAAGGTGCAAAGAAGCATGTAATATTGGAAAAGTCCAAAATTGGGCACATTATTTTATAGGAATAATGTGCATTTGTCAAGTCCTCTCCTAGAAAAAGGGACTCATAAATTTTAGAGCAAATTACGCTTTTAGTACATGTGGTTTATTAAAAATTGTGAATTTTGTCTATGTGGTTTTGAAATTTCAGTTTTCGTCCCTATCGTTTGCAATTCATTTCTATTTTAATCTCTTAGGCCAAAACACTACTTTTAGTTATGAAGGATTAAAATAAAAATGAATTGTAAACCATAGGGATGAAAAAAGCAATAAAAGTTGAACTACAAGGATAAAAAAGGTAATGAATTATAAACTATAGGAACGAAAATCATAATTTCAAAATCATAAGAATGAAAACAGAAAATTTCAAAAAACCATAGGGACTAAAAACGTAATTTACTCTAAATTTTATGATTAAAGGCTTTTTCCACTTCTAGAATTTCTATTATTTATTCATTTTTTTAAAGATAAACAAAACTTTTTTTCTTTCTAATTTGATAAATTACACGTGGGATTTTCAAAATTTTATGATTGAATTTATAGTTATTTTGTTAATTTGTATTTAAAAGCTGGTCAAATTAATTTAAAACGTCGTTACAAAACCAAAATAAATAAGATTTTTTTTTTATATTTTGTTTGTGAATTTATTGACTTTAGCCAAAAAGAAAAGCTGTTTATTTAAATTGTTAAACCAATATTTTAAATGATTGGTAGTTATTTTGAAATAAATTTCGTTGATGCATAGACTCGTTTTTTTGGTAAGAATTGAGAAAGAAAATAGAAGAAGTTGGAGGATTTTCAAGGAACTAACGATATATATGTATCATTTAAATTAATTTATCAAAACTTATGAAAATCAAGATTTCACTTTTATAAGTAATGTTTTAAAAACCGGGTCGACCCGGCCGGTTGAACCGGGAACCGGTGAAGAAACCGGGCCAATTGTGACCGGGTTGATGCCATTTTATGACCCGGATTGAACCCGCCGGTTCTATTAAAAAACCGGTTGAACCGGTATCGAACCGGTTGACCCGGTAACAAAAGTTAAAAACCAATAGTCCAATAGGTAATACGTATTAGCGTTAAAAACCAACACTCCAATGTCTCAAGATCCATGATTTGGATTGATCGTTATGTTTCGTTTTGATGTATTTTGATTGATGAAAAACCTATGTTTATGTGTGTTTATTTAATGTTTTTGGATTGATGTAAAACGTATTGTTATGTGTTTTTTTAATGTTTTTTTATTGATGTAAAACTTGTTTTTTTTTTTGGGAAAAAGGAGACGGAACCCCCGGAAAAATTTATTCAAAAACAAAGGAAAAAGTACAAATGACGAGGGGCATACCCCAAGATTTACAGATTGAAAGCTTAAAATATGTTTGGGCAAATACCAAAACCTATATTTTCCCCACATATTTAAGAAAATACATATTTAAGATGTAAAACTTGTTGTTATGTGTATTTTTAATGTTTTAACTTGTGGACATCAAATTTTTGGTTATATATATATATATATGTATGTATGTATGCAGGAAAATAAAAATTACATAGAAAATCTTGAAACCGGGTTGACCCGGTGGTTGAACCGTGACCCGGTCACCACACGAGGTCAATCAAAAAACCGGTTTTTAAAACATTGTTTATAAGAGGGAGGTTCAAAGAAAACCCTAAAAAATGAAAAACTGAGGAACGCCCCTATAGTCGTTCATCTGGACGGTATGTACGTATACATACAAGTAATTGAAGTTGTTTTTTGGTTTTTATGCACTTTTGCATTATGCACGCATATGCACATGTGCATGTAACAAATTACTAGTATGCACTGAATGCACATGTGCATGTCGTCCAGATAAACGATTACCAAGGTGTTGTAATGACTCGGTTTCCAAATTTAACCCCAATAACATGAAACCATCCAAAATGATTTAAAAAGAGTCGACTAAAAATAATCTTTTCAGAATCATCTCAAATACAATGACGGAAAGAATATTTCTAACCGCACTAATAAATTATAACTGTAGCTTCAGATCCTTAGCGATATATGATCACCCAAACTGATAACAAAATATAAATAATTTGATCAATACTAGCGAACCGGTAATTATTCACTCACAACTACTGTTCTAGAAAACTCGCCGCACAGCCGCCATGGCATGCCATGACACCAAGGCTTGTGTCTCACATCACGTTAAGTTCGTGGCACGCCATGGCCTAATGCACAATTTCGGAATGCATAATTTGATTTTTTTTTCTTTACGTTTTTAATGTCTTATTTGCAAGTTTTTTAATATATATCATAATTTAACTTGTTTATTATTATTGACTCATTGAGTAACACTACAAAACATATGCTTTTATATATAATATTATATATGAATAAGAAAAATGACACCATAAGTCACGCCTTGAAAACGCCATGGCTTCGTCGTGGCTCATAAGGCTTGAGGCTTGGTTTCGCCGCCACGCCATGCCTCACGCCATTTAGAACCTTGCGGTCACAACTATCTTCTTCCCAGGCTAGCAATCCCTTTATCTCTACCACAAACTTGCCCTAGAATACATATTTTGAAAACAAATGAGGGATAGACCCAATTGGTCTAGTGACATAATCCCTGTCAGTTTGTACCTAATATCATAAAAATCATTGGTATAAAACATTTATCAATACATCTTTATTTCACTTCGTGCCTTTAAACACTATATATCACTCTGTGCCATTTTCAGCACAATATATCTCTCTATGCCTCTTTCAGCACAATATATCTCTCTGTGCATCTTTCAGCACTATATATCACTCTGTGCCTCTTTTAGCACAATATACGTCTTCGTGTTTCGTTCAACACAATATACCTCTTCGTGCCTCTTTCAGCACTATATATATATATATATATATATATATATATATATATAACCATTTCACAAAATTGTAATTTTGTACCCATAAGCATAAACTTCAACATTCGAAAACTTATGTATTCCAGTTCGAAAATGGTTAAAAGAAAACTCATCTTGAACCATGATATGCTCTACTTTCACACCCACAATCTCCACAAGTACAAGACTTCACAACCGAACAACAGGATATTGACAAATGATCAAAATTGATCAAAATCTATTAAACTGTAGCTTGTTTCTTTCTCCTAGAACTTATCTCTCCAAGCATACATACTCACTTGTCCATGAAGCCGCCTTTGGAAAATAAGGCTATGGATGAGAATAAGCCATCTAATAACCACTTTGTTGGGTCATCAAGAATTTGAAGATGACCTCCCCTTTTAGGTTTATAATTATGTATCAGTAAAATGTTATACACCTTCATACTTAGATTATTTTATGGTTCTTTGTAATAGCTTAGTTGTGCCATAAAAGATTGGTGAATCGAAGACCAACCGAATTCAACATGAAGTGAGTCCACTGATGCGGATCAAGATGAACTTCACAGAAACTAAGCTACCTCTGCTGAAGATATGTAACATCTTCGACAAATCACTCTTCTGCCGATTTGTTTCCCTGTTCGGCAAAAGACATCTCTGCCGATTCCTTCAATAGGCAAAGCCTCTGCCGAATCTTTGGCAGAAGTTACCATTACCGAATTGTTCCTAAATTCAGTGATACCTTTTATAGCAAATCCTCTTGATTTGACTATACATTTTCATTCCCAACGTTCTTCTGACAAAAGGAATGGAACATTCTTTTACACAGAGGATATTCACTCAAGTTCTGATATGATAGAGACTTTCTTCAAAAAGATCTCAAAAAGATTTGTACTAGGTATATTTTATTGGGATATTGTCTTATCATAGTACAAAAGTTACCTTTTGTATTTTGATAAGTCACTTCAAATATCTCATAATTTATTGAAGAAATCTCAAAGATCCACTCAATATATGACAAGTGTAATTTGCATTCAATGCATTAGGTAGTATAAAAAGGGTGAAGACCTCCTCCATGCAACTCACACTTTTCAGCTAAAGAGATCTCAGTGTACTCCAGCAAAGTTGATAGTTATTTATCTCCTCATAGCTTTTTAATCTTTGTGTTTACTAAGTTATGTTATAAAAGTTTCTAAGTGCTAGATTGTTAGAATAGTTTTACTGTTCTTTTTCGCAACAATCTTTTTGTTTTCTAAGTGTAATTCTTGATATTGTTTTTCAATAAAAGAATTAAAAATTAAGTGAAATATTTGAGTTTTGTATTCAACCCCCCCCCCCCCTCCCCCTTTAGAAAACTATTTTGCTTATCAGGGACCAACAAGTGGTATCAGAACGGTTAGTTTAATTTAATATGTTGTTGTCGGAAGTTGTTGTGCTCAAATCTTGTGGATGAAAAATCAACTACAAGATTATGATCAGTTCTACTCAAGAGTCCCCATTCTGTGTGACAATTCAAGTGCAATAGCCATTGCAAACAACCCGGTGCTTCATTCCAGATCCAAGCACATAGACATTCGATATCACTTTCATCAGAGATCATATCTCAAAAGGTGATATCACTTCGTACACTCTACCGAAAAATTCCCAACACCTGAGGATCTTTCACCAAAACAATCATCCCTCAAGCAAACTTCACCAAAACACCCATCCCCAAAAGTCACACCTAAAAAGCCAACCCCTTCCCCTAAATCCACCCCCAAACCCTCACCCCATCACTCATCATCTTCCTCTACCGACTCCTCACCTGACATTCCCCATAAAAGACAACCGATTGCTCCCCACCGAATCTTGACTCACCATCCATCGACACCAACTGCCGAGAGACCAGGGCCTTAGGCAACACTACCTCCATCCCCACCTCCACCTTTTGTGCCGAACCCTTCTCAACCTCATCTTCCTGTTCCCTCTGATGTGCTTGTCGATATCCTGGATACAAATCGACAACACAAGTTTCTTGGCACTCAATTTGCCAACTTGCAGGGGGAGTTTGATCGTTTTCTTGTTGCCACGGGCCATCGTGTCACTCTTCTTGAGCAGGGGTCTATTCGCGACCAACAGATCGTTGGTGCTTTGGCGGCCAAGAATAAATCTCTTATTACCATGCTTGATCTTATCAAGGAACAGAGTGATGAGATCCTCAAGGTCCAAAATTCTTTCTTCAAATGCATGGAAGCCACGCAACAGGATATTAAAGATCTGGCTAATCCTATTGGGGATGCATTGGACGCAGTCATTAAACATTTGTTGCAACTCATTCAAGACAATACAAATATGACTATGTATGTTGCTGCTCTCAAGGCAGCGTATGATGCTCGGGATCAAGAATTGGTCTCTCTTCGGCAGCGGGCCACCAATCAAGATCAAATCAATGCACAGCTTGTTGAGACTCTTTCTCAGATCAATAAGAAACTTGATTCTATGCATGCATCGATAGCTCAGTACTATGTTGAGTCGTTAGACATCGACATCAGTGATGCTGCTTTTGGAGCTGATGATCGAGTTTGTCTACGTCGCATTTCTAGGCGTATGGGTCGTGTATCGGCCAAAGAGGGTCTTTCTTCTCCGCCATGCACTGAGGGGGAGAAATCAGCAGGGGGAGCATCATACTCCTCATATTACTATTACCAGTACACGGCGAGAAGAAGGTCCTTTTATTCAGGGGGAGGAACCGAAAAACAAAGAACCTGAGGTCTTTCCAACTTCCGAAAATACTCAAATAGAGGAAATCGATGAAGCGGCTGTTGCCGATTCAATCGAAGGTGAGGGAACCGACCTTTCTTCTAAAAAGGATGAAGAGTCTAAGGAGGAGCCTGAACCAAAGAAAGACAAAGGAAAACAAAAACTCACACCAGAGGAGGAAGCTGCCGAATTCAAGCGACTCAAGGAAGCTCGAACAAAGCAGATTGCCGACAGTGAAGGTTTGAAACTTTCTCCTCCTAAAAAGACTACATATGACTTGGGCTCTCGGCTGAGGAGCTCAAGAAAGCTGAGATAGCTCAATTTGAGCATGATAAAACTAAAGAGTTAGCTCAGAAGTTGGCTGAGGAAGAAGCTCAGATTGCCAAAGTGTCGACTGATGCCATTGGAGCTCAGGAAATGGAGCTTGGTGCCTTGGAAAAATCGGCTAGGAAATCTGAGGAAACAAAGGAAAAATGAATCAAATGGTATCACCCCGCCATTTCCAACCGAACAAACTCCCTTAAAATCATTGATGTTAAAATCATCAAACCTTCAAACGATAGCGACTTTATTCATCTCTATGTGACAAGGGAGGATCTTTCAAGACGAATTGAGAGTATCGATATGCCCAAAATGTTCAGTCTTACTGAATGGATGGAGATTATGATTGCTTGCACAAAAGTAGGAATGATCTTAAAGCCGAAGTGGAGAAGGTCATCACTGAACTTCAAAACAGATTCAGCTCCTACCGAAGAAAATACAAAATTGTGCACACACCCGCCGAAGAGGAATTCATTGCCAAACTTCATGTCGAAAATCCTTCTCAAGCCCCCTTTTGCCTCATCACGATCTCCCGGTGAAGTAGCGACTCTCTTCCTCCAAGCCGAAAAGGTCCAAGTCCTCCAAGAAGGAAGAAGGATTCTCTCTGATGGCCAAGGAAGGAAAAGTTCCAAACAATTCCAACCTTGACCTATCAATACTGACTTGGTACCTCAACCTTCCACTACTGTTATTCTTGAACCTACCCATAGGATCTTCTTCAATGATGGTCTCGTCCAAATTCGCTTCTTCAGAGCCGATCAGATCCCTCTCGCCGACAGTATCTTTCTCAGTGGAATTCTTCAAATAATCCCTATGGGTGTCGTGGATCTCTACAAAGCAGTCACCGATGAATTGAAAAAGAGAAACTTTATTCCACAACTTCCATTTGAAGAATTTTAGCTTTATTGTCTTTAAATTTCTTTGTACTTATTTTCTTTTTGACTTGTACTGTAATCTTCTCACAAGATTAATACAAAGTACAATTTTATTTTAAAGTAAATAGTGTGTATAGTTCATTATTTCATTCTTTTATACTTGAAAATGTCGGATACTCTAAAAAATCTAAAAATAAACAAAAAGAATGGTCTACGTGAAAGAGAACCCAAAAGAGTAAGAATAGGGTCAAAATGAATTATTCATGTAACTTTCTCTTTTGTCTAAGTATGGGATGTCATCATCAAATAGTGGGAGATTGTTCAAGGATTTGAAGATGACCTCCCCTTTTAGGTTTATAATTATGTATTTGTAAAATATTGTACACCTTCATACTTAGATTATTTTATGGTTATTTGTAATAGCTTAGTTGTGCCTTAAAAGATCGGTGAATCGAAGACCAACCGAATTCAACATGAAGTGAGTCCACTGATGCAGATCAAGATGAACTTCACAAGAACTAAGCTACCTCTACCGAAGATATGCAACATCTTCAGCAGACCACTCTTCTGCCGATTAGTTTCCCTGTTCGGCAAAAGACATCTCTGTCGATTCCTTCAATCGGCAAAGCCACTGCCGAATCTTCGGCAGCAGTTACTGTCAGGATCGAAATTCAAACAAGAATTTAATTCACACACACTCAGAATCAATGCTAAAGAAGTTGCGGAAAGACACTTTAACACTAACAATCAATGAAACAGTATATGCACTTAAATCACAAGTTATATTGATTAAACTTGATGATTACACACAAAACCTCAATCTGTTGAACAGACTCAACAGACGTTCTATACTTCTCTATAGAAATGATCTAAACTAGTCTTGAGGTTTATTCTCTCTAAAACGAAACTTATGGATGATAATTATTGATTCTATCAAAGACTTCTATACTATATAAACAAGACTCATTACAAGATAATTATCAAAATAAAACTGATCTTCATTCCATAATTATCTCCTATACTTTAGCTTCAATCTATACAGCTGTCTTCATTCTCATACGGAGTCTTCATCTCATACGCAGCACTATCTTCATGAGCAGTATTAATTCTGAACTAGCAGTATTAATCTCAGCAAGCAGTATTAATTTTGTCTCAGCAGCATTAACTCCTTCAAGCAGTAGTAATTGTGATCTAGCAGTACTAACTTCCTCAGGCAGTAGTAATAGTCATATCTAGCAGTAGTAACCATCCTTAGCACATTTCAGACCCAACAGTTACCATTACCGAATTATTCCTAAATTCGGTGATACCTTTTATAGCAAATCCTCTTGATTTGACTACACCTTTTCATTTCCAACGTTCTTCTGACAAAAGGAATGGAACCTTCTTTTGCATAGAGGATATTCACTCAAGTTCGAATCTGATAGAGACTTTCTTCAAAAAGATTTGTACCAGGTATATTTTATTGGGATATTGTCTTATCATAGTACAAAAGTTACCTTTTGTATTTTGATAAGTCACTTCAAATATCTCATAATTTATTGAAGAAATCTCAAAGATCCACTCAACATATGACAAGTGTCATTTGCATTCAATGCATTGGGTAGTATAAAAAGGGTGAAGACCTCCTCCATGCAACTCACACTTTTTAGCTAAAGAGATCTCAGTGTACTCCAGCAAAGTTGATAGTTATTTATCTCCTCATAGCTTTTTAATCTTTGTGTTTACTAAGTTGTGTTATAAAAGTTTCTAAGTGCTAGATTGTTAGAATAGTTTTACTGTTCTTTTCCGCAACAATCTTTTTGTTTTCTAAGTGTAATTCTTGATATTGTTTTTCAATAAAAGAATTAAAAATTAAGTGAAATATTTGAGTTTTGTATTCAACCCCCCCTCCCCCTTTACAAAACTATTTTGCTTATCAGGGACCAACAAGTGGTATCAGAACGGTTGGTTTAATTTAATATGTTGTTGTCGGAAGCTGTTGTGCTCAAATCTTGTGGATGAAAAATCACTACAAGATTATGATCAGTTCTACTCAAGAGTCCCCATTCTGTGTGACAATTCAAGTGCAATAGCCATTGCAAACAACCCGGTGCTTCATTCCAGATCCAAGCACATAGACATTCGATATCACTTTCATCAGAGATCATATCTCAAAAGGTGATATTGAACTGCATTTCATCCCTACTGACTTTCAGTTAGCATATCTCTTTACCAAGTCTCTAGATGAAGCAAGATTCAACTTCCTGATTGGATCACTAGGTATGTTAAATTTTGATTAAAAAAAATTCCTTTCTGGTAGCATTATCTTTCGGTAGGAATATTCATTACCGAAGATTATGTTCAACATCTTCCTTGTCGACCTTACCTTCTTTCTTCGGCAAGAACCTTTCCTACCGAACACTCCTCTTCTTTACCAAAGATCATATATCGAACTCCTTTGATTCACCCCACTTTGACAACCCTTCATTACCGAAATCTACCCTTGGTCATTGTTTCGCAACCACTTCGCCAATCTTTTCTCTTGCCGAAAATAGATGCTGACGTGGTTGTTCTTATCCTTTCTTTGCCGAACTTCTCTCAGCACCTCTGACCTCACCACTATCTTAGTGCCACGTGTCATGACTTGACACGATTTGTCAAGGACATGACCTTTCGATCATCCCACGTCCCTGACATGGCCGTTTTCGGCCCCTTCCACTTCCCCACGATCCTATATACCTATGTCATCATTAACTTTTTTTAATTAAATTTAATTTCATTAAATAGTTTTTGAAATCCGAATTTTCCCTCCAACCTATATATACTCCCCATTCCCTTTCTTCTTCATTTTTACACTTTCCTGAAACCTTTCAAGCATCTCTCTCTAAACCTGCAAACTCAAGTTATTCAAGCTTTCTTCAGTGGCATCCTCAAAATATTCCAAGTCAAGCAAGCATACTCCTCTCACAAGAGAATCACTCTTGTTTCCTGCATGTAACCACATTGCACGCCTTAGTGCAGATATCGATCACCCTGAGTTCAACCAGGTATCGACTTTTCTTCAACGTTCACCTCTTCAGTTTGCTTTAACTGCATCTCCCAAAATGAGCAAAATGCTCCTTGGGAGTTGTTGGTTTTCATGCTCCAATGATGAAGAAAACTACCTCGTCTCAGCCTCAATTCTTTCTAATTCTGAACACCCAGACTTGTCTTTTGGGGTTGAAGATGTCCGAGAAATTCTTCAACTTCCAAATTTTACTCCATATGCTATCTTCCCCACTAATCATGAACAAGAGGAAGTGATCGATGCCCTGAACTACATTCACGATGGAAAAACGAAAGGTACGGGCACTCTCCTATGAAAGAACATGGGGGCGTGTGAAACTTCTTCTTCGGCCACCTTATCTACTGCATCTCCCATAAGACCTCCGGGTGGGATCAATCACCTGCTCACGTGACAAGGTTGGCCCACGCTCTGATGTTTGTGAGGCCAATCGATTTCGCTCAGGTTGTTTTCGACTCTATTACCACGGTGATTACCCCTCCTCGTTCACCATATGTGGCTCTTCCCCGATTCTTATCCCTCATCATCAACAACAAGTTGAAGGCTTTTCTTGATGTTGATGTTAAACTACCGGAGCCGACCATTTCTTTTGATCTGCTGACAAGTCAAGTTGGCAAGCCGGTTCTGAACAAAGGACCGAATGCTACGGATAAGCCCCTAACTCGAGGTATGATTTCCTTTGCCACTAATCCCAATCCGATTTGGGGCACCCTGTGGACTTGGCTGCCGAAGGGCCCCATCATCCACTGGGTCACAACATTTTGGTGGCCCCTATTCCCCCTTCTTCTTCCCGAGCCAAATCGGTAGCCACGAAAAAGAAAAATGCAAAGGCTAGCGGTGCCACCGCATTTGCTGCCATGACACTGTCTTCGAAAGAACCTTCGGAGACTACCCATGTCAAATCCTCTTCTTCATTAAAGCGGAGGGGCTCCAAATCCCCTCCTAAGTCTCAGTCTAAGAGGCTTAGGAAACCACACTTAGACAAGCCTCCCACTCCCCCTACCGATTCTCAAAAAGCGGTAGAGGTTGAAATTGTCCCATTTGGGCCACGGGAATCTGCGAAACCCAAAGCCACCTCCTCCATTCCCTCTCAAAAGGGTTTGGTTGATCCAACGGGGTCCTTTATTACACCCTCCTCAACCTTTCGGTTGGTTGATGAAGATGAGTTGGTTTCCTTCCCAAACCAACATATCTCTTCTTTACCGCACAACCTATCACCCGGGACAAGTCCCGATGACTCTGCACGATTCGATGAAGAATCGGTCTTCCCAAGCTTCGGTTCCAAAGATCCCAATGACTTTCTGGAAATGTTGTTTCAGGATACAACCTCATATGAAGCTATCGAACAACCCCCTCCCTCTCCTAAGGAACATGATTCGGCAGTCGTACAATCTACCGAAAAATTCCCAACACCTGAAGATCTTTCACCGAAACAATCATCCCTCAAGCAACCTTCACCGAAACACCCATCCCCAAAAGTCACACCTAAAAAGCCAACCACTTCCCCTAAATCCACCCCCAAACCCTCACCCCATCACTCAGCATCTTCCTCTACCGACTCCTCACCTGACTTTCCCCATAAAATACAACCGATTGCTCCCCACCGAATCTTGCCTCACCACCCACCGACACCAACTGCCGAGAGACCAGGGCCTTAGGCAACACCACCTCCATCCCCACCTCCACCTTTTGTGCTGAACCCTTCTCAACCTCATCTTCCTGTTCCCTCTGATGTGCTTGTCGATATCCTGGATACAAATCGACAACACAAGTTTCTTGGCACTCAATTTGCCAACTTGCAGGGGGAGTTTGATCGTTTTCTTGTTGCCACGGGCCATCGTGTCACTCTTCTTGAGCAGGGGTCTATTCGCGACCAACAGATCTCTGGTGCTTTAGCGGCCAACAATAAATCTCTTATTACCATGCTTGATCTTATCAAGGAACAGAGTGATGAGCTCCTCAAGGTCCAGAATTCTTTCTTCAAATGCATGGAAGCCACACAACAGGATATTAAAGATCTGGCTAATCCTCTTGGGGATGCATTGGATGCAGTCATTAAACATTTGTTGCAACTCATTCAAGACAATACAAATATGACTATGTATGTTGTTGCTCTCAAGGCAGCGTCTGATGCTCGGGATCAAGAATTGGTCTCTCTTCGGCAGTGGGCCGCCAATCAAGATCAAATCAATGCCCAGCTTGTTGAGACTCTTTCTCGGATCAATAAGAAACTTGATTCTATGCATGCATCGGTAGCTCAGTACTGTGTTGAGTCGTTAGACATCGACATCAGTGATGCTGCTTTTGGAGCTGATGATCGAGTTTGTCTACGTCGCATTGCTAGGCGTATGGGTCGTGTATCGGCAAAAGAGGGTCTTTCTTCTCCGCCATGCACTGAGGGGGAGAAATCAGCTGAGGGGGAGCATCATACTCCTCATATTACTATTACCAGTACACGGCGAGAAGAAGGTCCTTTTATTCAGGGGGAGGAACCGAAAAACAAAGAACCTGAGGTCTTTCCAACTTCCGAAAATACTCAAATAGAGGAAATCGATGAAGCGGCTGTTGCCGATTCAATCGAAGGTGAGGGAACCGACCTTTCTTCTAAAAAGGTCGAAGAGTCTAAAGAGGAGTCTGAACCAAAGAAAGACAAAGGAAAACAAAAGCTCACACCAGAGGAGGAAGCTTCCGAATTCAAGCGACTCAAGGAAGCTCGAACAAAGCAGATTGCCCACAGTGAAGGTTTGAAACTTTCTCCCCCTAAAAAGACTACATATGACTTGGGCTCTCGGCTGAGGAGCTCAAGAAAGCTGAGATAGCTCAATTTGAGCATGATAAAACTAAAGAGTTAGCTCAGAAGTTGGCTGAGGAAGAAGCTCAGATTGCCAAAGTGTCGACTGATGACATTGGAGCTCAGGAAATGGAGCTTGGTGCCTTGGAAAAATCGGCTAGGAAATTTGAGGAAACAAAGGAAAAATGAATCAAATGGTATCACCCCGCCATTTCCAACCGAACAAACTCCCTTAAACTCATTGATGTTAAAATCATCAAACCTTCAAACGATGGCGACTTTATTCATCTCTATGTGACAAGGGAGGATCTTTCAAGACGAATTGAGAGTATCGGTATGCCCAAAATGTTCAGTCTTACTGAATGGATGGAGATTATGATTGCTTGCACAAAAGTAGGAATGATCTTAAAGCCGAAGTGGAGAAGGTCATCACTGAACTTCAAAACAGATTCAGCTCCTACCAAAGAAAATACAAAATTGTGCACACACCCGCCGAAGAGGAATTCATTGCCAAACTTCATGCCTTAAATCCTTCTCAAGCCCCCTTTTGCCTCATCACGATCTCCCGGTGAAGTAGCGGCTCTCCTCCTCCAAGCCGAAAAGGTCCAAGTCCTCCAAGAAGGAAGAAGTATTCTCTCTGATGGCTAAGGAAGGAAAAGTTCCAAACAATTCCAACCTTGACCTATCAATACCGACTTGGTACCTCAACCTTCGACTACTATTATTCTTGAACCTACCCATGGGATCTTCTTCAATGATGGTCTCGGCCAAATTCGCTTCTTCAGAGCCGATCAGATCCCTCTCGCCGACAGTATCTTTCTCAGTGGAATTCTTCAAATAATCCATATGGGTGCCGTGGATCTCTACAAAGCAGTCACCGATGAATTGAAAAAGAGAAACTTTATTCCACAACTTCCATTTGAAGAATTTTAGCTTTTCTGTCTTTAAATTTCTTTGTACTTATTTTCTTTTTGACTTGTATTATAATCTTCTCACAAGATTAATACAAAGTATAATTTTATTTTAAAGTAAATAGTGTGTATAGTTCATTATTTCATTCTTTTATACTTGAAAATGTCGGATACTCTAAAAAATCCAAAAATAAACAAAAAGAATGGTCTACGTGAAAGAGAACCCAAAAGAGTAAGAACAGGGTCAAAATGAATTATTCATGTAACTTTCTCTTTTGTCTAAATATGGGATGTCATCATCAAATAGGGGGAGATTGTTCAAGGATTTGAAGATGACCTCCCCTTTTAGGTTTATAATTATGTATTTGTAAAATGTTGTACACCTTCATACTTAGATTATTTTATGGTTAATTGTAATAGCTTAGTTGTTCCTTAAAAGATCGGTGAATCGAAGACCAACCGAATTCAACATGAAGTGAGTCCACTGATGCAGATCAAGATGAACTTCACAAGAACTAAGCTACCTCTGCCGAAAATATGCAACATCTTCAGCAGACCACTCTTCTGTCGATTAGTTTCCCTGTTCGGCAAAAGACATCTCTGTCGATTCCTTCAATCGGCAAGGCCTCTGCCAAATCTTCGACAGCAGTTACCATTACCGAATTGTTCCTAAATTCGGTGATACCTTTTATAGCAAATCCTCTCGATTTGACTATACCTTTTCATTTCCAACGTTCTTTTGACAAAAGGAATGAAACCTTCTTTTGCACAGAGGATATTCACTCAAGTTCGGATCTGATAGAGACTTTCTTCAAAAAGATTTGTACCAGGTATATTTTATTGGGATATTGTCTTATCATAGTACAAAAGTTACCTTTTGTATTTTGATAAGTCACTTCAAATATCTCATAATTTATTGAATAAATCTCAAAGATCCACTCAACATATGACAAGTGTCCTTTGCATTCAATGCATTGGGTAGTATAAAAAGGGTGAAGACCTCCTCCATGCAACTCACACTTTTTAGCTAAAGAGATCTCAGTGTACTCCAGCAAAGTTGATAGTTATTTCTCTCATCATAGCTTTTTAATCTTTGTGTTTACTAAGTTGTGTTATAAAAGTTTCTAAGTGCTAGATTGTTAGAATAGTTTTACTGTTCTTTTCCGCAACAATCTTTTTGTTTTCTAAGTGTACTTCTTGATATTGTTTTTCAATAAAAGAATTAAAAATTAAGTGAAATATTTGAGTTTTGTATTCAACCCCCCCCCCCTTCTACAAAACTATTTTGCTTATAAGGGACCAACACACTTAGACCCTTAACTTAAATAACAATAATAAAACCCACCCCTAAACTTATAAAATATATTTATAAAACTCTCCTTAGACTCATAACACGATTTTGACACCTCCTACTTAGAATAAGAGAATCTTGACACATCGTGCTTCTAGCTTTTCTTTGTCGTACTTCTAGATTTGCTTTTTTGTGCTTCTAGCTTTGCTTTGTCGTGATTCCTCTTATACCTCCCTCAATTTAAAACCTTGGCCCCTAAAATAATTATGGGAAAATTGCATCTAAATGGAACCAACTTTGACCCTATTTCTATTTTGGGGAACCAACTTTTAAAATTATCATTTAAGGGTTTATAGCAAAGTTTACATTTATTTAAGGGTCTTGTTGACCGGTTGAATAGGTAACCAGTCATCTAAATATGACGTGGCAAATCATAAATTAAAAAAGTATTATGTGGATTATTAAATGGCGCCATATCATATCAAAAGTATTATGTGGATTATTAGATGTTGCCATATCATATCAATGTCATGTAAGCAACTTAAAAATTAAAGAAAAAAAGAGTTTTCTCCTAAATTAACTCCCCTGACACACCACGTAACCCCTTCATCTCCTCCTACCTTTCTTCTTCGTTGTTCCAACACACCCATAGACGTCCTCCATTTTTTCTGGCGACCTACCATCGCGCGTCCTTCTTCCTCATCACTGCAAACGAATCCACCACTATCCCTCCACATTTTTCTAGATCTCATCCACTACATCTCTATATCCTCATCCCTTCAAACACGACGGCCTCCTCTTATGTGACGACATCAACGCCGGTCTCGAGTTCATGGCCACAAGTTCGAAACCCCAACGTCGACAACGAGTTCACGACCACATGTTCTAAACACAATGTCGGTGTTCTTCTCCTTTCCCAATCACTTTTATATCGAAACTGAACCCCAACATTGGTGTTATCCTTTCCAAATTGCAGTAAATCGAGACCAAAACCCCAACAACGTCGCTATAAGTTTTTTTTAGATTTCTCAGTTTTTGATTTCTTTGTTTTAGATTTTAACTTTTTATTTCATAGTTTCACCTTAATTATTTGTTACCAACTTTTAATCCATTGGTATTATTCATAATCATTATCTGGATTCTAACTTCAAGATGATTTTGCTTTATTTATACTTGAATTATCAATAAAAACCTATTCGTTAAATTTGTAGTTCTTCATAAGTATGTTTGGGTGGTTATTGTGGGGAATGAAATAGAGCACACCTTAAGACTTATTTTGGGGTTCAAATAAGACGTCGGAGAAGAAGAAGAAGAGGTGTCGGAGTGGTTGCAGGGTTATTGGCGTTGAAGGTTTTTTTTTTTTTTTTGGGGGGGGGGGGTCTATGGTGCCATGTCTATAATTTTAGATTTTTTTATTAAATATAATTATGATATGTAATCTTAGTTGGCAAAATATCGGCGCCAAGTCACCCTTAACAGGTTGATAAGTTAACGAGATCCTTAAATAAATGCAAACTTTGCTCTAGACCCTTAAATGATAATTTTAAAAGTTGGTTCCCCAAAATAGAAATCATGACAAAGTTGGTTCCATTTTGATGCAATTTTCCCAATAATTATCACTTATAAAACAATCCTTGAACTTACACTATTGACAAAATTGGGTTATTACAGGTGTTCCTTAGTTTCTTATTTTCTTACGGTTTTCCCCTAAACCTGACCATATATATATATATATATATATATATATATATATATATATATAAAAGGAGAGAGAGAGAGAGAGAGAGGTTCAAGGAAAACATCAAAAAAAATGAAAAACTGAGGAACACCTATTGTTCATCTGTACGGTATGCACATGCACTTATAAGTAACTGAAGATGTTTCCTGGTTTCTATATATGCATGTGTACATGGTATATACATGTCGCATATTGAAAAAATTACTTATAAACTACTTGTATGTAAATGTGCATACTGCCAGATAAATGGTTACTAGGTTGTTCCTCAGTTTTTCATTTTTTACTTAATCGTGTGAGAATAGGAGTTAAGGTGATAAGTGTAATAAGGGATTTGGACCCCTGATCACTTTTAATTAGTGTTGGTCTATGTTAGATTAATATTGTATTCAAGATTAAAAGTGAGGGTCTGTATTGTCATTGTGTAATAGTTCAAGGGTTTGGTTGTAAAGTCAACAAATGTTGACTTAGTATAAATACTTAGTTTCCTTGTAATCTGTAAGTAGACAAGACACGCACAATTGAGAATCAGAGTTGGTAAGAACTCATATGCACTGAGAATACATATGTGAGATATGTGATTACATGTGAGATATATGACAATTGTAATATGGATGATTTGATCAATATAATTGTGTTCTTAATTTGTTTGTGTGATTAAATACTAGTAATTTGGGTCACAGTCTAATGGTTCAGATTAAGTCCTAAAATAACCCATGAATTAGCTTAGAAAAGAATTTTCAATTGTACTTCAATTAGGATTGATCAAAGGGTGGAGATCTCTTCTTACTCTTATTACGATAACTATTATTCTTACCGGAAACCCAACTATATATATAGGGTTAGGTTCTGATGAGAATAAGAGTTATTGTGAGAAAGTGAGAATAAAACTTTCATATACATTCATCTATCTTCAACGACCTTCATTTACCTATTTTTATCATCATGACTGAAACTTTAACAAATTCATGCATGTGAAAGTGAGTAAAAGTGAATATAAATGTGAAAATAAAGGTAGTTGAAGATAATTGAAGGTAGACGAATGTAGTTGAAGATACTACATGTGGTTGAGGGAGAATGAAGTTAGATTAAAAAAAAGTCAACTCATCCAAAGGCCAAGAAGTGTTCTCACCATTCTCACTGTAATTGTTATTCTCACATGATCCTACGTATATATAATTATATATAGGACAAATCAAATACAAACTATGGAAATTTTACAAACCATACAAACCAATCAATTAAGATATTTATAGAAATGTTGAAGGTTTATTTATTATGATTTGAATATTTATGGAAAATGATTATAGTTCATTAATTATAATAAACCCTTTATATTGATTTGTATGGTTTGTAACTTTTCCATGGTTTATATTTGATTGAGCCCCTCTCTCTCTCTCTCTATATATATATATATATATGTGTGTGTGTGTGTGTGTGTGTGTGTGTAAGGAATGTTTCATTTACAAACCATTCAATTCTAACAAACCAATCTTAGTCGTTCATCTAGACTAGTAAATATTTAATCCCATTTTGTTTCCTAATTCTAAAGCCATATTAGAATGAACCTTGTCATCTTCCATTGATAGTCTCAACCGTCGGATTTGTACATAATACATATAGACATCCGAAGTTCAAACACTTTAAATTATCTTCTTTGTCAATAAAAATAGGACCAATCCGATATATACTTTACATATCGGATTAGTCACTCAATAAGGTTTAATCCGCTGTTTTTTCAAAAAGGAAACAATCTCAAGAACCATTAGATTAAATGTCTTAGAATAAAAGTCACAATCCGATGAAAGCTTCTAAGTAACCATCGGATTGTTACTCTCATCAGATTTTATACTCCTTTGAATTATTCCATGCATTTAATATCCGACAAAACTATCCTTTATAAATGTCTAACTAGTAACTGTTGTATAGCTTATACTTCATAATAGACAAATAGGATTTTTATTTGTAAAAGTCTTATTACTATCTGTATTGTTCCAAGAGTAAAAAGCCTTCAGCAAAGTCGAAGATTAGTTGAAGAGTGGTCAGATTGTCACCAAAGCGGATTGGTTTATCATCTAGTCAAAAGAAGATCAATACAAGATACAGTCAGTATGTAGTCTAATACTACTACTGGCAAGCTGAATTTGAAGTGCAAACTTGGCCAACAAGTTTGCTTCACCAACTTTTCCTGACTTTCATCCTAAAGTATGAGAACATGCAAAAGCATGTCAGTTTAAGTATGTTCTAATGTATTATTTTAATATTTGTCATATTTTAATGTTCCCTCTGCATACAAAAGGATGAGAAGGGTTAACAAATGTCTATATTAACTCAAAAGGATGAAGTGAAAAGTACAAGCATGCATGGATATAAAATCCGACAGAGACACGTGTTAAAGTTGAAGGAAAGCATTTAATGCAATGAAGGCTATAAAATGACTTCTTTGTGTTAACTTGCAAATCCCCCATTTTGAAAGAACATATCTCTGTGATAGCTAAATAGTAAATTTGGCGTCAATATCTGAGAGTTATCTTAGGTGTCGTTTGTTTTTTAAGAGGTCTAAAGTCTGAAGTCTTAATTTAGCTATGATTAATAAGAGGTGATGTGTAAAAAGGTCTGAACGATTCAAACTTAAGAGTCATTAAGAAATTTTTTTAAAAAAAACAAACAACCCCTTAGTCTCTCAGATCTGAAAGAGAACATTATTTTTCTCTCTTTCAGTGTGTAAAGTTGTCCCCTCGTATAGTTTAGGATAAATGTGTTGCCTCCTAGCTTCCACAACATATGTGTAATTTTATGTTTGAAATAAACTAAAATTAAAAAGAGCAAATTTACTATGTTTGTATTTAAACCCTCCCTCTATAGACACTTTCTGTGTGAGTCATTGTGGTCTAGGACCAACATCCATATATATATATATATATATATATATATATATATATATAGGTGTAGTTTCATTTGGAAACCACCTTAATTTCGAAAACTATGGAAACTGTTGATTTCATTTGTTAAGTTAATGAAATTGTTTCATGAATTTGTAAAATTTGATAAATTGTTTTATATAATTCTTTTCTTAATGAAATTGTTTCATATATTTGTTTTTTTGCCGATTCCCTAACATCCACATCGGACTCTCATCTTGAAATTTAGACCGCTTACCATATAATTCAATGGTTTCCATACATCAACTTTCCCATCCTGTGGTAAACTGAAAACACAGTAGCACGGAGAGATCTACGAAGAAAATAATGATCTACAATAAAACATAGATCTATTATTTTTAAAGAATAAACAAAGAAAGTAGTAACCCATTGAGATATCGAACCTTCAGGGGAATGAATCAGGGAGAGATTGATCATGAGGAGAAGGAGAACCGGGGAAAACTCGATTCATAGAAATAGATCCAGTTGGGCGAAGGCAAAACAATCTTTTCTATAAAACAAAGAACCAAAATCCACCACCACCAATATAAAATATAAGGTCAAACAAATAAATTTGTTGAAATGTGGAGCAAATGGAATGTGAAGATCATCTTACCAGGAGCAGCCGAGACGAAACGAAATCAGTGAAATAGAAAATGGAGAAGGAGAGAGGAGATGGAATTTTTGAAATTTGAATACCCTTTGAATGATGAAGCGTGGGTGAAAACCTGAAAAAGTAACACGCAAGAAGGGATGGGCATTCTAAAAAAGCAACACGCAAGAAGGGATGGACATTCACAAAGAAACAAAGCAAGATGTCTGATTTTTTAAAAAGGATGGCAGATGCTTTCCTCTCATAGTGGTGGTGAGAATAAAATGACTGCATTTACAATTTGTACATTATGCTTCACGATTCACAATTCATAGTTTTTTAAAGTTACCTTGCAAAAAATAGTAGTACTCTATGCATTAAAACTTGTCTTTAAGAGATTTGTACATTTTATGCATAAAATGGTAGTAACATATGCTTTAGAAGTTGCACTTAAGACTTTTTTCCTAAATGCATATTAAGGTAGTATATATATATATATATATATATGTGTGTGTGTGTGTGTATATATGTTTTTGTGTGTGTAATATATATATAGAGAGAGAGATGGGTTGATACGAGAACAATATCTATTTAAGAAAACACGAGAATGACCGAGTACATACAAAATCATATATGATTCACGTACAAAATCATATATGATTCACACGACTTTGCTTGCAACTTAAGTCGCGGGCAAAGTCGCCGGCCGCGTCCATTTTTTTGGTTGTTAATGATAAATCATATATGATTTTGCACATGATTTGTTGTTTTCTTGTTTTTTTTAAATAGTTAACATTCTCGTTTGAACCTTCCCTTCTTTATATATATATATATATATATATATATATATATATATATATATATATATATATTTCCCTTCTCTATATATATAACTTTGAGAAGGTTGACACACATGACATCAATAATGTATGATACAGTGGAAGTCTATAATAACCATATGGTTCTCTTTGGACATGGACAAAGTTATAATTGATAAAAACTATAATATTAAAAAGAAACCTTCCAATAATCCAATTATTGATGATTCAGATCCGTGATTGTTTTATAATTGTTATCAGACTTTGACTTGCTTTAAAATTTTCTTTCCAATATGATTTAAAGTAATCCATACGAAAGGTCAGTTCAAATTAGGTTTTATGAAATGCTTGGTTATACCAATCTATTTAAAATTCAATTGTTAATTTGAACTTTTAATACAGTTCTATGGTGACGTAAAATGAACAATTTTATAAGACTCATTACATATATTCCGACAACAATCAGTTTTCAATCACTTTTCATTACATCATTTTTATTTATTTTAAAAGTTTGTGCATAAGCTTGAATACTTCTATTTTAATAAGTATTATGGAATCTAAGTTGACAATCAATGCATAATTTACATACATAAATTAGGATAAAAACACTCATCTTGACATAGATCCCTTTTTACAACCTAATTAGGTTTCTTCGTTGTAAGAGATTGAGTTAGAAATCAACAGCTGTTAGTTACTTAATGAATTAGGGGCTGAAAATGTCATCCTAGACCCTGCTTTAGGTATGAAAATAAATATCCGTACTCGTTGTGTAACCCGACAAAGAAGGGAATCTCTGCTCCATAACCTGCCAAAGTAGGGAATCTTCGCCCCATTAGGGTCGGATACCCGCGGTTACCTGTCACCTTACAGGTAAAATTTCCATCTCTAATTTTATTATAGTAAACATCGAAATTACAGGTTAGACATCATGTGCATCAACCTTACTTTGTTAGGTTATAAAGGTTTTTCTTTTTCATATGCAAAAGCTTGTACACATTTCTTCATAGCATAAGGTACGAATTGATTACTAAAGAAAGGTTTCAGCCTTTTGATGATGCATAAAGTTGCATGTTATATGATTCAAGAAGTGGGCATACATTACAAAAGGATTTAAATTGCAATACAATCAAAGTTAAGGGATGTAGCCTTCAAATAAAAAAAAGATAATGGCTAAATAATTTGTAGGTATAGGATATTCTACATTGTAATTTGATATGAATAAGAATTTTTTTAATTTATTAAAAAAAAAAAAAAAAAAAAAAAACTTTTTGATGCTTGATTTGAGTCTAAAATGATCTTACAATCGACATTAAGGCGTCGTTTACCAATCACTTCTCAGGTAAGTACTTAACGACTGTTAGATACCTTATCAGGTGAGTATGACAAGAACCGATAATGTTATTATGTAAGACGCATGGCAACAACCGAGGTTCTTACCTGGTAAGTGAGGGAGAAAACTCTTACGGGGCGTTTGGTTCGCAGGATTCCGATGGAATCTGAAATAATTGGAATGATCAATTCCATTGACCAAATTTCATTCAGCCGTTTGGTTATCTATGGAATGGAATTGAATTCCACACATTCCACCATTCATGGATTTGGTCATTCCATCACAATTGAGAAGAAATTCAATTCCATTCCATCTCATTCTCTAAAAAAGACAACTACCCTCATATTCCCTACTTGATTTACCCAAACCTATATTAACCTATGTCGACTACCGTTGATCTGGACCACCGTCGACCACCACCAATCTGAACGACCACCGACCACCGCCGACCGCCACCGGTCTGAACGACCACCGACCACCGTCGACCACCACCGGTCTGAACCGCCACCGACCACCACCGTTATAAACCGCCATCAACCCTCACCAATCTAAACCGCCGCCGACCACCACCGTTCTAAACCACCGTCGACCACCACCGTTCTAAACCGCCGTCGACCACCACCAATATGAACCGTCGTCGATCACCACCGTTCTGAATCGCCGCCAACCCTCACCGATCTGAACCGTTGCCGACCACCACCGTTCTGAACTGCCGCCGATCGTCACCGATCTGAACCGCCGCCACCATCACCGTTCTAAACCGCCGCCGACCCTCACCGTTCTGAACCGCCACCTACCACCACCGTTCTGAATCGCCGCCGACCCTCACCGTTCTGAACTGTCGTCGACCCTCACCGTTCTGAACCGCCCGACCACCACCATTTTGAACAACCGCCGACCACCACCGATCTGAACCGCCGTTTTGAACCACCGCCAACCATCACCGATCTGAACCACCGCCGACCACCACTTATCTGAACCACCGCCGACCACCACCGATCTGGATTGCTGCCGACTACCACCGTTCTGAACCGCCGCCGACCCTCACCGTTCTGAACCGTCGTCGACCCTCACTGATCTGAATCGCCTGACCACCACCGTTTTGAACCGCCACCAATCTGAACCACTGTTCTGAACCGCTGCCGACCACCACCGATCTGAACCGTCACTGACCACCACCGATTTGAACCGTCACTGACCACCACCGATTTGAACCATAATAGTTGGATTTCGATTTCAAAAAGGGTATTTTGGTTATTTACTAATATTTCATTCCAATTCCAAAGCTACATTATGTGAACCAAACAGACAGATTCCAATTTCTTTAACAAATTTCATTCCAATGTCTGTCAACCAAACAAGTGGTCAAACATTCTATTCCAATTCCTTCAAAGTCAAATTCCTTTGACATATTTCATTTCATCCAAAAACATTCTGCGAACCAAACGCCCCCTTAGTTAACGTTTACCTGGTAGGAGACACTTAGAAATAATTCCTTTTGATGGCTGATAATATTGCCTGATAACATGAGGGTGGGATTTCTGTTGATAAACGTTTACCCGGTAAGCATTTTTGTTAAATGACCCATATGTCTTTATTTCATTAGTCTGATCTAATATGATTCATGCAAAACACTAATACATGTAGGTTTTATAAGAGGTCGGGCCATGACAATCAAATTGAGCATGTTGATATGCAAACTTGAATTCGATTGAAATTTCTGACATCTGAATTCGAATTCAATGGATTTTAAATCAGTCCTGGAATTTGAATTCAATTGAGACATTACATGTGGATGGAAAATCTAAGCTAAATATTTTTCAATACGAAAAATATGCTTATGTACGTAATAGTTCAGTAACTGAATTTAGATTCAATACAAATCAGGATATTCAAGAAAAGAATGTTGATATTATAATAGAAAAAATAATTGATCAAATATCTAATCAGGGTCGTGATTGGGTCTGTTCAATAGTGTTCCACTGAACAGGGCCCCCCAAATTATTGGGGCCCAAATCAATCTAAAAATTATATATATGTATTTCCTATTCTTTTAAAGGCCCAACCCAATAATTGAACAAAATCTCATCCGGCAAAAGAAAGTTTCTAGGTCGTCTTCTAATCTTCATCATCATCGATCGAACTCCATGTCTAGACTCCAACTCCTCGGTTCCTACAATTTCTTTTTCCAATGGCACCATCGACTATTCAAATTCTGCATAGAAACATCAACTACATGTTTTTTTCTCAATGGCAACATCATCAATCAGATAATCACCAACAACTATATACACATCAAGTTTAAAAATCACAAACCTGAAATCTACAAGAGTGCAATCCATCCACCCACGATCCAATCTTCAGTTCTTCACTCTTCTTCGCATTCGATCTCTACTTCAAACATCGAGACTGAGTTCACATAACAAAGACATTGACTTTGACTTTGCTTATGTAAATTTCTAAAAATTGAAAACCACTGTTGGATATGATTAAATGATTAACTAATTTTGATTTTGTTTATTTTGTAATAACTAATAAAACTAATGATTTTAGTTGTTTTCCAATTTTGAGTGGTTAGTTGAATTTGCATTTTGCAATAATCCCAATTTTAAGTGGTTTGTTGAATAAATGAATTTACAGTAAGCCAGTTAGCCAAATAATAAATAATCCTAGTAGTGTTGTACAAATTTCATGCTTCAACCAAAGTTTTTTTAGTCTTTTAGAGTAGTGTGTTGAATTTGCAAAAAAGAGTTCACCCACTGTATGAGTTTCATGCTTCCAGCAAATACTTTTTAGTCTATTAAAGTGGGTTTTTTTTAACTCAAGTATCCATTAAAGTTATCATCATGATGCTATCTAGAAGAAATCTAATATAAATAGTCTAAAAGTACTACAGTTCTCTAAATTGGTTTTCACTAGTGATTGTTGGAGGTTTTTTAGAGTGGTTTGAATTTGTTTGTTGAATTTGCAAAAGAACTATACTTTGTTTGCTGAATTTGACGAATTTCGGGCTTCTAGCAGAGAGTTTTTCTTTTTTGCTGAATTTTATGACATTTTTTGTTGTTTTAAGCTGTAAGACTTTTAATATAATATATGATATAAATTTTTATAGATTAATTTTTTTTATTAGTTGTTCTGTCAATCTATGATCTTAATACAGTGTAACAAGGCCTCCAAAAATATTGGAATGACCCTGTATCTAATCGGGTTGGGATGCTTAAAAGATTACTTTATGTGATTGTAATAATTTTTCACATAGTAGATTTTATCTTTGTAAATCCATGTTTGGAAAAAAAAAGAAGTATAATAAAAAAATCAAAAACAATTTAGCTTATTTAGACATTTATATACAAATATGTATAATTACAAATTATTATAATTTTTATTTTGTTCAAAATAAGTATCATATTTTTTTTAATATGGAATTTTATTAGTTTTCACAGTTTACAATAAAAATTTAAATATCTCGTTACATCGTTCAGACACACAACTATTATCTATACAAACACACATGCATACATATTCAAATTCGAACCTAAACAATTAAAGATAAACTCAAACTCCAATTTATCAATTACAAATAACTTATTAATCATTGAACTTATAATTGATTGATCAGTAGTTTGAAAATTTCCGGGCCTAAATGTTGGTCTTGGGCCCTATTGAAATGACATTACAAAAAAGAAATTAATAAAATAAAATAGCAAAAAAGTGTGATCTTTTAAAAGTATAAATTCAATAATTATTTTTAATATATGTGTAAGGTCTTAGATACAAGTTCGAGGACCCACATCCAATGGAATGTAAATACAATTCATCTCCTTTATAATAACCGTAGGACCGATGCAATAAAGACGCATATTTGAATTCTTAGTTTAAAGTAATTCGTGCAATAGGACCCTCAATACCATCATTCTTTTTCAAACAACAGACATGACTCATTCATGTACAACTCAATCAGCTGAAAAGAACTTGACATATTTGTAACATAATTAAAACCTTAAATGATCATATTCTCTTTTGGTGGTAAAATAACTCAAAATATTTCTTTTACTTTGTTTCCATAAAAATATATCTATCTTGTTACAAGGTTTTTCACTTTGTAATTGTAAAAAAATTATTTTAAACATTTAACAATAACATGTTTAAAAGTTTCATTTAGCTTTTCACATAAAGAAAGAGTAAATTACGTTTTTCGTTCATGTGGTTTGTTAAAAATTGCTACTTTTGGGGTTTGTCCCCGTGGTTTGCAATTTGTTAATATTTTCATCTTTAGGATTACCTCTGTTAAAGTTAAAAGCCATTAAATTAGGGACATTTTGGTTCTTTTATCCTTATTTATTTATTATTATTTTATTAATTATTATATAATGTGTATATATATTACACATGATTTCTTCCATTGATGCAAAACCCTAAAATCACATGGTTTTTTGGGTCTCTGTTTTGGGTTTGGATTTTTGCCACAAGTGGGTTCCTACGTCTAGAGGCCGGTGACGACTACATTGCATCCTTGTGTCTAGAAGGTTCTTTAGATCCTAATTTTGTGAAGGGAAAAAATGTTTTATACCTGATTTAGACCAAAAATATAGTTGAACATGTTTGAGATGGAGAGATATTTATGGGTTTGCATAGTTCTTAGTGAAAGCTTTGTTTCGACATACTGCTCGTATAAAATGGAGTTGATATGAATGAGAAATTAATCGTCAAAGTAATGAGTAGAGGATAGATGTTGGGATGTGAGAAGTGCAAATGAGTTTGTCCCGTATTGGTGGAAAAGTGAAACTTATATGTGTTTATAAGTGATTCCATGGTTGATCTGATGCATCTCGATTCATCTTATCTTGGTGCATCTCATCCTAACGTGCGTCCATTTTTCATCCAAACGGTTGATAACCACTTCTCACGCTTCTCACCGTTAACTCAACTTCTCACCGGAACCCAACCATATATATATATATATATATATAGAGAGAGAGAGAGAGAGAGAGATGACTAATCATTTGCAAACCTCTCGAAGGTTGCAAACCTTACAAACCATTCAAGATTATCTATTTTTGGTTTTTATCTCCATCACTCTCTCTCCACCCCCTCAATTATTCAGTCAACAATTGCATCTCTTTTCTCCACATTCAAGTACTCCGATGGCCTAACCGTCATCGGAATCTCTTTCTTGTAACACCTCAGGCTAACCGTACAAGATATTGTCCGCTTTGTCCACACACCTAGACTCACGATTTTAAAACGCGTCTGATAGAGGAGGTATCAAGTCCCTTATAAGGCAACATTCGGTTCCCTCCCCAACCAATGTGGGATCTTACAATCCACCCCCTTGGGAGCCCAGCGTCTTCGCTGGCACACCAGTCTGGTTCCCGGCTCTGATACCATCTATAACATTCCAGGCTAACCGTACCAGATATTGTCTGCTTTGTCCACACACCTGGACTCACGGTTATAAAAAGCGTCTGATAGAGGAGGTATCAAGTCCCTTATAAGGCAACATTCGTTCCCCTCCCCAACCAATGTGGGATCTTACATTTCTTCACCATCATCTTTTGCGAGGCGATGTCATGGATTTTTATCTATTACATCACGTCTTATAAATCACTGAAATCCTCCATCGACAAAGCCTCTAAGAAACTCAAAACCATGAAAACCGTTCAACTGTCACCACTGCCCCCGAAAATCGAAAACCAAAAAAATAGATCCCGTCCAACCCCCCCCCCCCCCTAAAAGAATCCAACAGAGATTTATCTCTCTTCAAGTTCAAATCTGGTGGCATCGTTGCTCTAGTTCTATTTGTTGTGTTAGGTTTCCTGAACAATCTATTTGAAGGAAAGGCGGTTGCGAAGTTGCCATTTGTGTCGGCAAGGATTGTTGAGAAGACGAGTCACAGAGGTTTGCAGTAGGACGAATTTGTACTTCTTATGTTCGATAGTATCATGAAGAATTTACAGAAGTTTTTAGGGTTTTCACCTCCTCGTGGAGCTGTCGGCGCCAGTTTATTTTAGATTCACGATGTTGCCAAGACCAAAAATGTTATTCGTTTGATTTGGTGTTAGTATTTTTTTTTTTTTTTTGTTTGATTTGGTGTTAGTCCTTTTTCTACACATATGAAACGTTTTTATAAATCGTTTTTTAAAAAGTTAATGTTCCATTTCGTAAGTAAAACAACACTAAAAAAATTAGGATAATAGAAAATGTTATTGTTTCTCTCTCACACACACACATATATATATATATATATATATAGAGAGAGAGAGATGTGGTTTCATTTGCAAACTACATTAATTCTGCAAACTTTGCAAACTCATCTCTACCATTGATTTCATTGATCAACGGTTGAAAATGAATATGAGTTATTTATATTAAGGAAAAAAACCAATTAATACACCCTACCTAAATTAGAGTTAAAATGGGTGAAATAGTCAAACGATGTTTTTGAATTATCATTTTTCAGTTTTTTTTATTTTCGATAACAATTATTATATGTAATATTTTTGCTAACAATTTAAATATTTATTTTTTTGTTCATATCTTTCTAGAATTTTTTTCTTCCATTTTTCATATTTCATACTAGTGTTTCATGATTTCATGAATGAAAGAACTTGTGATTTTATTGTTAAGATTTCATGTTTCATACTCGTATTTCATGATTTCATGAATGAAAGAACTTGTGATTTCATTGTTATGATTTTATGTTTCATTAATGTTTCCCAAAAGAAACAGGTGAAAAAGATTTCATCAAGTTTGTTAATGATTTCACGTTTCATTAATGTTTCCCAAATGAAACAGGTCAAACAGATTTAATCAAGAACAAATGTTTCATTTTGTAAAACAAAATCATGAAACGTTTGCTCCAATTGGTTAAGTTTTTACCATCCAATGGAAAAACCATGTACATATATACCACCAACAAAGAGTTAACGGATATTATATTAAAAATAATTCAAATAATTCAAATATTGGATATTGATTTTGCATAGAATTAAACATGGTCAAAACAATTCTCCTCCAAATGACTTAGAAAGGGATATTTATTTTAATTAATAAAAAAATTGTTTCATATTATTACCATAATAATCATGGATAACATTGATTGGTGAATATTATGATAATAATAAATACTACAACAAATAAGATGAATAATTACCATATATATTACGGAACTAGATAAAATACTATTACGCCCTTATCAATTAAAAAGAAAAAGAAAAAAAAAGAAATTTATTGATTGGTCAATGTTAGTTTCCAATGTTTTTACTCTTAGATAGGTTTTCAAGTGATCCATCACACACACACACACACACACACACACACATATATATATATATATATATGTGTGTGTGTGTGTATGTATCACCGCTACATCCTCATCCTCAATAATGTCCCACTAGGGTTGTCCTTGGGGAGAGCGGACCGAGGGCACACCCAAGACCCATAAGAAATAGGAGCCCAATTTTTTTAGAATATATTGGTAGTTATGTAATAACTTGGTAAGTATTTATATATTTTAAATATTATATATATATATATATATATATATATTAAAGGGTGTTACATGTGAATAGTCTTATTTTAAAGGTCTAAGTTGATATTTTTTAGTTTCTTATAAAAGGTGTCATCACCTAGTGTGATTTCAAAAAGGTGTTAGATAAAGAAAAGTTAGTGTGTGTGCTTTTGGGAGGAAACGTTCCACTAGAAAGAGTTAGGGTTTGAATGCTTCTTTGGGATTTTGTCAAATTAGGTAAGTCCTCCATTTTTTTCAAGTTTAAGTTTACTCTTGAGTTTTGGTGATGTTGTATAATATTTCAAAACTTTTTACCATAAAAAGAAACCCAATCCATGGTTGGTATAGGTGGTATTAAGTGTTCAAATTCTTTGTGAAATTCACCATTTCATAATATGAAGTTTATTCTTCAAGTTTGAAACTTTATGGTATGGATTTATTTATTTTTTATTCTCAAAAAAGGATGAAAAAAAAATGTAATAAAAACCATGGATTTTGATTATAAGTTTGTTGTGAAAACGTGACGGTTGGAGATAAAGGGGTTGTTTTTTTTTTTTTTAAAACCTCTTAATAGCTCTTAAGTCTGAATCGTTCAGACCTTTTTACATATCACCTCTTAATAATCATAACTAAAATAAGACTTCAGACTTTAAACCTCTTAAAAAACAAACGGCACCAAAGTGTTTATATACGATAAATGGGCATTCAAGATTTGGAAGTATTTAGTTTTCGTTTAATTTAGAATTTTGGTTTGGGTTAAAGTATGTGGATTGTAATCGTGCTTCATTATTCAGATTTGCGTTCGGTTTCGATCTCTCGTATCGGTTAATCGTTGTATTTTCGTATATCGTAATCGAGGTGAGTTTTCTTTTAACCGTTTATGAACTGAAATGCATTTATCTCTATATGTGGTTATCGTTTTAATTGTTGTATATTATTGGTACGATTGATTTACTATAGATAATTGTGGATATTTATTATATGTGATTTATTATTATCGCATGTAATGTAATTATTGATTTGTGGATTTAAGGGACTTACACAATAGAAGCTTGTGTGCGTATGAGATTATAATGGTCCGTGCAGGGGAATTATAGATGTATATTTTTGGCCCACGAATAAGTTTCGTGTGGTGAGCCACTGCCGATATTGATTGCTGTCTTATCGGAGTGTGCGTGTTATTGCTTGCGAATATGTTTCATGTAGTGAGTCATCTTTGATATTGATCGCGGTCTTATATGGGTATGCGTTATTTTGAATAACGACTGTTGTGTTTAGTTGCCTTGGAGGGATGTAGTGCTTGCGGGTCTACGGAGTGATTATCTGATTTAAAGATTTTCATTTTATATGATTTATTGGACTGTTCACTGGCAGGGATTTCCTCACTAGACCATTTGGTCTAACCCTCATTTTGCTTTCAAAATATGCATTTCAGGACAAGCGCGTATAACTGAAAAAGGGAAAGGAAAGTTGTGAGCTTATATGTTTACCTGACTATATGTGAAGCTGGCAGAAGTTATCTGGAAGTTCTTTTTGAATATTGCCATATAGATGTTATGTGTTATGACAATTTAGCAAAAAGTTAGTAGTGACTTTTGATATATTTGTACAATTTTGTATCGGAAGACCACATTGTATCTTGTATGTGTTTGGATATATGTAAATTATGTGATGTTGTTATGTGAATTATGCATGTTATTACAAGTTCAAAAAAATTAGTAAATGAAAGAGATAATTTTTAGTATCTTCTAGGATCCAAAATCAATTTAATATTATATTAAGGGCCCAAACATGTATTAATTAATTATATTGAAGAAGAAAATATGTAAAAAGTTAAGTGGTCGTTTATTTTATAGTATTATTTATTGTTTTTTTCTAAGTTTTTTTTATCTAGTATCAATTTCTAAAACTACTTGCATATAAAATCTTGATATGTTCGTTATCATTCGTCTCCCATTTACTTTTTTGATTATTCCATCCGTACGAATTCTACTTTTGTATTAGAATATAGTCGATTTCTTGTTAGTAATTAAAAAAATCATACCTTTTGAAAAAATTAAACCATATGAGACGTTCCAACTTATATATATGTTTAGAATTTCAAAGCTACCTTTATCTTTTCATACATTATTTCTTCCTTATTACGTAATATTAATTAAATAAATCTTGAGTACTCTCTTATCTCTAAAACAATAATAAGATCTCAAGTTATAACCAACATGGGATTTTGATTTTAAGATTGATTGTTTCGAAAAAGTTTATTTTAACCCTAAATGTTTAAAACGGTGATGAAAATGAGATGAGATGAAAACTCAACTGATTTATATGAATTTACATAAAGTGTTACTCCAAATAGTCAACATCGTAACCTAAAATGATGTCAATCTATATATTAAAAGTATATCAATGGACGTTTTTGATGGTGGAACGGATTGACAATGCTATGTAAAAATGATACGGTAGAAAAATATTAACTTGGAAATAATTATTGATTGATTTTGCATCTAGAAATACTCGAAAAAACAGTTTTAGGTGAACTATTAGTATTTCTTGAATTCAATGTTATTTCTGATGATAAAAACAGTATATTGGAGATATCTTCGTACTTATTAAGGGTCATTTCTATATCTCGTCGAGAGTCTATAAAATGTTATAAACGAGCATGTGTCCCACTGACCTCCCTTTGCATATTATAAAGTGTTACGACGAAACATAGAAATTATATTTTATTTTTATTCTGTAATAAAACTAGTGAAAATGAAAAATACCATATGAGTTCATGAATCCTAGGTTAAGGTCGTTAGAGTAAGGAACCCACTCCATAATAAAAATAAAACCACAATAATAATAATAATAATAATAATAATAATAATAATACTTTTATTTACTTCATTTTGAGGTACCCAATCTGAATTTTCATACAACCACGTGGACGGGATTTGTAATTTACTCAATTAACAATAAAGATTTTTTTAAAGAAAAGGTAAAATACCAAAAATGCCCCGACTTAACAGAATTAATTATTTCAACGGAGTCCGTAAAAGGGTCAAAAATAACAACGAATGAATTACAAACTATAAGTACAATCAACGAAAGCATCAAGACAAGTAGCAATTTTTTTACAAGCCACGTCTCTTGGTCTTCCCCACCACGAGGCTCAATCGGACCAGACCACCCCCATGTTAAACTTGGCCTTTCTCCACAAGCTGGTGGGACCAAACCCTCCCCATAATTGACCAGGGCCAGACCCTGTTCGATGTGCACCCATAGGTCCAACCCAGACCCATAATGTGTATTTACATCCACTACCTATAAATATATCTTCACTCTACTTTTTGACGACAGATGTCAGGTCTGCAACTCGGTTTATCTGCTAACGAAAATCACGACAGAATTCCGACCTCAATGGCCATAATCCCGTAAATTAAAACCAAACCAAATGTACTCAGTATATCTCACCCACCAGAGTGGAGTTAAGGATATGATACATCATGTCAAGTCAGGAACGTTGCGCGTTTTCCAGCCTCATGTGTTTTGTCACGGTCAACCGAATGGGTTTGGATTTTTATTCGTTAGGTACAACGAGACGATGCATGAGACGGACCCGAATGAGATATGTGCTAAGAAATGGACAGCATGAAATGAATGACAACCCTCACCACCCATAACACCAACATCACCCACCCCACCTATCCAGCCAAAGGAAAATGACACAAAATTCAGATCATAACCATATGCAACTCTCTATTATGAATCCTGCTAATTTAAACCAAGAAAACCAGTTTGAGATTTGCATAAAACAAGTGCAAATCTCCGAAATTAAGCACAAAATCGCGGGTATTTGAATCTTGAAACTTATAAAGAACAATGAAGATTTTGAAGATTTCTCTCTTTTTCATTTCAAAGAATTGCATTAAGGAAACAAAATTAATTCGATATCTACAAACCTCGCCTTTTCATCCGTTCTTTTATCTGGTTGAAATCGGGATCTAATTGCAAAAACTGCTGCGATTCCCCTACCGTTTTTCGCTTCCTAACATCCGTCAACGAATCCTGAACTTCTTCCGCCTCTGAATTTAAAGGAAAGAAACAGAATTCTTTACTTCTTGAACCCGAGTCAACATCATCGACACAAATCAACTCTTTTTCGTTACTCGAAACAGGACCCAACCTGAGAGACAAGTCACACTCTGCCAATTCGGGTCGAGATTCTTTCTTTGAACTGGTGTCATCTCTATCAAATGGGAACAATCTTTCGGAACAACCCTTTTGAAAAGAAGGCTGGAAAACCGGCGTGCCAACGATTATATCGTTCGAGTTTTGGTGGGTACTGTGAAATCCCATCTGGGGTACTCGCGGTTGAAAATGGAAACCATGGTATAACGGATAACTCGAAGAAGCTCCATTCTCAAAAGACACCATTTTTCTTGGCAAATTTTCGAACGAGGGACGATAAAAGGTGGAACCAGAAGGGGTACTCTTGAAATTCGGCCTTAACTCATTAGATTCGGAAAATGTATGTGTTCGATCCACGGGTCTCTGAACATTCGGGACGTTAAGATTTCGAGCATTCGTAGCAGTGGCCATGGTTCTAGTTGGTGTAGGACCAGAATCTTGGTTTCTTGGGGTTAAATAGCTTCTGGTATTACTGTTTCTTTGGCTTCTTGATGATCTTACAGGGACACAACCCAAATTAAGGGCAGCTGAACACCATACCAATACAAAAAAAATACCAACTATAAACACAAATTCGACTTCCGAAATCGGAAAAAACCCGAATCGAATAGAAAAGATTTTCATACAACAAAGATTGGTTTTTTCAAACCACAAGGGTTGTGGCGTACTGGTTAACGCCCTGGCGTACTGGTTAACGCCCTGGCGTACTGGTTCGAATCCAGGCATACACAAATTGTGGCCACTGTGGTTTGGCTGATGTGTTACGATCATAATGGGATTAGTCTAGGCATAGCCTAAAATGGTTTTTTCAAGAATGTGAGAAAATGGTGTTACCTTCAACACAAGGGGGTAAAAGTTCACCAGTTTCCATGCTTTCATCTTTCCTGATTATGGTATCAATGGCATCATTCAAACGATCCCACAATGTTTCCGGGTCAACGTATTCGGCCTAATTTCAATTACATGATTTAGAAGATGGAATCAAAAACATGTATTTACAATTCAAAAGAAGAAGATGGGTACCTCAGAATTGGCTTTGGAGTACATGATTTCTTCTGATTTCAACACAACCAAAGGCAGCTTCTCTTGCCATTCTCTGTTCTTTTTAGTACCAGGGGTATGGTTTTCATGTACGACCCTGATCAAACACATGGTGTGCATTATTTCAAAAAAAACCAATTTATAAAGAAAATCAAAAACTTTTGAACAAAAAGTTTACCTAAAAATCTGTTGTATGATGGAACCTCTAATGGGTTGATGCCTATCACTGTGCCAAGATCTCTTCACACATTCAAATGGTCTTGGCCCAGGCCTTGGCATCTTCAACAAATCAAGAAACACAAAAGAAAATAAAATTGGGGGAAAAAGTTTCAGTTTTTTTGAAGCGAAAGATAACCAAAATTGCTACATGGGTGTTGAAATTGAACTGGGTATCACCCTAAATTGACTATATAAAAAACAAAAACCCCAACAATTGCTGTCTAAACTTGTAAACTTAAAGAGAAAGAGAGAGATATAGAGAGAGAATGAAAGATGCTTCCCTCTTTTTGAACAATTAATGGGTCACCAATAATTGAATTGAGAAAGTAAAGAAATCAGAAATGTGATGAAAACCCCACACTGAGAAACAAAGGGAGATAACAGAAGAAGGAGCCAAAATCAATATCAATGAAGTGGGGAAGATGGGGGGTGAGAATGGTCAGGTATATGGAGGGCAAGATCAAAGACACCTTTTCATCTGGTTTGTCAATTTAACATGTTAATGGAAGAAGGAATCTTTTTTTTTTTCTTTTTTTCTTCCTTCTAAAAAGGGTTTTCCTTTTTTTTTTCTTTTTCTTTTTTTCTTTCTTCTTCTAATCAAACACTTTTGAATTATGTTTTCATAAGATGTAACAAATGAAAGTGGTTTTTAGCTGATTATGGTACAATCATTGCTCCAACTACACTCATTCTCTAATAATTTTTCTATAAATATTTATAATCTTTTTGGTTACTTTTTCAAATTGTATTTTAGATATTTATGCAATACTAAATAATTTTATTAAATCATTATTTATTTATTTTGAAAAAAAAAAGATTATAATTCTTTTTGTTTTTGTTAAAATTACAATTTTATCCATCTCAAAATATTCTATAAGTTTTTTAATGGTTGAATGTATATAAAAACGAATTAGGACCATTTAAACTAGAGTTGTTAAAAACTATAAATATAGAAGAACAATATTACTATTATGATTTAAACATGATTTAGAAAACAATCCATTGATATATAACTAGAAGAGAAGAGGAAGCTTGGAAACGATGTTCTATTTTGTATTATGAAAAAACATCTTAGGTACAAAGGAAAAAGAAGAAGAAAAGAAAAATGTATTACAAAATACATAAAAACATAACTAGTCCTTGAACTATAGGAAACGAAAGAGGCCAAACCCGCCACCAATGAAAAAAAAGTCGAGATGACAAAGAATGAGACAGACTAAACTTGGAAACAAGATCATGAAATGGGCCACTAATGAGCTTTAGTGCCGAATGATCAGTGGTAGAAATGTGAAGAAGTTGAAGTCTTTTGTACTACATGTTGCCGAATAAAGTGGCAATCTATCTCTTTGTGTTTTGTTTGTTCATTATTTATGTCATTGTGTGCAATCAACACTATGATTGTCGCACCAGAGAGCAGTAAAAGAAGATTGAGTAGCATCCATATCAAAAAGAAGCCAATGGATCCAAATTAACTCCTGAGTGGCATCAACTAACGCACGATATTCAACTTCCATGCTAGATATGGTTGTCAAGAACCGTTTCTTGTTATGTCAAGAGATGAGTTTGTCATCGAGAAAGAAACAGTAGTCATAGAACAATTACATAATGAGCTTGACAAGGAGCAGCCATGGACTGACTCACAATGTGGAAAACATATGCAAGATCCGTCAAGTTGACGTACAAAGTCGGATCACGAATGAGTGGTCCAACACCAAGAGCAAGATGAAAATTGTACTCAATAGGTGTAAAGGCAATCTTACTGCCAGAGATATTAGCACGAGATAAAAAGTCGGACATGTACTTTACCTAGCACAAGTAGATACCTGACCGAAGTGTCTGAGAGGACCTCAAGACCAAGAAAATAGCAGAGAGCACCAAGATCCTTCATCTCATAGGAGGAGCTGAACAATGATTTTAGGTGAATGATGGTTGTAATGTCACTTGTTGCGATGATCAATGACATACAACAAAAGAAGAGTGATACATGTTTTAGTGGTACGAGTAAAGAGCACAGAGTCATAATGGCTATGATAGAAGCCCAATGAAAGAATTGTAGTGCTGAATTTATCAAACTATGCATGAGGTGCCTATTTGAGACCACAAAATGCCTTTGCGGTAACCTGCATATGAAACCCTTAGAGAGATCACAATTAAGAAATACGTTTTTGACATCCATACTACGAATGCCAACAATAGCTAATAGGCTTCACACTGATGTAACCTGAACACCAGATGCACAAGTTCCCTTTTATCTTCGTATTTATCATTGTTATGCTACTCTCTTATTTCAACATGAACACTCCTCCTATATGGAAGCTTTACCAACCCTTTTTAGTAGCAAGCGATTAATGAAAGGTCCCAAGCCCTTCAGTATGCTCAAACATGGTTCCTCCCCTAAGGGGAAATCAGTTATCAGTTGCAAATGAGTTTACAAAAATCAAGAGGTTTTAGACACTGTTAACAAATACCAAACAAAGACTAAACAACAAACAAAAATAAACAATGGTACTTAGAAAGGCTATGAAGGGACTATCAAGTGGGAAAACAAGTAGCAAAATACAACTGAGTTATGCTAGACTTTCGATTAGGTTTGATTAAAAATGTGACATGATTTCTGATATAGGTTGAGACATAGATGAAGTCATAGTAAAATAAAGATGATATACATGTAGATATTTGATACCATGATATGATCGGAACCTAACTTAGACATCAATGGAAAATGAGGAGGGAAGAAGAACCCGGAACCAATGTTTTCGTTTGTGTTATGAAGTCATCTTACGTACAAAGAAAGAAGGAAAATATACGAATTAAGACATACATAAAGACATAACTAGTCCTTGCATTATGGGAAAATACAAAAGGGACCAAAAACGGACAATTACAAACCCAATGAATCCTACACAAAATAAAGTCTGAAAATGGTAAGATGTATACAAATCTTATCTCTGTCTCGAAGAGTAACTAGAAGTCAACCATCTAAAAAGCAACATTGGGTAACTCAAGTAACATTTCACTAACAAGTGTTAATATGATTGGTGATCATGGGTTCAAACCTCACACAATTGTTCAATAAATAAAATAAAAACAAATGTACCATCAAGGGGTGCCAATATGCTTGTTCTTATCAACAATTCTATATGATCCTTTCACCCAACCAAGGTAGCATTTGTGGTTCAAACACACAATATGCTTGCAACCACTTGATTTTGTTGCAAATTTTCCATCTTCCATTTTGTTGCATACAACACCCGCCCGACTTCCTCTCCTTCCAGCATTTCCCGTCTTTGAAATGTTGTCATGAGATGAGTTTCGGACAGAAGTCTCGAGAGAACGCTGAACTGCTTGAAATTCGACAACAATTTTCCTTTACGTACTTGGTTCATCTATGGGGGTTTCAATCTTTTCCTGTTTGTTTCAGCACAATAAATGGAACAGAATCAAGTTCTCGAAATCTTGAAAATGGTTCATTTAATTCAAGACCATGTTCCGTGGCATTTACATCAACACGGTGGGCACTTAATCCTTCCCAGAATACAAGGTAAAATGAAAAATGGACACCAGTTCATAAAGGGGAACAAACTCTTTCTTTTCATTTATACAGTTTTCTTACATTCTCCATTTTGTGGGACCCACCCCCGTTTCTCTCATCAACTAAGTGGCTGTTTGTTTGAGACTTACGGAGCTACAGAATGGTTCTTACCACATATTCATTCAAACATCACTCAACGGAGGTTGGTTGTTTTTTCATCCATATGGGTCGTCAAATTTGTGTACTTTCTGGACAAGTATTCTTGAACCACAACACTGTCAAAGAAGTTCACATTTTCTCATGTTTTTGTTTCTATTTCATTCTGTTATTTATGTTTATTTCTCATACTGTTGCTTCTATGTTCTTTTCTTATTGGTTTATCATTTGTACCTAATGTAGTAATAATATTACATCTAATTTTGTAAAAAATTATCTAAGGTACTTTTTAATTTTAATATAATAAAATTAAACACAAATCTAATATTCATTTTATAGATTTAAACTTATATAGTTTTTGTTTTCTATTAAAGTTCATGGCACATTTTTTATGTCATTAGATCCAACTTCCGACTTCCTGTTTCATCCATTATCACATCTTAATTTCCTCTCGTACAATAGAATGAAATATGATTGAAAATGTTAAAAACGATGTTAAAAAAACAAGAAGACTTGAGAAAGATGAGCCAAAAGTACCTTCCAAATATGAACTAATGAAAGAATCGCCTGCGACAACGAGAAGACCCAAGCTCTTCATACTCGGTCTTTGTGACACACATTGCATCAAAATCCGGACTAGACGCCAAAAGCGACCCCCCTCGCCAGACGCCCAATATAGGGCTGCACACATAACAAAATTTGTTAATAAGTTCTTTTGTTGGGAAGTCATGGAAGAGTAGCGAAGTTTTGCAGAAAAATGATATTATTACTCTTCTTGGGTTGTTATTTTCACTTGGTACACATCTGGAACAAGAGGGCGTAGCTCATTTTCCCTGCAGCCAAATAAACCGAATCAAACTTGAGGCCCAATGAACTTGAGGAATAGATTCAAACATGAGGCAGGGCAACGTGACACTTACAGTCTTTTGGCAAAACCTGGAAATAATGTGCTTCCGCCGGTTAAAATGATACTGCACAAGAAGTTCCACAAGAACTAGATTTCAGACATGCACATGGACAACATTTCAAATTCTTTTTTTCCTTGGGGTACGTTTGGTAGGCTAGACAGGACGAATGTTGTCCCACGTTTGACACAACATTAGAATGGACAGGACCTAAGTGGGACTACTAAAATAGGTGGAACAAAAATTTGGGAGAACACAAGATTGGTAACTTTTTTTTTTGAAAGGGTATCCTAGGCACAACCTAGACTAATCCCTGGCAATTTTTGACTGTTAAAGCGACAGCCCTGGATAAACCCCAGTGGCCACAGGTTGCATACGCCTGGATTCGAACCCGGGGTGGATGGGATATCCCACCACATCCCCCACAGGCCTTAACCAGTACGCCACAAGCCTTGTGGTTCACAAGATTGGTAACTTATTAAACTACCCGTGTCAAATTAAAACCCTAACACAATTCTTTCACCAACCTACCTCACTCACTCTTGCCCGTCCAGTCCACTCCTGCTTGCGTACCAAATACACCCTTAAAAATAAGTAAAACGCAAAATATGGGGGACCCTCATGACATCTTTCAATTTCTTAGATGAGTGAGACCCAGAAAACGAATATATTAAATGACCTAATGGATAGCAATTACCACATAAAAGAATAGAAGTTTCTCTCTTTGATCAATCAATACTGTAACATGCAACACTACCTTACACCCGCCTACCTCATTCTAGCCCGTCCAGTCCAGTCGAATCCACTCCTGTTTGTGTACCTAATGCACCCTTAAGAAACAAGTAGAAGACAAAATATAGGGGACCCTCATGACATCTTTCATTCTCTTAGATGAGTGAGACCCAGAAAACGAATAAATTAAATGACCAAATGAATAGCAATTACCACATAAAATAATAGAATGCTACTCTCTTTGGTCAATCAATACTATAACATGCAACACTACCTTTCACCCGTCCATCCAGTCCACCCCCGTTTGCGTACCAAACGCACCCTTAAAAAACAAGTAGAAGACAAAATATGGGGTGCCTTCATGACATCTTTCATTCTCTTAGACAAGTGAGACCCAAAAAAAGAATATATTAAATGACCTAATGGATAACAATAACCACATAAAAGAATAGAATGCTACTCTCTTTGATCAATTAATAATATAACATGCAACACTACCTTTCACCTGCCTACTTAACCGTCGTCCATCCAGCCCAGTCCCGTTGGGTACCAAACACACTCTTAAAAAACATATAGAAGGCAAAATACGGGGGACCCTCATGACATCTTTCATCCTCTTAGTTAAGTGAGACCCATAAACCGAATATATTAAATGACCTAATGGATAGCAATTACCACATAAAAGAATACAATGCTACTAACTTTGATCAATTAATACTGTAACATGCAACACTACCTTTCATACAACACAGGATGAAGATGAGGGTGGCAAGAATTAACAGCACGGACAATACACTCCGCCAATCCAGCTTGGTTCATTCCTGCATTTATTCACAATCGCATGACAACTTTTAACTGTAATAACCTGAAGGATGTCTTCCCTGTCCAATAGATTATATCAAAGCAACACACACCCAAATCAGCAGGACGGAAGATCATCTCGGGGACAAGAAAGCGTTCATTGCTCAAGCTGAATTCCTGTTTTTTGATAAGCAAAGTGCTATTAAGTGGTCTAATCAATATAAAACTAATCTTCAGACAAAGTGTAGAAAATAGAATACATTTTTCGTAAGATCAACTTTATTCCTTTCTGATGGTTTGCTTTTAACTTCCGTTTGATCAGCTTCCTCAGTTCCTTCCGAGTGTGGAAGTTCACCATCCTCAGATAACTTAAGAAATCTTTGTGCTTCAACAGGGTCTTTTATGAAACCCTTTGTATGTGTGATACCATCAGGAAGCACATATGTGCACCTAAAGTAATTGTCACTTCCACGTCTCCTGTAAATAACATAACAAAACAAACATCGCATGATGAAGAAAATGCATATGGTATCAATAAGAGAAAGATTCAGTACATGGTTCATATACCCTGATGAAAATTCATTCGAATAATACATAGGAATAGGTACATTGATTTTACAACCAGAAATTCAAGAACTTACAATTTGACTTTTGAAGTCAAATTTATTGCATTCAAAGTCAAAATTGATATGGGTAATGCTGAACAGAATTACACCAAATGTTCTCTAATCATAGAAAATGTTATATAACATGAAATCAAGTTATCAACTCTCATTAATTATGAAATTGAAGTTAATCACTTTGACCTCAAAAGTCAGATAGTGTATCTCTATTTGGGAAGTATTATAAAAATGTAGAATGTCATGAACAATGTTATTGCATAGGAACACAAACTAACTGCATCTTGTATCACAAATGATCTACCAAAATAACCCAAATTAACCAAAAATGAATCAAAATTAACAAACCCTAATTACATTGTTGCAGAAACTCACAAAGAATAAACCTCTTACCTAGCGATCTGCAAATCGCGAGCAACATCGGTTGAAACAAAGCATAATTTCTCCTTGACATCATCCATCAAGAAAGTCTCATCCATCACATTGATAGACCGATAACTCACCAATTCCTTCAAGTAATTCGTCAACGCCTTCCCTCCCAAATCCATCCTCTTAACGCCATAATTCACCGTGAAATTCTGAAAAACCGGCGCCGCGTGAGTGAAACTAAACCCTACGTCCACCACAAGGCTACACTGCGCCTTCGACACGACGTCGTAAGGGCGTCTACTGGCCTCGTACAAGTGAACCAGAGACGGTGAATCGGAGACGAACAATGACTTAAAATTGAACTCCTCGAACACTATTTCGTCGGTGGCGCGTTGGATTGAAGGGAGGTTGAATAAGGGTTCGGTGAGGAGTAGTGATGAGGAGGAAGGTGTGATGTGGAGGAGAGATGAGAAGATGTGCGACCAGATGGTAGATTGAAGGTCATGATTAATGAGGTAACCGCGATCGAAGGGACGGCGGAGCACGGCGGAGGTTAGGTCTTCCGTCGGAGACAAAAGTTGATCCGCTAGTAGAAATTTCTTAGAGGAAAGCGGACGAGCAGTGCAGTTTGGGACGACGGCCGTCGGATCACGTTCCCCGCCGATACCTGCCTTGATTAGGCCGCCGCCGTTGTCGAGAACCACCACCACGTTCGACGCCATTGTTTTCTGCCACCGTCTGATTGAAGTGAAGCTGTGAAGCGGCAGCACTGTGTCTATGAAGCTGTGCACGTGTTTTTCACGTGAAAACAGACGGCATGTATTTACTTTGACCTCGATTTTATGGATATTTACATGATTGCCACTCTGATTAATTCTTCGTTATTCAAATAAAAATCACAGTAGATATTCGACGCCATTGCAGAGACCCTTTCTTTCTCTCCCTCTGTCTTCCTTCTTTCTGTTCATTTTCCTTTTTCATTCATCATCACGCTAAATTAGGGTTCTTAATCTGAATTCGGTCATTGATTCTTAGAGACTTAAGGTAGTGAATTCAGCGTCAGAAACAAACAGGCGCTTCTAGATCTGCTATAATCCTTCGATCGATTCCATACGCATTTAGTCAGATCAGGTAATTCAGAATTTTCTACTATGTTTGAAGTGTCATCATGATTACTATTATCAACCTTAATTGAACAAGTGAGAAATTTCTATCTTAATCCTGTAATCCACATTGAAAATGATTCCTCTGTAATTTTCATAATTTGTATGTTCGTCGTTCTACTTAGATTACTAACCACTTCTGTTATTTTTAGTAAGTTCATGAGCTTTTTTTAGACGATATGGTTTATGATTGTTTGTCACCGAGTGTATAGAATTTAAGGATTCTGTATTTGTTTATGCTTCTTTATGTTGTATCGTTATCATGAAGAACTGAACCTATTTCGTATTGCTTATAGTTAAACATGCTTGTGGTCATTTAGATTTATTTTAGCATGAAGCTTTTGGTGCTCTTCAAGGAAAAGCAATTTTGCTGGTCCTTTTCTCTAATAAGAAAAATGTACTTCAAGTTTGCAAATGCAAAAAGGAAGACATTAAAAACTTTGCATCAAACAGTGATTTTGGATAATGGTGGGAAAGTAAGATGGTTTATTTTGCATTTATGTTTGCACAATGTATCCAATATGGATCATTTTTATAAAGTGTTCCTTTATTTTGTTCTTATGTAAGATTGATGCTTTGTTTGTAACAAACAAGGAACTAGAATGGTTGAAAAATCTCTCTTTTGTCTTAAACTATGATCGTTTTCGTACTCATTAAGTATCCCATGATCCTTTATACTCTGTGCTCTACAGTTTTCCCTTGCCATTTTGATTTTCTGATTTACATTATTTGGATTAAGAATCCTTATAGTAACACTCTGTAGGTGTTATTCTGAGCCCTTTTTGGTTGCTTATAGTTAGACATGCTTATAAACATTTGGATTATTAACCAAAGCATCTTTTGTGTTCTTTGAGTACTTATACAGCTTGGAGGAATATCATGCTTGTTGGTTCCTTGCCTTTGCATCACCATACTGTTTTCAACACTTCACATTTCTTTTCTTTTTGCTCCATTTGGCTATCAGTTATATTGTCTTACACGAATTACATTTGAGTGTTATGTTTGTTATCTTGTTTCTAGTTTGCCGCTACCATTTGCATTTCAACTGATCTTGCTGACTAGTATATGCATGTTACAAAGTGGTAATAATTACTGGTATGGTGCATCAGAAAGGAACTTCTTGCTGGGACATTAATTGAAAATAGCACATACGAAATGGAGTTATCAAACAACATTACTACAACGTTCATGAATTACATGAAAAATGCATCCGATTGGGTGACATTTGCATATGATGCCCCTTTTGCTCGAGCTGTTGTTTTTGGAGTTCCCATTGGAGGTACGATTTTTTAAATCGTGAAACATCTTAACAGAGTTCTGCATTAATCAATCCTGATATACTTTTGATACGTAGATCGACTTTTCTTTTCTTTATCCCATAGGTCATCTGTTTGTGGAAGGTCTACTCCTGGTAGTTATTCTCTTCTTACTATCTCAAAAGAGTTACAAGCCACCTAAACGCCCTTTAACAAACAAGGTTCGAGTCCATTTTCTAACTTGATGTCTCATTTGATGATTTCTTAATCTAACTTGCAGTTATATTTTGTTGAAGAAATCTGATAAATGTGTTAGTCTGATGTTTGTAGGAAATAGATGAACTATGTGATGAATGGGTACCAGAGTCTCTTATCCCACCTATAAAGGAAGAGATGGAAAAGGAAGCTCCAGTATTGGAGAGGTATGCATGCATATGCATAGATACTTGCTTACTTACATACATACTGATGTGGATTTCTCTACTGGCATTCTCCATTGGCTAATTGGCTGCAAGAGTCGAAAACATTTACTTCCACTTTTTTTAAAAACAAGCTATTACTTTTACTTCCGTGTCTAACAGACTTATTTTCAACTTCATTGCGGTTATTTTAATTCATAACTATATTAAACTTTGTAATACAGACAAACATATAGAAAAATGTTGAATTTCACGTCAAATTTATTATGGCAAATTGTCTGATTGACCTTGAAAGACCATATGCATCCCTTTTCATTTTAACATACGTACTTTTCTTTTATCCAGTCTCGCCATCTCAGAATGTAAAAGTTTCTATGGTGTTTCCCCCTACAAATGTTTGGAAATTGCCTAATCCTGATTAGCTCATTCAATATGCTGAACGTTGTTTATGCCAACAAGATTCAGATATGCATTCTTTCATATATCATGATCCATGTGGTCATATAAGTTGCATTACATCCAGTGCTGCAGGACCACATACAACAATCAATGGCAAAGACATGGTGAATTTCGCTTCAGCGAATTACCTAGGATTAATGGGACATGAGAAGTTACTTGTGAGAAAACCACCCTCATACTTTATATGCTCGTGGTTTTACTAAAGTGGTTTCATTTATGCAAATTTAATATTGCAGGAATCATGCATCTCTGCTCTGGAGAAATATGGTGTTGGTTCTTGTGGTCCTCGTGGATTTTATGGAACAATTGGTACAAATAGCTACTTATGATGCAGATAGCCAAATAGTAATGAACTTAAACTCAAGTTGACATAACTTTTAGATAAATACCACTGACGCTCTTTTGATTTTTCTTGTCTATCTAGATGTCCACCTTGATTGTGAAGCCAGAATAGCACGGTTTCTGGGAACTCCTGATTCCATACTCTATTCTTATGGACTTTCGACTATGTTCAGTGCAATTCCAGCATTTTGCAAGAAAGGAGATATTGTTATTGTGTGAGTAAAGAATTCTCTCTATATAGAGAAAAAAAGAAAAAATATATATTTAAAGCATATTTCTTTCAAATCGCATATGGGTTTCTACAAACGCTGCTTGAAATTCCTGGAATGAAATATATAGTTTCCATATGACATTCTGCTGTTTACTCAATTGCACTACCTCTGTTCTGAAACTAGTTATAAGTTTTGACTTTTGGGTCAAACAGGTCATTTCTCATGTCTACAGTTTGGAATTCACAAATATCTATGTCAAAGCTTTATTTATAATAACTTGGCTGTTTCAGAGATGAAGGCGTTCACTGGGGCATACAGAATGGATTGTATCTGTCAAGAAGTACGATTGTATACTTTAAGCACAACAACATGGAGTCTCTGCGAAGTACACTAGAGAAAGTCACTCAAGACAACAAGCGAGCTAAGAAGTTGAGACGCTACATCGTGGTTGAATCTGTGTACCAGGTATTTCTAATCAAGTGTGCTCTATTCTCATTCGATTGAGGAATTCGTATATTGATAGTGAGGTCTGACATTTTACACGCTCCCCCTAAGGGTAAAAATGATATATTATACGTACTACTTTTACCTGTCAATAAGAAATTAAATACACAAATAATCTCTTCATCCTGTGAAATTTGCAAATGTTTGCTAGCTACATAGTTTCTGGGAAGTGTTATTTTTCAATATCTAAAGTACCTTTATACAATGACAAAATAAGACAATTCTCTTATGGATCCAAATGAATGATGACAATAGATAAATAGGGAATTCTAACTTAAATCTTTTTTCAAAATGGAAAAGTGTTGCAATCTCATGGGAAAGATGGAGTAATTAGTAAATACATGAAGAAACTTGTGCTGAATGTCATCGTCATTGCAATCACAAATCCTTTTTTAACTTTTCTTCACCACCCCACCACATTAAGTAACCATAGTCGAACTCGAAGATATAAACCCTCCACACCAAATTAAATGAATCTTTAGTTTCTTTTTCAACTTTTAAGCAACAGTGACTTCTTATGTGGTTATCCAAGCATTTAATAGAAAATTAACTATGATTTTTAAAACCTTTTTTTCTTGATAAATATCCTGTCAACCATTTCCAGGCATAATCTTTTACTCGTTTTATGACATTGAATTTCAGTTCTTATAAATGATATCTTATTAGTGATCGAAGAACTCCAAGAGAAAGAAAGAGCCTGGAGCTGACCGATATTCGGTTCCTGGTCTTAAGGAAATTATCAAATCATATTTATCCTACTTTCTGTTACGTATAGATTAGGTTAAATAAAAAGTTACTAAGAATGTTACCAGAATTACATTTCTATATTTCTCTTAGCTTCAAATTCCATAAATAAGACTATACGACTAAATATATTTTATTTTATCTTGATCAATTACTAATAATTTTTCCTGCTCCTATTCCCTCCTACTATCGACTTCATGTCTACACTAGATGACCGAGCAACAACAAAACATTGAGGTAGGACCTGTCCCTCTCATCTCATAATATGCCCTAAATCATCCCCAAGCTCACAACCAATCGTCCATGGTAATACAAAATCCTTTGTTTCTAACTAGTTACTCCTAAGTGTGTACCGATTTAGACATAGGAGAAGGGAAGCAAAGTTGTTACTAGGAACCCAATAAGCAATTTTGTTTCATATGACAAGCTATCACCGCAGTACAAGGGATTTGCCATTTTAGTATCATAATTCATAGTCGGAGATACTTATCCTAGGAGTGTGCATGTTAAACATAGATATTAGTTGATAATCAATCACACAACACAATAAGAACAAGAGTTGAATAGAAAACAAATCAATATGTCATAGATCTCTTGATAATCATATGAGTACGTGTGTGTGTTCTTGGTGTACAGATCAATACCTTGTGTGTGTAAAACCTATTGAGCGACCTCCTTTTTCACCACCGAAATCTAGAAACAAAATGCCTTTTATATGGAGGTCAACATGACCTAGGCATTACTAGATATCTACTAAAACACCCCCTAAGGAATTAAACACTATTACAAAATAGACCCCTTTTGACAATTTAATCTTGAATACAATTACTGATCCAACAATCTCCCCCTTTGGATTCAAGATTAAAAAATTTGCAATTATCTCCGGGTCTTCACTTCTCTTGAAAACTGTAGCAGATATGACGTTAAAAGCTTCAAAGCTTGTAGCTTTACACTTGTAGCTTTACACAGTCTTCACAACTTTGAGCTCTTTCTTTAAATGAAGTGTCCTTCTGACGATCATCTTCAGTCAGGCTTTTGGTAAATCAGATAGGTTAAGACACTTTGTTATCTTTGAATTCTTCAGCAGTCTTCAATCAATCTTACTTTCTTGATCAGAACAACAAACTCAGATCTAACTTTTGAAATTCTTGTATTCTCCCCCTTTTTGATGAGTGGTGAGAATCAACATCATCAAAACATCTCAAATCAATCTAGGAATTTTCTCCCCCAAATCAACAAATAAGCGCAGTCTTCATGTATAGATCCCTTTGTGAAAATAAGAGCAGTCTCCCCTAGATAGAGAGAGTGATTATTTCAATCTTTGCAGATTCAAATAAGTGATGAGTGGTAACCCTGAATCAACAAATGACTCAGTTCGAAGTACCTGTCAGTAACACACAGTTACTGAGTAACACGAAATTACTATATAAGGAGCTGGTTTTGATGTAGGCTCCCCAGGACTTCCATTCAATCATCGAATAACACATGGTTATCTATGAATGTTCTGACAGAAAACAGATTTCTGTGTGCTCGTGCATGTGTATGAAAGAAATAAGCACCGATGATTGCTTTTCAATGTAGGCTCAAAGTATGTAAACTTGTTGAGACAGCAACAAATTATACAAGGACTCAATATGCATGAGAATGGGTCGAAGGTGGGGCAACTTTCCTTCTTTTTCAATATTAGTATCTTCCAAGTGAAGAACCAATAGCGTATGTGCTGCCTCCCCAGAAAATGTGAAACATTCTCTTTTTGAGAAAAGAATGAGTAGCTAGTGGGGTTTTATGCAAGAGATGGCATAGGCTAGGTGCCTTTTTCAATGTCGTTCACGAAGAAATGTGAAACAACAAATAATGTGGCTGCCCGACTCAGAAAGAAGTTTGGTGCAGAGTCTAATATTCGTTTACTCTGTTCTCTCACCCTCTTTCTTTTAAGCATTTGAGCTCACGACTAACCCATCTCTCATTTTCATTTTACCTCTTCACACACCAACACTCAATCTTTTTACCCTTTCCCCTTAATCACTCAGGAAATGCTTCCTAGGTAGGAAACACTGGTTAACGTGAATCCATGGAAGTTCAGTTAAGCTCACACATCAAATCCCATGTATTTTTCTAAAAGAATGTGTTGTTCAACAGCCTTTTGTACATGAAAGCACAAAGGAACACAAATACACATGAAGAATAAAGATTTGGAGAAATAAAAAACATAAGGTGTTTGACAATACAATTCTCCCCCTCAAAACAAGAGTATTTGACAATTAAGCTCCCCTTATTTGAAGAAAATCTTTGAAGTACGGGTTCTAATCGGATATGATTAGAAGCCATTGTCACTCGAAATATCCTTGAAGAACGGGTCTTGAACTGAATTATTCAAGAGCCATAGTTCTTTCTCTGAGGTACGAGTCCTAGACTGCTATGTCTAGAAGTCAACATTCTTGTCATTGAAGATCGAGTCCTAAGCTGTTGTACTTAGAAGTCAATGTTCTTTCTCCCCCTTAAACTTTGGGTGCCTGCAACACAGATTCAGCTTTTGGTACCCACCGGTAATTGGGTCCTAATGGGTTAGTTGCAGTTCTAGTGGGAGAGATAAAATAAGAACCATACCAGTTATTCACACAATCTTTTCTTACAAAATCATTTGTACCACAATAGGAATAACTAATTTTCTTTTGAGCTAACCTGATCAATTGATTTATAGTGTAAACAAGATCAAGTTTGCCAAAAGTTTTACCTTTCGGAGCATTGTTCCTTTGAGCATTGAATGTATGCACAAATGATTTTTCGGTCTTCTTCTCCTCTGAAGATCCTTTAACTCTCCAAACCCAATTTCCTCTATCTCTCTCATCATCCCTTCTCCAGAACCTTTTCTTCCGAGACTTATTCTTCTTGAAGTTACCTGAACCATCAACATTTTTGTCAAAGAAAAGGTTAGAAGGACGAATCTGATCTTTATGTTCAGAAGTATGATTATCAATTTCACAAAACAAAGGATTATTAGAAACATTTAAAAAATGTGAACTTGAAGCTGTTTTGGATGAGCATTCTGAATCAGCTAGATCATCTCTTGGTGATTGAGCAATTGATTCTGGCGTTTTGTGCTCAGTCAACTTCACCTTGAATACGATCTCTTCAAGTTCCTTTATCTTTGACGACAAACTGTTTCTTTCCTTTGCAATCAGATCAAACTTCTTTTGAAATTCAGATTTCGTCTTCTTTTCCTTCAGAATGTTTGTTGACAGCTCAGATAGCTTTCTTGTCAGCTTCGCTATCTCAGTCCTAGAACTTTCTTTTCTTTAGAAAAGTCTTTATTTACATTCTTCTGCTCAGCTATCTTCTTCTCTTTCTCAACCTTGTCTCTCTCAAGAATGATAACTTTCTCAAAGTCTGAAACTTGTTGAGAAAGCTTAACACATTTAAGCTCTAATGATTTCTTCTCTTCAAAAGCTTTTCTTGAGAAATCAGAGAATTTCTTAGCAAATTCTTTTCTTTCTTTCTCAATCTTCATCATCTCATCTTGGGCTTTTGTGTTGTTTTTGTCTTGGGTTGCCTTTTCTTTCATCATATTAATCTCAACCTCAAGACTGAAAACTTTATCTTTCAAAGAGTTTCTTTCAGCAAAAATTTGAGAATTCATTTTTCTCAGCCCATCAGATGTCTCACAGGCAATGTTTGCTCTTCTTCTCAGTTCATCTAGCTCTCTTTGCATTGATTCCTTCTTTGACCAACTTGAGCTAGAATTCATACTTTCAGATCTTTTTAATTTAGCTTGAAGATTTAAAATCTCTTTCTCTTTCGACTCAATAATTCCTACAAAATTAATTTTTGAGTTAGAGATGCATTCTGAGCAAACAAAGTCTTTCTTTAAACATTTATCATCTATCAACTTATTAATCTGTTCAAGAAGAGATGAGTTCTGAATCTTCAGATTTTCATTCTCTGCTTCCAATGCTGGAATCTCTGGCATATATGCTAAAGCACAATCTCTCTTGGTCAGCACTGTATTTCCCTTCTCGTCTGTGTAAGGCATGATGATATCTGTACAACTTAAATCAACTTATAAGATCTTAGAATCAAGAGATAAAAACTACACTAAAAAGTTTCAGAAAAATAAATTTCCAAAAAGCTCAAGTGCAAAATTCGCAAACAATAAGGACCACACAAAGAGATTCGCAAAAGATAGAAAGCTTTCAGAATTCGCAAACAGGAATAGATAGAATTCGCAGATGAGTGAGATTCGCAATTTGACTTTCTGCGAAACTTAGAAATTTGCAAACAACAATCTGCGAAACCTTAAGAATTCTCAAGGTAGTATCCAACGAGTTCTTTCCTTAGAGAAAATTCAGAAAACAGGCTTTCACAAGTAGGATTCGCAAACAATAATGAGAAACACACTTTGAGGTTTTTGCGAGTTTTAGACTTTCTCAAGAGGGATTCGCAGACTATGTCTTTGCGAATCCTGAACTTAGAAAATTTAGGACTTTTCTTTTCAACTTTCGTAAAACAACTTTCGCAACTTGAAAGGGTAAACACAATTAGAAACCTGCGAATCCTGTACTTGGTGAAAATTTTAGAGTTAAGAAGAACAAGGATTCTCAAACACTACTCGCGAATCTTAGGGAAATTCGCAAGTCTATGATCTGCGAGTTCTTTGGTTTTCGCAACCAAGTGGTCTGCGAAACTTACACTTAGTGAAACTTTCAACAATTAAGAACCCTGCGAAATTTAAACTTCCGTAAACAAAGGGATAGCGAATCCTGAGGTTTCGCTACACACATACATGCGAAACTTATACTTAAACAATTTCAACACCCTGCGAAAATTAGAGGATTGCGAGTTCTTCAAAGAACTTGCGAGTTCATCATATGTTCGACCCTGTGCTTCGATTTTCAATCAAAAAACACTTCAAAAGGTTAATACACAGTGTAAAATTCACACAAATCATCCACATACATACTGCGATCAAAACCCAATCAAAATCAATGATTAAAAACAACTTTTATGCTTCAAATCAAATGGAACAGTAGTCGATATCTTTATGACCAAAACTTCAAAAAATCTTCAAAATATCAATCGATTGATGTTTTTAACGGTGAATAGGCAATCTAATGTTGTTCAATAACATAAAACACACATAATCAAATCGATTTTATGCTCAAAAACACAAGAAATCAACCAATCGATCTTCACACAGTGAAGTTTTCGAAAAACACTTTTTCAATCCAAAAGCTTGATTCTTTGGCTCTGATACCAATTGTTAAACCCAGATATTAGTTGATAATCAATCACACAACACAATAAGAACAAGAGATGAATAGAAAACAAATCAATATGTCATAGATCTCTTGATAATCATATGAGTACGTGTGTGTGTTCTTGGTGTACAGATCAATACCTTGTGTGTGTAAAACCTATTGAGCGGCCTCCTTTTTCACCACCGAAATCTAGAAACAAAATGCCTTTTATATGTAGGTCAACATGACCTAGGCATTACTAGATATCTACTAAAACACCCCCTAAGGAATTAAACAGTATTACAAAATAGACCCCTTTTGACAATTTAATCTTGAATACAATTACTGATCCAACGGTGCAGGAGGTGTTTGCTCAAAAGAATGGATCACCATTGTGTTAGAAGTCAAGGCCCTCCAGAAGAGCAACATGTGGGAATACGCAAACCTACCTTCTGGAAAGAAGATATGGGGTTGTAGATGGGTATTCATTTTCAAGTACAACTACGATGGAGATGTAAACTGAAAGCAAGATTAGTAGCTACGTAGAGACCTTCACACTGGTGGTCAAACTAAACTCCATCCTAGTTCTGCTCTTCTTCGCCACGAATCTGGATTGGTCACTACACCAACTGGATATGAAGAAACGTATTCTTGAATGCGGAGTTGGAAGGGATAATCTACATGGATGTTCCTCCAGGAATGAGTCTCGAGAAAACAAAGGTCAAATTGAGGAAGTATCTTTACGAACTAAAGCAATTGCCATGGACATGGTTCGAGAGGCTCACACAGGTGGTTAAACACTCATCCAAAGCAAAACAGATCATACAATGTTCACTAAACATTGTATCAACAGGCGAGTTGCTACCATGATCATCTGCATTATTATCTTAACTGGTGACTACATGAAGGACATTAATGGGTTGAAGCTTGTCTTGTGAAGAATTTTTTAATCAAACACGGGTTAGTTAAGATCTTTCTATAGAATGGAAATTTTAAGGTCGAAAAAAGGAATCTCGGTATCACAAAAAGAGTATACCCTTGACCTCTTGGAATAGACCAGGCCATTACTCCCCTCCATCTCAAAATAAATGTCCACTTTCAGAAATATATATCATTTACTAAATTTCCAATTCTACCATTACTTATAGCACACAAATATTTAGAAGTTGATCAGATGGAGAAATTTATTAGTGGAAAAAAAGAAGGGTAATAATTAAGGGTTAAATTGTCGTTTAGCTAATTAAAAACTATAATAGTTATATATTTATAAAATTGTGTGCTGTTTGATTGTGGACAAGTATTTTGGGATGGAGGGAGTATTATGCAAACCAGCCAATGTTCCAATGGAACCAGCAAACAAAGTTTGGATGGAAGAAGACGAGTTCGCAGACAAGGGTAGACACCAGAGGTTTTTTGAAACACTGATCTGTCTTGTACACACGAGACTCTATGGTAGTAGATTCATAATAGGGCATGGTGAGCAAATTTATGAACGTTCCAACAACTTGACATATGAAAGCAGTGTCCCAAATCCTACATTATTTTTCAGGAAAACAGTGAGAGAGACACCAGTATTTCAGTATCTACTCAGATGTAAACTGGGGGAGGGATCAGGGATGGAAGGATGATCCACAACATTGCACCTTCGTGTGGGCAACCTTGTAACTTGGCGGAGCAAGAAGCAGTCAGTGGTAGCCAAGCGTTGAGGCTGAGTTCTTGGCAATGTGTCAAGGTACTTGTGGAGGTATATGGCTGGAGAGAATGCCTTGAGAGGTGAAAACTCCATGCACTGGAAGAATGAACCTCTATTGTGACGACAAAGCTACTATCAAAATAGCAAAAAACATGTGGAGATCGACCACACATCAAAGAAAATTTAAAAACTTGGAGTCTGGGATTTTCGAGTTCTCCTATGTACCTCCAGATTTCCAGATATCTGACATCCTCAACAAAGCTCCACCGAAGAACAAATTCGACAAGATCAAGAACAAGCAGGATATGATTGACATACCCAGCTTGAGGGGGGATTAATAGGATTCCGAGAGAAAGAGAGAACCTGAAGCTGACTGAGATTCGGTTTCTGGTCATAAGGAAATAATTATTAGATTAGATTTATCCTACTATATATATTGTATAGATTAGGTCAAATAAAAGCCAACTAAGATTGCTACCAGAATTAGGGCCTTATTTTTTTGGTAGCTTCAGATTGTTTAAATAGGTTTGTAACTAAATCTATTTAATTTATCTCAACCAGTGAATGATAATTTATGATAATTTATGCTGCTCCGATTCTCTCCTACTATCCACTTCATCTTTTTGAAGTGATGGGTGGTGATTTGTTTATCAAAACCCTAAAATAGTTTCTTACTTTTATGTTCTACACATGATCATTTATTTTGGCACCAAGGAGCATATAACTATTTTCTTGTTTTTGTTTTTTTTTATTTTTTATTATGAGAGTTTATTTGATGCTTAACATAAGTTTTGCTGAAATGTTCAGAATTCTGGTCAAATTGCTCCACTGGATGAGATAATCAGACTGAAGGAGAAGTACCGGTTTCGTGTTCTGTTAGATGAAAGCAACTCCTTTGGCGTGCTTGGCAAATCTGGTAGAGGTCTAACTGAACACTACAACGTTCCTGTATGTTTCATATCTCTCCTTAAGTCCCTTGCGGTGTTAATTATCTTGTTTAATGCTTTGATGCTTATGTCACTGTTATAGATAGATAAGGTAGATATAGTAACTGCTGCTATGGGACATGCATTGGCCTCAGAAGGTGGATTCTGCACTGGAAGTAATAGAGTTGTCGATCACCAAGTAAGCATATCTGATCCAGAACTACTAAAATTAGATACATTTGACTGTTAATAGACAAATAAACTGCTTTCAACGCTAAGATTAACAATACCGTAAATAGAAAATTTTTGGTGTTGTATAAATGGGCTATTTAGCTCAATGGCCATCTTCAGAAGCTCGTTTTGTAAAATGACCCTCTAGTGTATTTTTAAGTTTTTTCGGGGCAGACTGTTTTACATCATAGGGAAGCTGTTTAACGCAAGGGGCAGGTCAGTTGAAGGTCATTGAGTTGATGCTCCTGATTGAAAGCTCATTTAAGATCATTTGCTAAAGGACTGTAAGTCCGTAACAAGTCCTTATCCATAATTTATGGAAGTATTTTGTTTATTTGCCAAATATATAAAATTTCAATAACGGAATCACCCAAATCAGCGATTCAACGACATTTATTTTTAACGATGATGATCTGAAATCTTTCCAGAAAATATTCTAGTTTTGTGGGTCAAAGGAGGTACAACTTACTTTTCCAGGGTTCATAGTTCTAAATCTCATCGTCTTTTTTATTGTTGTAGCGCCTAAGTAGCTCTGGTTATGTCTTCTCAGCATCTCTGCCACCATACTTGGCAAGTGCTGCAATTACTGCCATTGATGTCATAGAGGAAAACCCTCAACTTATAACAAAGTTAAGGGATAATGTCAAAACATTATGCACAGGTTTGTGTCTCCATGACTATGATTTACTCTATCTTTGAACCAGATTTGATGATGAGTCATCACCCTCACTTATTGGGTAAGACTCTCGATCCTTGCTATGCTCACGCGGTAAACGTTTGGTAAACGGCCCCTAAAATTTATACAATATGACTTTGGTTCTTACCTAATGTTTTCATGTTTGCAGGATTGTTGGGAATACAGGGACTTGAAATTGCAAGTGATATGCTGTCACCTATTGTATTCCTTATACTAAAGAAAACCACGGGGTCCTTGAAGAGTGATCTTCAGTTGCTTGAAGACATTGCTGATCGTGTAAGTCTAAATTTACTGATTCATCATTACATATTTACAGTATAAAAGTCTTGCCAGGATGCAAATGAGTTGTATTGTACACTTCATGTGATGAAAGGCATATGGCTCAGAAGCTGCTGATGGAAGTTGCAACATGAAAGATTACTTGTTATATGATATTATGATGTGCTTTAGTTAACTCAGAAGTTGATGTAATTTGCAGGTACTGAAAGAGCATTCGGTTTTCGTGGCACCTTCTAAAAGATCGACTCTTGACAAATGCAATCTGCCCGTTGGGATCAGATTGTTTGTTTCAGCTGCTCACACAGAATCCGATCTGCAGGAAGCATATGAATCGTTGAAGACCGCCACGGCCTCGGTATTGACAGGTCAAAACTGAATACTAATTTTCTGAAAGAAAAGGAACGATGAAAAGTAGATTTAAATGGTCTTTTTTAAAAGCTTCAATTTATGTGATCGTCTATTGTACCATTCTTGATATATCTAGTATTTTGAATCTTCCTTCTTTATGGACTTGCTATCCTACTGATTAAGGTAACTTTCAAATTGAATCAAACACAATAGAAGTGTACCTAAACATCAAGATAGGATATTAATAAGATAATGACCAAAAACACTAATAGATCATAATGCTATGGTTATATTAGAAACCGGCCAAATTGATGCCGCATAAATTTTATTTAGGGAATCAAAATTCTTTTTACACAACTCAAAGATGTAAAATGAGTTGAAAAATAGTTTTTTTTAGAAAATTCCTCTGTAGAATCGAGCATCAAAACATTAATAATATGAAGAAAAATTCATCAATAATGTGCATAGTTATACCCTGCTTGTTGTTGTCCCATGCCATTGTAAGTAGCAACACCAACATTGATCTTTCCCATCGTAGTATTGCTTCCATTTCCATATTGTTGCCATCCCTGTTGTCCCTGTGCAAGAAAACTTTGTTTCTTCTCCAGGTCAGCAAGCTGCACATATGGCGGAGGTGGGACCATGAGCGATGCTGCAAAAGGGTCTTGTGGGTCCACTGGTCGTAAGGTCCCGTTAGGTGCAGGCAATGCTAACACAGGTGTTGCACTTCTCCCCAATCCAGATGTCACCATGCTACTGGTACTTCCCTCGCCTACTTGATTATAACTCACTCCCCCTTGCTCATATATGCCATTCAGCATTACAGGATCAAGGCCACCCGCAATGTTAGCCTTGTGTTTCGATAGGTTACTAGCGGATTCCACCAACGCCAGTTCCCAATCGGCTTTTCCACTCTCGGCCACTGGTGTCTGCCACACAGACGTCTTTTCATTCTCTCCGTTCGAAAAAACCTCCCATGACCCTTTAGTCTCTGCACTCGGAGGTCCAGATAACAAAGCAAGCGCCAATGTATTCCGATGACCATCAGCTGGCACTGTATCATCCTTCAAATTCAATAGGTCTCCAATTGCTTGGCCCCCAGATGGTGGTGGGTTGCCATTCATATTCGGTGATGAACCTTCTTCCTTGTTTTTTTTGAGCCTATTCTTCTTTTCTCTTAGAAATCTCTCTAGTGTTCCCAAAACCTTATCGGTAATCTTTTGCACCTCTGGGAACTCTGCGGCTCTAGCGACTCCCAACTCCTTTGACCATGAATAAAAATCCACAAGCTCATCGATCGTTTTAGCTGCATTAACGTATTCATCAAAAGTCTTGACACTATTAGCATACTCCATTTCTGGAAACCTATCAAGCAAAACTCCCAGTGCCTCACATATATCGGCGTAAATCCGAAAACTTTCATTCAAAACAAGGTACAGTGCAACAAGCACCATTCTGCTACTTTTTGCACTTCCGGCAGGTCTACAACATAAGACACGATCAATAAGCCGAAGCAGCTTATTCAATCTTTCCAAAACCCGATCAGGCTTCATCTCCCTAACCGGAGTTGCCACTTTTGCGTCTTTTCTATCCCCTCGTGCTATTGATTCGTATAAATCACCATAAGATTTTGACTTGTGACTAATTCCATAACCGGGTTCATCTCTAAAGTCCCCATACCTGTCACTGACAGCACTTAGTTTTCGTTCAAATGCTATGAATTCAAGCTTCTGGTCAAGATACATGGCGTAATTTTTCACAAACCCTGAATGATCCCAGTAATTTGAAAGAGCCTCAACACGGAAATCTGACATATTCAAAACCCTCGTCCCTTTTCGGCTGGCACACATTATCTCTTGACCAAACACCGGATCCCCATCAACTAACAATCTGTGTACAAGCATTAAGGCCTTTAATGCAACAACCCAATCATGGGTTTTGCTCAATCGCTTTGAAATATTGTAAACACATGCACTCACATATCCTCTAGATTGAGATATAAGGTGAAGGATCTCCCTTATATACTTCTCTTCAGCAGGTTCAATATCATGGCCTGTTGCTTTTACAATGAGCACCTCAAGATCAGGTGCTACATTGCCTGCAACTTTGGCTATACTAATACTAGTTTGGTCTTTAACCACCCCAATCGCCTTCCTAATAGTGCTTGAAGACATCGAAACAAACCACCTGGATATCACTGCTTGTCCTTCTGATCTCTAAACCTCAAATCTGCACAAACATCATGGTATAATTTGAAATGTGAGATTTAAAAAAGTACCAAATGCATTTTGGTTAAAGTCATAAATACATATTATTATGCATCAGGCACCATTCATTAATGCATATCTCTTATAATTCAACTTATTCTAACTCGATAAAACCTCCTCCCTTCCCACCATGTTTATCGATATCCCAATCTCTCCATTCAAATGGGGGAAATTCTCAAAAATTCGTTCACCATCACAGCTAGTTGAGAGAAAACTAGTACTCCTTTCGCATCTCAAATCAATAACCTTCCGGTTACAAATTAGTATAATCTTGCCGGTTTCTATCCATTCTAACTTTTTTACTCAAAACCTAAACGAACCGTCTTATATGATTGATATAACTCTCGGATCAATGACTCGATTTGTAGCATTTATATAATAGAGTGTTGAAGGTCTAAAGATCCTGTAAACTATTTGAAGTCCAAATTCCAGTTGATCACAAAGTCCATATGCATCTCTTCGTTTGGGATGGAGAATATTGAAACACATGGATTACGGATACAATAGAATAGATAATGGAATATCGATTAATAACATCATAACTCATGTATTAACAAAACGCACACACACACACGAAACAATTAAGATAGCCTAAATTACATGCCGTCTCGCATAAATTCAACGTCGAAAGTATGATTTAGGTTCCAGATTACGATCCTACATTTTGATTCGAGCTACAGGTATGATCACTTCCACAATGATTCGTAAATTGCGATCTAAAACGATCAAACAGATACAGAAACACTGAATCATAGATACAGAGAGAGAGAGATGGATGATAAACTTACCGATTATTCTGAGAGAATTTGATGCTCGATTAACAATGGAGGAGGAAGAAGCTCCGATCTACGAGAAAAAGTGAACGCTTTACAAAACCAAAAATGGCGTATGTATGGCAACTTTATGCATAAGTGGGGGTGACAAGTGTTCCTTTTCTTAAACATCTCATACATTTTCAATTCGCCCCCCAAACTATTCTTTAATTTCCTAATACCCCCCTGCGTATTTGACTTTTTCAAATCAAACCGTTATTTTCTATTACTAAAATTTGAGTGGTTTCTAATTGTTTTTTATATATTTTAATTTTTGAAAGGGAAACAGACGAAAACCAAAAAAGATGGTGTTTCGATTTTGTTTAAAAAAATAAACTACTTGTTTTCATTTTTATTTAAAAAAAAATATTTTTAAAAGCTCTATTTTGAAAATACATTATAAGGCATTTATAAAAAACTCTTAAAAACAATTGTTAAAACTTAATATAACGCTATTTAATGTTAATTACTTAAAATCTCTTAAAAACAACTATTAAAGTTTTATGTACTACATTTAATGTTATTTATTAACTTTCAATCCTTATCTCTAACCACTTTAACTCCATAAAATCACTCTCCACTTCAACTCCCTAAAATCACTCCCTATATAACTAAATACAGGATAAAAATCAAATTTTAAATAAAAAAAATCTAAAATATAATTAAGAAAGTCTAACAGAATATTTTATGTTTATTTTATAAAAAAAACATTATATTATTAAACTTAAAATAAATTACATTATTATTAAACTATCGAATAAACTTTAAAACAAGCTTTTATGCATTAAGTACTGTTTATTGATACACATTACTTAAAATTCAAGATTATAAGTCATGATACATGAGTACAAATTTCTACAGCTATATGTTTGAATTTATAACTAGCTGATAAACATAATCAAAACAGGATAAACATCTCAATTTAAATATAAAGAATTTAAAATATATAAGATAATCATTGAATTATAACAAAATAGTTAATTTTTTTATATAAAAAGTATTATATTATTAAGCCTAAATTAAACAAATTTATAAAAAACCATTATCACTCTCTCAAAACCATTCAAAATCGTACTGTAAATCAATAAAAAACAAAAAATAAAAGGAAACATTAAAATCATAATGTATGACGTTGCATTGCGCGAGTACGCTTCTAGATTTTCTATAATGGAAGATTAAAAGTCAAAATCTTTAAAAAGATTTATATTAAACTCCAACATATTCTATATTTTAGAGATTTCAATATCTATTATATTATTAAAATATTCTATAAATGTATAATTCCAATACACTTTATAAAAAAATTAATTTATAGGGAAATGAATAAAAAAACTAATTTCTTTACACATCAAGTTTTAGAAAATTATTTAAACTTGGAGTTTTCTCTAGTTTGATATAATTAAGAACATGTAATATTCTTTATCAAACTAAGCCAACTTTTTTTTTTTTAATTTTTTGAATAATAAATAAATGTATTATAGTTTTGTATCAAAGTTATTAAATTTTCTTATTTTGTGATTTATTATTGTTGTAAAACGGAAAGGAGATAATGCTAACTTAATCCCAAATTAGAGAGTTTAACCAAAGTCAAATAAGGGATAAGTTAGTGATCCCAATGAATTTCTAGCTTGAACACTCAAGGGTGTTTTTAGTGTACAAGACAAAATTCCCAAAACATACAAATATGATGATTTTAAATATGCATCCAACACAAAGTAAAGAGATAGAGTTAGAAGACAACACCAAGATTTACGTGGAAACCTAAATCGGGAGAAAACCACGGGTGGAGGAGACCACCGAGAGAAATCCACTAGTGAAAGATGAAGATTACAATGCTCTTGAAGGAGAAGAATCACAACTATAGTGAGTGTGTGTATTTGGAGATAGAAATGATAAAATTGGTGATATCTAAACATATTCTCAGCTGGGTTTTTATGCTTGAAGCTCAACCCATTTTTGGAACACTCAAGTGAGATAATTTGAGTGTGATCTTGCATAACCCAATTTTGGGGAAAGTTTAAAATAAAAAACTTGAGTCTTGCAAGCAACATTGATCAAATTTTTATGGCCCAAGAAAAGAGATTTCAAATGGGACACAATCCCTTAAAATAAGGAAAATAAAAATCTGATGAAAAAGCAACTTTTGAGAAAAGAGAACAGTGCTCGCTCCCACGAGCAAATAGGGGAGTGGCCGCGAGCAACCCTTCTGCCTCCAAAACACATGTTTGGCGCGCCCGCGAGCAAATAGGGGAGTGGCTGCGAGCAGACCAAAAATTTGAGGCACCTTTTAACAATCTCCACCTTGACTCAAATTTCACTTCCGAAGAACATAACCCAATAAAAAATCATCCAAGAACAAAGCTCCACAAAGCATAAGCCATCATCACTAGCAAACGTATTGACTTCTCCGAAAATGATCATCAGAAAACTAGTCTCCTTCACCATAGCCCCTCACGGGCTACTTCAAACCACGAGCACCGACCAAGCTCGAAAATAAATCGAACTTAGCCATAGGAAGAACCTTCGTCATCATATCCACCAGATTGTCATAAGTGCAAATTTTATTCACCTTGAAGTCGCCTTTAGCAATGACTTCACGCACAAAATGATAACGCACATCAATGTGCTCTGTGCGCTCATGGAACATTTGGTCTTTCGCTAAGAAAATAACACTTTGATTATCACAATAGACCGAGTCCACAACCAAGTCATTGCTAAGCTCACCAAACAAGCCTTTGAGCCACATCGCTTCTTTAAACGCTTCCGTTATAGCCTTATACTCCGCTTCGGTAGTAGATAAAGCAACCGTAGGTTGCAAAATGGCCTTCCAACTAAGCGCACACGAGCCAATAGTAAACACATAGTCCATAAGAGAATGACGTCCATCCAAGTCTTTCCCATAGTCCGAGTCAACGTACCCAACGACACCATCTCTAGATGTTCCATAATGCAAAGAAGTATCTCTAGTACCAGATAGGTATCTAAAGATCCATTGCACCGCCTTCCAATGCTCCTTTCCTGGGTTGGCCATAAAACGACTTACCATGCTTACGGCATAGGCCAAATCGGGGCATGTACATATCATTGCATACATCAATGATCCCACAACACTTGAATAAGGAACACGTGACATATACGCCTTCTCGGAACTTGAAACGAGACATAATCTTGAAGATAGCTTGAAATGTGGAGCTGACGGAGTAGAGACCGCCTTGGCACCAATCATGTTGAATCTCTTCAACACCTTCTCAATGTAGCCTCTTTGACTTAGAATCAAACTGCTCGCCTTTCGATCTCTAATGATCTCCATTTTGAGAATCTTCCGTGCATGACCCAAATCCTTCATTTCAAACTCTTCATTCAATTGATCCTTAACGACTTGGAATTCTTCTTTGCTCTTGGCCGCAATAAGCATATCATCGACATATAAAAGAAGGTACACAATTGATTGATCTTCACCTCTCCTTATGTAGACGCAATTGTCATATAAAAACGAGAAAAACCATGTGAGATCATAAAAGAATCAAATTTCTTATACCATTGCCTCGGTGATTGCTTTAGGCCATATAGTGACTTCTTCAAGTGGCACACCATGTCTTCCTTTCCCATGGTGACAAACCCTTCGGGTTGGTCTATAAAGATGTCTTCTTCCAACTCTCCATGTAAAAATGTTGTTTTGACGTCTAGTTGCTCAAGCTCCAAATCTTCCAAAGCGACAATGCTTAACAAGGCACGAATAGAAGTATGCTTGACAACGGGAGAGAAAACGTCCGTGAAATCTATACCCGGGATTTGACTAAATCCCTTGGCCACAAGTCTTGCCTTGAAACGACAGTCTTCAACATCCGGTATCCCATCCTTCTTCTTATATACCCATTTACAACGAACGGGTTTCTTTCCAACGGGAAGAGGAACGAGCTCCCAAGTACCATTATTTTGTAGAGACTCTATCTCGTAATTCATAGCCACAATCAATTTCTCCGAATCCGGAGAAACAATAGCCTCATCATAAGTAGAAGGTTCCTCAACCAAATCGATCTCCGAGGCGACACTAAAAGCATACGCCATAAAATCCGCTTCCGCATACCTTCTAGGAGGTACAATAGCTCTCCGACTTCGGTCTCTAGCAATGCATTCTGGTGGTTCCAATGATGGTGCATTAGATTGGGAATCACCTTCATTGTCACCATAAGAAATTGAGATTGACGGTTGATCGGGAACATGTGGATGAGATGAAGTAGATGCACCATTGGTGCGAATTGGAATGTCCACCTCCACTCGAGATCACCTAGTTTGTTTTTCTTTCGAAATACCTTTCTCTTAAGAAATAGGATCGGATGGCTTGCCGAGCATTGATTCTTCAACAAATGTTACATCTCTACTAATCATGGTCTTCCAGGTCTCCGGACACCATAAACGAAAACCTTTGACTCCGGCTTGAAACCCAAGAAACATGCATTTCACAGCACGTGGGTCAAGCTTTCCGTTATCAACTTTGGCATAAGCGGGACAACCAAATATCTTCAATAGAAAATAATCTGCGGGTTTGTCGGACCACACCTCAATAGGTGTTTTATTGTCAATGGCAAAAGATGGAGAGCGATTAATGATGTAGCAAGCATATGAAGTGGCTTCAGCCTAAAAAGTCTTTGCCATTCCAGATTTAGACAACATGAAACGAACCTTCTCCATAATTGTACGGTTCATGCGTTCGGCCACACCATTTTGTTGAGGAGTATGAACCACCGTGTGGTGTCTAGTAATGCCATGAGCTCGACAACAGGCATTAAATTCCTCCGAGCAAAACTCCAACCCATTATCGGTACGGAGGTACTTGACTTGCTTGTCGGTTTGCTTTTCAATCATTACTTTCCAATCACGGAAAGAAGCAAACACATCGCTCTTATTCTTCAAGAAAAACGCCCAAACTTTGCGTGAGAAATCGTCAATAATAGTCAACATGTACAAAGCACCACCGTGCGATTGTACCTTTGCCAGTCCCAAAAGATCCGAATGCACATAGTCGAGAATACCTTTGGTTGAATGAGTGGCACTTGGAAATGAAACTTTCTTTTGCTTCCCGAAAACACAATGTTTACAAAAGGGAAGTTTATCGATACTTTGACCGCATAACAAGTTTCTTTTGCTCAACTCCGCCATACCGTTTTCGCTCATATGGCCCAACCTCATGTGCCACAACCTCGACTTGTCGGAAAGGGATGATGATGATGATGATGCTACCTTGGAATCGCCAAGAATGGTAATGCCTTACAAAACATAAAGATCGACATCCTTTCGTTTGCCTCTCATGAACACAAGAGAACTTCTTGTAACTTTGAGAACTCCACCTTCACCGGAAAAACGATAGCCTTTTTGATCAAGAGAGCTAAGAGATATCAAGTTCCTCTTCAAATTAGGAACATGCTTGACATTTCCCAAAGTACGAATGACACCATCGAACATTTTGATCCGAATGTTGCCTTGTCCCACAACCTTGCATAAGGCTCCATTACCAACTCGAACCGAACCCGTACAAGGCTCGTATGAGGAGAACCAATCACGGTTAGGGCACATATGATAAGTGCAACCGGAATCAAGAATCCAATTGGATGAAGACATATTGTCCTCATCCAAGATCACCATGAGGTCACCCGCAAGCTCTTCAACCACTTCGGCTTCATCGGAATCATTTGGCTTTCCTTTGACATTAGCTTTGTTCTTGTTTTTAAGCTTGAAACAATCATCGATCACATGACCCTTCTTCTTGCAATAGTTTCAAAACTTGCCTTTATCTTTGGCTTTTTTATTTTGACCGGTGACGCGCCGAGCTCTTGAAACTTCTATCAAAAGATCTCCCACGAACACTAAGACCTTCGGCCTTAGAATCTCCAACCACCATTATCTCCTTCATCTTTTCCTTGGAACTCAAAGAATTGAGAACATCATCTAATGCAAGAAAATCACGACTATAGACAATAGTGTCCCTGAAATTGGCATAAGAGTTAGGGAAAGAGCATAATAAGAACAAGCCCAAATCCTCCTCATCATACTTAACATCCATGTTCTCTAAGTCACAAATAATTTTCTTGAACTTAGAGATATGCTCGGTTACGGAACCACCTTCATTAAGCTTGTGAGTGAACAAACGTTGCTTCAAGTGCAACTTGTTAGGAAGACTCTTTGTCAACAATAATTGCTCCAACTTAGCCCAAAGAGCAGCGGTTGTTTTTTCTTTCAAAACATCTCGAAAAATATCATTAGATAGATGTAAACGAATTTGAGAAGATACCTTTAAATCTTTCAACTGTTTTTCGGGTATAGTCCAAGTAGAGGCATTTGCTCAAAACCATTCAAGGTTTGATGCAAATCCATTTGAATGAGAATATCTTCATCTTCACTTGCCACAAAGAAAATCTAGTGTTTCTATCTAACAAAGGAATATCATATCTCATAGATGCCATAATCACCACAATAATGAGAACCCAAATAAAATCTTCTACACCAAAATAACTAAAGATGCTCTGATACCAATTGTTGTAAAACGGAAAGGAGATAATGCTAACTTAATCCCAAATTAGAGAGTTTAACCAAAGTTAAACAAGGGATAAGTTAGTGATCCCAATGAATTTCTAGCTTGAACACTAAGGGTGTTTTAGTGTACAAGACAAAATTCCCAAAACATACAAATATGATGATTCTAAATATGCATCCAACACAAAGTAAAGAGATAGAGTTAGAAGACAACACCAAGACTTACGTGGAAACCTAAATCGGGAGAAAACCACAGGTGGAGGAGACCACCGAGAGAAATCCACTAGTGAAAGATGAAGATTGCAATGCTCTTGAAGGAGAAGAATCACAACTATAGTGTGTGTATTTGGAGATAGAAATGATAAAATGGGTGATATCTAAACATATTCTCAGCTGATTTTTTATGCTTGAAGCTCAACCCATTTTTGGAAAACACTCAAGTGAGATAATTTGAGTGTGATCTTGTATAACCCAATTTTGGAGAAAGTTTAAAATGGAAAAGTTGAGTCTTGCAAACAACATTGATCAGATTTTTATGGCCCAAGAAAAGAGATTTCAAAGGGGACACAATCCCTTAAAATAGGGAAAAAGAAAATCCGATGAAAAAGCAACATTTGAGAAAAGTGAACATGTTCGCGCCCGCAAGCAAATAGGGGAGTGGCCGCGAGCAACCCTTCTGCCTCCAAAACACATGTTTGGCGCACCCGCAAGCAAATAGGGGAGTGGCCGCGAGCAGACCAAAAATTTGAGGCACCTTTTAACAATTATCGTAGATTTTCAATTAGAGTTCTTAAGAGTAAATTTTTTTAAAATAAAAATCAGAACAAAATAGCTTTTATTTTAATGCATTTGCCTGTTTACATACAAGTTTATTTGGTTTATATATATATATATATATATATATATATATATATATATATATATATTGTCAAATTGGTAAATTTTAGCCAAAAAAATATGAAACGGGTGAATCCAACAAGTTGAAAGCCGTCTAAAATGTTTTAAATTGGTTTATTCCAAAAAAAAAATTAATCACATGTAGTATATTAATTAAAAAATTGAAAAAAGAAAAAGAAAAAATGTTGATTTATCAATTCAATCCTACTTATTTTGCCATGTATTAGAAAATGAGGTAACATGTTTTAACTCCGTATTTAAGTAAGAGGTTTAATAATTTGATAACCTTATATATTATGATAAATGTGAGAACTATTATCGTAACGTATTGTTCTACATGATTTTTTTCCATCTAACACTAGAATTAATATATTAATTAAAATATATTTGTTTCACAATTGTTTGTTTTATATGTATTCGGTTTACAGTGTGAACTTTTTTAGTTATATTTTTTGTTTTACAAACGCATAAAAATATATTTATATTGTGAAACAAATACATATGAATTAATACACTAAATCCAAGCCGTAGATAAAAAAAAATCATGTGAATCTATATCTATATCTATACTATATTATAAAAACGACATAAAAAACTCTTAATTACAACATTTTAAGCACAAGGTACAACTAATTAAAGCCAATTACTTAATTTACAATTTCTTAATAATTTGGTACAACCTTTCCAAGCACAGTATCTCACATAATCATCTATTTGTGGAATGAATACTCGTTTATTAATATAAATATTTGTTTTTTTGGTGGAGGATTTTATAAAATAGATTTTATATTAGCATAATCTATTTTAAATGTAGATTTTACATTTAAATCTATATTAATGAGATGTAATGTAAAATCTTTTTTCTTCCGTATTTTTTTATATTACATCTCATAATGATTTTTCCATCTTTTATTTTATAAAATCTTTTTACATAATGAGATGTAATATAAATTCTTTTTTCTTCCGTATTTTTTTTGCTAATATAAAATCTATTTTATTTTATAAAATCTACACGTATTTTATATTAGCATAATATAAAATCTACACGTATTTTTTTTGCTAATATAAAATTTACACGTATTTTTTTTCACGAGCATTAAAAGAAGAAAAAAGAAGGTTGATATGAATTAAAAATAAAAAATAACGAGATACACTAATAAATTATCGTATTCTTTAAAATAAAAATATTCCGCAATACTTTCCAAATTAACCAAGTGTAAATAAAATAAAATAGAAACGATGTAGATATAAAAATATTCTTCCATATTTTTAATATATTTACATTTAAATGTAAAAGCGAAAATAAAAATAAAAGATTTTAAAATATTCTCTACATTCACTATAAATATATATAACTTCTCTATGTATCATCCGAGTACAAGAAGAAGAAGAAGAACGGTCGGGTGTCAATGGCGGAACATGCAACTGAACAAAAGGTATTCCACTATATTTTTGTTTCTTTGAAAAACTACTTTTTTATATTTTATTTTATTTACTGAGGATTTGTTTATATTTTTCAAAACCCACAATCATATTTTTCGAAGTAGGGGAATAAAATATATATACATATCTTTATTTTTATCGACTAATACTATGAGGTCTTGAAGTCAATAGTCAGATAAATTTTCAAGTGGTACTGAGTGAATTTGAACTATACCAGTTGAGTTGCCGGTTACAAAAGATAGAAATCATTTATTTTCTTTGTCATATTTGATGTGGGTTGAATGTTGTTAATTAATCTACAGATTTATACGTTCAAAGTGATTGTCAAGTGTTGTCGAGAAGGTTTCAGAAAAATTGCAAAATCTGTAAAAACGTATGTTCATATTTATAATTATTTCAATAATAGTGATATGTTGTGAGACATGTCGTTTGAGTTTTAAATAATATAATACAAAACTATTACCAATATTATTGCACAAACTCATAACAACAAACGATTAAGAATATATGCAAATTAACCACTTATGAAAATACATTCGTTTTTCACATTGTATTTCATTAACTGTTAACAGAGAAATTACGTTTCATTTTAACTCGGTTCAATATTCCAACAAAAAATTTATCCTCATGTGCAATGCACGGGCCCAACACTAGTAACACATAATACCTCGATTCTCAAGATTATCATAATTTTATGGGTTCTCAAATGAGACCCTCCATTCAACTTATTTGACCAACCCATTTTACAAATTTACACTGACCAATGGAAGTTGTAATAAAATTATTAAGAATTTTTTTTATCTATACTATATTATAAAGGACGGGTAAAAAACTCCTAAATACAAATTATTAGGCACAATGTACCATCATTTTATGCAAGATTTTAAAAATCTCTTAATTTACAAGTATCAAAGCACAATATATATATATATATATATATATATATATATATATATTACTATTGCAGGCTTCTAACACCCACCAATTTGGTATGTACAGGACCTTCCTTTTATGCAGACATTTCCATGTATCACTATTAATTAATATATTATATTACTATAAATTTGTTTTAATTATATTATTAAATATGTAATTGGTTATTTTTTCTGGATGTCATTAAAATATATAAGATAATCATTGAATTCTAACAAAATACTTAATTTTTTTTTATATAAACAACATTATATTATTAAGCCTAAATTAAACAAATTTATAAAAAAAATAATATCACTTTTTCAAAATCATCCAAAATCGTACTGTAAATTGACAAAAAAAAAAACAAAAAAAAAAATGAAACATTTAAACCGTGATGTATCTCGCTGCATTGCGCAAGTACGCTTCTAGTTTACATAAATATCCATTCGTAACAATTTCTTATCTTGTTACGAAGATATGTCATAGAACCCAATATTTAACATGAATTTACCAAGCACTGCAAGAATAATTACTTAGGTGCCGTTTGTTTTTTAAGAGGTCTAAAGTCTGAAGTCTTAATTTAGTTATGATTAATAAGAGGTAGGTGGCGTTTGTTTTTTAAGAGGTGCTGAAGTCTGAAGTCTGATTTCACTTCTGAATTTTAAGTGGTGGTGCTGAAGTCTGAAATCTGAATCAGTTAGACTGTTTGTTTTTGTCTGATGACAAACGTCTGAATATATATAATTACATATTTTATAGCTCAAAATGTTATTATTGTTGAATTTATAAAAAAAACATTATTCATTTATTCAACTTAAATACTTCAATTGATTCAAATACAATACAAAACATGAATAAAGTCTCATAACAACTAAAATCAATCTCCATTTTGCATTAATTGTGTCGCAATTTCTTCTCTTAAAATAGACATATATGTTTGATCAGCAGTACTCCCATGTGATTGAACTTCTTCAGCCTCATCATTGCCACCGTCCCCTTGCTCATTGGTTTGATCATATTCAGAAAATAACTCATCGCTTAAACCTCCCTTTCGTATGAAGTTGTGAACCGCAAAACATGCAATAACAACGTCTCTTTGAACCTCAAGTGAAAACGGTGCCATTCTTTTTAATATCGGAAAACGTGCTTTCAGGACGCCATAAGAACGTTCAATAACATTTCTAAGTTTTGCATGAGAATGGTTAAACTTTTCATACTTGTTCATTGCACGACGACGACGGAAATCTCCAAGCCAATATCTAACATTACGATACGGTGCCATAAACCCTCGAGTATTCGTATATGCAGCATCACATAGATAATATTTATCTGAAACAATAAATAAATACTGGTATGAATATTGTAAATATATTACTTTTAAAGCGTTACTATACCTGGAGGAGGAAATGGAAATCCAATAGCACCATCTGTTAAAGCTTCAGACAAAACTCTAGAATCATGTGCAACACCTTCCCATCCGGCAACAACAAATGTGAACACCATGTTGAAGTCACAAATCGCCAAAACATTTTGATAACATTCACCCTTTCCTCGTCCTCTATATAAATGTTGTTCTTGAATAGGGACAATAGCGTTTATTAAAGTTCCATCAAGGGCGCCAATTGCTCCCTACATTAGAGTTAGTAGTCAAAATAACTTTAGTAAGAAAATGAATACAAATATTCCGTAAGTAATTACCTTAAATATACGTCGTAATCTTCTATTGTTCCCTGGGATGTCTGGATTAGGATTGAATGATGTAGGAACTATGATCTCTTTAGCAAACACGATCATTTTATCCAACACTTCATGAAAAAATTTATGAATAGTTTGTGTTGAGTGTTGGAACCTGTTTTTAAGCACTCTATAACGTTGATTGTGACCTATAATCATCAGGAATATATCCATCTTTTCTTCAACCAATACGTAACTGCTATCCGTTAGCCAACCTTTTGCTTTAAAGTGATCACATAGTTGAACAAAAGCAGCACGAGACATTCTTAACAAATCAATACATTATCGATCGTTACCTTCAAGTAGCTCATCCGTAAACTGACGTCCAGTCATTGCAGACATATTATCTCTTTTCCTTTTCAAACGCATTCGTTTCAAGTAATACATATACAAGAACATTACAATGAGAAGTATAGCTTTTTGATCACCGTCCATGAGACGTAATTGATGATGATACAGTCCTCTCACGGGTGGAACTAGGGGCATAAACACGAGATCCAGTAGCCGAAGTCCCCTCGAACAAAGCGATACACAATTCAGGAAATGCTAAAGGTGATGTTTTTAAAGTTTTCGCTTTTGGATGTCCCTGCATCCAGATTAAAGAGAAAGATTTATATAATACCCGTACTATGTACATTACTATCTTAAAAATGTAAAAAATTATTACTAACCTTGAAAAATTCTTCCCATTCTTGATTTGATAAGTTGAACGTGTTTATAACAGGGTCATAAATATTCCCTGTTTTATTCCTTAAGTATGTCCATCCCGAGTACTTTCCTTTTAGATAATCATATTGATTTTTCAATTGCTTTTGCGTGAGCTTGACGTGACACACTTCTTCAAGCTTTGTTGCCAACTTTGTCCAAGTTTCTTTCTTAAGGCTACCCCCGTTTCGACCCACTTTATTGACCTCTTCTATACAAGTCTCTAGAAAACATTTGATTATTTCATTGGTCCATCTTATACGTACGTTATCGTCCATCACTAAGCACATAAGAAAGTTTCAAGAATGAAGGAGAAATTCACATACAACAAGCTCATAGAGAAAAAAAGAGGGAATCTATACAACTAATTAGATTATCACAAGTAGCACCTCCAAACATGACCAAATAGAAAAAGGAAAAGCAATTGAATTGTTTCAATGACTGTAACGGTAACAATTAAAAACTTAAAACCCATTTGAATATTATTGTTTAAAAATAAAGAAATCTGGAATGAAACTTTAACAAGCATAGAACATGGATGATGGATCTAACACAAGCAAATAGCAAATCTGAGATCCCAACAAAGAACAAAAGTCTTGATGCAAATAGCAAATCATAGAACCTAACAAAGACCTCACAGTTAATACAAATCTACCATCAAGAAGATTTGAAAGTTTGAATTGAAGATGACTGATATCTATGCCAACTAAAACTTGAAAGGACATTTATACATAGAGTAACTAAACAAGCAAGAAGGGGAGTCCTTAAATCCATGTACTAAGCAACCCAATCAATGGTAAAATTTAAATAATTTTTAATCCTACATTGGCATATTTACTCCAAGTTACTTAAGCGCAGTTAAAGTGTTATGAGAAAAAACATTCAAACCGCACAACAAACTTATTTTTATAAAAGACCATCAAAATTGAATTTTTTTGGAATAGAATAGCCCCATGTTTGACCATTTTGTCATCATGGTTAACACACATTTTCAAAAGCTTGTTATCATTCTTGATTACTGAATTATTGGGTGATACAACATAATATTCTATTTCTATTTATCATGCATACGTATATGAAAACCTGAATTTCTTGCGTAGAGGGTGTTTTGTTGTCAGATAACTCTCCAATCTCATACAATATATATGTACTGGTGATCATTTATATTATCATATATACAGTTGGTAACCTAGCAATCATAAATATGAAAATCAAGAACTTACTTGTAGAAACAAAAAGATAATACCTTTATAGAAAACGAATGCCATAATGTTAAGAACCACCAACCACCATTGTAGTTTAGAACCATCAAACATGACCAAACAGAAAGTTGGGATAAAAGCTTGTTTTTTTCTTTTTACCAAACTGAAAGTTGGCTGCCAAATCAAAAAGAATTGATAAAAGCTTGTTTTTTTGACCAAACATAAAGCTTGTTGTTATTTTTTTACCGAACAGAAAGTTGGCTGCCATAATGTTCAAGAACCACCAACCACCATTGTAGTTTAGAAGCATCAAACATGACCAAACTGAAAGTTGGGATAAAATCAATTGTAATAAAAGCTTGTTTTTTTTACCACACAGAAAGTTGGATGTCCCTGCAACTGTATTGGGTTTTTGATAGAATAGGAATAAAAAAAAATAAAACTATCAGGTCTGTTAACATCGAAGTTACTATACCTGGGTAAGAACTTGATGTTCAATTGCTTTTATAAGGTCTGTTAACATCGATTTTATCCAACTGTCTGTTAACATCGATTTTAATCAAAGATCTGTTAACATCGAATTTTTCTAAAAAATCGATGGTCTGGGTGGACAAGCAACAAATCGAGTAGAACTCTAAAGTCGATGGGTCATGTTCTACTCGATGGTCTGAGTTTTGCAGTATGACCGTACCAAAATCGATCCAATCCCAACAAATCGAGTAGAACCCTAAAATTAAAAGAAAAAGGGAAGATGGAGTACCTGGTAGAGTAGAAGAAGCTTGCTGGAGTTCGATGGAGGGTTGCTGGAGATCGATGGAGGGTTGCTGGAGTTCGATGGAGACGCTGCTGGAGTTCGATGGAGAGGTTGAAGGGGAGGGAGTTCGATGGAGAGGTTGAAGGGGAGGGAATCGACATATATTGAGGGGAGTTCGATAAAGAAGAAACAGATCGACCATACCTCTAACCGATATAGAGGTTATCTTTTCACTTTTTTGTTTAGAGGCTATTTAGAGATCAAATCCTCTTTTTCTTTTAAATAAACAAACACACTGTTTTTGGGTTTCACTTACCGATTAAGATATATGGGCCTAATAAGAGCTGAAATAGTGTGTAAAAAGGTCTGAATGATTCAGACTTAAGAGTCATTAAGAGGTTTTTAAAAAAAAACAAACAACCCCTTAATTTAATCAACAAAAAATCAGAAATCAGGATCTAAATATTAAAAAGGAAAGCAAAAAACTTTCTATTACGTCACATAAAAGCAAAAAACTTTAGTGTTGGTTGGAAAAAAAATGTTTGTCTCCAAATTCACACGGTTTGACACCTCGCAACCGCTTTTCACAACACGTTCTGCTAAGTGGCGATGCCGCACCACCCGCCGTCATCGGAGATGGAGAATTCATCTCTAAATCTAACGAAAAAAGTTTGTTTGATCAGCCTACCGAATCGAGAGGCGTCGTCTTCCTCTTACGCAACCTATCAAACCCTAGTTCGACGTTCACCATGTTAGAAAAACTAGACAATTGAAAGAAAAGATGTAGACAATAATTGATTAGAACGTGATAAGGATAACTTCTCTTAGGATATTATTAGCCCCCACTATCAAGGTTGTTTGGGTTTTGGTTAATACACTCCAGGAATAATCTAATCAATAGAATATATTTAACAACAAAAGCATATTCTCAAGAACACATCTGCAGAATTTTATGAAGATAATGGAGAGAATCAAGAGAAGAAAACTATGGAAATATGACAACACATATTTATAGGTATTCATGCATAACTAATTTGGATAAGTTTAACTAACTTGAAACCTTATCCAAAATTAAATTAGCATGGAAAAAACCTGTCAAAACGGTCAGAAATTCGTTACCATTGGTCTAGGCGACTTTCTGACAGGTTAGGTCGCACAAAAGTTGCATTAGACACTGTGTTTCATGACAAAAGAAGCGTAGGCGAGTTTGGGGTGACTTTGGTCACATGAAACCCACTTTGCACACTGTCCACAAATATTAAAAATCTGATTTTCTGGAAACCGCATACGTGTAACGTGCTAGTGCTATCTTTTGACCGTTAAATGTATGTGTAAAATCCACCTAACAAGTCCAAATTTCACTTAGTCCATTTAATCTCTTAAACAACTCTACAAGTTGTTTAAGGATTATAAACTAAGAAAGAGTTTATCACTCTTCCAATGTAGGACAAGTGATAAGCCTAAAATGTATACATATATATAGCTTACCAAATCAAGTAAGATTCTACTATTCTTTTTATGTGGGACAAATCTCACTATGAAGACTATATATATAACACACCATCACCGTCACACTATTCAACATCGATCATCGTACCTAACGACCTTACTTCTGAAGAATTTATGGTGTTTCGATTCGTGGCTCTCACGTTGATCATCACCTCTTCGACGGCTCTGCATCTTACGGTATGTTAAAAATGTTGGAACTTGGTTTAAATGGGAGAAAGTTGATGCAGGAAAAACAGAGCTCAACGAGAGTTCTATCAAGAGTTAAGTATCGATATAAGTCTTGGTGAGTTCTACCAAGAGTTAAGTATCGATATAAGTCTCGGTGGTCACCAGAAGTTTCACAAGTTGTAAGGCATTGGACACTGCTTACCGAGAGTTGTCCCGAGAGTTTGAAGGGTTTAAGTAGCGACACAAGTACCGATAGGATCTAGACCTTTAAACTATTCTTTCAGCGACAAACAGAGGTTAGCGGTACTTGTACCGGTAGTTAAGTCTTGCCACAAGTCTCGGTGGTGACTGGCTTCTTCTTTCAGCGACAAACAGAGGCTACCGGTACTTGTATTGGTAGTTAAGTCTCGACACAAGTCTCGGTGGTGACTGGCTTTTACCGATAGTTAGGAATGCATGTATAAAACCTGCAACTTTTTCCCTCCATTCTCTCTAACGTTTTTCCCATCAATTTCCAAGGTTTATCTCCACAAAATCGATCACCAAACATCGTTTAATTCAATAGATTCAAGTTAGAAACTTGAATTTGATCGTTGTATCCTCGAGATAAACGCCTAATACGACCGACAAATTTTTGTCTTAGGACACTAATTTTGTGCAGGCCACAATCTATTTCAATTTCACGAATAATCTACCAAATCAAATAAGGTTTGCAATTCTATTGTTTGTTTTGTTGAATTGATGATCATACTTTGATTTGTATAAGAAAAACTTTTAATTTCTACGTATTTTTCATATTTATTAAACATAATCATATTGACGATTGATTACTCCTAACAATCTAAGACAAAAATTATTGTTAAGGAGCGATGGATCAATCTCAGTTGATGAAGAATCATGTGAAGAAACTCGAGAAATTCAAGGGTTCAGATTTCTGGAGATGGCAACAGAAGATATTGTTCTATTTGACAACACTTCATGTTTCCAACGTTCTCACGGAAGATCAACCACCTAATGAACCTCCGGTGGAGCAAGATGGAAGTGCTCCTACACAAATCCAAGTCGTTGCCCATCAGAAAGCAGTCGAGATATGGAGATCAAATGAATATAGTTGCAAAAACTATATTCTAAACGCTCTCGACGATTCCCTCTATGACATATACTCCTCTTTCAGAACGGCAAGAGAGATATGGGATTCCTTGGACGCAAAATACAGGACCGAAGTAGCGTAATCCAAGAGGTTTGCGATAAGGAAAATTTATGAACTACCGGATGAATGATAACAAATTAGTGTTAAAACAGGTTGAGGAATTACATGTGGTTATCCATGAGCTTGATGTTGAAGGCATGGGGTTAAACATTAACTTTGTTGTTGGTTCGATTATAGAGAAGTTGCCTCCTTCGTGGAAAATGTAACACCCTAAAAATTAAGGGAAATTAAAACTCGAAAATTCGGCAATATGACAGCTATAAACTGAGCGGAACCTGATTAAACCATCACCTGTCAAATTGATCCCAAAGTATCATCCCGAAACGGGGAATATAACATAGTGTTTACAAAACCAAGAATGAAAAATATAAACACGACAACCTACTAATCTAAATGATTATAATAGATTAAGGTCGGGTGTCGCTATTCTCCCAAAATCTTTAACTATCAAACATGTATCGGTCTCTAGATCTCCCAAAAGGACCGCTCTCGATCATGCGATCAACCACTCAATCCCAAAGGTTCCCGCCACTAAGATACCCTGTCATACATGACAACCAAAGAAACAAGTGTTAGGCTAGAGTCTAGTGAGAATGTATGATCGTAACATAAATAACGAAATGGAATTACAACACAAGAGTGTCCGTATTTTCATAGTTCTCAACTGAATTGCTTCACCTGTCATTAAACATGAAACTTCCATAAAATCTCGTCAGCATACTTATAATTTCCACCCAATCCATCTAGCTTGATAGCATCAACCCAAACCAGATCTTTAGCTAATTGGGCACTCAACCCAAACCGGGTCTTTAGCCTTTTCGTGACATCAACTCAAACCGAGTCTTTAGCCTACTTATGACATCAACTCAAACCGAGTCTTTAGCCTACTTATGACATCAACTCAAACCGAGTATTTAGTCTACTCATGACATCAACTCAAACTGAGTCTTTAGTCTACTTATGACATCAACTCAAACCGAGTCTTTAGTCTATTTGCCAAGTTACCAATATGACCAACATATAACCCAATGGCTACATACAACTCTTAATACATGCTAATATCTAGCATTTCCTCTAATACTCATCATTTGAGACAATATCCCCAAATGGGATTTTAGGTTAACTTCGCATTAACAAAACAAGAGGAAGTCAAAGGTGAATAAATTTTCTAGCACATCATTTAACATGTATGTAAGTAGAAGAGTCAATAATACACACACCTTGGTGATTTCTTAAAAGAAACCAAACCCTAGAAATGGAAGGTGGAGAGTTGAAGACTTGAGGAGTTGGTACAAGCTAAGATCTTTCCAAAACCGCACCTATGGATGCATTTACATTACCATTAATGCTCTTGGAAGATCATTAAATGATGTTGGTGGAACTAGGGCAAGAATCCTTACCAAAAATCGCAGGAGCAAACCCTTAATCAGCTTCCAAAATCAGTTCTAAATGATAAAGTCTCGAAATGGAGTTTTTATACTCACTGTGCCCGCAGGCGACTATGACACGGTGACTATGCCATGTAATGTTGCCCGCGTTGGACCCCTTGCGGTACACCGCTCGTGACTATGACCATGCGACAGTGACCCGGGCAATGTCGCCGGGCACTGTCGCCGGGCACTGTCGCCCCGGACGTACCGTAAGTCCACTCCTCCCCGCGATTTTGGCCACGTGACATTAACAGATGTTACAGTCGCCGGGCATTGTCGCCTGGGGTGTGACGTGCCCCAAAAATCCCTTTTTCCATCCCGAACTGATCCGTTATCGACGCAAGAAAGTTGCCCACTAATCCAAAACTCAATAACGCATACAGAGCATTAACGAACCAATGTATAAATCTTATAATGATACATAAAAGGGAAAATCCACACGAAGTTATGGGTGTTACCATCCTCCCCAACTTGGAAACGATTTCGTCCCCGAAATCCATACTATGTAAACAATTGAGGATATCTACGTTTCATGTCCTCTTCCGACTCCCATGTCACATTGACACCGCGATGGTGCTTCCATTGTACCTTCACCATTGACACCTCCTTGTGTCGGAGCTTCTTGGTCGCTCTCTCCAAAATGGCTTCGGGCTCTTCGATACAACGGTGGTCGTCCACACGGATTTCTGATAACGGTATGACACTGTCTTCCTCTACTAAGCACTTCCGTTGGTAGCATACATGGAACGTAGGGTGAATCCCATCCATCTCCGGTGGTAAGTCCAATCTGTAAGCTTGAAGTCCGATACGTTCAAGAATAGTAAATGGTCCAAGAAAACGGGGACTTAGCTTCCCTCGCTTTCCAAACCGGATCAAGCCTTTCCTAGGAGACACCTTTAACATCACACGATCTCCCACTTGGAACTCCACCGGTCTCCTCTTCTTGTCGGCATAACTTTTCTGACGGTCTTGCGCCGCTTTCAACCACTCTCGGATTGACTTGACCTTGTCGGCCGTCTCTTGCACAATCTCCGGGCCGACAAATTGCTTCTCTCCCGCCTCTAACCAACATACGGTGGTTCTACACTTTCGCCCATACAAAGCTTTGAATGGTGCCATCCCGAGGCTAGAGTGATAACTATTGTTGTATGCAAACTCCACCAAAGGTAGATGGGTATCCCAACTACCGCCAAAATCGATCACACAAGACCTAAGCATGTCCTCTAGTGTTTGAATCGTCCTTTCGCTTTGTCCATCGGTTTGTGGGTGGTATGCCGTGCTCAAGTTCACTCGCGTGCCCAACTCTTGATGCAAGGCTCCCCAAAATCTTGACGTAAACCGGCTATCACGATCGAAGACTATAGATAAGGGTATGCCATGTCTAGAGACCACTTCATCTATATATAGCTTCGCCAACTTATCCATTGGCAAAGTTTCCTTCATTGCTAGGAAATGAGCACTCTTCGTCAAACGGTCGACAATCACCCAAATGGTGTCATTCCCCCTCAAAGTCTTTGGTAGCTTGGTCACAAAATCCATGGTAATCTTGCCTCACTTCCACTCAGGTATCTCTAACGATTGAAGGCTCCCATAAGGTCGTTGGTGCTCGGCTTTCACTTGCGAACAAGTTACGCACCGCTCCACATAATGTGCCATGTCCAACTTCATAACCGACCACTAGTAATGTAGTTTCAAGTCTCTATACATTTTTGTGCTTCCCGGGTGGATTGAATAATTTGATTTATGCTCGTCTTCCAAAAGTAGTTCTCGGTTTCCTCCAATCTTCGGCACCCAAACGCGCCCGTTGAAACATTTGATTCCCCGACTATCCTCGGTCAAAAGTAACCGTTGCTTGGTCATCACTTCATCTTTGAGATTTTCCTCCAACAAGGGCTCGTCTTGTGACCCTTTGATTTTCTCCATAATACTTGACACCAACTCAATCCTTGCAAGCTTGGCCCAGAGCTTTCCACTATATTATTTTCGGCTTAACGCATCGGCCACCACATTCGCTTTACCTGGGTGGTAAAGCAACTCGCAATCGTAGTCCTTGAGTAGTTCTAACCATTTCCTTTGTCTCATATTCAGCTCCTTTTGATCGAAGACATATTTCAAACTTTTATAATCCGTGTACAAGTTACACTTCGTGCTGTAAAGGTAATGGCGCCACAATTTCAATGCGAACACCACCACCGCTAGCTCTAAATCATGGGTTGGATAATTTTTCTCGCGCACTTTTAATTGCCTCGACGCATAGGCAATCACCTTCCCCCTTTGCTTGAGCACACACCCGAGGCCCATCTTAGAGGCATCGCTATAAACCACGAAGTCTTCCGATCCTTCTGGCAAGGACAAGATCGGAGCCTCACAAAGCTTCTTTTGTAACGTCCGAAACGCCTTCTCTTGAGATTCGGTCCACACAAACTTCATATTCTTCTTAGTCAGGGTTGTTAATGACAAAGCAATCTTGGAGAAGTCTTGAATAAACCTTCGGTAATAGCATGCTAATCCCAAAAAGCTTCTGATCTCGGATGGACTCTTAGGAGGTTCCCAACTCATCATGGCTTCTATCTTAGCGAGGTCCACCTTCACACCGTCTTTCGAGACTACGTGACCCAAAAATTGTACCTCCTTCAACCAAAATTCACATTTGGAGAATTTTGCATAAAGCTTCTCTTTCCTCAAGACTTCTAATACGTCGCGAAGATGTTGCACATGCTCAGCTTCATCCTTGGAGTAAACCAATATGTCATCGATGAAAACGATGACCGACTTGTCAAGAAACGGTCGGCACACACGGTACATCAAATCCATGAATACCGCTGGGGCGTTCGTCAGACCAAAGGGCATCACCAAGAACTCATAATGCCCATAGCGTGTCCTAAACGCGGTCTTTGGGATGTCATCCTCTTTGACTTTCACTTGATGATAGCCCGAACGAAGGTCGATCTTTGAAAAGCATCCTGCTCTTTGAAGTTGGTCGAATAAGTCATCGATTCTAGGGAGTGGGTACTTATTCTTCACGGTCACCTTATTCAACTCCCTATAGTCTATGCACATTCGCATAGTGCCATCCTTCTTCTTTACGAACAACACCGGTGCTCCCCACGGTGACGAGCTCGGCCTCACAAATCCTTTCTCGAGAAGATCTTGAAGTTGCCCCATCATTTCCTTCATTTCCGATGGAGCCAACCGATACGGGGCTCTAGATATCGGGGTCGCTCCCGGTGCTAGATCGATCTTGAACTTCACTTGGCGACCGGGCGACAGTCCAGGCAAGTCGTCCGGGAATACATCGGGGAATTCTTTTACTACTTCTACGTCTTCAAGCTTTTTCTTCTCAAGTTTGGCATCTATAACATACGCCAAAAAGGATGCACATCCTTTCGATAAGCACTTCTGTGCCTTCACCATGCTAATGATTACCACCTCGCCCTTCGGCCTTTCACCGTACACAGTTACCGACTCACCATTTGAGGTCAGAATTTGAATCAACTTCTTTGTACAAAGAATTTCAGCATGGTTATCCGCTAACCAATCCATCCCAATAACGACATCAAATCCCCCGATGACCATCGGCATTAAATCGACTGAAAACTCCTTTCCTTCAATCTCCAACTTACAACCCTTAAGAACATCCCAAACCACGACTTGATCGTCGTCCACTAATTCTACCACTAAAGCATCCTCTAAACTACTAGTGGGCATAGATAATTTTTGACAGAACGAATTCAATACGAACGAGAAACTCACACCGGAATAGAACAATATACGCATAGGTACGGAGTTTAGAAGAAACGTACCCGACATAACATCAGTCGAAGCCTTCGCTTCTTCGGTGGTCATTTGAAACGCTCTCCCTGTTGCTCTAGGAGGATCCGTCTTCTTTGCTCCGTTTTCTCCCATCTTCAATTTTGGGCACTCACTCCGGATGTGACCCGGTTCCTGGCACTCAAAACACGTAATCCTTCTGACCGGGCAATCACGACGAACATGACCCTACTTTCCACATTTGAAACAATTTGATCCACTCGAGGCGCACGGGCCAAAATGCTTACTCCGGCATTTAGAGCACCATCTAGCTTCGCGTCCAACTTCGTTCCCACGATAATTGTTGTTGAAAGGTTTTGTCCTTCTTGAGGGTGTAGAGTTCCCCTCCCATTTTCTCTTTTCAACCGACCCACTCTTTTCTACTCTACTCGGACCATAGGAGTCTTCTACCAACTGGGCTTCCTCAATTGCCTCCCGTAAGGTGGAGGCCTTAGACACCCGCACCAAGTTCTTCATTTCGGACGGTAAGCCCTTGGTGTAGGCTTTGATCTTCTCTTTTTCGCTCGAAACTAGATGTCCCACCAATCCTAACTTGTCCATGAACTGTCGGTTGTACTCCTTCAGCGACAAGTTTCCCTTCTTCAAATTCCGTAACTCCTCTTCTATTCCGTCCATAGCCCGTTCATTACAGAATTCCTCCATCAATTTCTTTTTAAAAGTCGGCCAACTTAATTTGGTCAAGATTGTTGCCTCTACTGAGGAGGAGTAATCATTCCACCACGTGAGGGCCACCCCTCTCAACATCTGTGATCCAAATGTTGCTTTCTGATCTTCCCCGCATTCGCTTGACCTGAACGCCTGCTCCATCTCTCGAACCCAATTCATACATACAAGTGGATCATCCGTGCCTTTGAATTTTGGGGGTCGACATCCAAGGAATGCCTTGAACGTTCAGGTCTTTGACACTTGTCTTACTCCCAGAGTTGGTGTCTCATTAGAAGGAATTACGGGTCCGATACCCCCGGATCCCGTCACCAAGATATTTTCTGCTACCGTTTCGTGCCTACGGTTACTCGCATCCCGGTCCTCAAGTAGTTTTAAAAACATCTCTTGTTGTTGGGCCATCGTTGCATTCATTGATTGCATCATACGATCCATCATTTTCGTCTCCGGAGTCACCTCTTCCATTATCGGATGAGTTGAGGCTATATTATGAAGGGGTACTTGCTCTGGTCCTCCACCCAAAACAATTTATGGCCGTGGGGGCAAGTCTGTCGTTGTACCTCTAGGATGGTCGGTCGTAGATGCCGATGCCTCATGACCCTCCGGCCGATTTTGAGTGCTTATCATCGTCTGCCACACGCACGCGAGAATTTAGGTAAGATATAGATTATACTAACTATAAACAAGGAAACGTTCTACCACATTCATTAATCATCATAACAATGGAAAACAAGCATAATCACGTAAAACATCCTCATAATAACGTTAGCTAAGCGAAATTATGAACATGCGATACATAAAAATTTTCATCACCATTACCATAACTCTCAACTTATGTAGTTTCCATCAACTCTAAGACCGTCCTATCTTAGGAGCTCTACCCAATCTCACTCAATCATAACTTAAATTTACAACTTAAGTCTAGGTATTCTACAACCATACCTAGTTCACTTAAACTAAGACTCCGATACCAACTTGTAACACCCTAAAAATTAAGGGAAATTAAAACTCGAAAATTTGGCAATATGACAACTATAAACTGAGCGAAACCTGATTAAACCATCACCTGTCAAATTGATCCCAAAGTATCATCCCGAAACAGGGAATATAACATAGTGTTTACAAAACCAAGAATGAAGAATATAAAACGACAACCTACTAATCTAAATGATTCTAATAGATTAAAGTCGGGTGTCGCTATTCTCCCAAAAATATTTAACTATCAAACATGTACCAGTCTCTAGATCTCCCAAAAGGACCGCTCTCGATCATGAGATCAACCACTCAATCCCGAAGGTTCCCGCCACTAGGATACCCTGTCATACATGACAACCAAAGAAACAAGTGTTAGGCTAGAGCCTAGTGAGAATGTATGATCGTAACATAAATAACGAAATGGAATTACAACACCAGAGCGTCCGTATTTTCATAGTTCTCAATTGAATTGCTTCACCTGTCATTAAACATGAAACTTCCATAAAATCTCGTCAACATACTTATAATTTCCACCCAATCCATCTAGCTTGATAGCATCAACCCAAACTAGATCTTTAGCTAATTGGGCACTCACCCCAAACCGGGTCTTTAGCCTTTTCGTGACATCAACTCAAACCGAGTCTTTAGCCTACTTATGACATCAACTAAAACCGAGTCTTTAGCCTACTTATGACATCAACTCAAACCAAGTCTTTAGTCTACTTATGACATCAACTCAAACCAAGTCTTTAGTCTACTTATGACATCAACTCAAACCAAGTCTTTAGCCTACTTATGACATCAACTAAAACCGAGTCTTTAGTCTACTTATAACATCAACTCAAACCGAGTCTTTAGTCTATTTGCCAAGTTACCAATATGACCAACATATAACCCAATGGCTACATACAACTCTTAATACATGCTAATATCTAGCATTTCCTCTAATACTCATCATTTGAGACAATATCCCCAAATGGGATTTTAGGTTAACTTCGCATTAACAAAACAAGAGGAAATCAAAGGTGAATAAATTTGCTAGCACATCATTTAACATGTATGTAAGTAGAAGAGTCAATAATACACGCACCTTGGTGATTTCTTAAAAGAAACCAAACCCTAGAAATGGAAGGTGGAGAGTTGAAGACTTGAGGAGTTGGTACAAGCTAAGATATTTCCAAACCGCACCTATGGATGCATTTACATTACCATTAATGCTCATGGAAGATCATTAAATGATGTTGGTGGAACTAGGGCAAGAATCTTTACCAAAAATCGCAGGAGCAAACCCTTAATCAGTTTCCAAAATCAGTTCTAAATGATAAAGTCTCGAAATAGAGTTTTTATACTCACAGTGCCCGCAGGCGACTATGACACGGCGACTATGCCCATGGCATAGTCGCAGGGCAATGTCGCCCGCATTGTACCCCTTGCGGTACACCGCTCGCGACTATGACCATGCGACAGTGACCCGGGCAATGTCGTCGAGCACTATCGCCCGGACGTACCGTAAGTCCACTCCTCCCCGCGACTTTGCCCACGCGACATTGACAGATGTCACAGTCGCCGAGCATTGTCGCATGGGGTGTGACGTGCCCCGAAAATCCCTTTTTCCATCCCGAACTGATCCGCTATCGACGCAAGAAAGTTTCCCACTAATCCAAAACTCAATAACGTATACAGAGCATTAACGAACCAATGTATAAATCTTATAACGATACATAAAAGGGAAAATCCACACGAAATTACGGGTGTTACAGATAAACTTCAAGTTGTACTTGAAGCATTTGATGGAGGAGACCACCATCAAGCAATTACTAATCAAAATAAGAGTGGAAGAGGACAACAAGTTGAATGAAAAGGTTGATGCAAGTATAAGTGAGCCACACGCCAATATGATTGAATTTGGCACACCGAAATCCAAATTTCAGAAATTCAAAGGGAAGGCGAGTGCAACTAAGAGGCCCTTCAACTCTAGAAAGGGTCCCTTAGCCCTACAGAAAAATCCTTTCAAAAGGATGGTATGTTGTTGGGTTTGTGGCAAGCCGGGACACAAAGATAAGGATTGTCGACACAAAAGAGACCTCGGTGGTGCCGGGGGAAGTGGTGGTGGTGGTGCATCTACTAGTCATGCCAATCTCACCCAATCTCTTAACCAATTTGTTGGTGTGATTGATACTCATATGGTCTCAAATGTTTTAGATTGGTGGGTCGACACCGGTGCTACTAGGCACATATGGAATTCAGGGATCCTGTTTGCATGCTATCAAAACTTGGATGATGGAGAACCGATGTTCATGGGAAATGTTTCGACTGCCAAGATCGAAGGGAAAGGGAAGGTCATATTGAAGCTGACTTCCGGGAAGGATCTTGTTGATGGATGTGTTACATGTACCCTCGTTAACTAAGAACTTAATTTTTGTTCCTATTCTAAGTAATAAAGGGTTCAAAGTTGTATTTGAATCGGACAAACTTGTCATCACCAAGGGTGGTGTGTATGTGGGTAAGGGCTAACTCAATGAGGGGCTCTTTAAGTTAAGCATTGTAATGGACGTTGATGTCCTCAATGTAAATAATAAAAATAAGGCAGGCACTAGCACTACTACTTCAGTGTATATGGTTGATCCTTCTTACCTTTGGCATTCAAGATTGGGACATGTCAACTTTAGATAATTAAAAAGAATGATTAAATTTGACATGTTACCTAAGTGTTCTATTGATAATTATCTAAGTGTGATGTATGTGTAGAAGCTAAATACAAAAATCATCCACACAAATCAGTTGAAAAATCAAATGAGGTTCTTGGGTTGATTCACAGTGATTTATGTGATTTCAAGGCAACTCGTACAAGAAGAGGAAACAACTACTATATTTCTTCCATTGATGATTGTAGTAAGTACTGCTATATGTATTTAATCCATACCAAGGATGAGGCCTTAAACATGTTAAGACCTATAAGGCCGAAGTCGAGACTCAACTCGACAAGAAAATAAAAATTCTAAGGTCGGATCGGGGAGGAGAATATGAATCCAACGAGTTTGGAAAATTTTGTGTTACACATGGCATTGTGCATCAAACTCCCACTCCATACACTCCTCAATAAAATGGAGTGATCGAGTGGAAGAATAGGACATTAAAAAACATGATGAATTTAATGTTGATCATATTCGGAGCTCCATACCATTTATGAAGTGAGGCATATCTTACTGCAAATATGATCCTAAACCGGATAACCCACAAGAAAAGTGATATATCTCCTTATGAGCTTTGGATAGGGAGATTGCCGGTCTACAAAAAGATGAAAGTGTGTGGTTGCCTTGCTAAGGTACAAGTCCCTTTACCAAAAAGGACTAAACTTGGACCTAAAATAGTAGATTGTGTATATATTGGTCCAACCTATAATAGTGCAGCATATAGGTTCTATGGGGCTGTTTGTTTACCTCTTAATAGTTTCATTAAGAGGCAACCTCTGAATCGCTACGAGGTGAATCTTGTTTCGTAAAAAAGAAGTCCGCCTCTTAATGGTTCCAAAACCCTCTGAATGATTTTGTATCTTGGGCCTCCCTTAACCATTCATCACCCCAATTTCATTCTGAACAATTACCAAATGACCATATTTCATTTTGTACAATATCATAAGAGCCACTTAATCATTCTAACCACTTAATCATTCTGCACCAAACCATTCAGCAACTGTCAAACAACCCTTTAGTATACAAATCTAATGTAGAGGACATAAGCAACAATACAATCATAAATCTGTTGAGGCAAAGTTCTTTGAGACGATCTTCCCGTACAAGGAAAAAGAGGGCAATACCTCTAATCCAAGTAAAATACAGATTGATGATACACACTCTCAAGTTGAATTAACCAAGAGTGATCAATCAAAGAATGATGAAACCTCTAAGGTTCAACAAGAGGTAGAACCAAGGAGAAACAAAAGGGGAAGAGTCATCAAAGACTTTGGACTAGAATTTATGGCTTTCAATATTGAAGGAGAACGTCTCTCCTATAAGGCTGCCATATAATCTTCTGAGGCACCTTATTGGGTAGAGGCCATCCAAAGTGAAATCGACTCCATTGTGCATAATAACACATGGAAGTTGGTTGATTTGCCTCCGGGTCATAAAGTCATTGGCCATAAATGGATCTTCAAGAGGAAGTTGAGACCCGATGGAACTATAGAGAAATACAAAGCTTGACTAGTCGCCAAAGGGTACCGACAAAAAGAAGGTCAAGACTTCTTCGACGCTTATTCACCAGTTACAAGGATAACGTCTATTAGGACATTGATTGCAATAGCGCCTATTCATAACTTGGAGATACATAAAATGGATATGAAAACCACTTTCTTGAACGATGAATTAGAAGAAGAGATATATATGCAACAGCCGAAAGGATTTGCTGTAAAAGACCAAGAAAACAAAGTCTGTAAGTTGATTAAGTCTCTTTATGGACGTAAACAAGCGCCAAAACAAAGGCATGAGAAATTTGTTAACACTATGTTTTCATATAAATGAATGCGATAAATGTGTTTATGTGAAACAATACAAGAATTGTTGTATCATCTTATGCGTGTACGTTGATGATATACTCATCATAGGATCAAACTTGGATGTAATAAACTAAACCAAGAAGATGCTACACTCCGCATTTGATATGAAAGATATGGGAGTTGCTGATGTAATCCTTGGTATAAAAATTCAAAGGAATGCTAATGGTTATATCCTTACCCAATCTCACTATGTTGAGAAGGTGCTTCGAAAGTTTGGTCATTATGATGACAGACCGGTTGTAACTCCTTTTGATCTTTCAAGTCAATTGAAGAATAATCAAAGAGATAGCATGGCTCAATTAGAATACATTCAAGTTCTTGGAAGCTTGATGTATATCATGAATTGCACACGACCAGATATAGCATACATTGTGAGTAGACTTAGTCGGTACTCACATAACCCAAGAAAATACCATTGGTATGCACTCGTACGGGTGCTTAAATATTTGAAATGCACAATGAGTTATTGTAACACTCTAGTTTTTCCCTTGTAAATTGCTTCGATTAACCTTAAAATTCAATAGAGAAGGCAAGGTTTATTTGGTGAAAGTGTTGGGATGAACCCATGAGAGAAAATCATCGAAATCACATGAAAACTGGAACAACATCAACTTGCACGACCTTTACCCCGACCTCAAGTCACATGGGAAGTCGCATAAGTCGTTGTGGTTTCGAGCAGTGTAGCGCACGGCTTTCCCCGCGACCTCAAGTAGCGTGGGAAACCGCTGGAGAGCCTCTGGTCAAATTTTTGGGTTTTGACCCCAAGACCCTCATTCAATTCCCCATTTTTCTCCCAACTTACTTCTCCCATCTTCTCCCACTTCATTGATTACGATTTTGGAAACATTGAATGCTTTATTTATCCACTTCTTCAAGGATTTCCATCATCATTTAAGTTTGTGAAGGAAGTGGTTTATGTATGGAAATCATATTATGGAAATTCCATTATGAAAACTATATGTATGATTATAGTTAGTCACAAATGTAATTGTGACAAGTCTATACTACTACTAATGGATCCATAGGTGTAGAGTCGGCTTAATTGTGGGATAATTCCCGTTTGTAACTAGTTGAGACATTGGTCATCGGAAGGCAACTTGGTACGATTATGTGGGACCGGATACTAGCCATGGACCGTAAATGTAATCCTAGTGAATGAGTATGATTAGGATCATTGGGTGCCCTCCCCCACATCTGAGTACAAGTCGACGAGCTTGTGGCCTTGATCCTAATATTGAGCTCACAACTTGGAAAGTGGCTTACTTTTGTGTTTTGCCACGATCCTTGGAAATCGGGTCTCCCCCGTTATCGTAAGATGTTTTGGACCGTATGGTTCGTATGTGGTATTTCGGAAAAGTGAAATCATTTATTGTATCTTTCAGACTTTTATTATCAATTTTACATTTATCTGATTTATATAAACTGTTTGTTCTCACTTGGTGTAAAGCCTAATACTTTTTCTCAAATGACATGTATAACAGGTTCCCTTAGCGGTGGGAGTGTGGGACACATATGGGTTAAGGGACGAGCGTTGGGCCGTTGATGACAACTTTTGGATTTAATCTTTTGGTAAAGTGGCGTACAGATTTATATATACATTTTTGGGAGATTGAGCCGACATCCGTTATAATCTAGATATAACCATTTAGATTAGTATGTTGTTGATCTGAATGTCCAATCACAGAAATTATACATGCTATTTACTATGTCCCCTTCTTGGGTGATTTCCATTTATTGCATAGTTTCTTTTTGTAAGTTCAAGATTTAAATTACCCATATTTTTAGGGCGTTACAGTTATGGGTTACACTATACCAAATACCCTCCAGTTCTAGAAGGGTATTGTAATGCGAATTGGATTTCCAACCATTCCGAGAGTAAGTCCACAAGTGGATATTTGTTTACACTTGGTGGTGCTACGGTCTCTTGGAAATCATCTAAACAAACCGTGAATACCAAATCCACTATGGAAGTTGAATTTGTCACATTAGACAAAGTCGCTGAAGAAGTTGAATGGCTAAAAGGCTTCCTGGAGGGTATTCCGTTGTGGCCTAAACCGTTGATTGCCATTGGTATCCATTGTGATAGTATGGACGCTCTCACTAAAGCGAAGAATCAAATCTACAATGGAAAGTCCCGACACATAGGAAGGTGCCACAATATGATAAAGGACTTGCTGAAAAATGGAATCATTTTCGTTGACTATGTAAAGTCAAAGGAGAATATTGTCGATTCTTTGACAAAGGTCCTAAGTAGAGAGCAAGTGTCCTATACATCGAGGGTAATAGGCTTAAATCCAAATCAATGAGTTTCCTCGGTGATGACCTAACCTATCGAAATTGGAGATCCCATGGTCTAGGTTCAACAGGCAAACTAGTCGGGGACAACTAAAACACAATCAAACACAGTTATGCCTATTCCTATGATGTTTCTTCTGTGTTTCCGTTGATGATATAGGGATGAATATCATATTCTTAATAATGTTGATAATTGTTGTAGTATAATACAACAGACTATTCTTGATCGGCATTACATATGTGAGACCGATGTGGGGTGGCATCTTTGAGGACGGATATGGCTACGTCTTCTAAAACTCTCATGAAGAAATGATTTGTTCACGATCGAAATAAAAACAGTGGTAAGAATTAAATTATGTATAGATATAACATGTGTGATGCCTATTGTCTCGATTTACTATAAAAAGTGGTTAGTTCAAGACTTTAGTTCACTCCCCACGAAGTAGATCCGATAGGCATTCACTAGGAAAGGTTGAAGTCCAAAAGACACCTTTTTCCAGCGCATGTGGGGTATTATTACGGTTTGAATAGAAAATGTGGGGTATTGTTGGAACTTGGTTTAAATAGGTGGAACTTGGTTTAAATGGGAGAAAGTTGATGCATGCAAAAAATAAGTCTCGATGGTCACTGGAAGTTTCACGGGTTGTAAGGCACTGGATAGTGCTTACCGAGAGTTGTCCCGAGAGTTTTAAGGGTCTAAGTAGAGACATAAGTACTGATAGGCTCTAGACCTTTGAACTCTTCTTTCAGCGACAAAGAGAGGCTACCGGTACTTGTACCGGTAGTTAAGTCTCGCTAAAAGTTTGGATGGCGATTGGCTTCTTTTTTCAGCAACAAACAGAGGCTACCGGTACTTGTACTGGTATTTAAGTCTTGTCACAGGTCTCGGTGGCGACTGGCAGTTACCAACAGTTAGGAATGCATGTATAAAACCTGCAACTTTTTCCCTCCATTCTCTCAAATGTTTTTCCCACCAATTTCCAAGGTTTCTTTCCACAAAATCGATCACCAAACATCGTTTAATTCGATAGATTCAAGTTAGAAGCTTGAATTTGATTGTTGTATCCTCGAGACAAACGCCAATACTACCGACGAATTTTTGTCTTAGGACACTGTTTTTGTTCAGGCTTCAATCTATTTCAATTTCACGAAGAATCTACCAAATCAAGTAAAGTTTACGATTTTATTGTTTGTTTTGTTGAATTGATGATCATACTTTGATTTGTATAAGAAATTTTTTTAATTTATGCATATTTTTCATATTTATTATATATAATTATATTGATGATTGATTACTCCTAACAAAAACAAAACATATCTAATTTCTGTGATGTTTTTTTCTTTCTTAATTTGTTGTTGATATATTAAAATCACGAGTGAGATTGTAAGAAATACATATTTTTTGTGTTTTTTTCACAATGCGTCATTTTCACAAGAGTTCATGATGCAAATTTACGATGGTCACAAGCAGGGTCGTCCCTTGGGGAGGGCGGGTCGGGCGCATGCCTAGGGCCTAAAAAAATAGAGGTCGATTTTTTTTGGTATATACTATATACTATATAGTAGTAGTTTAAAAAAATAGTAAATAAAAGAGACAATTTTTTAGTATCTAATAGGACCCTGTTTGGTCATTTGAAGATTTGAAGATGACCTCGTGATCTTCCATTTTATATCATCATACTTGATTAAATTAAACATCAATTATTGTAGATGTGACTGACGTCACTGACACGGTTGTTGTTGTGGTAGTTGATGTGAAGGAGCGACCCACAAATCCATCCAAAGTAGTTTGTAGAGAAACTACCTCAGGTAAGTTACTAGAAGAGGTTGACTCCTTGGTCTTTTTGGCCTTTTTAGCAGGTCCAGAAAGAGCTGTAGACTATCGCTTGGAAGGGGTTGTAGCGGCATGGTTAGCAGAAGAAGGAACCTCCTGCGTGGCCGCTGAAGTCGAAGAATAAAGAGAGAGACGAGATCGTAGAGTAGATAGACGTGCCTCATTTTCAGCAGGTTTGATGTCCAGCGCTCGTTGGCCAACCTGTGAGAAGCTACCATCATTTGTTGTGGGGTACTTCTTGTCAAGGAGAAAGTGAAGAGAAGCACAAATGAAACGAACATAGGGAATCTTGGGATCCCTTTCAGTCTTCTTGATCTTTGACAAGAGATCATCAAAGATCGCTCTCGCATAGTCATAGTGCTTTCCAGCAAGCACCGAATAGCCCATTTGTAGCTGCATTTTGCTGGTCTGGTCCAGCGATCCTATCTTTCCACTCATACTCTGAATAATATGAGTGAAGATGTAGTTGATCTCTGAAGGCATTCTTGCCTTCTGTATTTTAGTTAGCTTCTTGTTGGGAATCTGAGAACGAGACTTGTTGTCCCAAGTATATTCCATGTCGTCCAGAAATCGGATGAGTTCAGCATCAGTGGGAAAAGGGTCGAAACCGTTGGTGGTCTTGGCAGGGAATCGAAGAGCCTTGCGGATACCAAAGGCAATGAGATTTTCGGCGCCATGTTCAGTCTGGAAAGAGATGGCAGGGACCACTTCACCCTTTTTGTTGGTCACTGAGCTCTTATCAGCAGTAAACCAGAATTGTTGAAGTAGTGTTTTGGATGGCTTGGGGTCAACAGTAAGAGCATATGCTATGCATGATTGTTTCAGAAAGGCAGCAGCTTCCACCAGATGTGGGTATTTTTCAGCTTCAAAGTCTAAGCGAGTCAGGTGGTTTTTCTTAGGGATTTCAGAGTCAGTAAGTGGGAACTTGACATTCTTCGAAGCAATAAGTGTAGCTTGGGCCATTTCTGGAATAGAGAAGTAGAGTAGAATAAAGGGTTTAGAGTCTAAAAACAATGAAAATATTTTACCAGTTTCTCTTTTTGGAAAGAAACATAGAAAAATAAAGTTGTTTTTAGAATAAAACAATGTTCTTTAGGAAAAGAAAGAACAATCTTAAAAACCAAATGTTTTTTAACAAGTTAAAATCAAAAGAAATGATTTTAATGTAGGAAACACTTTTAAATCCAAAATAAGAGGATATTTAAGATTCAAGAGTGTTTTTAAGAGGAAAGAATGTGAAGAAACAAAAACCTGATGATCTTGAAGATTTGAAGATTGAAGAGTGTGTTTTTGTTTGCTTGAATGTCAAGAATGCTTTTTCTTGCCTTAGAAGTTTTTGAGAGCGTAAAAGGAAAAAATGTAAATGGCGTTCCTTTTATATGACGAGAGAGAATGAATTTGGAGCGGGAAAAAGAGGTCATCATGACACGGACACGTCCCACGAAATTAATTGGACATGAAGTGCAACGGACGAACGTGTCAGAAAAAGACGTGCCATGGATTATCGTTTAGAATGACGTCATAGGAGAGAGAAAACGTTTCGTTTTTAGAAAGTATCACTGATAGAAATTCAGAGATAATTTTTCTTTTCAAAGGATCATTGATGAGAAATATCAGTGATAAGATTTGTTTATCAAAAAACTTTTAACCACTTGAAGAAATTCAGTGATTGAAGATTTGATTTTTGAAAAACGTCGTACTGAATGAGATATTCAGTGAGAGAGAATGAGGGAACATACCTGAGAGTCAGAGATATTTAGGCAGAGAGCATATGATGAAGGGGAACTTTGTATCACTGACATAATGTGTGAAAGGTGAAGAGTCAATCTTCAAGATTCAGCATTCCAAGCTCACTGATGAGAAAGTTAAATCTTGTCTCATCAAGAGGTTTGGTAAAAAGATCAGCTAGTTGATAGTCAGTAGGGATAAAGTGAAGTTCAATATCAGCATTCATCACATGATCTCTTATAAAGTGATATCTGATCTCGATGTGTTTTGTCTTTGAGTGTAGCACCGGATTGTTTGCTATAGCGATGGCACTAGTGTTGTTGCAATAGATTGGAATCTTTGATAGCTGAAGGTCATAGTCTAATAGTTGATTTCTCATCCATAAGACTTGAGCACAACAACTTCTAGGGTCTACGTACTCAGCTTCAGCTGTGGAAGTGGACACTGAATTTTGCTTTTTACTTGTCCAACTTACCAGCTTTCCTCCTAGAAGTTGACATCCACCAGTGGTGCTTTTTCTATCAAGTTTGCAACCTGCAAAATCACTATCTGAATATCCAGTTAGATCGAACCCTGAATCTTTGGGATACCAAAGACTGAGGTTAGGAGTTCTTTTCAGATATCTGAAGATTCACTTTACAACGATCAGATGGGATTCCTTGGGTTCAGATTGATAGCGTGCACAAAGACATGTAGAGTACATGATGTTAGGTCGACTCGCTGTAAGATACATCAGGGAGCCTATCATTCCTCTATAGGCAGTGACATTAACAGTTTCCTGATGGATCCTTGTTTAATGTCAGAGGAGGTGCCATAGGAGTTTTCATCGCTGAAGTTTGAGTAAGATCAAACTTCTTCAGCATATCTTTAACATACTTACCTTGGTTACTAAATGTACCTTTATCAGTTTGCTTGATCTGAAGTCCAAGGAAGTAAGTTAGTTCACCCATCATACTCATTTTATATTCTTTCTTCATTCTTTGAGCGAAACGAGTACACAGAGATGGGTTAGTAAAACCAAATATAATGTCATCAACATATATTTGCACAAGAATAATGTGACCTTTTATCTTTCTGAAAAACAAGGTATTACCAATTTTACCTTTTTTCAAATTATTCAGAGATAAGAAAAGAGGAGAGAGTATCATACCAAGCACGAGGGGCTTGTTTTAGACCATAGAGAGCCTTATCCAATTTATATACATAATTTGGATGCTTAGGGTTGGAGAACCCTGGGGGTTGTTCAACATAGGCTTCCTCATTCATCTTTCCATTTAGGAATGCTGATTTTACATCCATTTGATATACTTTGAAGTCTTTGTAAACTACATAAGCTAAGAAGAGTCGAATTGCTTCGCGCCTAGCCACAGGGGAAAAGGTTTCATCATAGTCTATGCCTTCCTCTTTCCTGTATCCCTGAGCAACAAGTCTAGCCTTGTTGCGAGTTACAGTCACAAGCTGAACATAGAGATTCCTTGGCATATGAGTGTTGAGGAAGACCGAAGACCAGTTCCTTAGTAGAGAGAGAATTCAGGGTTTTGAAATTGAGATGAGAAAGCCTTTTATGCCATAGCCAGTTGACATCAGAGGAGGATTTAGAGAGAAAACAAACATTTTCAGTGGTTGTAGAGTCCATGTCTATTACATAGACATTTTCCATACGGTAACTACTAAGAGCAAGTTTTCCATTTTCACTCATCACTGAACATGCTTTCTTATTGAAGCGAACTTCGTAGTCTTTGTCACATAGTTGACTGATGCTTAGAAGATTGTGCTTCAATCCATCTACATAAGTGACTCTTCTGAAGGTAGTTGTCCCATTGCTAAGGACACCAAACCCTCGGGTATATCCTTTTTCATTTCCACCAAAGGTCACTGAGGGATCTTTCTCTTCCTTGTATTCAGTAAGCAGGTCTTTTTGTCCAGTCATGTGTCGAGAGCATCCGCTATCTAGATACCAGATACCCTTCGATCCCTGCAAACATAAGGAAGATTAATTTTTGATTGGTACCCACTTTTCAATGGGTCCAGCAGTGTTAGTGGAGATGGAAGGTTCAACAATCTCCACGGAAGTTGTCGGTCCACAATATAATCAAGTTCTTATTAATATAAAAACTTATATGATTTACCAACCTGTTTGATTAACAAACCACGATTACAAGATTGATAGATTTCTCTTTTGAAGCTCTCTGTGGTTTTCTCTCTGATGAACAGTAAACGTGAGTGTGTGTGTGTTGTAATTTGATTGTGTTGTTTTTGCTTTCTCAACACACTAACTAACATAATATCTAATTCTAAATAATATCCTAAAATATCTAATAACTTAGATATTTAGGAATAATAATAAAATACTAAAACTAACTTTGACATTTTATTACAAACTGACTTTAGACTAATTTTAAGAGTCGACTTTCCAGCTTTAGCTTAAGATTGCGATCTTCAGATTGGATGATCTTGAATCCAATAGATATGTGCGCTAACGATCTCCCCCTTTGGATCAAGATCATTACTAAAAAGATTTAGCAATTCAGTCTTCTCTTTCAGCTTAGAAGATGCAATCTCCCTCTTAGTCTTCAACAAGTAGCAATCTCCCCAAAATACGTAGATAAACTCTCTTTCAGATGATGGGAAGAAATTATCTTCAGATTTAGCTCAGAATGCTGTAGCAAAGTATCTTCAAAGAAAATTTCTCTCAAATCAGCATGTCTTCAGAATACTTGCTCTAAACTTGTGTTGTTCACCATTTCTTGTGTAGCTCTTCTCCCCCTTTTTGATGAAAAGAGCAACAAGTTCATCAAAACTTTTATGTCAAGAAATGTCTATCTTAAGGAGCTTCTGATCCATCAATTCAAAAGATATTCATCCAGATCTTTTCAAATCCAGACAAAATAATTGTGTAACACCTGAATCAACTAATGAATCAGTTAAAATGCCTGTCAGTAACACTAAGTCACTGTGTGTAACGAATACACATTGGAAAGGAGCTTTTTGATGTTCACTCCCCCAGGGCTTCCATTCAATCATCGAAACACCACAAAGGTAAATTCTATGAACGCTATGACAAAGAAACAAATTCCTTGTGTGTTCGTGCAAGTGATAGAAAGAATTAAGCACTTGATGATTGCTTATAAGGCTCAATATTGTGTAAACCACTGAGACAACAGTAAGTTAAACACAGACTCAATGTGCATGATTGAAGTGAGAAGGTGGGACAGACTTCCTTCTTTTCAATATCCAGATTTTCTAAATGAAAATCAGATAGTAAATGTGTTGCTTCCCCTTTGAAAATGAAACATTTTCCTTTTAAGAAGAAAATGAGTAGCTGGTGGGGTTAATCAAGAGTTGGAAAGGGATAGTTGCATGTTTCAATAATGTTCACCAAAGAAATGTGAAACACAAGAAATGTGGTTGCTCGGCTCAGAAAGTAGTTGGTGCAGAGTTCTGATATTCTTTTAACTCTGTTCTCACACCCTCTTTCTTTTAAACATTCAGTTTACTTCTAACCGAACTCTCTTTTGCATTATATCTCATCACACAACCCACACTCATTTCTTTTTGATTTCTCACACTCAATCACTATAAATTAACCTCTTGGGTAGGAAACACTGGTTAACGTGTTTCCATAGAAGTTGTGTTAAGTCCTAGCACAATGAAATCCGATGTTTTCCTAGAAAGCATATGATGCTCAAAATGGTTTAACTTATCAGTTAAAGCTCAAAGATTAATAAGAAAACATTGAAAATTACACTTTCAAATTATAAAATCTGGTGAAGAATCGGAAAGTGATTTGAACATTTAAGAACATGTTTTCAATGAATGAAAGTTGTCCTTCTTTCAACCATATATGAGATTAAGATAAAGGATTATACCTTTACGTGCGATCTTACATCTCATGAAGCTAAGCTTAAAGTCATAAAGATATGAACATGTAAGCGTCTCTCAAACTACAAAAGTCTTAAAGTCAAGTCAAAGTAATGTTATTCACATTGAATTAAAAGACAAAAAGCAGTAAAATAATGAAAGTACGAGTTCTGATCTGAAATAATCAGAAGTCACAAGTCTTTTACTCCCCCTGAAATTATGTATAGAAAAATTATCATCTTGTAAAAGATATGCATTTAAAATTTCAGACAAATATGTACTCCCCCTTGATGGTTGATTTCCTCATTCGAGTATTGAAGTACACTTCTCATATCAGCACAGGAGTAAGGTCTTTTGATCACAGAAGTACGAGTCCTAAACTGTTGTGTTTAGAAGTCATTCTTCGTTGAAGTACGGGTTCTAATCTGATTTACTTAGAAGTCTCCGTCTTGACATTTAAGTCCGGGTCATGAACTGCTGTATTCAAGAGCCATGTTCTTCTTCCTACTCCCCTTTGACAATAGGTGTCTGCAACACAGAATCATCCCTTTTCTTTGGTATCCATTTCCATTTGGATCCAACTGTGTTAGTTTCAGTTCTTAAAGGAGTAATTGAGTAAGAACCATACCAGTAATGGTCACTCGTTTTATGAACAGGATCATGTGTACGACAATAAGAACAATAGAATTTCTTACCTGACAAACTGATTAATTGATCTCTCGTGTAGACAAAACCAGGTTTACCTTTACGCGCATTGTTCTTCTTGGTATTATGCGTTTGTACACATGAGTTTTTACTTTTCAGCTCATATTTCTTCTTTGCTTGAACTGGTTTCCTGTTCCAGACCAGTTCTTCTTCTTTGTAGCTTCTTCTCCTTCTTTGATGTGTACCTGAACCATCTATATTTATATCAAAGAAAAGGTTAGTATTACGAATTTGATCAGAAGATTTAACTGACCTTTTTGAAGAAACAGATTTAGATGTTGAACTAGCAGCTGACTTGAAAGAGTATTCCGAATCAGCTGAATCATCTCTAGGTGAGTGGACAATTGACTCTGGAGTCTTGTGCTCAGTCACCACCACCATTGAAATAATCTTTTCAAGCTTTTTAATCTTTGAAGAATAATTGTTTCTTTCTTTGACAAGAAGGTCAATCTTCGTCTCAAGCTCACACTTCTTTTTCTTCTCTTTCTGTGCACACTTAGAAAGTTCAGATAGCTTTGCATTAAGCTTTCTAATTGCAACTTCAAAGGTGCTTCTCTCTTCTTCAAACCCCTTCTTAGATCCTTTTCTTCCATCTGATATCTCTTTTAAGAATCCAACGTTCTTCTTTTCAATTGCCTTCTTCTCTTTGGCAAACTGATCTCTTTCCAAAATGATTACTTTCTCAAAGTTACTAACTTGTTGAGAAAGCTTTATACTTTTAAGCTCAATCACCTTCTTCTCCTCAAAACTCTTCTTGGAAAGATCTGAGAACTTTTGTGCAAATATTGAACTTTCCTGTTCAAACACAGATTTGTCTTTGACAAACCCTTGATTCAAGTCTGATATTTTCTTTTGAAGATTAGCATTTACACTCTCCAAGTTCTTGAATTTCTCCTCATTCATCTCAACAGACTCTTGCTTCTGTATTTGAGCTTCCAAATCAGAAATTTGTCCTTTTAATTCAGAGTTCTCAATTTCCAAAACCTTAACTTTTTCTATTGGAGACAATATTGATTTACCTTCAAGCTGATCCCATAACTGTTTTTTTGTAGCCCATTTGTTATTTATTTGAATAGAAATCTCATCTGAACTTCCTTTCAATATAAGAACTTTGGCAAATTTATCAGTTTCATGTCTCCTTCTCTGCTCATCTGTGTATTCATCAAGGTATACTGGAACCTCTTTCATTTCCATAAATCCATAAGCTCCTCAATAAGAATTGAACTTTGTTGAAATTTTCATCATTCCTTCCTGCAAAGATAATCTGATATAAGTATTCAATTCATGTTTGTCAATAAAGTCTAAGAAATGGATTTTCCATTGCTCATATTTTCCTCTGACTAAAACAGGAGGTTTCATATCAGTTCCAGATGACAAAAAAATCTTTCGAAATAGACATCTGGTCTAGTTGATACTGGTCTTTAAAATCTGAAACTTTCTGTGACAGACTTTTCTCTCTAGGTGATGCAAAGTACTCATCATCATCCATGAATCCTGTTTTTAAAAGAACTTGACAGATATGATTGTTAATCCAAATAAAATCAAATAAAATTCAGAAATAAAATTTCCAAATTTAACCAAGTATAGAACCGGCGCAAAAGCACAAATTGCGCTAAGTGAAGATGGCGCAAAAGAGTTTTGCGCGAGGTGTAGGTGGCGCAAAAGACAATTTGCACGAGATGAAGGTCGCGCGAAACAGAACTTTGCGCGAAGTGAAGGTAGCGCAAACTTTAGTTAGTCTGGAAGATGGAGTTTTGCGCTAGACGTTAGTGGCGCAAACTTGAACTTTGCGCGATAAGCTGATGGCGCAAACTTTGAAGATGGAGATTTGCGCGAGATGTTGATGGCACAAACCTGAATTTTGCACTAATCGAAGATGGCGCGAAGGACACTTTGCGCGAGAAACTGAGAGCGCAAAAGTAACTTTGCGCGATTAACTGATAGCGCAAAAGTAACTTTGCGCGAGTTCGTCCTCCAGCTTCGAAAAATCGACTGATTTGACAAATAAACCTATCTAGACTTCGATTTAGCAGTCCCAACTTTGACAAATTGACCACTAACACTTCTAGAACAGATTACAAGCCTTTGATCTAAAGAACAAGCACTTTTTGAAAATCCAATCGATGGAACAGTGAGATGAACTCGTGAACTGTTTTGCAACAAAATCACAAAAATTGAATCGTTTGATGCTCTATAATGAAATTAAACTATTCCCAAATGATCTAGCACACTAATCGATCAAGACCTGGTCGATTTCAACTCCAAAAACACACTAAAACTCGAAAAAGATTTTGAAATGAAGAACACAGAGTCGATGTTTTTAAAACTTGATTTGAATCTGGTTTAGGCTCTGATACCAATTGTCGGTCCACAATATAATCAAGTTCTTATCAATATAAACACCTATATGATTTACCAACCTATTTGATTAACAAACCACGATTACAAGATTGATAGATTTCTCTTTTGAAGCTCTCTGTGGTTTTCTCTCTGATGAACAGTAAACGTGAGTGTGTGTGTGTTGTAATCTGATTGTGTTGTTTTTGCTTTCTCAACACACTAACTAACATAATATCTAATAACTTAGATATTTAGAAATAATAATAAAATACTAAAACTAACTTTGACATTTTATTACAAACTACTTTAGACTAATTTTAAGAGTCGACTTTCCAGCTTTAGTTTCAGATTGCGATCTTCAGATTGGATGATCTTGAATCTAATAGATCTGTACGCTAAAGATTCAGCTTCAGTGGTAACCTTCACTTTGGTTAATTGTTTAACCTTAGTGGTATTCTTCACCTTGGTAGATTTCTCAGCTTTGGTGACTTTCTCAGCCTTGGGGGCATTCATCTTCACTTTAGCTATCTTATCAGCTATTGTGGCAGTAGGACATTTACTGGCAATATGGTCAGTAAGTCCACAGTGATAGTATTTTCTATATTTAATGGTGGCTTTAGGACCATGAGCAGTAGAGTTAGAAAACTTGAGATGAGCAGGGCCAGCTCGAAGAATACCTTTAGCATAAGATCTGGGAGGAACTTTCAGTTCTTCATATTTCTTAGGCTTAAGATCAATTTTCAGCTTTGGAGTTGATCTCTGAGAAATATCAGTGATTTTAGTTCCAGAGTTGGAAGATTGACTTACTGAAGGTTTAGAAGGAACTTTCAGTTTTGCTTTCTTGGTAGCCTTCTGAGGATGGGAAATGGATTTCGCTTTATCATCGAGCTTAGAGCCTTTTGATAAGTCCTCAGGAATAAGATTAAAGGAAGAAGAACACTGAGTAGAAGAGGTGTTAGGGATAGAAGAGACAAACATTCCGAACTTAAGCATGGAACTGTCTTCTTTAGGTTCATCCTGTTCTTTCCAAAAACCAAGACCGGTTTTATCACTGGCAGGGATTTGAGACCTGATGATTTCAGTGATTTTGGTAGAAGAGTTACACCATCCCTCAACAGTTGCCTTTTCTGCTTTTAAAGCAGCGATGGCCTGTTCGCGTTCAATGCTAATAATTTCATTGACAATGACTTGATCTTTTAAACTTTCCTCTAAAAGAGTCAGTTCTATGATCTTTTCATGATATTTTTCTAGCTGTTCGGTTAAATCGATATTTTTGTTTTCAGCTAGAGTTTTGCCATTGAGTGCATTATATAAGTCTATTGTCAGCACATCTACAACACGACTTCTCTCAGCTTCAGAAAGAGAGGCATTAGTAGAGATAGATACTTGAGAGGAGATATAGCTCATGGAAGTTCCTGTTGGTTCTTCCACTTCTTCTTTAATCTCAGCCATAAGACAGAGATTAGCAACTTCTTCTTCATCAGAACTAGATTCTTCAGGTTCAGCCCAGTCATGCTCTTCAGCGATAAGACCTTTACCTTTGTGCTTAAAGTTTTTCAACTTTTGATATTTCTCTTTCAGCTTAAGGTATTTTCTATCACTGGACTTTCTGGAAGTAGAGGGTTTGAACACTTTCTTTGATCTGCATTTACTACCAAAGTGTCCAATCTTTTCACAGTTATAGCATATAGCAGTAGCCTTATCAACAGGGGTTAATTTTGGCTTTTCAGATATAGAGAGAGGCTTATTTCTTATGAAATTGCTCTTTCTTGCAAACCTTTTGAAAGAGTTTGTCAAGAGTGATAAGGATTTATCAAACTCTGAAAGATCAGTGGCTGATAATTCCTCAGAGTCAGAATCTAACTCAGTGATAGTAAGAGTAGATCGCTGAGATGGAATGATCTTTGAAGAGACTAAAGCAACAGGAGTGCTTTTGGAGTCTTTAGAATCTTTTACAAGATTCTTCTTCAGGAGATTTGATTGCTCATAGTTGAGAAATATTCCATATAAAGTGCTAAGAGAGAGAGAATTTAAGTCTTTTATCAGCTTGAGACATATTGAATAACTTTCCCAACTTTCAGGAAGACATTCTAAGAATTTAGTTAAGACCTCAGAATTAGAATAGGTCCTACCAGCAGTTCTTAGATCAATGATTAAACAGTTAAATCTCTGGTGAACATCAGATAGGGATTCGTTCTTACCAACGATAAAACTTTCATACTGTCTTACCAAGTTAATCTTTCGAGTTTCTTGGACTTCAGTGGTTCCTTCATATTGAACATATATAGTGTCCCACATTTCTTTGGCAGTTTTAAGATGCATGATGGAATCGAAGGCTTCATCAGGCAGAGCCATAGAGATGATGGTTTTTGCCTTAGCATCTAAACCGACTTTCTTTTTATCTTCATCACTCCATTGTCTTATTTCTTTTATAGCATATCTTTCAGGAATAGCAGGAGTTGTGGTGGTAGCTGGAACTGCAGCTATAATAGTGAAGGGTTCATAAGGGCCATTTGCTACATATTCAGGTATAATGGGATCTACACCTTCTAGAAATAGCATCATTCGATTTCTCCAGAGAGTAAAGTTATCTCTGCTAAATCGAGGTGGTTTTGAGAGAGAACCATTATCGTAGTAGTTTATGTTTGTGTTGAGTGTCATATTAAGAATAGCAAGGAAGAGAATAAAGCAAGATCTTATTTATGAGATTAAACAATTTGCTTTAATACCACTTGTTGGTCCTGAAGGTGCTTAACAAGTTTGTAGAAGGGGGGGTGAATACAAACACAAAATTTAAAGTTTAATAAATTGTTTATTGAAAAATCAAAATACAATTTACAAGTTTGTTGCGGAATAAGATTAAGTAAAACCTAATCTAAACAAACTTAAGAATCACTAAGAAGATTGCACTAGAAATAGAGAATGGGGGATTGGGAGAATATAGAAAACAAGGGTTTCTATATATTTAGAAAGATGAAGGCCACTCTCAGATGGAGTGTTGATCTTTCTATTTATACCCTATGCATTAAATGCATGGCAGGGTACTTTACACGTGTCCTTCATTGGTTGGTTGCATGAGTCTGACTTTAGGAGACATGCTTTTGGTTGTATGATGAACAGTGTAGTTGACAGAGTTGTTGTACGAATTGCTGCAGATGTATGTCTTTTCTGACAATCGTACTATGTGTGCAAGGATAAGACAAAAGAGACTTGAGGCATAAGCTAAATGATCATCAATCGTTGAATATCTCTTCCTTTAGAGATATAAAAAAGTTCAGCTATCGCTGAAGCTTTTCCTCAGGTTTCTTCGCGTGTGTAGACTTGTCTTTGCTTCATTGATATCCACATCAGGTCATGAGTAGACTTGTCTTTGTTCAGCAGCTTTGTCTTCGATTCAGCAGTGAACATCTTTTGTCACGAAACTTGTCTTCAGGGATTACGTCTAATTGTTTACATTCGAAATCATTAGCAATACTGAACATACTCAGTATTAGATCGCTGCTGGTGAAACACTAATACATATGAATGTTTACAAGAGAGATCATCAGTGATAGCTGAACAGACTCAATATGATCGTTGATGATGAAACACTAATACATAATGTTAAACGTAATTTTCACTAATATAGAAAAGGGTCATTATCAAATCACTGAGAGAGTATGGATCAACACTCCTCCTTTGCCTCTTGCCTTAAAGTGGACAAAAGATCACCCCATTGATCAAATCATTGGTGATCAACAAGCTGGTGTTCAAACCAGAAGAGGTATTGGAAACATTTATCTCTATGTGAACTTCCTTTCCCTTATTGAACCAAAGAAAGTTAACGAAGCTCTAGCTGATCCATGTTGGATCACTGCCATGCAAGAAGAACTTTCTCAGTTCGAAAGGAACAAAGTCTGGAGATTGGTTCCTCGTCCTTCCAGAAAAACCATCATAGGAACCAAGTGGGTCTTTCAGAACAAAATGGATAAAGAAGGCACGGTGATCAGAAACAAATCCAGACTGGTAGCTCAAGGCTATAGGCAAGAGGAAGAGATTGACTATGATGAAACATTTGCTCCAGTTGCAAGACTTGAAGCCATCAGAATCTTCCTTGCTCATGTTGCCTACAAGAACTTCAGAGTCTTCCAGATGGATATCAAGAGTGCCTTTCTGAATGGGGAGCTAGTTGAAGAAGTCTATGTGAAACAACCTCCCGGCTTTGAAGATCCAGTCCATCCTGACTATGTGTACAGGTTGAACAAAGCTCTCTATGGTCTAAACCAGGATCCTCGTGCCTGGTATGACACTCTTGCTGATTTCCTTCTGAAGAACAAGTATTCAAGAGGTAAAATTGACACCCCTCTCTTCATCAAGCAAACCTCAGGTAATCTTATTCTTGTTCAAATCTATGTGGATGATATCATTTTTTGTGCCACTGATGAGTCACTGTGTGATGAGTTTGTGATACAGGGAGGATTCGAGAGTTAATAATGATTTTCGGGAATAATTGGGAAAAAGAGAAACGAACACGAAGAAAAAACGAGCTCGAAAGATGCTCGGAATTTGGCATCATAAAAAAAGGCAAAGAGAAAACGCCAAATATAAAAGGGGTTACAATAGAGATCGAAAACGAGTCTAAAAATGCAAACAGAACCGAAAGTAGGTTCCATGCGACTTGGGTCGCATGAAACCCGCGTTAAACACTGTTGGCGGCTATACAATCTACAACTCCTTCCATGACCACAATTCCTTCCATAGTTTGGAAATCATCCATGGCATGACACGTTGCAAGCAATATCCATAACTTCCTTTTAATTTATTCCTTTATTTTATTATCTTTATATCTTTTTTTTTAATTATCTTTAGATTATTAGATTTAATATTTATCTTTTCTATTTAGATTAGGATTAGATTTATTTTTCGTAATAATCTTTTTCCTAGTTTAGGTTATAAATAGGTTTATTTGTTATCAAGTTTTTATCAAGTTATCAATCAATAAAAGTTTAGCTTTTTAAGAGTTCTCTCTTAATTTTGAGTTTTACGTTCCGTAATTCTCAACTGTAAAAGGATTTAGACGCTTGTAGATCCTTCCGCAAACCTACGCTGCGTCAGTTGGTATCAGAGCAGGATTCGCCTGTCTTTTCACTAACAATTGCAGATCGACAGTCGGCTACCAAAGCGGGTTTAGTAGAGATGAATGTGGCCTTATCCACATCATTTACTAATCTAACAACGGCTGTTAACAAGCTTCAACCCCATATCGTCAACGACAACCGTTGGAGAAGAGACATGCTTGAAGGACCGGATATGGCGCCATGCAATGGCAACCGTAATCGGGTCGATCTCTCGAGTTCCGAATCCGAAAAGGAGGAGGAAGAAGAAAAAATCCATATCGTACTTCAACTAATACTTCTTTCGTCAAAAGGAGAAAGCCAACACGAAGATCTTTTTCGATCGCATTGCTTCGTTCATAAAAAGGTATGTAACCCCATGAACGGTTTTCAAGTTAGAGTCACACAAACTTGTCGGGTAGCCATCTCAATTGGCAAACACTATCGAGAAGAGGTACTATGTGATGTTCTTGATATGGATGCTTGCCACATTCTATTAGGTCGACCGTGGCAATTCGATAATAATGCTACTTACAGGGGCCGAGACAACCTCGTACTATTCCGTTGGGGCGACCAAAAGATCGCCATGACTCCGGTTAATAGCTTCGATGAAAGCACCAACAAGAAGAGCAACAACAATAACCGTACTATGGGTTCGGTTACTTCCCTGGTCAAACAACCACCCATTCTGGAAAAGCCATCGGAACAAGACGACGAAGTCTTACCGAACAAAGTTGAAGATGAAGTCGTTACCATAGAATCGCAAGAAGAAACCGATCCTAAAAAGTCGGCAATAGATTTCGGGTTAACCGTCAAAGAAACCGAAAGCGAGATAATGGAAGACATTCTCGAGCCAACGAAACCGTTGTCACAAGAAGTTAAGAACGGTGATTCCGAATGTGACACTTCCATTATTACCGCACCCAAAGCTCTGGATCAAATAGAAACAATACCCGGTAAAGTTACTCTAATCTCTTACCCTTTCGAGTTTGATAAAATATCGCTTGTATGGAAACAACCGCAACGATGTCCTTTGAAACTTGAAAATTGGTCATTTTTTCGAATTTTGAAAATCGGGAGGCGGATCCAATTATTGTGAAGAGAAGAATGTTTTAAGGGTCGGATGAAGGTATTTTTCAAGTGAACTCGAGGACGAGTTCTTTTCAAGTGAGGGTGACTGATACAGGGAGGATTCGAGAGTTAATAATGATTTTCGGGAATAATTGGGAAAAAGAGAAACAAGCACGAAGAGAAAAACGAGCTCGAAAGATGCTCGGAATTTGGCATCATAAAAAAAGGCAAAGAGAAAACGCCAAATATAAAAGGGGTTACAATAGAGATCGAAAACGAGTCGAGAAATGCAAACAAAACCAAAAGCAGGTTCCATGCGACTTGGGTCGCATGAAAAGCATGTTCCATGCGACTTGGGTCGCATGAAACCCGCGTTAAACACTGTTGGCGGCTATACAATCTACAACTCCTTCCATGACCACAATTCCTTCCATAATTTGGAAATCATCCATGGCATGACACGTTGCAAGCAATATCCATAACTTCCTTTTAATTTATTCCTTTATTTCATTATCTTTATTTATCTTTTTTTTTAATTATCTTTAGATTATTAGATTTAATATTTATCTTTTCTATTTAGATTAGGATTAGATTTATTTTTCGTAATAATCTTTTTCCTAGTTTAGGTTATAAATAGGTTTATTTGTTATCAAGTTTTTATCAAGTTATCAATCAATAAAAGTTTAACTTTTTAAGAGTTCTCTCTTAATTTCGAGTTTTACGTTCCGTAATTCTCAACCGTAAAAGGTTTTAGACGCTTGTTGATCCTTCCGCAAACCTACGCTGCGTCAGTTTGTCTCTCTCATGAAAAGCCATTATGAGATGAATATGATGGGGGATCTCACCTTTTTCTTAGGCCTTCAAGTTAAACAAACCTCAGAAGGTATTTTCATAAATCAAAGTAAATACATACATGACCTTCTAAAAAATTTCAATTTTGAAAACTCCTCCCCCATGAAAACTCCTATGGCACCACCTTTGAAACTCCATGTTGATCCGGATGGTGTATCTGTGGATATCACCAGCTACCGAGGCATGATCGGCTATCTTCTCTATCTTACTTCTAGTAGACTAGACATTATGTTTACTACTTGTCTGTGTGTGCGTTACCAAGACAACCCGAAAGAATCTCACTTGGTTGCAGTTAAACGCATTTTTCGATATCTGAAAGGTACCATGAATCCCCAAAGACTCAGATTTTGATCTAATGGGGTATTCAGATTTTGATTTTAGAGGATCAAAAGTTGATAGGAAGAGCACTAATGGCAGTTGCCAATTCCCTGGTGGCAAACTTGTTAGCTGGTCTAGCAAGAAGCAAAACTCAGTTTCTACCACTACTGTTGATGCTGAGTATGTAGCTGCTGGGAGTTGTTGTGCTCAAATTCTTTGGATGAAAAATCAACTTAGAGACTACAATCAGCTGTACTCCAACATTCCAATTCTGTGTGACAACTCAAGTGCGATTGCCATCGCAAACAATCTGGTGTCGCACTCTCGTTCCAAGCACATCGACATCCGGTATCACTATATTCGGGATCACATCTCCAAAGGTGATATCAAATTACATTTCATCCCTTCCGACCTTCAACTCGCGGATCTCTTCACCAAACCGCTTGATGAAGCTCGGTTCAAATTTCTCATCGACGAACTCGGTATGTTAAATACTGATTCTTAATATTTTTTTAGAAAACTCAAAAAAAAATTAAAAAAAGGAGAGAGAAAAGAACAATCAAAAACAAAAAAAAGGAAACAAAAAAAATTAATAAATTTTTTTATGACATCATATGGACGATGTCATCCCCATGACATCACCCTCTTATTTTTTTTAATTTTTTTTCCTTATATAATTACCCCTTTCCATTTACTTTACTCACATCTCCAAACACCCTCAAACCTCTCCTCACACCTCTCTCATTCGGCTCCCTCTCTATCGCTGCCATCTCTCTATCTTCGGCTCCCTTAGAGTCGATCCCAAACACCCCATACCGAACCCCTCTTCGGCTTTTAAGCAACCGACCACACGCCACCACCCTTGACACCTCACCCCTTTCGGCCTCCCCTCCACCAACCTCCTTCCCTAACTTCGGCCTTCACGCCCCCGCCCAACTTCCCCATCTTCGGCTCCCTAGAAGTAGACGCCTCAACACCATCTCTTCTTCGGCTTCTAACCCACCGACCCACTTCCCCCCGCTCACACCCCTCTCCCTCTCGGCCCTACTCCAGCCGAACCCCACCAGAGAGCCCCTAAACCGCATGCCCCACACCGCCGAACCACCCTCCTTCCTTGTTCCACTGAATCCAAACTTCCCCCCTCGTTTCCCACCCTTCGGCCTCCATTCCCAAACTTTGCCACCATAACCAACCCCCCCAACAAAATCTTTCGGTCGAACCCTCCCCCCCCCCCTTTCTTTCGGCCAAACCACCCCCCTCCCCTCCCAATTTTTTTGTTCTCTTCTTAGCCTACCCTACTCTCTTTCCCTTTTTTTTCAAGACTTCCCTTTTTTATCCCATCACCACCTATCACCTTTTTCAATCCCTACCTTTTCTCTCCATATTTACCATATCATTTCAAATCTTCACCTTTTTCAATTTCCCTCATTTCTCTACTATAAATACAAACCTCTTCACTTCACCTTCTTCACCATCTCATTCTTCTCTCATATCTCCACCGTCAACATTTTTTTCTTCATCCATGGCTTCTTCCACCACTCTCAAGAAAAATGTGCCTGCTACTCCCAATTCTTTTGAGGATCTCATCTTCAACCCTGCAACCATGTTGCACGTTTGGAGAATGATCCAAACCATAAGGAATTCACCCCTATATCCTACTTTCTCCAAAAATCCCCTCTTCAGTATCCTTTGACGAAAAACCCACAAAAAATGAGCAAAATGCTCATTGGAAACTTTTGGCTCACATGTGCTTATGATGAAAAAACCAAGCAAGTCTCAGCTTCTATACTCTCGGATCCCACTACACTGGATCTAATTTTCGGTGTCGAAGACGTTCATCCAGCTCTTCGGATTCCTACATACGATTCCTATGACGAGTTCCCACTTGGCAACGAGCATGATGAGGTTGTTCAAGCATTGAACTACATCCATGGTGAAAATGACCGGGGTCGTGGCACTCTTTTACGCAAAAACATGGTAGGTATATGGAACTTTTTCTTCTCTCATGTTCTTTTTTGCTTGAATAGGAAAACTGGTGGGCATGATCAATGTCCTTCTTACATTACTCAATTGGCACATGCTCTCATCTGCCAACGAAAGATAGACTTTGTTGAGTATTTATTTATTGAGTTGATCACTATGACCACTCCTCCTAAGCGGCCGCATGTTTCTTACCCGCGGTTTATTTGGCTAATCATTAAAAAAAACTCGCTGCCGAGATCGAGGCCTCTCATCGACTTTCATATGACTACACTGCACGGCCAAACCCCTACTCAAACGGGGACCTTAGGAGACGGACAACCCACTTCTTCCATGTATGGTTTCTTTCATTAACTCTCCCGATCTACAGTGAGGTGATGTTATGGACACTTCGGTGTCCAAAGGTCCCTCATCTGCAGTGGCCCCTTCTTCCCCCTCCCAAGTGAAGTCGGTTAGCAAGAAAAAATCATCAAAATCTACCGGCCCCGCCACACTTGCCAAAATGACTACCATCGAAACAACCTTCGATGGTTACCCAGGTCACTCACCACACCTCAAAGCGACGGCACTCTACCTATTCCCCTCCCTCTTCTCCCAAAAGGATGAGGAAGATTTCTAGGGCCAAGCCACTTACTTCACCCACCAATTCTCCACAATCGAAAGGTGTTGAAATTCTCCCATCTGGGCCCTGGGAATCTTCCAAACCCATTACCTCCTTTGTATCCTCACAAAAGGATACAATTGAAAATTTGGGGACCCCACATATTCCCTCATCCACCTTCTCCTTGATAGATGAGGATGACTTTGACTTCTCCCCGATCCAAGATGCTGCTTTCTCACAACACGACCTGACACCCCGACCATCTCTTGGTCGCTAACTTCGCACATTTCAGTGAAGGAACGACCATCCCCGGTCCTGAGGGATTTTCACAGTTTATAGATTTTTAGCACAAGACTCTCCCAGATGTTCTCCTCCACATTCAGCAAGGATCTCCTCTTCTCCATCGGCTAGTGGCTCAGAAGAGTCATCCAGTGGCTTCTCTAACCATGCATATGATCACCATGAAGGTTCCTCTCCTAGTACGCCTGCCAGCCTGCATGTAAGTACGACCGATGATCCTCTAAGTCGGCATGTTGTACCATCATACACTCCCTCTCGGGTACTTCCTCATCACCCACTGACGTCAACTCGTGTACAGGCCTCCGTCACTCTTACTCGGGAGTCCACCTCCTCTACTACTGCTTTAGCTTTTCCTGTCGACCTCCTAGAAGATATTTGGGATGCCAACCGTCAGCATCGTATGGTTGGTTCCCAGTTTGTAGCCCTCAAAGTTTTTATGGTCTCTTTTGTCAAGGCCACTCTCGAAAAGTTGGAATCTCTTCAGGACTCCAATCATCACCTCACTATCTCAGTTGTTGCCCTTAAAGGAGCCTCTGATGCTCGTGATGATGAAGTTTGGCGTCTTCAGGCATCATCTCAATCACAACAGGCGATTAACTCTCAACTACTTCAATCTATCCAGTCTCTTCATCAAAAGGTGGATTCTATTTTGGTTGCTCCCTCGACTGCCGCTGAGGGGAGAAACAGATGGTACCAGGCTCTTCAACCAGCGGCCGTCAAGGCCCCACTCCTGTTCTTACTGATGCTACATCCGAGGGGGAGAAATTGAAATAAACCACTGGTCTAACTGAGGGGGAGCTACTAGAACCAACCAAAGGCAAAGAAAATAAAAAGTTATCTGATGATGAAGAGGTCTTGCTATCCAAACAAGAAAAGGCTGCAAAACTTAAAGCCTTTGTCTTTGATGCTGATTGACTCAAGCTTCAACCTCCTCCCAAGGTCAATTCTGGCCTTGGCCTTCCTGAAGATGAAATCATGAAGACAGCTGAAGTTCATAAAAAGATTGAAGAATATGTCACCCAAAAAAAGACTTCTGAAATTATGTGGTACAAGAAAGTGTTAATGGAAAGAAGCAGCATGTCACAAATTGTCGATGTAAAATTCGGTACTTACAAGCTTTCGAAGACAGATGTTCGATTGATCATTTATAGGGCTGACAAATCAGTTCAACCTATCAGATACTGCGATCTTTATCTCCTTGGGTTTCAGAATGGTACGAAATCTCTAACCTCCTCTCTTCTTCTCTCTCTAGTCACAGGGGTAAGGCCATCAAGTATTTGAATGAGCTTCTTGATCGGATGAAAGCTGCTCGAAGGGATATCATAGTTACTCACACTTCCGACGAAGAAGCACAAATTCGGAACCTTCAAAAGAAGTACCAAACCAAACCTCCTCCTCCACCTAGGCAACACATGTAACACCCGGTATTTTCATTATATTTCATCGTTGTATCCTTGTGTTAAGCTATTGTCGTTAGCACCGTGTTTGGTTTGAAGTTGAGTTGGATTTGGAGAATTTTGGGGGACAAGCAGTGAACTACGCGAGTTGCACCGCGACTAGAGGTCGCGGCACAACCCGCGTAACCCACTGTTTGAAATGAGATTCGTGGAACTCCGCGGGTTGCACCGCGACAAGAGATCGCGGCACAACCCGCGTAACTCACTGTTCTTTGGGACACGGGCGAGTTATGCCGCGAGTTGAAGTCGCGGCATAACCCGCGTAATTGCCTGGCCGACTTAAGGGTTCAGTTTCCAAAAATATCTCATTCTCTCAATCACTTTATCTCTAAACTCTCTCCTCTCTCTCTCTCTAAATCGTTTCTCTCTCTCTCTCTAGAAGTTAGTGGTTAATATTTGGTGTTCGATCCGAGGTTTCGGTGTTTTAAGCTTCACCTCTACGTCGTGATCGTTATCTGGTTTTCCGGGTTTTATCCTAAAACCTACTAGTGAGTTCCTACTACCATTTTACAAACTTTATACATGTCAAAACTCTTATTTGCGAAATCCGAAGTATTTCTACGGTATAATTTTATGTTCTCTACATTTTGATGTAAATGAAGTTTTGATGATTTTCGGGGTTCCCGATCAGTATTGACTAAAATGACGGGTTCCGCCTTATCAGAAGTAAAATGATGTTTTACTTGCCATGTTGTGGCTTATTGAAAGAATGTATATAAACTGGTTTTATGATTTTCTTTCTTACCAACAGTTGATCTTGAAAACGGCATTTGAAATATAAATGTGTTGAAAGCTATTTCTCTAGCTTTGTTGGTCACATGAAATATTGTGACAAGTCATGACTATACTAGTGGATCCCTAGGTATCGAGTCGGCTTCTGGCTGAGAAGGATATGCCCCTTCTGTTGTAGTTAGATACATTTAATCCTCGGGGGCACTTGGTACGGTTATGCAAGACCTGTTACTAGCCATGGGTCAAATGTAGTCTAACGAAGAGTATGAATGGTTCCTTGGGGGCCTCCCTCACATCGTAGTACGGACCGAAGCGTTCGTGGCCATGGTTCCATGTATTTAGCTCATAACTCGGATTTGTGGCTTACTTTGTGTTCCACTATAATCCTTGGTAAATCGGGTAATTCCCGTTATCGGAAGATGTGTTTTGGACCGGTTGTCCGTACATTATCAAAGAACTGTGTTTTGCATAACTAAACCTTTGAAAAGATTTACTTTGATGCATTTGATTATATCTCTTGAGATTTATGAACTGTATGTTCTCACTAGGCTTTAAGCCTAACACTTTTTCTCAAATGATATGTATAACAGGTTTCCCTTAGCGGTGGGATGCACAGGGTTTTGAGAGACGAGTTTGGTCTCGAGGCATGTTTGAGATGACTAAAATGTGTTGATAGTTGGGCATTGTTAAGTCCCATTCTTTTGATGAATTTTGGATTGTCAACTGATGAAATCTAGATAGTTATGTTTAGATTAGTCTGTTGATGAATTCTATGTCCGTATAGGTTTTTGTAAAGTCTTAAGGACTGATACACTTTTTGAGAAGTTTATAGTAATGCTGATGTCATATTGCCTTATTGTTGAAATTTTAAATTACTCTAAATTTTAGGATGTTACAAGTTGGTATCAGAGCTCTAGTTTAAAGGAACTAGGCATGAATGTAAGATGTCTAGACTTAGACCGAGTATGATAAGAATTGATCCGTGAGATTGGGTAGAGCTTCTAAGATGGGTTAGTCTTAGAGTCAACGGAAAGTGCGTTTATCAAGTGATGTGGCGATCGTGGCAATAACCTTTATGTGTTATATGTTCATAATCTCACTTAGATAATGTTATTATGAGGATATCGTACGTAAGTGTACTTGAATTTCTATTGCTATGACGACTGGTAATGTGGCGGTACGTTTCCTTTGTGTTTATTCCAACTCTTTCTTATCTTTTTCCTGTTCTGTGAAGCAGTTTGGGATGGTGAATACACGTGGTAGACCGCGTACGCATGTTGATGGTCTGGAAGCGACAGCCTCCACCGCTGGTCAGCCGGAGGGAGCTGAGGCTGTTGTGCGACCACCTGTTCAGCAAGGGCTAGGTGGGGGGCCAGAGGTCATTCCGCGAGTAGACCTGGCTTCGTCTCACCCAGTCATCAGGGATGCTAATTCCCCGTCTAAGATGATGGCCAGCATGATGTTGGCAATGAGGGAAGAGATGGCAAAGCAGCAAGAGTTTCTGTTGAAAGTGATTGAGGACCGCGATGTAAACAATCGGAGGAGTGAGACGGTTGTGGAAAACATTGTAGCGGGTCCTGGAGTTGCTGGTGCAGGGGTCAGAGCTGAGGAGCACGGGATTGTTGGTGCTCCGGGAAATAGGAAAAGTTGTTCCTACAAGTCCTTTCTGGGTTGCGGACCGCCAGAGTTCTCTGGTTCCGACGACCCAATCTTGTGTGTGAAGTGGATTCGAGCGGTCGAGCAAGGTTTTGGCTCTTTCGAATGCGGAGATGATCAGAGAGTGCGGTTCGGTACCCAAATGCTGAGGGATACTGCGCTCATTAGGTGGAATGTCGTTCAATCCACCCTATCTCCTGCTGTGTTGGCTCAGTTGTCTTGGGCCGAGTTCAAGAAAAATTTGTTAGAAGAGTTCTGCAATGAAAGAACAATGGACCGAATTGAGAAAGAATTCCGGTCTCTGGTCAAGGGAAGCCTGACGGTGAGGGAGTACACCCGTCAGTTCATGGAGAAGCTTGATCTGGTGGGGCACGCTGCCCAAACAGAGAAGGATAAGATGAAGGCCTATCTGAATGGCCTACCCGCGGACATGCAATCTATGGTCCACAATTCTAAAGCTTCTAACCTCCGCGAGATGGTTGAAGAAGCTCAGTACATGGAAGAGATGTTCGCAAGGAACAAAGCTGAGAAAGCTGTAGTGGTGGCTGATAAGAGAAAGTGGGAGAGCAGTTCTGTACCTCCCAGGAGAACCCGACCTTCTGTCGGAAACCGCAGTTTCGGCGGTTATCAACAATCCAGATGGTGCTCGAAGTGTCGAGCAAAGCACCACGGTAACTGTAACCCCACTTCTAGATTCTGCTTCAAGTGTGGTAAGAATGATCACACCGCCCACGACTGTTCTGTCGTGGGGATGGTCTGCTTCGAGTGTAAGGCGTCGGGGCATGTGAAGAGAGATTGCCCGAAGCTCAAGACGGGTGGCACGCCAGCAAGGAAGGAGAACCCTCCTAGGGTTCCGGGTCGAGCATTTCAGATGACGGCCGATGAGGCCAAGGCATCCGCTTATGTGGTATCGGGTACATTTCTTATAAACTCTGTACCTGCTCGTGTTTTATTCGATACGTGTGCCAGTTTTTTTTTTATATCTGCGTTGTTCCGTCAAAAGTTTGCTATGCCCACTACTAGTCTTGAGGATGCATTAGTGGTAGAAATAGCCGACGGTAGTCAAGTTCTGTTACACGGTGTTCTGAAGCAGTGTACTCTTAGTATCGAAGGGAGAGAATTCTCGATCGATCTACTGCCGATGTTAATCGGGGGTTTTGATGTTGTGGTCGGCATGGATTGGTTGTCAAACAATCACGCCGAGATCGTATGTTCCAAGAAGTTGATTCGACTTCCCAATCCCTCTAGCGAAGTCATTGTCATCTATGGTGAAAAGAGAAAAGGTGAAGTGGCAATAATCACAATGGCAAAGGCACGCAAGTGCTTAGTAAAAGGATGTTCGTCTTTCCTAGCCTATGTGATTGATGCCAAGTTAGAGAAATCAAAGCTAGAAGATGTGAAGATTGTGTGCGAGTTTCCAGATATCTTTCCGGATGACTTGCCCGGGTTACCACCCGATCGTCAGTTAGAGTTTCAGATTGATCTTGTGCCTGGAGCAACACCAATTGCTAAAGCTCCTTACCGTTTAGCGCCGTCAGAGATGCAAGAAATGATGGCACAACTCCAAGAGCTTTTGGAGAAGGGCTTTATAAGACCGAGTTCGTCACCCTGGGGAGCTCCGGTCTTGTTTGTAAAGAAGAAAGATGGCACGATGAGAATGTGCATTGACTATCGTGAGTTGAACAAAGCTACAGTGAAGAACAGGTATCCGCTTCCGAGAATAGACGACTTGTTCGATCAACTTCAAGGAGCGAGTTGTTTTTCCAAAATCGACTTACGTTCGGGATATCACCAAGTGAAGGTAAGAGAAAAAGATGTTCCGAAGACAGCTTTCAGAACGCGTTACGGCCATTACGAATTTCTTGTAATGCCTTTCGGTCTAACGAACGCACCGGCGATATTTATGGACTTGATGAATAGAGTGTGTCGACCATTCCTTGACCAGTCGGTCATTGTATTCATTGATGACATACTCGTGTACTCCAAGAGCGAGTCAAAACACGAACAACATCTACGAGAAGTGCTTGAAGTGTTGAGAAAGGAAAGATTGTACGCCAAGTTTTCCAAGTGTGACTTTTGGCTTAAAGAAGTACAATTTCTGGATCACGTTGTCACTCGAGATGAAGTAAAAGTGGATCCCTCCAAGATTGAAGCTATGATGAATTGGGAATCTCCCAAGAGTCCGTCAGAGATCCGAAGTTTCTTGGGTCTGGCGGGGTACTACCGGAGATTTATCCAAGACTTTTCGAAAATCGCTTCTTCTTTGACAGTTTTGACTCGGAAGAATGTGAAGTTTGAATGGACCGAAACACAAGAGAAGGCATTCCGAATACTTCAAAAGAAGTTGTGTGAAGCTCCGATTTTGTCGTTACCTGAAGGGTCAGAAGACTTCGTGGTTTATAGCGACGCTTCAAAAATGGGTTTAGGTTGTGTGTTGATGCAACGGGGAAAGGTAATCGCTTACGCCTCGAGGCAGCTTAAAATACACGAGGAGAACTATCCTACCCACGATTTGGAGTTAGCAGCGGTGGTGTTCGCCCTGAAGCTTTGGCGACACTATCTCTATGGCACGAAGTGTACACTCTACACAGATCATAAGAGCCTAAAGTATGTATTTGATCAGAAAGAGTTGAATATGAGGCAACGGCGGTGGCTCGAGTTACTCAAGGATTACGATTGCGAGCTTTTTTACCATCCTGGTAAGGCAAACGTGGTAGTCGCTGCGTTAAGTCGAAAGGACTATAGCGGTTGTATTCAGGCTACCCATTCGAGAATCGAGTTGGTGTCTAGTCTTGTTGAAAAGATCAAAGCATCGCAAGTTGAAGCTTTGTTAGAAGAGAATCTCAAAGAGGAAGTCATGACAAAGCAGTGTTTACTCTTAACGGAAGATAGCCGTGGGGTAAAACTGTTCAACGGTCGCGTGTAGGTACCCAAGCTTGGGGGTAACCGTGATCTGTTGCTTGAAGATGCACACAAGTCCAAGTATTCCATTCATCCGGGGAGTACAAAGATGTACAGGGACTTGAAGCTGCACTATTGGTGGCCGGTAATGAAACTGGACTTAGCGCGTTACGTTGAGCGTTGTGTGACGTGTTCGCAAGTTAAGGCCGAACATCAGTGACCGTATGGGATTCTTCAGTCTCTAGAGATTCCCGAGTGGAAGTGGGAGCATATTACTATGGACTTCGTGACAAAGTTACCTAAAACTCTTCGAGGTCACGATACCATCTGGGTGATAGTCGATAGATTGACAAAGAGCGCTCACTTCTTGGCCATGCGCGATACATTACCGATGGACAAATTAGCAAAACTGTACATCGATGAGGTGGTCTCGAGGCACGGCATACCCTTGTCGATCGTGTCGGATCGCGACAGTCGGTTCACTTCAAACTTCTGGGATGGGTTTCAGAAAGAGCTTGGTACGCAAGTTAAGTTGAGTACGGCTTACCATCCACAAACCGACGGGCAAAGCGAGAGAACGATCCAGACATTGGAAGACATGTTGAGGACTTGTGTCATCGATTTCGGGGGTAGCTGGGACTCTCACTTACCTTTGGTGGAGTTCGCCTATAACAATAGCTACCACTCGAGTATTGGGATGGCACCTTTTGAAGCATTGTACGGCCGAAAGTGCCGAACTCCCGTGTGTTGGCTTGAAGCGGGAGAAAAGCAGTTCGTCGGACCTGAAATCGTGCAGAAGACGGCCGATAAGGTCAAATGTATTCTAGAAAGATTGAAAGCGGCTCAGGATCGGCAGAAGAGTTATGCCGATAAGAAGAAGCGGCCGATAGAATTCCAAGTAGGCGATCGTGTGTTGCTTAAAGTATCGCCATGAAAGGGCATTATTCGGTTCGGAAAGCGAGGGAAGCTGAGTCCCCGTTTCCTCAGACCTTTCAAAGTGCTCAAGCGGGTGGGTTTGCAAGCCTACCAATTAGAACTTCCGCCAGAGTTGAGCAGAATACACAACACGTTTCATATTTGTTACCTTCGGAAGTGTTTGGCGGAAGAGGAAAACGTTATTCCTCTCTCCGAGTTGACAGTAGACGAAGGTAACCGTTGTGTAGAAGAGCCTGACGCCATCTTAGAGAGAAAGCCTAAGAAGTTGCGTCACAAGGAGGTCACTATGGTCAAGGTGCAGTGGAAGCATCATCGGGGAGCCAATGTGACGTGGGAAGCTGAAGAGGATATGAAGCGAAGATATCCTCATCTTTTTGTATAGTTGGGATTTCGGGGACGAAATCATTCCCAAGGGATTTTCATTATATTTCATCGTTGTATCCTTGTGTTAAGCTGTTGTCGTTAGCACCGTGTTTGGTTTGAAGTTGAGTTGGATTTGGAGAATTTTGGGGGACAAGCAGCGAACTACGCGAGTTGCACCGCGACTAGAGGTCGCGGCACAACCCGCGTAACTCACTGTTTGAAATGAGATTCGTGGAACTCCGCGAGTTGCACCGCGACAAGAGATCGCGGCACAACCCGCGTAACTCACTGTTCTTTGGGACACGGGCGAGTTATGCCGCGAGTTGAAGTCGCGGCATAACCCGCATAATTGCCTGGCCGACTTAAGGGTTCAGTTTCCAAAAATATCTCATTCTCTCAATCACTTTATCTCTAAACTCTCTCCTCTCTCTCTCTAAATCGTTTCTCTCTCTCTCTCTCTCTCTCTCTAGAAGTTAGTGGTTAATATTTGGTGTTCGATCCGAGGTTTCGGTGTTTTAAGCTTCACCTCTACGTCGTGATCGTTATCTGGTTTTCCGGGTTTTATCCTAAAACCTACTAGTGAGTTCCTACTACCATTTTACAAACTTTATACATGTCAAAACTCTTATTTGCGAAATCCGAAGTATTTCTACGGTATGATTTTATGTTCTCTACATTTTGATGTAAATGAAGTTTTGATGATTTTCGGGGTTCCCGATCAGTATTGACTAAAATGACGGGTTCCGCCTTATCAGAAGTAAAATGATGTTTTACTTGCCATGTTGTGGCTTATTGAAAGAATGTATATAAACTGGTTTTATGATTTTCTTTCTTACCAACAGTTGATCTTGAAAACGGCATTTGAAATATAAATGTGTTGAAAGCTATTTCTCTAGCTTTGTTGGTCACATGAAATATTGTGACAAGTCATGACTATACTAGTGGATCCCTAGGTATCGAGTCGGCTTCTGGCTGAGAAGGATATGCCCCTTCTGTTGTAGTTAGATACATTTAATCCTCGGGGGCACTTGGTACGGTTATGTGAGACCTGTTACTAGCCATGGGTCAAATGTAGTCTAACGAAGAGTATGAATGGTTCCTTGGGGGCCTCCCTCACATCGTAGTACGGACCGAAGCGTTCGTGGCCATGGTTCCATGTATTTAGCTCATAACTCGGATTTGTGGCTTACTTTGTGTTCCACTATAATCCTTGGTAAATCGGGTAATCCCCGTTATCGGAAGATGTGTTTTGGACCGGTTGTCCGTACATTATCAAAGAACTGTGTTTTGCATAACTAAACCTTTGAAAAGATTTACTTTGATGCATTTGATTATATCTCTTGAGATTTATGAACTGTATGTTCTCACTAGGCTTTAAGCCTAACACTTTTTCTCAAATGATATGTATAACAGGTTTCTCTTAGCGGTGGGATGCACAGGGTTTTGAGAGACGAGTTTGGTCTCGAGGCATGTTTGAGATGACTAAAATGTGTTGATAGTTGGGCATTGTTAAGTCCCATTCTTTTGATGAATTTTGGATTGTGAACTGATGAAATCTAGATAGTTATGTTTAGATTAGTATGTTGATGAATTCTATGTCCGTACAGGTTTTTGTAAAGTCTTAAGGACTGATACACTTTTTGGGAAGTTTATAGCAATGTTGATGTCATATTGCCTTATTGTTGAAATTTTAAATTACTCTAAATTTTAGGATGTTACAAGACATCTTCAGAGACCTTGCCGCCAAAGGAATTGTCCCAAACATGAAGAACTTGAATCTGGCGGTTCCCTCCTTTCCGCTTCGCCCTCCATCGTTTGTAGTGCTCGGACCTTGTAAAGGAATTTACTTCCTTAATGCAAAAGGAACTCTATGTTTCTTTAGACATAATGAAATCAGCAAGGCAGACTCCTCCTTTCTTGAGGCCATCCTTTCTCTCATCCCTCTAATTGTTGGAACAATACTCTTCCGCCAAGACATTCTTGTTGAGCTCAACAGAAGAAAGAAGAAATGATTTACTGCTTTTAATTATCTTTTATGTACTTGTAATTTTGCTTTTTTACTTAGTTTGTACATATATACTTAATTAGTTTATTCATTTGTAAATGTCGGATATACTTAATAAATAAATAAAAATGGTCTATGTGAAAAGAACCCAAAAAGAGTAAATATGGGTCAAAGTGAATTATTCAGTATACTCTTAGTTTTATTCTTTAGTATGGATGTCATCCTCAAATAGGGGGAGATTATTGGGTCATCTGAAGATTTGAAGATGACCTCCCGATCTTCCATTTTGTATCATCATACTTAGAATATTTTGAGGTTCTTTTATCAGCTTGGTTTCTATACAAATATTCGGTGAAGTCGAAGATCAGCCGAAGAAGACAAAGAAGAAGTATATCTCTCAAAGCGGATTGATGATGACTTCTCAACCTAAATCCAAGCATGCCTACTTGATCAACACCATTGGCCAGGATGGTGCCGATCTCAAATCTTCAGGAGCCCGAAGATTTCTCAAATCTTCATGAGCCCGAAGATTTCTCAAATCTTCAGGAGCCCGAAGATTTCTCACATCTTTAGGAGCCTGAAATTTTCTCAATCTTCAGAAGCCCGAAGATTTCTCACCTGTGCCGACTTGTCTCTCTATTCACCAAACTTGTCTTTGATAAGTTTCGGTGGGAAAATATCATCAGCACAAACACATTGTACTTTTTTGAGAAAGTATATTTGTGATATCTTGCATTGTCGTGGACTCATATGAAGATAAGAAAAAATAAGCTTTGTCTTCTACACCCTTTTGATGAAAGGTCTACACTATCCTCTACATGTCAACACTTCAAGACAAAGTCACCTCAAGACAAAAGGTACATCTTATACCATGCTGAAGACCTGTGTCCATCCCTTGCTCAACAGGTGTCCCTTGCATTAAATGCATGAGGCACTATAAATATGGAGGATGGTTCAATATGCAAGACCACCAGCTTTACAAGCCTTCAAGCTCTCTAAGTGCACTGTCAATTTCTCTCTACGAAGTTCTTATTGTTTTCTAAGTGTTTTACAATTGTTCTTCATTCTCTTAGTGTAAGATTGTTTAAACAGATTCATTTGTTCTCTTCCGCAACAATCAAAAGTTTCCTATGTGTAATTCTTGATTTCAAAGCAATAAGAATTAAATTAAGTGAAAATTGTGTGTATTGTATTCAACCCCCCCCCCCTCCTTCTACAATACTTTTCTTGTTTACTTACTGCTATTTGGGACCAACAGACCCAAAAAGGATTTAGCATTATATTAAGGGCCCAACATGTATTAGTTAATTATACTAGAGAAGAAAATATGTAACAAGTTAATTATCATTTATTTTATAGTATTGCTTATTTGTTTATTATTTCTCTAAGTTTTTTATCTAGTATCAAAATTTAAAACTACTTTACCTAGAAAACATTGATATATTCTCCATCATTCATCTCCCACTGACTCTTTTGATTATTCCATCCGCATGAATTCTCTTTTTGTGTCAGAATACAGTAGATTTATTTTTATTAACTAAGAAAACTTCTATTTTTTGAAGAAAAAATAATTATCAACCATATGATACGATCCAACTTATATCTATATTCATAATTTCAAAATTACCATTGTTTTTTCATATATTAATGACTCCTTACTACCTAATATTGAGTGCATTAATTTAAGTACTCTCTTATCTTTAAAACAAGAATAAGATCTCAAGTTATAACTGACATGGACTTTTGATTCTAAGATTGATGATTCCTAAAAGGGTTTTTTTAACCCTAAATGTTTAAAATGGTGATGAAAACATTAACATGAGGTGACATGGAAACCCAACTGATTTATATTGATTTACATAGAGTGTTACTCTGAATAGTCAATATTGTGATAAAAAATGACGTCAATATATATGTTAAAGATATATAATAGGACGTGTTTGACGGTGGAACGAATTTACGATGCCATGTAAAAATGATATGGTAGATAATATTAATTTGGAAATAATTATTACTTGATTTTGCGTCTAGGAATACTCGGGAAAACAACTATATATATGAATTATTAGTATTTTTTGAATTCAATGTTATTTTTTATGATAAAAACAATATATTGAAAAAAATCATACTTATCGAGGACTCCTTTCTACATCTCGCTCAGAGCCTATAAAATGTTAGGAACGGACCTGGTCACAAGAAGTATTCACAATACAGATGGAGATGGTATAAAGTGTTTGATGGAGCAGGTTTCCAGGAGTGGAGTCATGAATTTATATTTTTTATATTATACGATTATAAATTTTATTTTTTCTATTTTTGAACTTTTATTTATTTTTTATTATGTTTTATATTATGTTAATTAAATTCCGTATCTTATAACCAAAGTTTTTGGATATGTCACTTGGTAAAACATGTATTTGAAGTTCTCCCGTGACATTTTGCAATTGTGGTAGGATCGATCTATGTTTGAGAAAAAGAGGTGTTACTTGACATAATGACCACATGTAATATTTTACATAATATGATGATCGTGATCTCAATAGACCTATTTAAGTTACAGAGAAGTGTGACTGATAGAAATCAAAACAATGACAAATGATAATGGTAGACTCCAGCAGTATTTTGTAATAAATAAATAATATATTTGAACTATTCTATTTAGAGAAATCGAATTTGAAAATGGAGCATTTGTGGAATATTAGAGCATCTCCAACAGATTCTTTAAAATGGAGATATTGGGGATTTTTGCTCTACCTGTAACAACCCAAAACAAGCATAACAAAATATCGTAATAAATCCCAAAATGGTCCCTATACAACTCAAAAGAAATACAAGGTCCTTGAAAATAACATACTAACATTCTACTATAGCCGAGATGTCTAAAGCTACCGCAATTGTGAATGTCTTCTAAACTAGCTACCTTCAACTCCTAGCCTTCAAACTTTTACCTTGAAGTAGCACTCCGACTCCTTTACCTGAAAACGGTTTTGGTTTTTGAAAACGAGAGTTAGACCACAAGGCCTAGTGAATTCCCTTACACGACAACGAAAACATAAAACATAAAACATTAACTACGCAGTTGTAATAAATAAACAGTAAATTTAATGATAGTTAAAAAAATACCGTAACCGGTCCACACAAATGGACTACTCATTGAATCAATCTCCATCACCTCTATGATGTACACACTCGGGGCCCCCAGTAGATCCCCATTTTGGCCCTCCAGTAGATGTCATATCCATGTGCTCGAGAAACGGATTTAAGGCACACGGCTCACACAATCCCACGATGTTTCTCCACAATCCGAGATATTTGACACTACAATCAAATAGCATTTCATAATAGTTATGAGTAAAACAAAACCTTTCTTCACATAATAGGGTGTACACGCTAACAAACCCCATCCATAAATTACATTATCACAACATTTAAATGCTTAAAACTTAACAAACATTTAATAAGCATTTTCCAGAAGAATGCGAACGTGCTAAGAGAACTCACCTGTCTGGTGGGAACGCGGCACACACACACACAGAAATTAACTTCTGAAGAATCGGCGCCTACAAATTTGGTTAAACAAATCATGATTAAAAACCGACTTTCCATCAAAGACTCTGGTTGGAGATTCACCCGGCACACCTATTTCCTTCCCCCCAGATTAACTCCCGGTTCCAACCCAATCTGGGTCACTCTCGGTCCCTTTCCCAATCCGGGTTGACTCCTGGTTTCAACCTAATCTGGGTCGCTCCCGGTTCCTTGCCCAATCCGGGTTGTTTCCCGGTACCAGTGACCCTCCTAGGTTGCTTCCCGGTAACACATCATCTGGGTCCCGGCCTTCATGCCGGTCCGGGCCATCTAGGCGATGGGCGATTACGTTATGTGACCAACACTGGGTTTCGATTTTTTCTCAGAAATCAATAGAGTTTCCTCCCTCCCTTAACCAATTAGTAATAAAATCATCGAAACATCAGAATATGACAAAATAACCCAACTGAAACCTTGATTTCCCACACCACTTGGGCATTTCTAATTCCTTCACAGGTTCCCACAAATCCCCAAATTTTCTAAAGTCTTAAACTCTTAACCCGATGAGAACGAAGGAGTGAAATTACCTCTTAAGATAGACTCCCAAGTTGCTTTGATCTGCTTCTCTCTTTCTTTAGAAATGCAAAAAATCCCAAGGACTTCTGCTTCTCCTTTTCATCATAATCTCGGAAGAATAACCCATACGAATTCTTTATCACTTGCCCTGCTATAAATGGTCCGCCAAGGGGTAGTGATAGATTGAGAGCTGAGAGGTCAGGAGGAGGTCCGAACAGTGCATCCCTGGAGAATTTGATAGATGTTTCATTTCTGATTATAGCATCATTTTCAGAAGAGGATACTTGCTTTCGTCTGACTGTTCTTGGCTTCTGTGGAAGAGCTGAGGGCACGTTCATTCTTGTAGTGACCCTGTTGATGAGAGTTTCAAGAAGATTCTCAACATGGCCTTTGTGCATTGATCTTGATTTCTTCAGTGCTTCTTAAACTCTAACCACTAATAGTAGCCGAAGTGTTCCAGTTTTGATAGGTACATGGCTTTTGAGCTTCCATCCTCTCTGAATATCTCTATGGTGGCAGAGAGTCGGTTCTTCTTGCTCCTCCCAGAGATCGTTACAGCTAAGGGTTTTTGTGGATCAGATCGATGGTCAAGCTTCTATTTGCACCAAGCTAGATCATGATCGCTGATCTCTTTGCCTTTTCTGTTCTTCTCCTCTATCTCCTTTCGAAGAGCATCTTGTACCTATATTGGGTTCTTTTTCAGCTTTTTGTCTTTAAACTGGTTTGAGTGTACCTTGAGGTCTAGAGAGGCGTCCTCTTGGCATTCAGCTATTAACCGTTCGATCCTGATAGATTCTTCATTTTCTGCTGGTGAAAGAAAGTCAAGCTTTTCATAAGAGGTTTAAGGAGGGATCTTTCAGCCGTAGGCTCTCTATATGAGAGATCATCTTTGGGCGCCTTTGAGTTTCATGTCCTGACCGTTAGAGAGGTCGAGAGGGTCTTTGTGGATGGCTCAGGGATTCTTCCTATTCTTCTTCTTGATCATGAGTCTCTCTGCTAGAGACTGGGATTATTGTGTCATCATCTTAAGTAGTTGGGATTATTTGTAGAGACATTCCCTAAAGCAGGGGAGAGAACTGTCTGAGAAAAAATAACGGAATTAGTGTATATTTGAGGAAGGAGAAAGATAAAGGCTAGAAAGACAAGTGTGAGAGGTGAGAAAAGAAGAAGATGGGAACTATAGAGAGACATACCTGAGAAGGTAGCTCCCCCTCAGAAGTTGACAGGAGTTTCAAATTTCCTTCAGCATCAATGCCTTTTTGCTCGTCGTGGGTGGAGGAATCTGAAACTTTGTCTTGTCTCCCCCTTGATTCATTTATTATAACCCCCTTCATCGTTGGGGCATGAGCGATGGTTGACGCCGGGTGAACCATAAAGATGGGTCCTCCTCGTCGTCATCATCATCAGCGATGATATCTTTGGAACCTTGATCCTCAAGATCAAGTTCCTCTTCATCCTCCTCTTCCTCTTCTTGGTTTTCTTCTTCTTGGAGCACGAGAGAAGAGGAAGGAGGTGTTTGCTCCTCTGCGGTCTTCTCCCCCTCAGCCTGAGAGGGAGGTTCTTCCACTTTTACCTCTGTGATCGCTGCATTTTCTTCGTTAGTATTCTTCTCCCCCTCTTTATCATCATCAGGGGAGTCATGTTTTTCAGCGGCAATAGCAGGATCAACATCAGTGGTCTTGTGGGCATCAACCTCCAATGCCTTCAAACGGTCTTCAATCTCTGGAATGATTGAGGTTGCAACATTGATAAAGTCCATAGTGAGAGTTAGGGACATCTTGTCATCATCCATGAAGGAAAGTTCTGGGACTGGAGTTGGTTCATTCAGCTTGGTCAAAGTATCGGCAAACAGCATTTTTGAACTATCGATTTTCCCACTGGGAGTATTCACCTCTCCAGTGAGTGCCTCCACTACCCCAGAAAGATTGTCAACATGGCCATTTAAAGATTGCAGTTGAGTAGTATTTCTGGCCAAGTGGTCTTTCAGAGTATTAACCTCTGTTTGTAACACTGAGAGATGAGATGCTTTAGCCTTGGTGGAGATGGTGGAAGAGAGGTTCTTCAGCTCTTCACCAGCAGTATTGACTGCTAAGGTGTTGGTGTTTATGGAAGTAGCGAGAGATTCCACCTTTTCACAGACTTTGTGCAGGGAGGCATCCACCGTTGTCAAATTAGGACCTGTAAAATAAGTTAGGTGTTGAGTAAGAGATGGATCAGGATTATTTAGACCGGTGGGAGAAGTGTATAGGGATTTAGAAATACCTGATGTATCAAACATGTTGTAAAATGCCAAATCCCCTTCAAAAGAGGGTGGCAAAGTTGTTTGAAAACCTCTGAGAGGGAGGTCATCAGGTCCTATGGTTGCAGATGAAAAATGGGCTGCTGTAAAGGTGATATATTAGAGACCAAGGATATAGAAAGAGAAAGGGATGAGAAAGAAAGATAAGTGTTGGTGATGTTGGGAATTACCTTAGCAGTGTTATGAGGTACTGAGGGAAAAATGGTTGTCACCAGTACTGAGTCAGTGGTGGTAGCCACTGAACCGGTTGTTAAGGTTGAAGCGATGGATGAGCGATCCAAGAAACCATCCAGGGTGGTCTGTTGAGATACGACCCCAGTTGTTGGTGGCTGAGAGGTATGCTCTTCAGTCTTCCTGGCCTTTTTAGAGGTACCATGGAGAGCTGATGATTTCCGTTTTGTTGAAGTGGTGGTAGCAGCAGAGGTAGCCGATTAAGGAACCACCAACGTAGTTGTTGAAGTCGAAGAGTTTAGGGAGATAAGAGAGTGTAAGGTGAGAATACTTACCTCGTTGGCGGCAGTGGGGACGTCAGGGATTTTGGACCCGACCTTGGAGAGTGAACAGTCGGAATCCTTGGGGTAGATGTCCTTCAACATGGCTTGAAGGAAAGCAGAGATGAATCGGACATAAAGGATTTTGAGATCCCTGTCAGCTTTCTCGACCTTAGAGAGTAGGTCTTCGAAAATGATGGTGGCGTAGTCGATATGACATCCAGCGACCGAGGAGAACCCCATCTGCACTTGTACTTTGTTGGCTTGATCCAGCGACCCCATCTTTCCAGTCATGCATTGGATAATGTTGCTGAATATGTAGTTAAGTTCAGAAGGCATATTTGCCTTCAGAACCTTAGTGAGTTTCTTGTCAAGGATTTGAGTGCGAGGCTTGTAGTCCCATTAGTATCCCATCATGTCTAGGAACCTGATTAGTTCTTCATCAGTGGGGAGAGCCTCAAATCCATCACCCTTGGAGGGAAATCGCAACACAGTGCGTAGAGCAGTAGCAGTGATGGTGGCAGCACCATGTTGAGTTTGAAATGAAATGGCAGTCACCTTGTTTTCCTTCCTTGTAGTGATTTGGCTCTTTTCAGCAGTGTACTAGAACTGCTGAAGGAGAATCTTTGAGGTCGATGGTGCAACCTTCAGTGCATAGGCAATTGATGAGCCTTTCAGAAAGTCAGCAGCAGTTTGAAGATGTGGGCAAGGTTTCCTTTCTGAGAAGTCCACCAGTGCCAAGTAGTTGTTAGGAGTGAGTTGCGAAGCAGTGAGGTCAAACTTGACGTTCTTGGATTTGATTAGAGCAGTTTGGGAGGCCATTGCTGAAATGGTAGAACGAAGAGTTTTTAGAGACAAAGGGTTAAAAAAAACTATACCATTATCATTTTTAAGAGGGAAACTTGTAAAAGAAGTGTATTCAAAAAGTTCAGTTTCCTTTTTAAGAAGGTTGGATGAATAGTCCTAAAAACCAAAGGTTTCTGCATAAAAAAATCATGAAGAGAAATGATTTTAAGATAAGAAACAGTTTTTAATCCAAAGAAATACAAGTTTTAGGATTAAACAGAGGTTTCTGAGGTAAAAGAAATGAAGAACAAGAACCTAGATTTCTTGAAGTTTTGAAGATTCAAAAGTTTTTGAGTTCTTAAGTTGCTTGAATGTCGAGAGTAATTCTTTCTTTTTGATGCTTTGAGAGCGTAAAAGGTAAAATTATGAATGGCAAGCTTTTTATATGTGAGAGTGAAGAGAGAGAAAGAATTTAGAGCGAGAAAAAGTGCTCATCATGACACGGACACGTCCCACGAAGTTGATTGGACAAGAAGTGCAACGGATGAACGTGTCTAAAAAAGGTGTCATGGATTGTCGGTTCGAATGACGTCACAAGATAGAGTGTGTCGTTTCAATTTTTAAAAAAATATCTCTAAAAAAATCAGGGATATGGTTTATTTTCTAAGAATCACTGAAAAGAAATGTCAGTGATAAGTTTTCTTTTTCAAAAAGCTTTTAATCACTTAAAGAGATCAAGTGATTAAGTTTTGAGATTTTGGAAAAACATCTCGCTGATACCTTCCATATCACTTAAAGAGATCCTTCTTTTTCAATATCAGTATCTTCCGAGTGAAGAACCGATAGATTATATGTTGCTTCCCCAGAAAATGTGAAACATTCTCTTTTTGAGAAAAGAATGAGTAGCTAGTGGGGTTGTATGCAAGAGATGGCATGGGATAGGTGCCTTTTTCAATGTCATTCACGAAGAATTGTGAAACAACAGTTTATGCGGTTGCCCGGCTCAGAAAGAAGTTTGGTGCAGAGTCTGATATTCTTTTACTCTGATCTCACACCCTCTTTCTTTTAAACATTAAAGCTCACTTCTAACCAATCTCTCTTTTGCATTTTACCTCATCACACACCACTCTCAATCTTTTTACCCCTCTCCCCTCAATCACTCAAAGGATTACTTCCGGGGCAGGAAACACTGGTTATCGTAAATCCATGGAAGTTATGTTAAGCTCTCACATTGAATCCCATGTATTTTCCTAAAAGAATATATATCTCAATGATTTTCTTGACAATTTAAGCACAAGAAATCAATGTCAGTGAAAGTATGCTCATAAGAATAGGAATAAAATTTGAGCATGTGAAGCATTTAAGATTTCTCAAAACTTTGTATGAAAGAATAATCATGAAAGAATAGAAATGTTTTGAGAATCTGACAATGATTAAGATCAGATCAAAATTCATGAAGAATAATATCTTCGGAAATCAAAGACGTAAGTTGTTTATATGAACAATATATAAACATATTAACAATGAAATCACATATAATGATGAAATGATGTTTGATTCAAACAACAATGAAAACAAATGACGGGATTATTACCATAGAAATATTTATCATTTGATACATGGTAATAACAAAATCAAGAAATGAAGTACTGAACCGATGTGTGTGAATAGTTGACAGTATAAAGACAAGATAATACACAAGTATTTATCTTTGGAAACACACGGTCAGTTAAACATTAAATCTCAATAATGAAAAACAATTAAAATCACACTTCAAAGTTCATGAAATCTTTTAAGAATGTGAAGTGGTTTGAACATTTTAAAAAAGCGTTTTTCATGTTCGAAAGTTGTTCTTCTTTCAAACAATCAGAGATTTAGATCAGAAGATATTTACCTTTAAGCTCCCCCTCAAATCAATGATAGAATGATTTATATCAGATAAGCTCTCCCTGGATATTTGCAAAATATCCTTGTTTTAAACATTTAAGAACGGGTCCTGATCTGTTGTAATCAGAAACCACACTCTTGACATTGACGTGCGGGTTTTGAACTGAATTTTCCAAGAGCCAATGTTCTTGCTCCCCCTTAAACCTTGAGTGCCTGCAACACAGTTTTAGCTTTTGGTACCCACTGGAATTTGGGTCCTGATGTGTAAGTTGCAGTTCTTGTGGGGGTTACATTGTAAGAACCATACCAATAATTGACAAAATTATTACTTACAAAGTCATTTGCTCCACAGTAAGAACAACAAATCTTCTTTTGAGCAACCCTAATCAAATGATTAGTAGAGTAAAACATATCAGGTTTACTAAAAGATTTACCTTTATGTGCACTGTTTTTTTGTCTTTGGATGTGGATGCAGATGCTTTGTCCTTCTTCTTCTCATCAGAATAATCTTTAACTCTCTAGACCATCTGACCTTTCTTTGATTGCTTCCCAAGAGATTTAACATAAAAGCTTGTTGGACTATCAACAGATTTGTCATAAAATAGATTAGATGGTTGAATCTGATTTGAATTGACAGTGTTTGATTTGACACTTTTGTTTTTCAAAACATTTTTATCATGAATAGAACTTGAAGCAGTTTTAAACGAACAAACTGATTCAGTTGAATTACCAGGAGGTGATTGATTTATCACATCAGCACAAATCTTCTCAGATAATTCAACATTTGCAGCTTCTAAGTCCTTTATCTTTTTAGAAAACAAATTTCTTTCTTCAGACAGTGTGTCAAACTTTTGTTTCAAATCAGATTTAGCCATCTGTTCTTTCTGGATGTCTGAGGATAGAATGGATATCTTGGATAAGAGCTTAAATATTTCAGATTCAAAATTTTGACGTTCTAGCTCAAAATCTTTTTCTAAGTTCTTGGTTTTATCAGAAATTTCATTGAAGATCTCAACATTTCTCTTTCCAGATTTCTTCTTTTCAATCTCCAAAGACTTTTTCTTTTCTTGAAATAATTTCTTTTCTTTTTCAAGTAAGTCTTGTAAAATAGAGATCTGTTTGGGAAATTCAGAAGTTTTGTCTTCAAGAACTTTTCTCTCTTTAGCAAAAGTGTCTCTTTCTGTAATCAAAATCTTTTCAAACTCTGGCACTTGCTTTGAGAGTTTAATGCATCTTAGCTCAAGATCCTTCTTCTCTTGGTTAGCTTTCTTTGAAATATCAGACAGCTATTGATTAGAAGATTTCTCTGAATCAGCTTTAACTTTATCTGCTAGGAGGCTTTTCTTCAGTTCAGCATTCTTTAACTCCAACGCAGATATCTTGTCTTCAAAAGCCTTAAACTTGTGTTGAAGCTCAACTGATTCAGCTTGTAACTCTGAAGATTTTTGTTCAGTTGTCTTCAGTTGTCTTCAGTTGTCTTTGAAGATATACAATCTTTTTCTCTTTCAACTTGATTTCTTTTTCACAAGTCTGAATAGTATTTTCTTTTATAGCAATCATTTTCTCTTTCTCTTTAATCACTTTCTCTTTTGCACTGATGATACCTGCAAAATCAGATTTAACTGTATTAGCACATTTTGCACAATCATAAGTTTTATCAGAATTTGACAAATTAGATTTCAACTCCTGAATCTGTTTTAGAACAACTGAATTTTGATTTTTTAGTTTATCCATTTCAGCTTCTATTTTCGGTATCTCAGGCATGTACATTATCACACAGTCTCTCCCTGACAAAATAGTAGACATCTTGATATCCGATAAAAAATTACTTCAAAAAGATCGTCAAAAATCAGAAAATTTTTATCCCTATCAGAAGTATGTCCCCCTCCGCAGACTTAGCAATTTTTTTCCTGACATATTGAATGTATGCTTGATATGATCGTTCCCAAAATATTCAGAAAAAATTTGACTTGAAAATCAAACTTGAACAACACTTGAAAAGATCAGAAAATTTTCTAAGTCTAAAACTCGCATAACAAAGAAAGTCGCAAATCACTATTCACTACACTTCGCGCTAACAGGTTTGTGCGTGTTTCTGGTTCGCGCATAACACTACGTGTGCGTTTCTCGGTTCGCGCAAACAGCAGTGTGCGTGTTTTGACTTCTCGCAAGGTTTGTCGTGCGCGTTTTGGTTCCTTTGCGCGTTCTATACTTAGAATAATTTCGAAATATCACTTCGCGCAAAATGTAAACTCGCTAAATACAAACTCGCTAAACATAAGAACTCGTAGATCACTGTAGTATCACTTCGCGCAAATAGGCTTGTGCGCGTTTCCTCTTCGCGCAGATAACTATGTGTGTGTTCTTCGTTGCTTTGCGCGTTTAGTGATGTGCGTGTTCTTCACTTTGAATCTTGCGAGTTTTTCAAATCTAGCGTGTTCTTCAGTTCTAATCACGGATTCAACCAAAAATCTTTAATACCTGCAATTAAACCTCCATAATGCACAAACATGATCGAAATGAAAACTAGAACACATTTCTAATACAAGATTTTGATTAAAAACAACAAGAAATGAGTAGATCAATCAATCACGGTTCGACATTTTCAAAAAACGAAAACTTCAAAAAATTCAAAATTGAATATGAAACAGTGTGAATTTCGAGATGATATCTAAACAAGAAAGCTCCAAAAACACAAATCGAACATCATGAGCCCATTTTCTTGCACTAAAAACATTTGATCATAAGAAATTCAATTGAACAGTGACGTTTTGCGTGTTCTTGATAAAATCAAGAAAATTCGATCAATCCAAGTGTAATCCAATTCTATGAATGATTTTGGTCTCGCTCTGATACCAATTGATAATGTCCAATTCAAGCTTTGATATCAATTAAACAACAATTCAGATCAAGATTTTAGAGAGAGAGTGTAAAGAGAGAAAGTCACAAGTCGTATTAGTCACAAGTGATAAGCGTACAATGCAATGTGTTACAAGCTTCTCTCAAGCTAAGCTATTTATACCAAGACTTTCTCTCACAACAATACAAAGCAAGCCTCACTACAAAGAAACTCTCAAGACATTAATGTTGACATTTTGACTTTACAACACTTTGACTTTTCCTATTAAATCTTGGATACAATTATACACTAACAATAGGATTCAGTGAGGAAGGATGTGACAACAAACCTGACTATCATAGAAATTTTAATCAGAGATGATGAGATGAGAGAAAATTTTATAACTGACTTAATGCGTAAATGTTGAAGAATTAATCTTTAAGATTCAGCATTCCAAGCTCACTTATGAGAAAGTTGAATCTTGTCTCATCAAGAGGTTTGGTAAAAAGATCAGTGAGCTAATAATTAGTAGGGATAAAATGAAGTTTGATGTCTCCATTCATCACATGATCTATGATAAAATGATATATGATTTCAATGTGCTTCGTCTTTGAGTGTAGCACTGGATTGTTTGCTATAGCGATGGCACTAGTGCTGTCGCAGTAGATTGGAATTTTGGATAGCTGAAGGTCATAGTCTAATAGCTGATTTCTCATCCATAAGACCTGAGTACAACAACTTCCAGAGGCTACATATTCAGCTTCAGCTGTGGAAGTGGGCACTGAGTTTTGTTTTTTGCTAGTCCAACTTACCAGCTTTCCACCTAGGAGTTGACAACCTCCAGTGGTACTTTTTCTATCCAGTTTGCAACCTGCAAAATCACTATCTAAATAGCCAGTGAGATCAAACCCTGAGTCTTTGGGGTACCAAGGACCGAGGTTAGAAGTTCCCTTAAGATATCTGAAAATTCGCTTTACAGCAATTAGATGGGATTCCTTAGGTTCTGATTGATATCGTGCACAGAGACAAGTAGAACACATAATATCAAGTCGGCTCGCTGTATGGTACAGCGGGGAGCCTATCATTCCTCTATAGGCAATGACATTAACAGGTTTTCCAGAGGGATCCTTATTTAATGTCAGCGGAGGTGCCATAGAAGTTTTCATCGCTGAGGTTTGAGTAAGATCAAACTTTTTCAGCATATCTTTAACATACTTTCCTTGATGAATAAACGTACCTTTCTCAGATTTCTTGATCTGTAGTCCAAGGAAGTCAGTTAATTCACCAATCATACTCATTTTATATTCTTTCTTCATTCTTTCAGCGAATCGAGTACACAAAGATGGATTGGTAGAACCAAATATAATGTCATCAACATATATTTGAACAAGAATAATATGACCTTTAGTCTTTCTGAAAAACAAGGTGTTATCAATTATGCCACGCTCAAATATTTCAGAGATAAGGAAAGAAGAGAGAGTGTCATATCAAGAACGAAGAGCTTGTTTTAACCCATAAAGAGCCTTATCCAACTTATATACATAGTGTGTATGCTTAGGGTCAGAGAACCCTGGGGGGTGTTCAACATAGACTTCTTCATTCAGTTTTCCATATAAGAATGTTGACTTGACATACATTTGAAATCGTTGTGAACTGCATAAGCTAAGAATAATCAAATTGCTTCGAGCCTAGCCACAGGGGCAAAGGTTTCATCATAGTCTATGCCTTCCTCTTGTCTGTATCCCTGAGCAACTAGCCTAGCTTTGTTGTGGGTTACAGTACCATTTTCATCCAACTTGTTTCTATAAACCCATGTGGTGCCAATAACATATTTGTCATATGGTCGGGGAACGAGATTCCAAACTTTGTTTCTTTCAAACTTAGTCAGCTCTTCTTGCATAGTACTGACCCAGTTTAGATCTTTTAGGGCATCATCAGTTTTCTTTGGCACTATGAGAGAAAGAAATTTAACAAAGAGACATATATTACCTGAACTTCGTCGTGTCTGAATACCTGCATCTGGATCACCAAGGATTTGATCTATGGGGTGATTTCTGGTCAATCTCTGAGCTGGAGCATGATCGCTTAATTCAGGCATTGGATCAGCAAGAGGGGTGTTCACTTATGAAGAAGCTTCGGCTTGAGGTTCATCAGCTATCAATTGTTGTGTTTCAGATAGAACATCATTCACTGAGAGGTCTTCAGAGATGTTAGGTGATTCACAGGTTGGAAGATCATATGGAGGGAATGTGTTTAAGGGAACAACTGAAACCCATGAGTTGGATTCGGTGTTAGGAGGTATAATGGTTGGATCATCATCAGCGTTGGTAGGATGTGCATGATGATGTGAGTTGAAGAGAGGTTCAGTTTCCCCATAATGAGAAAACATCCAAGCATTTAGTTCATCATTATCAATTGTAGGTTTAGAAATCGTTGATCATGATTCATCAAAGGTGACATGAATTGTTTCTTCTATAGTTTGTCTTCTCTTATTGAAGACCCTGTAGGCTTTGGAGATTGAGGAATATCCAAGAAAAATTCCACCATCAGCCTTTGGATCAAACTTTCTAAGTGTATCTTTATTGTTTAAGATAAAGCACTGACAACCAAAGATGTGAAGAAAGTTGATAGATGGCTTTCTTCCATGGAATAGTTCATATGCAGTCTTATTGAATCGTCTAACAATTAGTGACCTATTCTGCGTGAAACAGGTCGTGTTGATAGCTTCTGCCCAAAACTGAGTTGGAAGATGAGAATCGCTGAGCATTGATCTGGCAGCTTCGATGATTGTTCTATTTCTTCTTTTAGCGACTCCATTTTGCTGAGGGGTTCTCACTGATGATAAATTGTGTGAGATTCCCTTGCTCTCAAAGAAGTTGTTAAGGGAACTATTTTTGAATTCAGTTCCATGATCACTTCTTATTGAGCGAACAGTTAAGTTATTCAGTACTTCCATCTTTTTAACAAAAGATATAAGTTCTTCTGGAGTGTCATTCTTAGAATGGAGGAAAATCACCCAGGTGTAGCGAGAGTATTCATCTACTATAACAAGGGTGTATTTCTTTCCAGCAATGGATTGAATATTGACAGGGCCAAACAAATCCATGTGCAGGAGTTGAAGAGGATTTGTCACTGATGAAACTTGTTTAGACTTAAAACTAGCTTTAGTATGCTTTCCTTTTTCACACGCTAAACAAAGAGATTCTTTGGCATATGAGTGCTGAGGAAGACCAGAGACTAGTTCTTTAGAGGAGAGAGCGTTCAGTGTCTTGAAGTTGAGATGAGAGAGCCTCTTATGCCATAGCCAGTTGACATCTGATGAGGCTTTGGACAGGAAACAGACATTCTCAGTGGTTGTAGAGTCCATATTTATTACATAAACATTTTCCATACAATAACCGTTGAGAGCAAGCCTTTTATTTTTGTTCATCACTGAACATGCTTTCTTAGAAAAGCATACTTCGTAGTATTTATCACATAGCTGACTGATGCTGAGAAGATTGTGCTTTAGTCCATCTACATAAGCGACTCTTTGGAAGGTAGTTCTACCATTGCTGAGTACATCAAACCCTCTGGTATAGCCTTTTCCATTTCCACCAAAGGTCACTGAGGGACCTTTCTCTTCCTTGTATTCAGTGAGCAGGTCTCTTTGGCCAGTCATGTGTCGTAAGCATCCACTATCTAGATATCAGATACCCTTCGATCCCTACAAACATAAGGAAGATTAAATTTTTATTGGTACCCACTTTTCAATGGGTCCAGGGGGTTAGTGGAGATGGAAGGTTCAGCAATCTTCACGGCATCTGAAGATTCAACGTCTGTGGTAACCTTCACTTTAGTTAATTTCTTAACCTTAGTGGCATTTTTCACCTTGGCAGATTTCTCAGCTTTGGTGACCTTCTTAGCCTTGGAAGGCATTCATCTTCACTTTAGCTATCTTTTCAGCTTTTGTGGCATTTGGACATTTTCTGGCAATGTGTTCAGTAAGTCCACAGTGATAGCACTTTCTGTAGCTGAAGTAGCCTTAAGACCAGGAGCACTTGCATTAGTAAACTTAAGATGAGTCAGGCCAGCTCCAAGAATACCCTTAGCATTAGATCTTGGAGAAACTTTCAGTTCTTCTAATTTCTTAAGATTGATATCAATCTTTAGCTTTGGAGTGGATCTCTGAATAATTCCAGTAATCTTAGATCCAAAACCATAGGATTGATTTGTTGAAGGTTTAGAAGGGACCGTCTTCAGTTTTGCTATCTTTGTAGCCTTCTGAGAATGATGGGAAATGGATTTCCCTTTATCAGCAAGCTTGGAGCTTTTTGATAAGTCCTCAGGTATTGGATTGGAAGATGAGGAACACTGAGATGAGGAAGTGTCAGGGATGGAAGAGACAAATGTTCCAAACTTAAGCATGGAACAGTCTTTGCTAGATTCATCCTTATCAGATATATAACCAAGTCCGGTTTTATCATGAGCAGGAATCTGAGCATTTAAGATCTCAGTGACCTTACTTGAGGATTTACACCATCCTTCAACTGTAGCCTTTTCAGCTTTAAGAGCAGCGATGGCTTGTTTGCGTTCAATGTTGATGATTTCATTGACCATGACTTGATCTTTTAAACTTTCCTCTAAAATAGTTAGTTCTTTGATCCTTAAATAACATTTTTCTAGTTGTTCAGTTAAATCAATATTTTTTTTCTCAGCTAAGATTTTGCCATTCAGTGCATTGTATAAGTCAATCATCAGCACGTCAACTGCGCGACTTCTCTCAGCTTCAGAAAGGGAAGGATTGGTAGAGATTGATACCTGAGATAAGATGTAGCTCATGGATGTTCCAGCAAGTTCTTCCATCTCTTCTTTAATCTTAACGATAAGGCAGACATTGGCAGCTTCTTCTTCATCAGAACTTGATTCTTCTGACTCAGCCCAGTCATGCTTTTCAGCAATAAGACCCTTACCTTTTCTCTTGAAGCCTTTCAACTTCTGATATTTTTCTTTCAACTTGAGGTATTTGTTATCATTGGATTTTCTGGATGTGGACGATTTGAAGACTTTCTTTGACCTGCATTCGCTGGCGAAATGGCCAACTTTCTCGCAGTTATAGCAAGTAGCAATAGCCTTATCAACAGGGGTCGACTTAGGCTTGTCAGATAGGGAGAGAGGCATATTTCTTCTGAAATTGTTCTTTCTTGCAAATCTCTTAAAAGAGTTTGTCAAGAGTGCTAGAGATTCATCAAACTGTGAAAGGTCAGTGTCTGATGGACTCTCTGAGTCAGAATCTAACTCAGTGATAGTGAGAGTAGATCGCTGACATGGGACAATCTCTGAAGAGACTAGAGCAACAGGGGTGCCTCTTGGAGTCTTTAGAATCTTTGACAAGATTCTTTTTCAGTAGATTTGATTGCTCATAATTGAGCAGGATCCCATATAGAGTGCTAAGAGAGAGATGATTTAAGTCTTTGGTCAGCTTGAGACACATTGAATAGTTGTCCCAACTTTCAGGAAGACATTCCAAGAATTTAGTTAGGACCTCAGAGTTAGAGTAGGTCCTACCAACAGTTATTAGATAAATAATTAAGCAGATAAATATTTGGTGAACATCAGATAGAGACACATTCTTACCATAGATGAAACTTTCATATTGTCTTACCAAGTTGATCTTTCGGTTTTCTTGGATTTCAGTGGTACCTTCATATTGAACACATATAGTGTCCCACATTTCTTTAGCAGTTTTTAGATGCATGATGGAATGGAAGGCTTCATCAGGCAAGGCCATAGAGATAATGGTTTTTGCCTTTGCATCTAATCCTACTTTCTTCTTATCTTTGTCGCTCTATTGTCTAATTTCTTTTGGAGCATATGTTTCAGGGATAGCAGGAGTGGTTGCAGTGGCAGGGACTGCAGCTATAATCATAAATGGTTCATATGGACCATTTGCCACATATTCAGGTATAGTAGGATCTACACCTTTTAGAAATAGCATCATTCGATTTTTCCAGAAAGCAAAGTTGTCTCTGCTAAATCTAGGAGGTTTAGAGAGTGAACCATCATCATAATAATTTGAGTTTCTGTTTAATGCCATTTGAGAATAGCAAGGATGAGAATAAAGCAAGATCTTGTTTATGAGATTAAACAATCCTCTCTGATACCACTTGCTAGATCCGAAGGTGCTTAACAAGTTTGTAGAAGGGGGGTTGAATACAAACACCAATTTTTAGTTTAATAAATTGTTTATTGAAGAATCAAATCACAATTTACAGTTTGTTGCAGAACAAGATTAAGTAAAACCTAATCTAAACAAACTAGTGAATCACACAGTTGTTTGCACTAAGAAATAGAGAAGAAAGGTTGAGGGAATATAGAAATCAATTGTTTCTATATATGGTTCACTAAGAGATAGATAGATAGATAGATAGAAGGTTACTTTGAGAGAAAGTCTCAACCTTTCTATTTATACCCTATGCATTAAATGCATGGCAGAGTACTTTACACGTGTCACCTTTTGATTGGTTGTATGTCTCTGACTTTTGGAGACATGTTTTTGGCCGCATGGTGAATAGTGTAGTTCTTCAGAGTTGTTGTATGAATTATAGCAGATTTCACTGATGTCCGCATCAAATCATGAGTATACTTGTCGTTTTGTTCAGCAGCTTTGTCTTCGAGTTAGCGGTGAACATCTTTGTCGCGAAACTTGTCTTCAGGGATTACATCTAACATATTACAAAGAACCTATCAGCGATACTGAACAGACTCAGTGTGCAATCGTTGATGGTGAAACACTAATACATACAGATGTTAAATGTAATTTTCACTAAGTATTTTAAAGGGTCATTATCAAATCACTGACAGAGTTTGGATCAACACGCTGGATCCATAAAGTTATCATTGGCACCATACTCTTGACTAACGATCATTTTCTCGTCCTAGCAACAACTTGTTGTACCGTTGTTTCACAGCCTACCTGATTGATCACCCCACAAAGTTCTCGTCTTGAGCAATGATTTATAATCCATACGATTTCAATGTTTGCCCCTATCGATCGATAACCCACCAAATTTTCTTCACATTCTGTTCCTCCAATAATTCAATCCAATCTCGATATCTTCTCTCCAACATCCTTGCCACTCTGTCGTTGATTGGAGAGTCATAGGGCTCACCTCTTTCACCTGACTTGGAGTTAAAACTTTCGAAATCCTAACCCAGTTCTCTTCTCTTGTCCGAAATGATCGGCACATCAGCTCCCAGCATTGGGAATCACTAGAAACTAAGAGTTTACCCTTAATTAATCATTCGCCCATTTCGAACTCATGAAGTTCTACCTTTGGTCGGTCTATTATCATCATGAACAATACTTCTTCTAGGGAATGTCATCAATTACACCATGAGTGACCCCACGTATCGCATCAAAACCATTGCCAACGTCGCAAGGCTAGAATGTTACTCCATTCCACCACCCCTCCACCGATTGCCTCAACAATAGCAACCTTTCAGTCATGACGAAAACTAAACTAACCGCATATAACCAACATTCTATTAAAAGTTACGCATAGTAAGGCAATTTGAGCACATACATGTATTTGTAAATTCGCAATTACACTGGCCAGGTGTAATGTAAATTTACCTTACATGGCAGTCCTCACTACCTTATCTTTAGTGCACATAGAGTGATCTTCCTAAAGGCATCATACATCTCAGTTGTGTCCCCCTCTACTCCACAATTTAAGTTTAGGCCCATCTGGTCACCTACATCCCTTAAACTATGGCTCTGATACCAATTGTAATAAACTAAAACGAGCATAACAAAAGATCGTAATAAATCCCAAAATGGGTCCCGATACAACTCAAAAGAAATACAAGGTCCTTGAAAATAACAGACTAACATTCTACTACAGGCGAGATGTCTAAAGCTACCGCAATTATGAATGTCTTCTAAACCGGCTACCTTCAACTCCTAGCCTTTAAACTTTTACCTTCCCTTTGGAAGTAGCACCTCCGACTCCTTTACCTGAAAACGGTTTTGGTTTTTGAAAATAAAGGTTAGACCACAAGGCCTAGTGAATTCCCTTACACGATAACGAAAACATAAAACATTAACTACGCAGCTGTAATAAATAAACAGTAAATTTAATCACAGTTAAAAAAATACCGTAACCAGTCCACACAAATGGACTACACAGTGAATCAATCTCCATCACCTCTGTGATGTCCACACTCGGGGCCCCCAGCAGATCCCCATTTTGGCCCCCCAGTAGATGCCATATCCGTGTGCTCAAGAAACGAATTCAAGGCACACGGCTCACACAATCCCACGATGCTACTCCACAATCCGAGATATTTTACACCACAATCAAATAGCATTTCATAATAATTATGAGTAAAACAAAACCTTTCTTCACATAATAGGGTGTACACACTAACAAACCTCATCCATCAATTACACTATCACAACATTTAAATGCTTAAAACTTAATAAACATTTAATAAGCATTTTCCAGAAGGATGGGAACGTGCTAAGAGAACTCACCTGTCTGGTGGGAACACGACACACACACAGAGAAATTAACTTCTGAAGAATCGGCGCCTACAAATTTGGTTAAACAAATCATGATTAAAAACCGACTAACCATCAAAGACTCTGGTTGGAGATTCCCCCGAACCCCCCCCCCCTCACGCACCTGTTTCCTTCCCCCCGGATTAACTCCCGGTTCCAACCCAATCTGGGTCGCTCCCGGTCCCTTTCCCAATCCGGGTTGTTTCTCGGTGCCTCTCGGCTTACCCGGGTTGCTCCCGGTGCCAGCGGCCCTCCCGGATTGCTTCCCGGTAACACATCATCCGGGTCGCTTCCGGTTCCTTGCCCAATCCGGGTTGCTCCCGGTGCCAGCGGCCCTCCCGGGTTGCTTCCCGGTAACACATCATCCGGGACCCGACCTTCATGCCGGTCCAGGCCATCTGGGCGATGGGCGATTACGATATGTGACCAACACGGGGTTTCGATTTTTTTCTCAGAAATCAACAGAGCTTCCTCCCTCCCTTAACCAATTAATAATAAAATCATCGAAACATCATAATATGACAAAATAACCCAACTGAAACCTTGATTTCCCACACCACTTGGGTATTTCTAATTCCTTCACAAGTTCCCACAAATCCCCAAGTTTTCTAAAATCTTAAACTCTTAACCCGATGAGAACAAAGGAATGAAATTACCTCTTAAGATAGACTCCCAAGTTGCTTTGCTCTGCTTCTCTCTTTCTTTAGAAATGCAAAAATCCCAAGGACCTCCTCTTCTCCTTCTCTCTCTCAATAGTCGCCTCTGGTAAAAATGAAGAGAATGGGGAGAAGTAGGGTTTCACCCTTACAAACAAACCATTTTAGATGAATCCCAAAATGGCCCATAAACTTCTCCTTACCACAACTATGCATCTTTAACTTTTAATATCCTTGTTATTAATACAAAACGGTTATTACACTACCTTATTCTTCAAAACCTTTTCTAAAATGAAGAAAAAATAGGAGAGAGAAGTCAAATTCTTCAAGATTGAAGAACTCTCCAAATATAATTACTTAAAAAAGATAAATGATTTTTTTAATCTTAGTAGCAATAAGAATCCTTGAAATTAAATGTTTAGGAGAGAATAATATTTTATGAATTGTATTGGATTTTTTAATAATATAATTCATATTGTAATCTCCGAAATGGAATTAATTTATATTTTTCTTAAAAACTTTAAGTTTTAATTTTTATTTTGAAGAATTTATTGGAGATGTTGAGGAATTGGTAACTAGAGGCATGTTTATATTTGCATTGATAATGATGGATAACAAACTGAATAGTGCCATGCAAGATAGTAACATCAATTGCATATATAAAATTTTATTAAAAGAAAGTATTAATTCTACTACCGTAAAATTATCAAACCAATTTTTTAAGTACCATGTCGGTTTTATCAATTACTTTATTGTTCACCACTACTACCGTAATAGATGGCCTCAGCAGAAAGATGAGGAAGAAATGGTCGGATGGGCATAATTAGGGTTGTATACAAACCGGCAACCCGTTCAACCTAACCCGCAAACAACCTAATTAATATCCAACCTCGTCAATTAATTAATACGGTTGAAATTGGGTTAGGCTAGTTCAACTCAACCATGCCTGCTAACCCGCCCTACCGTATAATTTCGACAATTTTATTTATATTTATATACAATATATAGGGTCAGGTTCATGGGAAAACCTCAAAAAACAGAAAACCGAAGATCACCCTGGTAGCCCTTGATCTGGACGGTATACACTTGTGCAAATAAGTTTTTTGTAACATGCGCAAGTACATAATGCACACGTGCATAAAAACCATACATCAGATTCGTAGAGGCCCAAAACAGGTCGCACTTGATTGATGATTCGAAGTATTATCTTTCATTCAGACCTTTTAAGTTGATTTTTTGACTTAAACATTTAAATATATATATTTGGATGATTGTAATAATTTAATTGGATAAATTTTTAGTAATATTTCTTAAATTTATGAATGATAGTAACATGTCAGACCAACCGGGAAGGATTAAGGATTGGGTCGGATGCAGTTATACTCTATAACATGTTGGACAAACCCTGAAAGATTGAGTTGAGTTGTATTTTGCAAGGGACTTTTTTCAAACTGCCATAATTAAGTTGGATTCTTTAAATGCATCAAACAACCCAACTCAACCTCTCTACACCTCTAGGCATAATAAGAACACAAAGATTGCTTCTTTTTTCTTTTAAAAAATAAAAAAATGAAATTATTTTATATAGAAAAAGGTTTATTGTATCTTAAGATAATGGATGAAAACAATAGTAAAGAGGCATTTGATTATAACAAGTAAAAAGAGACATAAGAACCTTTTGTATACTTAACACAACCTTCTTGACAACATATTTTTAAAAACAGATTTTTGCTTTACATCATCATCATCTATACCAACTCATTCTCATTCTATAACACACACTCTTGCTACATTGGAATGCCTAAACTACCTAAGTCTTTTCTTCCTGGAAATCTTTAAGGTTGGTTTGGTTACCTCTGTGGTTGGTCGGCCGTTGTACTTGTGGCACCTCCGCTCGGCCCACCGCCATTTTCAACCGGAGGTGAGGTCCCCCATTTCCCTTCCGACTCTTGTGGCTCCAGCACAATCACCCCACCATCAGTCAGTCCTAATGCAAATTGATTGGCTTCACTTGGATGTGCAGCAATCACTAGTGGATACACCCTTGAACTGCAGACAAGCATCACATAACAGACATCAATCACCCACATTTAAAGAGACATCAATCATCCTAAGGGTGCGTTTGGTACCCCAAGTACAAGACTGGATGGGCAAGAGTCAGGTAGGCTGCAACGTTTTACGGTTTTAATTTCACATGGGTAGTTTAGTAATATACCAATCTTGTCTTGTCTTATCTTCCTGATTTTGTTAAAAAAATTTGTCCCACTATGTCGTGTCTTGGTCTAAATGTTGCACCAAACGTGAGACAACATGTGTTTGTTCTGCCATGTCCCGTCACTGGATGGAAAAGAGTAAGGTAGCAGGGTGAAAATTTGTGCAAGGCATTAGGGTTTTGATTTGACATGGGTAGTTCAGTAATTTACCAAGTTTGTCTCGTCTCCCCGATTTTGTTCCACCTATTTTGGTGGGACAGAAAAATGCATTTTTGTCCTACTTAGTACAGTCTAGTCTCGGTCTAATTGTCGCATCAAAAGTGGGACAACAAGTTTTTGCTCTATCCTATTCTGTACTGTGCCAAGTAGCAAACACACCCTAAAGAAATATGCTCACTTTGGATTGGAAGGCAAGTAGGCGGTAGAACTGATTCGACATCGCAATCTGAGCGTTGATGCAGTAAGAATACCAACACTTCCATCCTCAAAGCTCACGTAAATTGATTGGCTATCGCACGAGTAAGTAGCATGTGTGATCAAACCACTCGTCTCTGGAGGCACCCACTGTTTTTAATCAATCATAAAAATGTGTCAAGAGATCATGACTAGACGCATAATCATTTACGAACCCAACAAAGCTTACAAACTTACAAAACAGTTTTAATGTGTCGTTTCACATATGAAACAACATGTGTGAAATTGCAATGTTTATACAGTGTTGTTTCATATGTGAAACGGTCAGAAATGTTGTTTCATGCGATATCCAGCTTCTGGTTGAATTTTTGTAGTTAGTCTTATTTGGAGAACAAAATAAAATAATATCGTTGGATCACAACATTTATATCCAAACAGGGCGTGAAAGATGAATGGTTACAAATGAAACTAACCTGCTTAAGGCGTTCAAGTTTAGGTGCTTCATAGATGGCTATCTGAGTTTCGTGGACTGCTAGCAAATGTGTCTGATCATTGTGGAATTGTACGCGGGTATCCACTATGGGAGCAGCAACACGTCCAGGCGGAATTTGCAAGTGTTTACTAGTTTGCTTCTCCCATCCTTCTGTGCTCCAAACACACACCTGCAGAAAGACGTCTATTACTATAAATCTCTGAATGTTAGGAAAAGAATCATACTTTTTGTGAAGTTTAAACGTTTGAAAGTGATTAACAGTTTAAAGAAGCAAGCGCCAAAAGACTGTCCATTTTTCCTCACCTGAGAATCAGCACCAGAAGATACTAGCACATTAAGTACGTTAGAGAAGGCCAGGCCTGTTATCCGTTTATTATGGCCTTTAAGCTTGGTTTTGACCTGTTCACAAGAATAACGAATTGTTAGTGCGTTTGTCAAAAGATTTGAGGTCCGATTTAGGTTTCAATGAAAACTAGGAACAACCTCGTCTATGCGGACATTGTATATTTGGATAGAAGAGTCCTCCATGCCTATGGCTATAATGTTATTGTCTTGTGGATGGAATGCCAGAAAGGTGGCGGCAGGCGGAGGGGGCATGAATGTAGTCATAGTCTGCAAATAGAAGACAGTAATAAGTAAATGTTCAGCAAGAAACATGAATAGCTTGAGCTACAATAGTAGTAAACATCTAAATAAGTTGCTTGCTATATCTGATATAGATTTATAGGGTAGGTTAAAGTGAGGACCGTAAATATTTGGAACCTGGGAACCAACTATTCATGATGAATATTTTGGGTTATTCATCATGAAAATGCATGATATTCTGAATAATACTCATGAATATTTAGGGTTATTCATCATGAATAATAGTATTACATGAAATAGTTGGTTCCCAAGTTCTCAAAATATTTATATTTCTCATTCAAACTTCCCCTAGATCCATAACCCACATGAGAAACAAGTTGGAAGTAGATATGAAATACATAAAAAGGAACTTTGTCACCTTAAATGTCATCATATTGAACAGAGAGATCTTCCCGCCTGAAGCAGACATCACATAGGAGTCATTCTTCGACAGTGCAAAGCACGGAACAGCTTCTTCTGGGTTTGTATCACTGATAACATTGGTCATCAATATACCACTTGTTGGTTGCCATAACTGAGGGACTACATTCGCAGTAGCCTAGAACAGGAAAGAAAGAGTAAGCGACAAATTTAGGTTAACATCTGATAGCGGAATTAGGAACAAAGGAAAAAAAAATACCTTCCCAGTTGAATTCCGGTCATTTCGCTGCCATTTCCATAGTTTATGGACGGCATTAGCTGCTAGAGCCAATATGGCAAGTCCAGAATTTGTGTAAATCAACCTTGAAACCTGTAATGGGGATATGGGGGAAGTCGCTTGAGTTTGATAAAGAATAGAGAGATACCACGTTGGTTAAATGGCACTTAAGTAGCGATTGGTACGCAGACAGGACAAACTGTTGTCTGTCTGGTGTTTGGTATGATTAGGACAAGACTGAAAAAGTTGTCTGTATGGTGTTTGATAAGTTGGACAGGACAGGGGAAAACTGATAAAATTACCAGATTGCCCCTAAATCCTGTTTAAAGTTTTTATATATGTGATAATAGTTATAAATGACACAAAAAAATGATGATGATAGAGGGAAACATGCAAGATGTGTGTCTCTGAAAGAAACATAGACCATGCCAGAGCTGCAATCATGACTAGAGTGATGAAATACCCGCATTGCTGAAGATGTATTATCTGGAAGCCTTAAGGAGCGGCACTGTGCCGGTTCTGTGATTTCTGTCAGTTTCCATATTCTAGATTTGTCCATGGACTCATCTCCGATTCTAGGCTTAACATCAACCAAACTTCGATTGTCACCATTCTGCAAGTACAGCACATGTATAAAGGTTAACATTGTGATTACTAATATGGACATATCAATATCAAGGGGAAAGTTCAAATGAGTACCATAAATATTTTGAGAACCAACTTACCAACTATTTTATGTATTATTCATGATGAATAACCCTGAATAATCACGAATATCATGTATCAAGAAATCATTCATTTTCATAATTCATGATATCATGCATTTTCATCGTGATTATCATGAATACCATGTATTTTCATTATGAATAATTTTCATCATGAATATCTACCGCTTCATTCATCATGAATAAAGCATGAATAGTTGGTTAACTTGCCGCTTAATATTAATGGAAGTGTAAGATGAGCACGTTATAGAACAACAGAAACTTCAACATCAGTCATCCGTGGATTACAACATGTGGGAAGACATGCAAAGGAAAAGAACATTATCATCATAATTCCACAAACAGAAAAATCTCACCATCACTACCATCGAGGGCATTGGTGCAACTCTATCCATAATGCTTGGTCCGGCAGATGCATTAGCAGCACCAAATGTATTCATCGTAGAAGTCTGTGCATGTTAGAGCATTTGGGTAAGTATGATAACAGACCTATCCAAGATAGGGCCCAAGAATATAATTACTTCCTCCATCCCAAAAAAAATGTCCATATTTCTATTTTAGATTGTCCCAAAATAAGTGTCCCCTTTCAGAAGTAAGTGTCTACTTTCCAATTCTACCTTAATTATGAGATGGAGATATTCATTACTCCCTCTATTATAAAAGATAAAATTGTCATAAAAGTGTAATAATTACACACTTCTTAAATTGTGTGCCTTTTTCAATGTGGATATTTATTTTGGGACGAAGGGAGTATGAACTACAGAAGAGATCCCAACGCAAAAAATCCATTACCTTCACAACAGATGCAGATGCAACTCTGGAGGGATCAAACGAACGATTCTCCATGGTTCTTAGTAGCCTAATCCCATCTGGATTAGCTAGAATTTTGATACCATTATCATTTGTTGAGACAGCCAACAGAATCCCTTCCTTGTTAAACCGTATGCAGGGAGACGCCTGCAGATATTTTATGAACCAACATAACTGCTTAGCAGAAAGTCACAAGTGTATATCAGTAAGATCATATCTGAAAGAAAGCATAGGATGGGTACCGGTAGACCACCCTCAGCATCAATGGTTGTCAATAAGTTAACACTGTCCATATCCCAGAATTTAACCAAAAACTCATCACCAGCAGCAAGAAAACGATTTTTGGTAGTATCAAACTGCACAACACCAACAGATCGCTTCCCAAGCCCGTTATATGTACGCTTGACAGCTCCTTCACTTTCATTCCATTCCACAATGTATGATTCTCCTTCTTTATTTGTACCACACGAGAATAACCTATAAGGTGTGCACATATCAGAGATGTTCTCATTAGCATTTGAAGCAGCAAGTATACACCCCTAAACCTAAATTCTAGATACAACAGAAGCACAAAAGCATTTAATTTTCAAACCTTGTTCCATCTGCATTGTAGGCCATAGTGGTCGATGAATGACCTGGTGCATCGTAGTCCACTCTTGAACCCATATTGTCATACAACCACGCTTTTATTTTTCCATCAGTTGCCGTCGAGAAAATAAACTGGTGTAAGAAGAAATTAATAGACATTAGTGATTGTTATTCAATGCATAAAAGGACTGCATATTGTTTATCGGATGGAACAGCAAGGGTGCCACATTTTCAAAGGTAGCAGATGCATTAAGCATTTAAACTGCATCTTCCGAGAAAAGAAAAGACTATAAAGGAAATTTATCTCCAAAGTTATCGGTATCGTTATGCTACAGGTTGTGAATTGCAAGATTAATCAAGCACCTGTAAACTCTAAGCTACTTTTTTGTAGCATTTAAAAGCATAGAAGTCTATAAATTTCGGGGGGGGGGGGGGGGGGGGGGGGGGGAGACAACGCATCAAATAAAGGAATAGGTTATACCTGAATGTTTTCTTTGAAATGTGGACATACAGAATATACAGGTGCTTCATGACCCTCAAATGAATACTGTTTTGCCCCCGTAACCGCATCCCAGACCTGTATAAACATTAATGCATACATCAGGGAGTTTGAAACATCAAAATCCTGAACAGCACAAGAGCAGCAAGTGACAAACCTTTATTAACCTGTCTTCTCCACAAGTTACAATGCAAAGTTGTTTATTTGGGTAGGAGAAAGCAAGGTCATTGACACTGCCAACATGAGCCTCAATCTGTATAACAACCAAGTAAACCATGCTGCTTATGTGGATTATATGCATCTAATATAAAAACCAGACATCATTCAAGAAAAGGAAAAAAGCAGCAAAAGAAAAAAGATAATGGGAGCACACAAACCTCTAAGTGGTTTCGGAGATCATCACCACCATGGTAAGAGTATATCTGCACGATGTGCTTCGAGTATGCAACACCTGTATGAAAGTTCAAGATGCTGATGTAAATCTCTAGCAGTTATCCCAGCTTTAAACTATTCACCACATTAAGGAACATGTGCTACGGATCTTATTGAAAGAAAAAATAACCAACAACATACCAAAGAGGGTTCCATCAGGACTCCACGTTACACGGTTGATTGATGCAGTATAGTCACTGGTCAAAGATGCCTAGCACAACACAAAAGTGCACAGCAGAGTCAAAAGAAAAGAAATAAGATTATAAAAAGGTATCAACAGAGTCAAGATGGTATACAATGTATGTTTAAAAATACCCTCCATTGGTATGGAGATAAAAATGTTTCTCATTTCAAACCCAACAAATCTAATTAAAGGTAGAATGCAAACCTGCAAAGGCATTGAGCAAACCCCAAGATCCCAAACCTTGAAATTCTTATGAGCAAGCTTCTCTCTGCTACCTAGTTCCCATATCATGACTTCTCCGGTACTTGTTCCAACTAATATTAATCAAAGCATGAGAAAGATGGTGACAGAATATACAACAAATGGGAAGTCGTGAAAGCAGAAACCAGCAAGAAGGCATCACTTAATTTATAGAGCAAATGAGAACTAACCAAGAAGCAGAATTTGCTGTACTGGATGGAAATCCATGCTCTTGACTGATGAACCCTGATTTAGGGTCATCACCATAGCTTTAGGTAAATCATCGGACGAATATGAGCTTTGACCATGACTCTGGCCGCTGTAACCAACAGGTAAGATATTTACAGGCAGATGATTGACCTGCTAAAAATGCATAGGCGTGTCAGCCTTAAGTATTAATTAACTTCCAACACTGGATAAGTTGAGCCCCCTTAAGAAGGTAAGACTTCCATATGACTTCAACATTAATCCATTTCCAGAGTAATGAAACCACACTTCTTGATCACGAAAGGTAACTCGGTATGTGATAAAAACTGAAGCTGCAAAGGAACTTAATGCTAGGTTGATGGGATGAAGCCAGCCCCTAATCATATTATTTTAATCAGCCAGGGATTTAAGCTTTAAGATGCCAAACGACTCAAATTTACACACATGAGGAGGCTATGCAAAAAATTGAATTGAAGTAATCAAGCAATATAATTTTGGAAGTGGAAAGAAGCTGTTATCATGTTCACAAAAATTAGAGAAAGCATAGCCAGTGTGTCATACTTCATCAGATATGCCAAATGTCCTTGTTCTCTTCAATACATGTTCAGAGTCAGCTGTTTGATAGTCTACAGCAGGATTGTTGCTTGGAGGAGTCCTAGGGCGCTTTAATAGAGCTGTCATGTGGAAGGGGGAAAAAGGCACATGCAACTGCATCAGTATCATTAAGTAAACCACTCCACATCAAGCTAATATTACTTAACAAATTATGTACCAGCATTATTTGGTGGATTGAAACCTAGAGGGCCAGCAGACGCCGACGGATGAGGCACAGGGGAAGGATTTGCCATCCAACCAGCAAGAGATGTTGGCAGAGTTGCTGGTGCAGGCTGAAAAGGCTTTATACACGAAGAGAAGAATAAAAGAAACAAAATATACATTAGAACACTCGCTTGTAGATTTCAAACCACAAACAGTAAAGACTAAAGACCAAGCAACTTGTTTCCACTTACACCATGGGCACCCAGAGGTGGAAAGCCAGCAGGCTTTGGTACGGCACCCATTAATGGGTTATTTACAGGGGATGGAGCCCTTGCACCATTTGGCTGTGACTGTCCACAAGAATGGTCAACGAACAGAGTTTTTATGTCGGGATTCGGCTTTGGGTTTTTACACAGCTGATGTTGCCAGTTCAAACTACAAATCAAAAGGAAATGTCAAAAGGAAATCATAAACTTGATCAAGAAAACTCAGCCCCAAATACAGAGAATATCCGAACCTTTGATTGATAAGGGTCCGCAATCTCGAGTTTTTTAAAGTTGGAAAGTTTAGCTTATCACGAAACAGAGGATTTGCTTCAATCAGCTTCTTAAGCTCACCCAGCATTATACCTCTGGCAGACTTGGTGTCTCCGTATTTTGATAATTGCTCATTGTCTCTGCACACATGTATTTATATCAGAAAACACCTTACAACAAAATTCAGATGAATTATACGATTTATAATATGGAAAGAGGAACTCCTAATCAATAACCCTTTTTCCACACCTGAAATTCTCCAGAGTCAAAAGTTGTGTTATTTCTTTAAAAAGATCTTCATTAAAAGCTGAAAACACCTTCAAGTCCTTCACTAGAATTTCAACAGCTTTAGCACGATCCTTCCTACAAGTTGAATGATATAAAGAATTTAGCGCATCACTCTGATCTCATTATGACTGGAGATGATTCTATCCCAAACCAAAAGTTTAAATAAAGAAACCACTAGAAGACAAATCAGAGAACGCAATAGAGATATATAAGGAAACAAATCATTAAAAAGCTTTCGGCTTCATCTGGCATTAAATGCATTTCTAGTTGTATAGAGTAACCACCCCAATGAAAAACGCCAAGGCAAGTCCGTCACGTATGAACGCACTCAATTTAATAAAAGTTCGCACAATAACATACTTATCTAGAGCTTCTAGGTACTTCTGCTTTCGTATCTCAAAGAAGATCTTCATTGAATATCTATTATCATCCACCTTTGTGAATCCAGAGAGATACTTTTCCACCTCATCCCAATCACCATTAGTCACCATTTCCTCAAAGTAACGAATGTTGAAGAAAAATCCTGACTCTTGCTCCAACCTCAACAACAAAACAAACCCAATAACACATAAAGACAACAACACAACCAAATTTCAAAACAGTAAATACCAACGTATAAAAAAATAAATTGTATATCTAAATTCAGTAGCAAATATGTAAAAGAAAATCGTCAATTTCATAAACCCTACCTGTGAACGGTCTCCTTAAACTTCTCTTCGTCTAGAAACTGAAGTATTAAAAACACAAGCTCTCTACTAAGGGACGACATCGCTTTCCTTTCTTCAAAGAGGCTGCATAAAATTAAAATAAAACACAAGCACATACATACAATTAAACAACAACCACCCTCAAAAATCCTCACGGATCGAACAACAATAGTTCAACCTCTATCTTCGTAAAATTCAGCTCAATAACTCAAAAAGCAAAACCCTAACGAACAGCTCCAATTGTTCATCAACAAAACCTAAAATTTCCGTAAACAAAAAGACTATATATGCATACAAAATCATCAACATCCATGTATGGATAATCTACAAGTATAATTACGCATAGGGTAGATAATAATCCACATGTATGCAGAAATTATGCAAAATTAGAGCTTTCGTACCGTCGAATTGGATGATGAAAGATTACAGAGACAGATCTGAAGGTTTGTAGAAAGAGAGAGAGAGAGAGAGAGAGAAACGAATTCCCTTTTACTGATACTAATTTCTCTCCCACCTCCTTTTAGGGATTTCTAGAGAGAGAAAGTACAGAAGAGATGTGAATCGAAGAACAAAGACACACGATATAAATAGTGATGAAGAATACGAGTAGTACGAGATGATAGGGTAAGAAATGATAAGCGAACTCACTTATCCTATATAAGTCAATTGTCTTATAAATTAGTAATTTTACTCATTAAATTAATATTTAATTTAAATATTAGAAATTAATACTGTTTCACGATATTAACGTATGTTTAATACATAAACCCGTTCTTCGATCAATGCATCTTTGTCATTTTATGCCAAATAATTGTTTAATTTAATAAATTAAGTATGCTTTAAAATAAATGAAAGTTGTACATATTCTAAAATAAAATTTTATTTAAAATATATTGTTATTGTATTTTTTTTAAATTACTTAATTTAATCTAGTTTATTAGAGTATTTTTATAATTTTTCTAAAATATAATATAAAAAGTTAAAATCTCTACAAATATTGGCATTCAAGTGCCAACAGCTACTCTATTTTAGCAATTCTATCATCAATTATATTATTAAAATATTCAATACATTTAATAAAATAATATTTCTCTCTCCTAAACACACAACTTCAATGTCGTCTATTGATGAAAAAGAATTTAATATTATTTCTCTTAAATATGGAGTTTTAGAGATTTTTACCATTTTCTCTTCTTTTCTCTATTTTAGCATATGATATAGCATAGTTGTTGGAGCAAAAAAATTGCTAAAATCTCACTTTTTTTCTATTTTAGCATAGCTGTTGGAGATGCTTTTATTGGTTATCTTTAATAACTTATAAATATCAAATAACTAATATTAAATACTAAAATAAAATCTTACATATAAAACTCATCAAAAATATATATTATTAGACAATTCATAAAAATGTAATGTTTAGAAATATAGAAGTAATTCTTTTAGTAAACATTTAATCAAAATCATATAGGAGGCTTTGAATATGATTTTGGTCGAACGTTATTAATTTTTATTATCAACCAATCTATTTTTCACACGTAAAATTTAATATTTATTTTTATTGAAAACATTATAGAATTGTTCAATCAAATTTTTATAATTCTATTTATGGTATGATTTTTAGTATTTAACATGATACATAATTTAATTATATTTTTTATAACAAAATATTAAATTATATATCAAAAAAATTAAAAAAATATAAATCTGATTATTATATAAAATTTAGAATATCATAAGACTATTATAAATATATGTTTTGCAAATACATTGTTTTTAGCTTTTAATTATCATAAATTTTCAAAGAAAATTATTTTAAACACGAATTTAAAAATCTTTTAATATATATTATTAAAACCTTTTAGCTTTAAGTCTATACTTTTTATTATATATGTTCATTTTTCTATGGTTTATAAATTTCAAAAAATTTAATAAATTGTTAATTAATTTTTTTATTTTCGTCTATCACAATTTTCTCCGAAAATAGCTAGCTTTTTAATAATTTATTTATGAGGTATAGTGGGGAATGCTATGGTGTGCACGACCTCATTGCAAAGTGTTTGTTGCAGTGGACCAACCGCGCTTTTTTGTCTCAAAAGTTGCGTGGATCCAAAATCTCTCTCATGAATTTAATTTTATTTAATTTTATTTTTTGGTCAAATTTAAGCTTTATGAAAATATTTCTATTTTTGCCTATTCTTTAATAATTTCTTAATTATCGTATTAATCAACTATTGTCTTAAAAAACATCAACAATAAATAAGGGGTCGTTTACCAAACGCATACCGGATAAGCGCTTACCAATAAAATTTAACACCGTCACTTACTTATAGGTAAGATTTTAGTCCACCAAAACGGTATCGTATGCAACAATTTTCCCGATAAGCGCTTACCGGTAAAATTTAACACTATCACTTACTTACCGGTAAGATTTTAGTTCACCAAAAGTATCGTATGCAAAAAATTTCCCGATAAGCACTAACCGTGGTAAGAGTTTTCGTCATCACTTACCAGGGTAAGACTCTTGATCCTTGCCTTAGCTCTACCGGGTAAGATTCTTTGTCATTGTCATCTTCATCAATAAGATAATATGACTTGGAAACCGCTTACCCGGATAAGCGTTTGGTAAACGGTCGCCCCTAAGATTGATACTCAGTTTTCTTTTATAAGATTTAAGCATCAGAGATCATGTTATACTGTTTTTATTTTTAGATACCAGAAATTGATAAATACGTTTTTAAATTGTATTGTTTTATTAAATATATGTATAATATATGAAATGATTTTGCCATGTGATAATGCAATGTACTTATACGAGTCACGAGTAGACACAGTGAAAAAACATTGTGTGATGGAAAGAGTTTCAACCAGATGATTGTGAAGTACCCACGCGACAATTCGTTGAGTAGAATGATGTATCAATTTGCAAATAAATGTATTTGGTTCACATAACATTTGCATTTGTTTTGTTTTAACTTTACATTTATTTAAGGTGAAAAGATATAGACATATTTCTACTACCGTTTGCTTATCTTTTCAGCATTACATTTATATTTATTTTATAAGATTCTAGTGCTAAATTTTGTGTTACTTTCTTTATTCAGTGTTACATTCTTGTTTTTGCTAAATGCGTTTTAAAAACGATATGTATAAAACATGAACGGTTCTATTTATTTAAATGCAATGTAATTATTCAGTCAAGGTAAGATGCGGTGATTAAAAAAAAGTGTGTGATGGAAACATTTGCCGCAATATACCCGTGAAATGTTCAAATGGGAATTCATTGAGTACCGAATAGAACGAGATGCATTTGCCCTAAACATCTGGTCCACGAAACTGACCATGTCTATTTTGTTTTTGAGATAAGTGTAAGGTCTTGTTTTTACAACTTAATTTATAGTTGACAATCTTGTATTTTTTTTCGAAATTGATAAACCCTAAATTATTTTTATGAACTGTTATTTTCATTTTATGTGCTAGAAAATGTTATCATGCCTTTAATGTAACTTAAAGTCAAGAATCCAAGAATTGCTTCGGGATAGATGTTTATCGTTTCGGAATTCAAATAATTTATTTATTAGAAAGCATGTTGATAGGTGGGTGTACACCCTCCTAAGATATAACCGCACGTGTATAGTGTCAAATCAAGTAATACGTAGTAAATACTTGTATCGAACAAAATGAACTAAGAGATTGAGTATCATAATGACTGACAGTCAATCGAATAAGTGATTGTTTTAATTAACTACTAAGTAAAGAAATAGAATTCAGGCAAAACAGAAAGTAACAACTGGAACTTTATCAAGAAGGAATCCAGTTGGGAGTTGGAATCCAATTGGTTTTTTAATTGAGTCCTCGAGTTGCAACAATTATCAATTCAAACAATTAAATGAATATTCAAATTCACTTTTACTTATTAACCTCTCCCGGGTTATACAAGGTTATCTCTTAAAAATGTCAGTTATTCTCGATTTTAACAGACGAAATTAGAATTTCCTCAAGGTTGCCACATTGTACTAAAGCTTAATTTGTATATCTCTATCGAAGTTCTCAATTTAGTCACATGAATTTTAAATCCAAATGTAAACAACTTTTCTCAAACACAATTCATAATCACTATATCAATTGCAAAGTGATCAGACAAGAATAGCATTAAACACATATTTATATGTTTCATTAATCATAAAAACCAATAAAGGTCACAATTTTTCGTACTCATATGCTTGCATAACAAAAATTCATCCAACACCCAACATCTAAATGTTAGCATTTATGTTGGGGGTGGTAGCAAACGACCAAAAGTGAAGAACTCATAAATTTAGACATGGTTTCTCAATCAAAATCTAAAACAAAATACAAATCCCCCTTCTACAATGAATACTCAAGACCTATGGTTGAATATAGCTTCATATCTTCAAACTTTAATGTAAAAAAGAGTAATACATTGGAGAGGATATAACAAACTCTCTAGAGAGTAAAACAGAGAAAGTCATTGGAGGTGCCCTAACACCATAAAAACATCATATGCAAATAACTAATGTTTGAGATTTTAATCTACGTTAGTCTTAATTTATAAAATCTTTTTGAAAAACTAGTCATATACCCGCGCGATGCAGCGGAATGTAAGTAAATAACGAACAATTAATGTTACTTCCTTATAGACATGTCATCAACAATCCAACCATGACCTATGAATCACAATTTATAAAACCCTAAACCCATAAATATATTCAATAATTAGTTTATATTACAATTATTGACAGAAAATTTTATAATGATATAATTTATAATAAAAATGAAACGTATTTTACGATTATGTATTTTTAATGTGTTAACGGTGGAAAAAAATAAAACGTATGGATAGAAAACAAATTAGTTCGTAGATATTCATGATATTTAATAATACGGTTAAATTAAAAAATATTCAATATTGGGTTCGTTTTGAAGATATTGACGAGACGATTATAATAGTATAATTTGTAGAAAAAGAAACGTATTTTTTCATTGCATTTTTGTTCATATACGATTATTTGTGTTAATATGATAATGGTGTAAAATGAAAAATGAAAAAATAAGGGATATAAAATGAATTAAATAAGTAATTGTAAGGGTGACAAATGTAACATTACAAGGGTGATAAATGTTATTGTATAAAAGCTTAGGGTAATAAGTGTTATTGTATAAAAGCTTAGGGTGATAAGTGTTATTGTACAAAAGTTTATATAATAACTGTATTAGTTTTTTTATATAGTAGTAGAAATTTAATTCGTAGATATTCATGATATTTAATAGTACGGTTAAATTTAAAAATATTTAATATTGGGCTCGTTTTGAAGGTATTGACGAGACGATTATAATGGTATAATTTGTAAAAAAAGAAACGTATTTTTTCATTGCATTTTTATTTATATATGATTATTTGTGTTAAAATAATAAAAGTGTAAAATGAAAAAACAAGGGATATAAAGTAAATTAAATAATTAATTGTAAGAGTGATAAATGTAAAATTTAACTTTCCAAAAACCATTTTCCAATAACTACTTTTTTGAATAACCGTAATAGAACTTTAATATAATAGTATAGATAAAATATACTTTTATAATAATATAACTATAAAAATGGAAAAATATTATTCCATTTTTTTTAATCTGAAACTAAAGTGATGTTTTTAAATTTTCTAATTTTTAGGTTTAGAATATAAACATATAAATACTTTATGTTAATTATGCAAAGAAAAAAATCAAAGAGAATACATTTTAAGTTTAGGTGACAAATGTCTATTCGTAGGTATACGAGAACAAAAGTATTATATATAGATCTGAAAAACTAGTTATCAATCCAGTATGGATTGTTTTATTTTTTTGATCACGAAAGCTTAACCACAAACAAAATTTTAAATTTAATTTGATGGATTAAAAGAATTGCTTGTAAAAATAAAAGATAATCTAACATTTCACTAACATATCTCACAAATGTCTAATCACAAGTGAGTTAGCAATACAATGACCGTGATACGGATCGAGGACAAGGGCATGGCCAATCTGGGCCCAACGCCGGTTTTACCGAAAGTGGCTAAAAGGGCCGGGTGTTTCAAAGATCCAATCCAACCAAAACTTCCTATCCAAGTTATTTATTTTCTAGTCTTTTTGTCATTATCGTTTCCTTTTATTGTGGGATTTTGTCTCTATCTTTTCGTTTGTTTTTTCCTATTTAATGGGTTGTAATTCCTGGTTGGATTGTTAGAGTTTTAATAAAATATTTCTATTGAACGTTTGTTCTTGTGTTTATCGGTTGGCCGATAACCCTATCACCGTCGCCGGTTTCTTGGTTGGCCAAGCATTATCGCCGTTAGGTTTAGCCTAGGTTCCGCTCGTATACGAATCCGTATCAAGTGGTATCAGAGCTCAGGTCCCTCAGGATGTCCGCACATGGGAAAGATCGTCGTCATCAACACCGTCGATTCGCCACCGGAGGCAACGGTTATGATCAACGTGACCCTCGCAACGCTGAGATTGAACGTCTACGACAACGGGTTCGTGAACTTGAAGACAATCAATATGCCAGGTATGAACCGGACGAAAGTGAAAAAACCGAATCGGTCGTGTGGGATGATTACGAGGACGACAGCTTCCATAACAATTTTGCACGCCGCCCCCGTCGAGAATACACACCACCACCCACGCAACCCCCAGTTGACCCTCTTCGGTCGCTTGGTCTACGAACAGAAATCCCGGAGTTTGAAGGCCGGATGCAACCGGACGATTTTCTTGATTGGCTTCAAACGATCGAACGTGTTTTTGATTTGCGGGAGATTTCCGACAGTGTTAAGGTAAAACTTGTTGCTATAAAACTAAAAAAATGTGCATCGTTGTGGTGGGAGCATGTGCAAAACCAACGTTACAGGGAGGGTAAACACCGAGTCGATTCATGGGACAAGATGAAACGACTCATGCGAAAAAAATTCTTGCCGGTTAATCACAAACAGGATTCTTACTTAGACTTCCATACTTTGCGACAACAAACACTTACGATCGAAAAGTTTATTTCTGAGTTTGAACGTATGCGCATGCGTTGTGTTAATACACAGATATGTATTTCAATAATACATATAAAATACAAATATCGTAATAACTGAATATAATCAACAAATGATTAGTATAACTCAAATACAAAGGGAATCGACAGAAAACGTAAATGAATAAACCGTATATTCAAACGATGTTGAGGCTCGTGTTGGACACGATTCCCTTAAACAGATTTGCCGGCTGTTCCCAGGGTACAACAGCGTAAACAGTGTGTACTGCCGGATATTACCACTTTGCCAGGAAAATCGCTGGATAGAAACCGTATGTAGAGAGGATTAGTATTGTTCGGTATTCGAGGTGTTTTGGAAGGAGCCGAACTCTCCAATTTATACTCGAAAGTAGAAACCGACAATTTATTATGAATTAATCTGTAATTAAACAATTTTTAATTACAATGAATCATATTAATCTTACACATCTGAGTATCAATTGGGAGTTACTGGAAATCGAAATAGTGGATTTCGCGACTTACCACGCGGGTGAAGTCGCATCACATCCCGCGTAATTCACTGTCTCTCGTCTAAAAACAGTGTACGTCGCGACTTATAACGCGAGTAAGCCCGCGGCTTAACCTGCGGAACTTACTGTTTCATTCATAAACCGAACATATCGCGACTTATGGCGCGGGTAAACCCGCGACCTAACTCGCGAACTGCACTGGATCAAAACAAAAATTTCGGAAAAACCAAGCTGCGCAAGCACAAGATTTCGGAGCGGCATTCGTGTCCGCAGGTCGCGCCCATACACAAGTTCGCCGAATTTAGCCTACGAAAGTCTCAATCGGCACCCCCCCTGCGCGCGGGTAGGTGATGGAGTAAAACCAAACTAAGGACTTGAAAGTCCCTCCCACATTTTTAGTTATAAACCACTAAAACTTTGGTCCTCCTTCCTATGTGGGACAAGTTCCCACACCCACTTGGTTTTGCCAATTTTCATCCCAAACACTCAACTTTGAGCATCGATATCTCATTCACACATATTCCGTCTTGGACATATAATATATCGTTTTGAAGCTCTCATATAGGAGAACACAAACCCACGAAGAGTTAGATATATACTATACATATACATGTATTTATTTGTGTCCAAAGTTAGTAAAAAATCACATTTTTTACTAAAACTTTCCAACAATCCCCCACATGAATGGAGATCGATCTTTGCATACGGAAATCTCCCTACGAAATTTCCAATGGTCGAATCTTGCATAGGATAGGTAGGTGTTATCCTTTGAACCTTCCCTTGTGAAACACATTTAACCTCCTAGATGTCAGTAGACTCGATGTCCTTGAACTGAACTGCCCTTTATGTAGGCGACAATACATTTCACACAAAATTCTTCCTAACAAGGTCATATCCTCATAGTCGTGTTCGTTATGGTCATGAACACTAGCCTGGTTCAGCGAGAGCTGATAGGAATTGAGCCCCCCCCCCCAATTCCCTTCGAAGCGACCCCACTTCTCTCTCACATAGGTGATTTTCAATAATCATTAAAAGCCATAGGCTTAGCCTCAATATCACTGATTCCAGAATTGGAATTGGAAGTCTATGAACTCCCCCACAGTGACCTCCTCTATTCATACAACTAGGTTGTCCTTTTGAACTCAGATCTTGGGATCTCCAGTCTTCTGGGTAAGGTTTCCTTTGCATGATTTACTCATTTAAGGGTTTTAGTCTCATTCCTCTCGACGACTTGTACACCAAATCTCTACTAAGGCCTTTCGTAAGCGGATCCGCAATGTTATCCTTTGACTTCACATAGTCAATTGTGATAACTCCAGTAGAGAGTAATTGTCGAATCGAATTATGTCTACGTCTAATATGTCTAGATTTCCCATTATACATTGTACTTTGAGCTCTACCAATTGCCGATTGGCTATCACAATGTATACATATGGCCGTTACCGGCTTAGGCCATTTGGGAATATCTTCCATGAACTGACGTAGCCATTCTGCCTCTTCACCACATTTATCCAAGGCAATAAATTCAGATTCCATCGTGGATCTGGCTATAACAGTTTGCTTGGACGATTTCCAAGATATAGCCGCACCTCCAAGTGTAAACACATATCCACTTGTTGATCTGGAATCCTTAATATCAGATATCCAATTTGCATCACTGTAACCTTCGATTACCATTGGATATTTTCCATAATGTAGTCCATATTCACGTGTGTATCTTAGATATCTTAACAATCTAGTAATACTCTTCCAGTGTTCTAAACTGGGATTACTAGTATACCTACTTAGCCTGCTCACTGCATATGCTAAGTCAGGCCTAGTACAACTCATAAGATACATCAAACTACCAATTATTCTTGAGTATTCTACTTGTTCAACACCTTCCCCTCTGTTCTTAGATAGATGTTGACTAGTATCAATTGGAGTTCTAGCTATACTAGTATCTCCTTCATTGAATTTCTCAAGAATCTTGTCCACATAATGTGTTTGATTTAACACCATACCATTTTGGGTTCTTGTGATTTTTATCCCAAGAATCACATCCACTAAACCCAAATCTTTCATGTCAAATTTAGATTTTAACATATCTTTTGTGGACTTTATCATTTTGTCATCGCTGCCAATGATAAGCATATCATCAACATATAAACACAAGATGACATATCCATGAGTGGTGTTTTTCATGTAAACATATTTATCATACTCATTTATCTTAAAACCGCTTTCTAACATGGCATGATCAAACTTTTGATGCCATTGCTTTGGAGCTTGCTTTAGGCCATACAAGGATTTAATAAGTTTACAAACCTTGTTCTCTTGTCCCGGGGCAACAAATCCCTCGGGCTGCTCCATATAGATTTCTTCTTCTAAATCTCCGTTTAGAAAAGCAACTTTTACATCCATTTGGTGAATTTGCAGATTTCTAATGGTTGCAATCGCTAACACCAATCTAATGGATGTTATTCTTGTCACCGGCGAATAAGTATCAAAATAATCTAGACCTTTTTTTTGTCTATATCCTTTGATAACTAATCTCGCCTTGTATTTATCAATACTGCCATCAGCTTTCATCTTTATTTTAAAGATCCAACGGTAACCTAGTGGCTTACAACCCGATGGTAGGTCCACTAGTTCCCATGTATGGTTTTGTAAGATAGATTCTATCTCACTATTGATGGCTTCTTTCCATTGAGGTCCCTCCGAAGATGTGACCGCCTCACGATAGGTTTTAGGTTCACTTTCCACCACGTAGGTGAGAAAATCGGGACCAAACGATTTTTCAACCCGAGCTCGTTTACTTCTTCTAGGTTCCACATCTTCTTCATCAGATAGAATTTGTTCATCATCTTGAACAATTTCTTTACCTTTAGAAGATGACGCTTGAACTTCCTTGTTCAAACAAGGAAACACGTCTTCAAAGAATGAAGCATTTCTTGACTCCATAATTGTATTCTTGTGTATCTCGGGATTTTTAGATTCATACACAAGAAACCGATAAGCACTACTATTTTGTGCATATCCAATGAATACACAATCCACTGTTTTAGGTCCTAACTTTTGTACCTTAGGAGGAGGTACAACCACTTTAGCTAGGCACCCCCACACTCGTAAGTACTTGTAAGATGGTTTTCTACCTATCCAAAGTTCATACGGGGTCTCATCTTTTTTCTTGCGGGGTATCTTATTTAAAAGATAATTAGCCGACAAAATAGCTTCCCCCCACATGTTCTGATTTAGTCCAGAACTGATCAACATGGCATTCACCATTTCCTTCATGGTGCGATTCTTTCTTTCAGCCATACCGTTTTGCTGAGGTGAGTAGGGTGTTGTGAATTCATGTCGAATTCCATTGTTAGAACAAAATTCAGCAAACGGTGAAACATATTCACCTCCCCTATCACTTCTAACCACCTTGATTTTCTTGTTAAGTTGATTCTCAACTTCATTTTTATACAAGACAAACTTGTCTATTGCTTCATCTTTACTCTTAAGTAAATACACGTAGCAATATTTCGTACTATCATCGATAAACGTGATGAAATATTTGTTCCCACCTCTAGTAGGAATTGATTTTAAATCACACACATCAGTGTGAATTAAATCAAGGGGTTCGGTTTTCCTTTCAATCGATTTGAAAGACGTTCTAGTAAGTTTTGATTCAACACATGTGGGGCACTTGTGATTTGAGTCAACATCAAATTTTGGTATGCAGTTTAATTTAATTAAACATCGAATGGAATTATAATTTACATGTCCTAAACGTCCATGCCAAACATTTGGAGATTCAAGCAAATAAACAGAACTTGAAATAGTTTTATTCATTTCATTGAAAACTATTGTATTTAACTTGAACATACCATTCAAAGCATTTCCATTACCCACATGCATACCACTTTTGGACAAAACAAATTCGTCCGACTCAAACACTAGTTTGAAACCAAAGTTGTTTAACAACCAACCCGAAACGAGGTTCTTTCGAAGTTCCGGGACGTACAAAACATCCTTAAGCTTAAGCTCTTTCCCGGAAGTCATCTTCAAAATGACGTCTCCAATACCCTTGACATCGGCGGTGGCGGCATTTCCCATATAGAGCTTTTGCCCAACATCAACATCCTTAAAAATGTTGAAGTTTCTCTTGTCATGACACACATGACGGATCGCTCCGGTATCAATCCACCATTCTCTAGAGTTTGCACCAAACGTATTCAACTCCGAGACCATGGCCGTGGGATCCGTGATCATTCCCACCACATTCTCGTTCACCATCGTGGAAAACAAATTTCCCGTGAACGCAATCTCTATCTGTTTACACAAAACAGAAAAAGAATTGAATCAAATACAGATTTGATTGACAATCATTTTATACAAATAGTAAAGGTCTTAAATCAAAAAACAAACTCGTTTTAGAATTTGTTTATAAAATCAAAATAAATTGATTTAAAACATTTTCCCACAAAATCGAAACAAAATCGATTTGGAATTTTTCTTTACAAAATCGAAATAAACTCGATTTTAAATTTCGTTTCCACAAAACGAAACAAACTCGACTTAGAATATCTTTCCACAAATTGAAACAAGCCCAATTTAAATCGATACAAAAACCGATTTAGATTCTATTTACACATAATCGATACAAAATCGATTTAGAATCTTTCGAGACAAACTCGATTTTACAAACTGTTTACAAACAGTAATTTAAATCGTCAAATACGATTTATAATATGTTTACACAAAACCTAAAAAGAATTAAATCGAACAAACGTCGATAGAAATTCTTTTTCACATAAACGAATTAATCGAAACAAACTCGATTATCAATTCTTTTATACCCTTAAATCGAGACACAACTCGATTCTTATCAAATCGAATTAATATTCGATATAACCAATTGAATCGAGCTAAACTCGATTCAATTTCTGTTTACACAAAACAGAATAGATACCACAGGAATTAATCTGTTTAAAAAACAGAAAAACCAAAAAATCGAGACAAACCCGATACGTCAATAAAATCTGTTTAAGATTGTTAATACACAGATATGTATTTCAATAATACATATAAAATACAAATATCGTAATAACTGAATATAATAAACAAATGATTAGTATAACTCAAATACAAAGGGAATCGACAGAAAACGTAAATGAATAAACCGTATTAGTAAAACTTTGGTCCTCCTTCCTATGTGGGACAAGTTCCCACACCCACTTGGTTTTGCCAATTTTCATCCCAAACACTCAACTTTGAGCATCGATATCTCATTCACACATATTCCGTTTTGGACATATAATATATCGTTTTGAAGCTCTCATATAGAAGAACACAAACCCACGAAGAGTTAGATATATACTATACATATACATGTATTTATTTGTGTCCAAAGTTAGTAAAAAATCACATTTTTTACTAAAATTTTCCAACACGTTGCGGGATTGAGGAAGATGAAGAACAAACCATTGCTCGATTTTTGGGTAGCCTCCGCCCCGAAATTTCGGACGTTGTTTATTTGCAACAATATTTTTCGTTTTCTGATGTATGCACACTAGCACAAAGGGTGGAAAAACAAATCCTGGCAAAATCAAAACCAATCACTCGGTTTGGCTCCTCTAGCCACACACCACCCGCCGTTCCAACTCCGGTTCGGGTCGGCCCAATCAAAGCCGCCCCACCCGCCACATCCGCGGTCCCGACAAGCTCAACAGGTTCATCCTTGCGGTGTTTTAAATGCCAAGGGATTGGTCACCTCAAACGGGATTGCCCGAATAAACAGGTCCTTGCTCTTATTGATGATTCTAAACCCGTATACGACACCGAAGACGAGGATGAGGCTGAGATTGTTCACCCCGATCGGGGTGAAATGCTTGTTACCCGTCGACTACTTAACACGATGTTAGCCGACCCCGAGGATGACACAACTTGGCTCTGAAATAATATTTTTCGCACTCAGTGCACAAGCAAAGGGAATGTTTGTACCGTGATCATCGATGGCGGTAGTTGTGAAAATATGAATATGGTGGCTACCACCATGGTGGAAAAATTGGATTTACCTATGCAGAACCATCCGGAGCCATACCAACTTACGTGGTTTAAAAAAGGCAATCTTGTCAAGGTTACCCATCGGTGTCTCGTGACATTCTCTATTGGCAACAAATACACGGATGAGCTATGGTGTGAAGTTATACCCATGGATGCTTGCCATATTCTCTTAGGGCGTCCCTGGTTATATGATCGACGTGTGAAACATGATGGTTTTCGTAATACGTATACATTTAAGAAAGATGGCCTTAATATTACTCTCACACCGTTAAATCCGAGGGATGAGCCTCCCGATCGTATCTTGGCGTCAAAGGCCGAGTTCGTGGGCCTCGCTCGGTCTTTACCGCCAACAGTGGTTTTTGGTTTGCTTATGGTCGAAGAAAACTCAACAGCGGACCCCGCCCCACCGGCCGTCGCCCCATTACTCACCAATTTCGGGGATGTTTTCCCCGACGATATCCCTGCCGGTTTACCCGTCGTCCGTGAAGTCCAGCATTGCATCGACTTTTTGTCGGGAGCTAGCATCCCCAACAAACCCGCTTATAGAATGAACCCAAAAGAATTCGCGGAATTAGATCGCCAGGTCACCGAGCTATTAGAAAAAGGGCTTATCCGGGAAAGTATGAGTCCGTGTGCCGTACCCGCCTTACTGGTTCCAAAACCCGGGGGTGCGTTTCACATGTGCATTGATAGTCGGGCCGTCAATAAAACCACTATCAAATACCGTTTTCCTATCCCACGGTTTGATGATCTTCTCGACCACTTACATGGGGCGTGTTTTTTTTCTAAAATTGATTAACGGAGTGGCTACCACCAAATCCGTATGCGTCCCGGGGACGAATGGAAGACCGCGTTTAAAACACGCAATGGGCTCTATGAGTGGATGGTGATGCCTTTCGGGTTGTCTAATGCCCCGAGCACTTTCATAAGGTTAATGAACCATATTTTTAAACCGTTTATCGGTCGGTTTGTCATCGTTTATTTCGACGATATTTTGGTATATAGTAACAGTGAGGCCGAACACCTCTGTCACCTTGGGGAGATTTTTACCGTCTTGCGGGAACAAAAGTTATATGCTAACAAAAAAAAGTGTCACTTCTTAACAAACGAGGTTATCTTTTTGGGTTATTTGATTTCGGGTCAAGGAATTCGCATGGATAACAACAAGGTCTCTGCAATCACTACTTGGCCAACGTTTAAGTCCTTACATGATGTTCGAAGTTTTCACGGACTTGCATCTTTTTATAGGCGGTTCATACGGGGTTTTAGTACCATTGTCGCCCCAATTACCGAGTGTTTGAAAAACAGTAAATTTGTGTGGACTGGGGTGGCACAAGATGCATTCGAACGACTTAAAATATCCGTGACCAAGGCCCCTATTTTAGCACTACCAAGTTTTGATCACGTCTTTCAGGTTGAATGTGATGCTTCGGGTCTCGGAATTGGAGGAGTTCTAAGTCAACGTAACAATCCAATTGCCTTTTTCAGTGAGAAGCTAAATGACACGCGCCGTCGGTATAACACTTATGATAAAGAGTTTTACGCCATTATTAGAAGTCTCGAGTATTGGCGCCATTATCTTTTACCGGCCGAGTTTATCTTGTATTCCGACCATCAAGCTCTCAAGTTTATTTAGTGACAAGCAAAGCTCAATCCGAGACACGCCAAGTGGGTGGAAATGCTTCAAGACTTTACCTTTGTTATTCGACATAAAGTCGGGACGACCAACACTGTGGCCGATGCCCTTAGTCGCCGACCCGCCTTGGTAACGTCCACCACTTTTCAGGTTTCCGGGTTTGCTCCTTTTACTCATTTATACCAAGACAATCCTGATTTTAAAGACTTATGGGTTAAATGTGACACCGGTGTTTTTCGAGAATTTGTGAAAAGGGACGGCCTTCTCTTCAAGGGGCGTCGCCTTTGTGTTCCCGTCTCTTCCTCTCGAGAGGCCATTATCTTGGAATGTCATCAAGGTGCTCTTTCGGGACATTTCGGAAAAGCAAAGACTGTTGCTTTAGTGGCAGATCATTTTTTTTGGCCTCATTTATCTAAGGATGTGCAAAAGGTTGTTAACCGTTGTCGTGTGTACCATATTCCCAAAACTCATCACACTAATCAGGGCCTATATACTCCGTTACCTACCCCTTTGGGAAGATGTTAGCATTGATTTTGTTCTCGGGTTACCGGTAACACAACGAAAAAAGGATTCCATTATGATGGTGGTTGATAGATTTTCAAAGATGGCACACTTTATTCCATGTGCCAAAACATTCGATGTTTCTCAAGTGGCTCGTTTATATTTTGCTGAAATAGTACGCCTTCATGGCGTCCCCAGGTCCATCACGTCCGACCGGGATGTCAAATTTGTTAGCCACTTTTGGCGTATGTTGTGGAAGCGTTTGGGCGCCAAACTTAATTTTAGCAGTTCGCATCACCCGCAAACGGATGGCCAAACCGAAGTCACAAATCGGAGTCTTGGTAATCTTCTTCGCTGTTTGGTCAACGACAAGCCTAAACAGTGGGACTTAGCTTTGCCTCAAGCCGAATTCGCCTACAATCGCTCGAACCATAGCTCCACGGGTCGGAGCCCATTTTTTATTGTTTACGGACGCAACCCCTTTACTCCTCTTGATTTGGATCCCATGCTGGTTGATGTCCCGATTAGCGCCGAGGGGGACGAGTGGGCAAAACAAATAAAGGCGTTGCATGAACAGGTGCGGAACCAGATTATCAAACATAATGTTCAATATCAAACCCGCGCCAACAAACATCGAAAGAAGGTCGTGTTCGACGAAGGTGATCTTGTGTGGATATATTTACGGCGTGAACGTTTTCCTCCAGGCCGTTATGGGAAGCTTTACCCACGCGCTGACGGTCCGTTTCGTATTTTGAAGAAAATTAGCGATAACGCGTACAAAGTGGATTTACCCGGTCATTATGGTGTTTCTGCTACTTTTAATGTCGCCGATCTCTCCCCGTATACGGCCGAAGACGATTTGGATGATGACTCGGGGTTGAGTCATTTTTTAGAGGGGGAGGATGATACAGATCGAGGATAAGGGCACGACCAATCTGGGCCCAACGCCGGTTTTACCGAAAGTGGCTAAAAGGGCCGGGTGTTTCAAAGATCCAATCCAACCAAAACTTCCTATCCAAGTTATTTATTTTCTAGTCTTTTTGTCATTATCGTTTCCTTTTATTGTGGGGATTTTGTTTCTATCTTTTCGTTTGTTTTTTTCTTATTTAATGGGTTGTAATTCCTGGTTGGATTGTTAGAGTTTTAATAAAGATTTCTATTGAACGTTTGTTCTTGTGTTTATCGGTTGGCCGATAACCCTATCACCGTCGCCGGTTTCTTGGTTGGCCAAGCATCGTCGCCGCTAGGTTTAGCCTAGGTTCCGCTCGTATACGAATCCGTATCAGACCGTTAGGTATTTAATCATCTAATATATAGCAGATCTAATTGTAAAAGGGATCCTAAATTTCATCATCAGATCTATTGATTGCACTAAGGTCAATATATATATGTGTAATTAGCATCATACACATATTCAAGAATATATGGTGTATATACGTATACGAATAAGTGAAATAAACACAATAACGACATATTAGATACAAATATGATATATTGTTTTCATAAACACATTGCAGTTCATTAAAAAGCAAACAACTTTAAATAATTATTCTTGAACTATCTTGAGAAATAAATAGGTGAAAGGTTTTTTTTTGAACGGTAGCACATTTTTATTACCAACCAAAACAAACAACAAGTTTTAACAAAAGGAGCATTACCGAAACATAGCAACGAACCAGTAACGAAACAGAAACAGAACCTAAGGAAATTAAAGAAAGTACAGCGAAAGGTTGTTAAAATGTTAACCAACTATAAGCGGTAAGCATGGCTAGAGAACAAACTCAACATGCATATTTGCAATAGCTTCACTCGACATAAATGAGTTCAATAACCAGTTCGCCATTTCAACTAAATCTTAAAAAACTACTCACTCACTTATATAACAATAAAAGAAAACCCACTAAACTTATGTTTATGTTCCCCGATTTCAATAAAAATATCCAACTAAAACCCCTCAAAATAAATATATCAAAAATGGCATAGACGTGCCCTACCCACTTCTCAATCATCGCGCTATCAAGCGAATCGGCTTTGACCCTTATGCCCAAACTACATGACCATGCAGCACGATCGCACGATGTGCCTTGTTCCTTGTATGATCTTCCGACCACAACCTTCTTGTATGCACCTCAAGGACGGACCTAAAGAAGGGCATACGGTGGCACGTGCCACCGTATTACGTTTATGAAAGGTGCAACCGTATCGTTTTAAAATGTGTCACCGTATGATGCTCAAAAGTTCTAGAAGGTGCAACCGTATCTTGTAATCAACCAAAAAAGACTTGAAATCAACCCAAAAAACTGAAGAAGTCCCTCGAAATCGATAAAGAAAAAAAAACTTAAAAATCCCTCGAAATCAAACAAAAAGCTATACGAATCCCTCGAAACGGTGGAATTAGACTAAAAACAGATCGGCGGTTATTGAACGTTGGTAACACGTCGATAAAAACCGTGTTTTTTATAATTATTTTTTATCTATATTATACGTGTCACTGTATGAAAAAATTTGTATGAGGCACCTATTATTCTTTTATGCATCAATAATCAATACTCCAATTCAGCCAAATTCAATACAACATCACATGCAATCATCATTAATATAACACCAATGACAAATGATATGGTTTTTATTTATTTTTATGACTGGTTTATGCATTAAATTTGAATCCAAGCATATTAGGATAAAATATAGTCAAAATAAATCGATTATAGTTCATATAGACATATGTTGTAGACTATGTTTGTCAAGGCGAAAGATCGTGTGAGAAGTTGAGGTTATCGTGAGAAGCGTGAGAAGTGGATTTGAACCACTGATCACTTTTAATCAAATGTCCTCCCATAAATTGCAGCTTAGAAGGGAATTGATCTGCTGCATCTCGGTGCATCTTATCCCAGTGCGTCTCATACTAATATGTATCCATTTCTCATCCAACGGTAGATAACTACTTCTCACGCTTCTCACATTAACCTCAACTTCTCACTGGAACCCAACCCTGCTTGTCAATATATATATATATATATATATATATATATATATATATATATATATGGGGTTGGGTTCCGCTGAAAAGTTGAGTGAACAGTGAGAATCGTGAGAAGTGGTTATCGACCGTTGGATGATAAATAAACGCACATTATAATGAGATGCACGGAGATAAGATGTACCAGATCAATTCTCTTCTAAGCCGCAATTCATTGGAGGGTTTGAGATTAAAAAAGATCAACGATTCAAATCAACTTCTCACCGTTAACTTAACTTCTCACACGAGCCTTCGCCTATACATGTATATATATATATATATATATATATATATATATATATATATATATATATATATATATATATAACACCAAAACTCGAATACAAGACATCACATGCCTCTTTCTAATTTGACAAGGGATACTATAATTAAAAGGAGTTGTATTTATTTTATTTTAAATTGTTGATTCAATAAAATTATAATATAATTGTTAAAGATCATATAAACTTCAATTTTTATCCTTCAATTCAATTTTCATCCTTTGATTAACATATTTATCTTATGACCGTTGTAGTATTTTAACATTAATTAATAATAGTTTTTTTTAAAATAAGTATTCATTTTAAAATAAAACAAACATAAAAATATGAAAACTTATTAAATAATTTATTTATGTTGAAAAAGATTTAGGAAATAATAAGTAATTTACGGGAGGCGTAGAAAAAGTGACAAGGACACATTTGTGTGGCAGTTGGCCACAATCACACGACTCGCACCCACTGGATAAAGTCCCCTTTTTTCTCACGATATTTTCATTTTCAAAATATCGTATCGTTTTAAATTATCGTATCTTTTGTTTCCAATTTTAAATTTCAAAATGCTTTCCATGTAATCACCATCACATGTTGCAGTTTTATTGTCGCTTCCTTATTTTGCAAGATAATCAGTACTATTTGTGACACAAAATAAATACTCCCTCCCCCAAAATAAGTTTCCACAATTGACTTGACACATAATTTTAGACATGCATAATTAATACATATTTTTGTTATTAAATGACATCTTTACTCTTATTTAATTATTCTCTCACTTCACAACTCTTTTATATTTGTGCATTAATTAAAGGTAAATGTGAGAATTTAGTTATCTACTTTTTTAAAGTGTACACTTATTTTGAAACAAACATAAATAAAAATATGGACACTTATTTTGGGACGGAGGGAGTATTATTTTTAGGGGAGGCTAATCACTAATGGCACCCCATGATTGCTATTTTTTCTATTTTATTTATTTGTATTATATATTAATTAATTCTTTTTTATCTTTTTTTATATTTATGATTATTAATAAATATATATATATATATATATATATATATATTATTTATGGTAGAAGCGTACTCGTGCAATCATCGAGAAACATCACAATTTTAATATTTCATTTTGGTTTTTTGTTTTTTGTTGATTTACAATAAGATTTTGGATGATTTTGAGAGAGTGATAATGATTTTTTATAATTTTGTTTAATTTAAGTTTAATAATATAATTTTTGTATAAAAAAATAAGAATTTTGTTAGATTTTAATTAAAAATTAAAACTTATATATCCACATATATATATATATATATATATATATATATTATTTTAGAATTATTGTGGTTGTTTATTTTTTACCCTTTTTTATTTAAAAAATAAATCTTTATTAATATAAATATAAATATTTTTTTAATAATTATATAATGGTATTTTATTTAAAAATAAATAGATATCCCTCCTCATTCAAAATACAATTTTATATTAATAATCCTTCATTAATCGATAAATTATACAAACAATGTTTAAATTTCCGGAACTTAAAATTTTGGGTTATATGTAGTATGAATACGCAATAAAAAATAAATAAATATAGATATAATAAAATTAAAAATAAAGCAAAAAATTATAAAATATAAAAAAGTTATAATAAAACTCAAAGTTACAAAATTTTAAATGAAAATAAAAGTAAAAAAATATATTAAATTGAAGTGATAGATTGTCATTGAATTGATGGATACAAATTCCAACACATTTAACACCCCATTTAAGGGTGTCATTAGCATTGCCATATATTTTATTTAGTTGGTTTTAAAATAAAATTAATTTAAAAAATAGTTGTTTGTTTTTTCAATTTTTTATTCTTAATTTTCTTTCTGAAAAGCCACCAAAAACATACAAAAGTTGGCAAAACCAACCTTAGTCCAGAAACCAAGAGCTGCAACCAAACAACGCCAAAAGCTAGAAGGCCATGCTTCAAGAGATCCACTTAAGATCCATTGATCAGACAAAAAGGAGCCAAAACAAGACCATCTAAAACTCGAGCATAAAATACTAGGCTGTAAACAGACCAAACGTTCAACGAACCGTTCGTGAATCGTTTGGCGGAAAGTTCGTTTACGTTCATTTATTTAATAAATGAATGAACATGAACACATTTTTTTGTTCGTTTAGTTAAATAAACGAACATGAACAATGGTCTCGTTTGTTCATTTACGTTCGTTTATGTTTATTTATATATATAAATATATTTATATATATTATGATATTAATGTGTAAAAGCATTAATTAAATTAATATTTTAAAATTCCTATTTTATACTTCCTAAGTTTACTCGGTTTTTTTTTGTTATGTTATTTTTTACGAACGAAATGATGAGTAACGCTGGTTGTTTTTTATTCATTTGTGTTCATTCATTTATGTTCGTTATGTTCATTTATGTTCGTTCATTTACTTTTGTTTATGTTCATTTATGTTCTGTCAGGATCGAAACTCAAACAAGAATTTAAATAACACACTCAGAAACTTATGTTAAAGAAGTTGCGGAAAAACACTTTAACAAATATCAATGGAACAGTATATAGAACTCAAATCACAAGTTTATATTGATTCAACTTGATGATTACACAAAACCTCAATCTGTTTAACAGACTAAACAGACGTTCTATACTTTTCTATAGAAAGGATTTAAACTATTCTTGAGGTTAATTCTCTCTAAAACAAAACGTATGAATTAATTTTTCTATCAAAGACTTCTATACTATATATACAAGACTGAGTACAAGATAATTATCAAAATAAAATTGATCTTCATCATCAATACCATAATTATCTTCAACCATATCTCCAACTCATCTTTATCTTCAAGTCTTTATCTTTAGAAGCAGCACTAACCTTCTTTTAGCAGTATTAATCATTTGAGCAACATAAACATCCTCAGCAGTATTAATCCTTGAGCAGTATTAACCATGCTTGCAGTAGTAATCTTCAACAGCATTAACTACTAGCAGTACTAACTCTCCAAGCAATACTAACTATTCAAGTAGCAGCACTAACTTTTCAAGCAGTATTAATTCTACTAGCAGTATTAAAAGTACAAGCAGTAGTAATACCTTTCAACTAGCAGTAGTATCCATCCTTAGCATATTCTGACCCAACAATCTCCCCCTAACTTAACTTTTCAGGATGAGAAGTTAAGTTTTTCAACTTAGAGTCTTCATGATGCTTTCAACACCTCAGCTTAGTTCCCCAAATTAGGATCCAGACCCAGACTTCGATTTATGATTCTTCTGATTACAATCTTTGCCATTTCAGAACCTGTAGAACATACCAGCTTTGCTCTCAACATTCCTTGTAGCTTAGCTCTGCTATGATCATACACTTTGTCCACCAAGTAGTACTTATGATAACTTTTGTCCATGGTCAGAATATATACTCCACATCTTTCAATTAACATCCAATGGTCAATGCTTCTGAAAACCCTTTCATGATTCATATATCTGATAATATGCTTAACCCTGTCAGAATCAAACATCATGCATAGGTACTCTACAACTATCTTGATTAAACTCATTCCATCTTCTTCCAACACTTTACCATATAATTTCATCCCAACTTTGTGCATTTCTTCCAAATCAGACCTGGAGCAACTTCTGATAATTTTACCCCATGTAGCATACACTTCATAGTGATCTCCCAGTCTCTTGATCCTGAAGTATTCTTTGCCTTGATCTTTCAAAATATCCCAATGAATGATTTCAGGAGCATTCACTGAAATAGGATCAACTTGCACAGGTTCTTCATTTGTTAGAGTCATGTACAAATGGAATTGTTGATTGGACTGCTCTGGATTCTGCTCTGGCTCAGCTAAAGGTTCATCAGTAGGTTCTGCTTCTGCTTTTTCTTCTTCAATTCTTGCTCTTTTTGCCTTTGGCTTGGTGGCAATGGATTTCTTTCTCTTAATTACTCCAGTTTGCTGAGCCAAAGTCTCTTCTTTCTTTTCTTCTTTCTTTTCCTTGACAGGAGTTCCTTCTTCACTTTCTGGGAAGGGTTGTTGAATGTTGAGATCATGCCTCTCTTTCATCTTCCTTTCAGCTTCTTCCCTTTGAGTGGAGTCCTCTTTCAGTTTGGTCATCTCCTTCTGGTAGAGTTCTTCAAGCTTTCCAAAAGACATACTTGTAAATATTCCCTCAGGAACTCCAATAGCTCCTTTCAGGAAGTTTATCATATTTCTTCTTTCTTGGTTGGCTAAGTATGTCTTGGAAGGTTGTCTTTGTCTAGTCTTCAGTGGTAGCCTGTGCCTTGAAGCCTTCTTTGTGACTTTCTTAGCAGCAGTTGCAGACTTCAGACTCTTTTGATATTCCTCATTCAGCTTAGTAGCCAATTCCAAAGCTATCTCTCTGTCTTTTGCAGATTGGATTTGTTCTTCCTTTTCCAACTCTTCTTGAAGCTTTTTGGCCAATTCTTCATCCAACTGTATCTATTTCTGTTTCTTCACTGGTTACTCAGACTCAACCATCTTTTTCTTTCCCTTCTTCTTTGCATCCTCCATACTGTCTTCTTTTAGTTTCTTTTCTAATCCTCCTTCTTTGATCCTTACTCCCTTAGCCTTTTGAGTGGCTTTGGGAGTGTCATTCTTAGCTTTTACAAGGGTTTCTGCAATTTCAATTTCCTCTCTGGACAATGCTGTTTCTGCTGCAGTTTTCTCTGTTTCTACTTCTTTTGCAGTTACTACTGATGGCTCAGTTACTGCTTCTTTTGTATTTTCTGCTGCATTTGCTTTTTCTGTTTCCCTATTCAACTCCCCCTCAAAATGAGCTTCCATGCTAACAGGGCTTTGTTTCTCCCCTTCAGCTTGTCTCTCCCCCTTGTTGAAAGCATCTCTCATTTTCTTTAAAACATACTGCTTTCTTCTCTTTTTCTGCACCAACCTCTGAACCATCTTCTTTAGTTTGGTAATCTGCACTTGTTGAGACAGTATTACCAGTTTCATCTCCTCTATATCTGCACCCTGTTTGATGACATCAAGATTGATATTTCCCATAGTTTCCATCAATTCATCATATTTATATCTGTCCTCACCTCCTTTAGGTGTGTTGACCACCCTTGAAGGATCCTTGGATCTTTTAGTAGAGGTCTTCTGCCTAGCAGAAGCAGCCTCTACCCCCTTGGTTTCTTGGTGACTACACAAGAAATGGCAAAGATCACATGTTTCAAGAATCACGCCCACTTTTCAAAAGGAGGAGATTGTTAGAAAAAGACATGTTGATTTAAGAGCTAAAGAAAGAGATTGCATCTTCTGAGCTGAACAAGAAGACTGAATTGCTAAAATCATTTTCGTAATGATCTTGATCCAAAGGGGGAGATTGTTAAGACACAGTCTCATTGGATTCAAGATCATCCAAACTGAAGATCGCAATCTGAAGCTAAAGCCGGAACGTCGACTCTCGATATTTAAGTCTATGTCTATTTGTAATAAATGTCAATGTAATTGTATTAGTTTACTTAGATTTAATATCTAAGTTATAATATTGTAATAGTTAGATAAAGTTAATTTAGTTAGTTTCTAGTAACTTAGTTTATATTAGATATAATATCTAGATCTAATATCTAGATATTATGTTAGATTGTGTGTTCAACACACTTGGTTAGATTAAGTGTATCTCTCTCTCTCAAGATCAAAAAAAAGTTTTCACACACACAAACACACACTTAAAGGTATATTTGAGAGAAAAACATAGAGAACACAATCAAATCTTAATCGATCAACCTTGTAACTCGTTTGTTATAATCAATACAGGTTGGTAATCATATTGTGTTGTTGTTTCTATAAACTTGATAAGTATTGTTGGACCGACACTTGGCACCTGGGACCTTTGGATGATTGCTCACCCAAAGTTGCCATGGGGAAGGTCTTAGATATGTTCACACTGTCTTGTCCTACATTTTGTGCAAAGTCAGTAGTGTGAGCCTTACTACCCATATGATCTTCCCTCTCCTTATTGAGCACCTTCTTGGGGTTGGGAGACACCCCTGTGGTTTCCCTATTGATATTCTCTAATGGAGAATGCTCCATTAGAGGGCTTGAAGGCTGTGGGGGTGAAGGTACAAGAAGGGAAGGAACCTTCTTTACCTTTTTCCGTATATAGATTTTGGTGATGGGGGATGTGAACTTTTCAATAGGAATCTGAGGAGGATTACTAGAAATGAGTGGTGTGGGTAGGTCATCGGTTTGGTTGTCGAATGAGGGCTTTGACACTGATACCTCACCATGGGAATGTGACACACCCATCATTGTAGAGAACAATGGGGTGTCTTGTCCAGAAAAGTCCTTGTAGGGCCTTTTCATGTTTGAGAATACCTTCCCTTTGGCAGGTTTTGGTACATACACCTCTTGAAAAGAGGGTAGATCCGTCAATTCCTTCAGTATAATCTCTTGTACAAACCTGGGATACATGTAAAAGCTTTTGGATTTGGTATCCAGGTTTGACATAAAATCATTGAAAATCATTTGAGAGAAATTGAACTTTCTAGAGGTAGCTAAGCAGACCAAAGCATAAGCTAAGGTACTGCTAAAGTCACTCCATCCAGTTGTTTTTCTTGAAATGCAATGTTGGAGGGTATGAACAAAAAATATCCACTGTGGTGAAAATCTGTTCTTGAAAAACTTGAATACATCAGTGGGACCTTCATACCCCATATTACTAATAGTTTGGAAGAGATCTTCCTTAGGTAAGGAGGTTATACTTGAGGCATCATCTAAGCATAGATGGATGCGAATACATTCCTCTGAGATGGTCAGGGGTTTATCACACACCCTAGTTTGAATGACCTGAGGCCCTTCTTCAGTGTGAATGGTAGCATTGGCCCAGAACCGTCTTTGATGTTCCACATATATTGTGGGATTGACAGTAAGAGCATGGGCGATGTGTGAGGATTTGAGGAAATCCACTATGGCATGGAAACCTTTAGCTTACTTTGGTTTCTGCAACATGGCGAGCTCGTTGTGTTCATCAAAGAATGCTCGTCCTACCATCGTTCTGGTTAAATCTAGCGTTCGAATCATTCCTAGGGTTGACACCGGTAAGCAAGAACTCGAGAGAGAGAAGAAGAAACAATGGAAGTTCAAAGAGCCGTTTGTATTTTGGCGGTCACTAAGGGTATTTATAGGTGGAGGGTTTCAGTTAGAAGCAGTACTAAGTACCCTAGCAATATTAACTAACTCGCAGTATTAACTCATATTAACAGTAGTAACACATACTGGCAGTACTAACACGGACTAGCAGTATTAACACAGACTAGCAGTATGAACACATACCAGCAGTAGTAACCCTGATTAGCAGTATTAAATAAGTCAAGCAGAAGTAACTTTGTACTGGCAGTATAAACCACCTAGCAGTAGTAACCATACTTAACCATTTTTGAAAAATTATCATGAGTAATATAGCGAGCAGTATTAACTGATTTAGAAGTACCTAGTATCCATTTGAAGCAATCTGAAACATTGAAACACACAAGGTTAGTAGCACCATGCACAATATAATATAAGAAAGTAGACAGGATGAAATCTATACAGGTACATGAGAGAAAAGATAATAGGCTTATTCGGAGTTTATCATGCCCACACTTGTGACCAAAAATGTAAATCTACCCACATCAAAAGCTTTAGTGAATAGATCAGCAAATTGGTTACTTGTATGAACTTTCACAACCTGAATTGGCTTCTTTTCATTACAGTCTCTGATAAAATGATACCTGATTTCTATATGCTTTGTTTTGGAGTGCTTGATTGGATTATTAACAATGATAATAGCACTGTTGTTATCTATGAAGATTGGAGTGTGAAGAAATGTCATACCATAGTCCAACATTTGATTCTGAATCCAGAGTACTTGGGAACAGCAGCTTGCAGCAACTATGTACTCTGCTTCTGTTGTATATGTGGACACTGTGGTTTGTTTCTTGCACTGCCATGATACTAGTCTTGCACCCAAAAACTGACATCCCCCTGAAGTTGACTTTCTATCCAAATTTGCACCACCCAAGTCACTGTCTGAATAAGCAAGTAGATCAAATGGTGAGTCATGAGGATACCAAAGACCTAATCTAGGTTGGCTTTTGAGATATCTGAATATCCTCTTGACTGCTTGAAAGTGTGACTGCTTAGGCCTTACTTGAAATCTGGCACACACACAAACAGGAAACATTATATCTGGTCTTGAAGCAGTGAGATACATGAGGGAGCCAATCATGGATCTATAGTGATGAACATCCATATCCTCCCCCTCAAGATCTGCAGTGATCTGTTTGTGTGTCTCCATGGGTGTGCTTGCAGGTTTTGAGTCTGAGAAACCAAACTTATTAAGAATGTCCTGCACATATTTGGATTGACTTATAAAAATCCCCTCTTTCTTCTGCTTAACTTGTAGCCCTAGGAAGAAGGTAAGTTCACCCATAGAACTCATCTTGAATCTCTTGTGCATCAAATCTTCAAAATCTCTGCACATTTGATCTTTTGTGGATCCAAAGATAATATCATCCACATAGATTTGTACAATTAGGATGTCCTTCTTCCTCTGAATGAACATAGTCTTGTCTATGATTCCTCTTTGAAACCCATTTTCCAAGAGATAGGTAGACAGAGTGTCATACCATGCCCTTGGTGCTTGATGTAGCCCATAGAGTGTCTTCTTCAATTTGTATACTCTGTCAGGATAATTTGGATTCTCAAATCCTGGAGGCTGACAGACATACACTTCTTCTTCAATTCTTCCATACAGAAACACACTCTTTACATCCATCTGGTAGACTTTGAACTTCATGAAAGATGCATAGGCTAAAAATAGCCTGATTGCCTCTATCGTGGCCACTGGTGCAAATACTTCTTCATAATCAATACCTTCTTCTTGAGTATACCCTTGTGCCACTAATCTGGCCTTGTTCTTTATTACAAATCCTCTCTCATCTTTTTTGTTCCTAAAGATCCATCTTGTGCCAATTGCTCTGTGTCCCTTTGGAAGATCCACCAGATCCCATACATCCTGTAGCACAAACTGCAGTAGCTCCTCTTGAATTGCTTCTATCCAACTTGGATCCTTCATTGCATCAAATGCCTTTTTGGGTTCAACCTGTGATAGAAAGCAAGATAATAAACCTGATTGTAGATCTTTCAATCCCCCTAACTTGCTTTGTTGCCTTGTGATCATTAGAGAATTGATGTCACCAATCACTAATTGAGGAGGATGATTCTTCTGGGTTCTTGTAGCATTGACAACCTCTTCATTAAGATTGACTCCAAGATTGGTGTCATTCCTTTCTGGAGAGCTTCCACCATACACTGAAGAATCATCATCTGTGTCTTTTTCTTCCAAAATTGGCATCTCAGGACCTTTGATTCCTGAATCTGAGGGCTGATCTTTCTTTTCACCTCTGTCCTCTTCATTCTGAGCTGGTTCAGTGTCCTTTGAATCTGAATTATCTTTCTTATCTTGGTCACAGAATTCAATAGGATCAGCAGTAGGTGTTGGGAACAACACAAACTCTTATCTTTGTACTTGTGCCTTTTCTGTTCTTGTTTCTGCATTATGCACATCACTGAAACTCAAAGAATTAGTCAGTGAATCAATGTCAAATAGCCAATCAGGACCTGAACCAAGTTGATTTGGTGTGTTCTCATTGCATTTGACATTGTCACTTTCTTCAATAATCCTAGAAGAGGTGTTAAAAACTCTGTAGGCCTTACTTTGAGATGAATAACCAACAAGAAACCCATCCTCAGCTTTGCTATCAAACTTGCCTAGGTGAGTTTTGGTATTGAGAATTGTGCAAGGACACCCAAATGGTTTGAAAAATCCAATAAAAGGTTTCTTCTTTTTAAAAAGCTCATAAGGTGTCTTGTCTTGGGATTTTACTATTAGAACTCTGTTTTGAACATAGCAGGCAGTATTAACTGCTTCTGCCCAAAAAGTGATTGGAAGTTTTGAATCTGCCAACAGAGATCTAGCAGCTTCTATCAGAGTCCTATTTCTCCTTTCAGCAACACCATTTTGTTGAGGAGTCCTAGGAGCACTGTATTGTTTCTCAATGCCTTTTTCCTCACAAAAGTTGTTTAGGTCATTATTTTTAAATTCAGTTCCATTATCAGACCTAATGACTTTAACTCTTAGATTTGTTTGGTTTTCAATTCTAAGAACAAAGGATTTGATCAGTCCACTTGTCTCATCCTTAGTCCTCAGAAAATAGACCCAAGTGAATCTAGAGAAATCATCAACAATAACCAAGCAGTAGGATTTCTTGCCAATACTCATCACATTTGTAGGTCCAAACAGATCCATATGCAGTAAATTAAGAGGTGAAGAAATTGTATTTATCTCTTTAGACTTATGAGAAGTTTTGTGCTGTTTGCCTTTAAGACATGCAACACAATGATCATCACATGAAAATACCTTTTATGGCAAACCTCTAACAAGGTTATTTTTCACAAGTTTATTCATTGTTTTAAAGTTCATGTGACACATCCTTCTGTGCCAAAGAGATGATTCATCTACTAAAGCTTTTGAAAATAAGCAATTTAGAGATGAATCAGAAACTACACTCTCCAAGTCTAAACAATAAACATTGTCCTTCCTAGGAGTTCTAAGTAGTATCATACTGTCATCAACTACCTTGAACCCTGGAGCAAGGATAATACATTCAGTATCAGTGAATAATATGCTATGTTTCTTGTCACAGACCTGTGATACACTTAACAGGTTGTATCTTAATTGCTCAACATAGTATACATCCTCAAAGATCATCTTACCTTTTTGACACATTACCTTTTCCACTTATCTTACCACCTGCTGGATTATCACCAAAAGCAACATGTCCTCCGTTAATTCTTTTGAAGTTTTGAAGGCAGGCCATGTTACCTGTCATGTGCCTGGAACAACCACTATCAACATGCCAAATGCTCCTTCCCTTGAGCTGTTGGTTGCCCTGCACATTTAATAAAGCAGTTAGTTTTTAATAGGAACCCAAGCCAAAGTGGTCTTGGGTTTCCCATTCTCATCAACATATTCATATTCAGACTGGATGAGATTATCACACTGAGATATCTTATTGCTTGAATAGTTTGTCACAATAATGGGTCTGTTACTGAAAGCAGTACTAACTTGATTGGCAGTACTAACTTTGTTAGCAGTACTAACTGGGTTAGCAGTAGTATTGCTTGCAGCAGCATTATTTCTGTCAGCAGTACTATTTGAAGTAGCAGTACTAACAGATTTCTTTACTTTTGGAACCCAAACCTAGACAAAGTTGTTTGCTGTCTTTGTTTTTAAGTTACTCCTAGGCTTATTTGGAGTATTTTTCTTTGAATTAGCAAACTTATTCTGAACATGAGATTTTATAGGTGCCCTTCTCACATTCTCAGCCATATGATTTCTTATTTGCTTCCTATAACCAACAGAATTTTGTATATTTCTTTGAAAACTGATCATTTGGTTAATAGGATTGAAATAACAGTGTTTGGCTAGATGATTTTGCTTGCCACAGATAAAACAAGGCTTTGGTCTGTTAATTTTTTTCAGATCAATTCCTTGTTTTAATGCCCATTGATTATTTCTATTTCTTTGATTTCCCCTTGTTTTATCATGTTTTTGGAGCTGATTCTGTTTACAAGTACAGGGATTAACAACAGTGGTTTGCATGTAATGAACTCCCTGTACCTTTCCCTTTCCTCTCTTATGGTTCTCAGCTTTTTCATTCTTAACAGTCTCTTCTCCATACTTTAATTTCTCACTCTTGACAAAAGGTTTACCCCCTCTTTCATTTGTCAGAATGTGGTTTTCTAGGGGAATATCTTTTTGGTCTTTCTCTTTCTTACTCTCAGAGTCCTCTTCTTCAGAATCTGCCCCAACCACTACTTTGTCTAAAGAATCTACTTCAGTGGCTCCTTCAGGTAATTCCTTCTTGTCCTGTCTTTCTAAGAGATCAGAGGTAGGAGGAATATAGTTATTGTTGTATGGTGGAGGGGTGGTGTTGTAGCCTATTCCTCTTCTAAGTTTGTCATGGACTTGAGTTTTTAAAAGTGAGTCCATTGCTTTAGAAGCATTGAAATATTTCTCAATGTCCAGCTTGGCTTTCTCAAACTCACTCCTTATCTTCTCACATTCCTCTTCAGACTTTTTAAGCTTAATCTCTAACTGATTTTTCTCCCACTTCCAGTAGTTTGTATCATAGGAATGTTGAAGTTCATTAGCCTGGTATGACTTAATTTGTTCTTCAAACCTCTCAACAATCAGGACATACTCTCTTCTATCCTTTTCTAACCTTTTAAGGTCATCACACATACTCTGATTGTGATCCCTGTACTTTTTAACAATTTCAATACAGGTTTTAGAGCAAAGATTAGAAGTTACCTCTGTGGGAATATCAGTGCTTTCTGAAACTTTAGCCATTAAAGCTTGATTCTGAACTGCTTCTTCTGCTTGGTCACTCCAGTCAAATCCCATTCCTTCTTGAGAAACAAGAGCTTGAGAAGAGTTCCTACTTTTGAAGCTAGTGGACTGTGATGGTTGATGGTTGCTAGTATGCTGTTGAGGCATTCCACTTCTGCATTCTCTTGCAAAGTGCCCCAGCTTGTGGCATTTGTAACATTCAACCTTGGATTTATCAAATCCAATCCCATCTTCTCTTTTCTGAGCAAAGTTGTTCCTTCCAGTCCTTTTAATGAATCTTTTTACCCTCATAGTTAGCATAGCCATCTGCCACTTGATGTCCATCTCTTTCAGATCATCAGCATTTATCTGTTCTAAGTCATCATTAATTAGAGAGGGATTAGCATGACTGGCTAGAAAAGCTTCTAAAACTGAGTCATTGGATCCATCTTGCTTTGATCCATGGGCAGTACTAACTGATTCTGTATTAGCAGTAGAATCAGTAGAGGATGATAAAAGAGCAGTATTGTATGAGTATCCAGAGGGCCTCTTCTTTGTTTCTACCTCTGCTTCAAACACCCTAAGATCATTATAGAGGTCATCCAATTCCTTGTCCTCCAATTGATCATTCTGTCTGAAGGAGACAATGTACATAGTCCATTCATCACCAAGAGATCTTAGAAATTTTCTGTTAACATCATCTTGATCTATCTGAACGCCAACAGTAGCCAACTCACCAATTAGCTTATTAAATCTATCAAAAGTTTGAGTCATGGACTCATTCTTTGTAGACATGAAGTTTTCATACTGCTGTTTTAGGATGGCCTTCTGATTTCTCTTAGTACTATTAGTACCAGAAAATCTTTTCTCCAGAGAATTCCAAAGAATTTGTGCATCAGAACAGTTGCAGAATTGATGTTGGTACTCATTAGGTATAGCCAAAAGCAGAGTGCTCAAAGCTTTCATCTCTGTCTGCCCCAACTTTCTCTCTCCATCTGTTTTTGGTGGAGGTCTCTTTCCTTCTACATCCATCTTTCCTCCATCAGAAGGACCATTCTCAATGATGTCCCACATTGAGAAGTCTGTGAGAAAAATGTACTGCTTGATTCTAATCTTCCACATGTCAAACTCATTGGGTTTGAGCATGGGAACCTTTGATACCAAGACACTGTCGCTTGAACTGTCCATGATTAAAGGTTTCTGAATTTTCAGGCTCTGATACCACTTGTCAGGATCGAAACTCAAACAAGAATTTAAATAACACACTCAGAAACTTATGTTAAAGAAGTTGCGGAAAAACACTTTAACAAATATCAATGGAACAATATATAGAACTCAAATCACAAGTTTATATTGATTCAACTTGATGATTATACAAAACCTCAATCTGTTTAACAGACTAAACAGACGTTCTATACTTTTCTATAGAAAGGATCTAAACTATTCTTGAGGTTAATTCTCTCTAAAACAAAACGTATGAATTAATTTTTCTATCATAGACTTCTATATTATATATACAAGACTGAGTACAAGATAATTATCAAAATAAAATTGATCTTCATCATCAATACCATAATTATCTTCAACCATATCTCCAACTCATCTTTATCTTCAAGTCTTCTTTATCTTTAGAAGCAACACTAACCTTCTTTTAGCAGTATTAATCATTTGAGCAGCATAAACATCCTCAGCAGTATTAATCCTTGAGCAGTATTAACCATGCTTGCAGTAGTAATCTTCAACAGCATTAACTACTAGCAGTACTAACTCTCCAAGCAGTACTAACTATTCAAGTAGCAGCACTAACTTTTCAAGCAGTATTAATTCTACTAGCAGTATTAAAAGTACAAGAAGTAGTAATACCTTTCAACTAGCAGTAGTATCCATCCTTAGCATATTCTGACCCAACATGTTCGTTCGTTTACGTTCATTTAACTCTTAATGAACGAACATAAACGAACACGAACAAACATATTTTCTGAACGAACAAACATGAACACAAAAAATTTCTTTCGTTTACCGTTCGTGTTCGTTCGTTTGTTCGGTTAAGTTAAACGAACGAACACGAACAAACCTCCGTTCGTGTTCGTTCGGTTCGTTTACAGCTCTAGAAAACACACAAAACAGAAAGACTAGAACAGAAACAAAATCACCGAGAACTCGAGCAAAAACATAACCAAAACGATCAAAAGCAGCCTCCGAGATTGCAACACCAATCCACCCAAAATGTTGTAACACCCTAAAATTTAAACATTTAAAGAAAGGAAAATTTCGTAAAATGGATAAAATAAAAATTTCAAAGTGATAGATAACTATAACCCACTACGAGAAAAGTTTGTACAACAAATGTTATCTAAGAAATGAGACATAACATTAATAACCTACTTAATCTAGACTTTAATAGCTAGATTAATGTGTGTGTCCATATATCTCCAAAAGTATCACTCTTCTTAAAAATCCCAAATGTCCGATTCCTTGGGTGCTCCTAGTTGCACCAATCGACATATCAACCCGTCCTAGGTCCCCATTAGTGGGACCTGAAAAGCAATGCACATCACAAACAAGTGTTAGGCTAGAAGTCTAGTAAGACATTTTATGAACATTTATACATAAACAATATTAAAGTACATTATATTTGTTACCACATCTGAATCAGTAGAACATTACCGTATGTCCCAAACTTTCATAAATTATTCCACACCTAAACTTAAAACAAGAGATAACTCTTGAAACACGGGGGAGACCCATTTCCATCGAGGTGACAAGAACATGTGAGTGGAGTCACCTAACAATGTTATTGGGTTACACCTCAGGTTCCGGTCTTAGTGCACATACCACATAGGTATCACAAACCTAAACCATTCGGTTCCTTTATTGCTTACTCCGTAGAGTTACACCTCAAGGATTTATGGAAACTTATTGCATACCTAAGCTAGACGAGTTCCATCTCAAGGACATCGATACCATTTATTGTATACTCGCTTGTGGCCCAAAGATTGGCCTACAAAATCCCAAATTCTCAATACATAATCTAAATCCTCATGCACAAGGATTTATACACAACATCCCATCTACGATCAAAATCTGGGTTAGTACATAATATCTATCCACGTTAGAGCATTTATCATACTTCACCTATAGATGTCATTTTCACATGTTCCAAGTAAATAAATCATCATAACATAACATGTTTCCCTTTTTCTCACTATGAAGTTCCATCATGCATAACTATATATTTTCAAGACATAATAAATCAAGAGGGCATTATTCTCACGTTTAGAGGCATTTGGTCCATACAATTCCAAGGTAATCATTCCTCCTTAATTACAAGTGTCTAACCCACAAAACCTCCAAACACCCATGTTAGGTCAAAATGTTCGAAAATCATTATAGACATCGCATAACCAAAGTTATTACCTCTACATAAACAAAATTAGACTAAACCCCCAAGTTGTCTTTATTTCTGGGTCAAAATTGCCAAATACTACCACATAATTCAAGTAATCATTTTATAACATAATAATGGAAGGAATTAGTAAGAAAATCACCTAATGGGTTTGTAGAGTGAAAACCCAAAAAATGATGAAAACCCTAGAAGTGGAAAGGTGAGACTTGAGGCTTGATGGCACTTGAATGCTTGCTCTTGAGGACTTAAATGATGAACATGAAAGCCTTGGGCGGTCTTGATTCTTGCAATAAATAAGATGTTGGTGGATGGAAAGATGAAAATCGCCCCTAGAGAAGAGAGGGAGCCAATCTGGATTTTATGAAATAAAAAAGCTTCCCTTTTCCAATAAAACAGACATGAGGTATTAAAACCCACATGCATGCAATGATTATGACCCGTGAGAGTACTAATGGCACTATTTCCAAGCACTCTCGCCTAGCTTGTACCGAGGGCGGGGCTCCTCCCACGAGAACGACATGCGAGAGTGACCTTGGCACAGTAGTCGGGCACTCTTGCCTATAATGTACCGAGGCTCACTGTAACACCTCGATTTTTAGGAAGATATAATTTCAAGTTAATACAAATGGGTATTTTAAAGAAAAAATAAGAAATAGGTTTTTAGACTTGAATCCTATATTTTATAGCCTTGTTGGATGAAGGGTTCAATTACAAGTCCAACGGTTCTTTCCGGAGTAAAATCGGAGTTAAAACGAAGAAGTTATGACCAAAACAGTGATCGGGCAAGAAAAATGAAGAAAATCGGGCGGCAGTTCTCCGCGCGAATGGATTAGCGCCACCATCAGCGCGGGGCTCTGTTCCCCCGCGTTCCCAGTCCTGCGCGAGATTCTCCGTGCGGATCGATCAGCGCCACCTCCCGTGCAGAGCCTCTGTGCACATTTAAAAGGGAGGAACCAGCCCCAAACCTCATTTTTCATCTAAACCTCAAAACTTCTCCCCATTTTCTTTCCTAAATCGACCCCAACCTCCAAAACGAACCCTAACTCATTTTTGAAGGTTTTTCCTCCTAAATCCAAGTGTTTCTTCTCCATCTAGCAAGTTGGAAGATAAACCTACAACCCATTCATCTTCATCTTCTTCACCAAACTTTCTAGGGTTTCATCCAACCCTTTTCACCACTTTGAACATTTGGGAGTTTGTGGCTTATTGTGGGGATCTAGAAGAGTATGGTAGATGGATTCAAGCTATTGCAAAGGTAAGCTTCTCTTCCCCTCAACTATGGAAATTAGGGTTTTGGTATAGATGAGATCTTCATGTCAAATGTTGTGGGAACGATTCTATACGGTTGAATATCCATGTTTATGGTTGAAATCTTGTGAATCTAAGTTTCGGAGGTTTTGGCTTGAGGATTTAAGTTTCTTCAAGGAAGCTCTAAGTGGGGTAAAATCTAGATTTAACCTAAATCTAGCAAGGTGAGTTCAAGTTGATTTGCGAAAATGTTGTACATGCCAAAATGTCTATTTTAAAGTGTGTATGTGTTTACATGAAATTATCACTTGTTGAGTTATTTGGGGGTTTTAACTATTTGAGGTGTTTGGCTTTATAAACCTTGTAAAACCCCCACATTTGGGACTTTTAGACATTCTGATGAATAAGTCATATATGGAAGTGTTTTGATAATTTATTGCATAAAAGGAGATTTCTTGGTAAAAATGCACTTTTGTGGTTGTTGGAAAATATGCATAACTCGTGTTTTGAGACGTTTTGAAAGGGGTCAATGGTATAACCTTGTTTGGGAAAATGATCTGTCTTATTGTAAGCTTTGTTGGAGTTTGGTCGTGTACTTTGGAGCACGTGTTGCATAAACATTGGTCGAGTGCGTTTTATTGCATTTTTTTGCTTTGGACAATGAGTCCTTTAGTTGTTTGAGCCCGTGGCTCGGTTTTCGATTTTGATTGGGTTTTAGGGGCATTTGTCCAATTTTGATAGCTCAACGTAAGACTTTGGTCATAATTTATGATTATTGAAGATTTACATATTTGAGTGTGTATGTCATTCAATTTGGGGTCATGTAATGTTTTAGTCCTGTTTGCTATGGATCCATGAGCACTTTACCCACTTTGTCCGATGTTGGAACGACTAGTTTTCCACATTGCGGCACGTTAGGTATCAGATATGGTGTAACTCATTCGTGCAAGTATCTGTGGGTGTACGCTGAAAGATGCCGAGCTCGATACTTTAATTATTTTGTCTGATGGTGGAACGCTAGTTTTCCCCATTGCGGCGCGGTTAGGCATTGACGGTATGGTGTAAGTCCTCTGTGCAAGTATCTATGAGTGTACGCTGAAAGATGCCGAGATCGATACTTAATGCCGATATGACCATGTAAATGGTGTTAATAACATAATGTGTGGCTTACTTTGGGTTCGTCACATTATATGAAATCGGGTCTACCCCATTACCGAAAGGTGTTATGTAACACCCCGAAATTTGGGAACTTGTGTAAAGACTTAATCTTTGTCAAGGGTCTGTTGTATTAGTAGAATTAATCTCAAGTTTAAGACCTTTAGTATTGTGATCGCGAGTTTCGATAGTTCGTATGTCAAGTTTCGGGTTCGGTACTATACTTGCGATAGTGCCCGCGATAGTGACACGGTGTCACTATCGCGAAGGCACAATCGCCGGGGGTTTGAGACTCTCGTTACGTCTCACGCGATAGTTTCAGGCGATAGTGCCTTGGTCACTATCGCGGTGTCACAACCGCGCCACTTGTACCGAATGGTGCGTGGGCCGGGCGATTGGACAGTGACAATGTCACTGTCGCTATGTCACTGTCGCCGAGAGGGGTCAGGGTTATAAATCAGAAGGTCGCGATTTTAGGGCATTTTATCTGATTTTGAAGAGGTAGCTGCGATTTTCTCTCTAGAAGAGCTGTTGAAGCTACTCCAAGATCCAAACCCCACCTCCTTCTTATTTAGCCTTGGTTTCTAGGGTTTGGAGCTACAACCATACAAGGTGAGTTTTCTTTTACTTTCATAAACTCTACACATATCATACATGATTTACTCTTATAAAACTACCCTTACTATATTATTTCTTGATTTGGAAGAGTTTCACCAAAAACCTAAATTTTAAGGTTTTTGGAGTTTTTGTGGATAAATGTGATTTTACAGCTAATGAACTCATATCTTTGAATATTTGGAGACTTATGTACAAGAAGTATCCTTCCCTTTAAATTCTTGACCTATTGCTTGGGAATAAAAATTAGGGTTTTGAAATACTAATACATGTGTTTTGGATGGGAACTTGGAAATTGCATCTATGGTATGAAGTCATTGTACATCATATTAACTTGTAAACCTCATGGGAATTATGTGGTATGTTACGAGGAATCCTTAGTCTAATATTTTAGTCACCTTAATATTTGCTGGAACATTGGTTGGCATGTGAACATTTATATGCATATTTGGTTGCATTTGGGAGTCATGACCCCATAATCTATTTATATCATTTTGTCCGATGATGGAACATTAGTTTTCCAGATTGAGACACGTTTAGGCATCAGATTGGGTTATAAGTCCTACGTGCTAGTACACGATATTGGATGAGGAATTCAACGTAAGGACTCTACGTGGTTGAAGTTGACTTTCCGTGGGTGTACGTTTAAAGCTACCGAGCCTAACATCCCTTGCGTGTACTTTATTATGTATATTGGTTTTGCTAACTTGTCAAGTGGCTTACTCTTGTGTTCCATCACTTGTGTTAGTAAGCGGGTCTCCCCCATTAATCCAATGAGGTATTTGTCTATGGTGAAGATTTACCCTACTACCGTTATGAAATCATTTTCCTTATTTCAATTTATAATTAATTATTTCAAAGCTTACATGTTGAATCTCACTAGGCGTTAGCCTAACACTTTTTCTTAAACTGTCATGTATGACAGGTCAATCTAGTGGTGGGACTCGTTGGGAATAAGTAGAAGGCCTTGGGGTTGAGAGCGGTCTTTTTGGATGATACATTGACCTATACAAGATTATAGCGGTTATACATTTTGGAAGGATAGCGACACCCGACCTTAATCTTCTTGACTAAGTTAGATTATTAGGTTGTCGAACTTTATCCTTCATTCGATTCGGATTGTAATTGTCATAACTTTATTTCCCGCTTCGGGATAGTACTTTGGGATTGACTTGTCAAGTTTTAATTATTCAGGTTTACTCCATTTATAGCTGTCATATTGCCGAATTTTTGAATTTTTAAGTTCCTCTAAATTTTAGGGTGTTACAAGTTGGTATCAAAGCAGTAGTTTAACTGAACTAGGTATGAATGTAGGATGCCTAGACTTAAGCTGTGACTTTAAGTTATGAGATGTGAGAATGGGTAGAACTTGTTAGGACTAAAAGTCCTAGTGCGTTGAAAGTTGTATAACGCATTTATAGAGTTTAATTGTTTTATTTATATGCGTTGCATAAGCCTAAATTGTTATTGGGCTTATGTTTGGTTTAATGGGCCTTGGGCCCTTAGGGTTTTATCCCTAGTATTTAAGGCTTGTTTTGTTGAGAATCAGGGTTGTAGAGGTTAATGGTCATTCATAGGTTTACTTAGCCGTATCAGATATTATCTCTGTAAACCTTAAACCCTTTACTGATGAATCTAATCATATGACCAGCAGTTGTGATTGATTCTTATTGTTTCGTGATTATTATATCGTGATTGCACTGTATCTGGGATCTACAATTGGTATCAGAGCAAAGAGACAAGATTTTTGATCCAAAAAGGTTTGTCTAAAACCCTTTAATCGCTCAATTATTGGTAAATTTGTCTTTTTCTTGTTAATCGACTGCATATTGTGATGGTTCTGTTTTTCTTTGAGTGATTTGAATATGTGGTTGAGTGTTAAATTGAGTTCTTTGAGAGGTTTGAATCGTTCGATTGTCATATCGGTTTCTGGGTTCTTTTCTGAGTTCTGCATATTGAATCTGTGGTTCTGTTTTTCTGGGTTCAATATCTTTAATCTGAAATCGTTAAATCTGACTTCCGTAATTGAAGTTCTTCAAATCTATGAGATTTAGGAATCTGATTTGTTTATTGACTAATCTGTTTTAAATTTAATTTGATTATCTGTTTGGTTTCGGGATTGATCGCCGTTTTTCTCGAAAACACGTTCTGGGTTAATCGCACGGACCTTACCTTACGCCCGGGTTGTTGTTGCCCGGGTTGATCCTGTCGCCCGGGTTCTTGTCTCCCGGGTTGGTCCTAGCGCCCGGGTTCTTGTCTCACGGATTTTCCCTATCACCCGGGTTGTTGTCGCCCGGGTTGTCCCTATCGCCCAATTGTTGTCGCCCGGGTTCTTGTTCCCCGGGCTGTGATCCTCCCCGGACCGCGATCGCCCGGTACTTCCTCGCCCGGTTCCCAACTCCCAGTGTCGCCCGAGACATACCATCTCCCGGGTCCTCGTACTTCCGGGTCGTGTCGCCTGGGTTCTCGTTGTCCGGGTCCTCATCGCCCGGGTCCGTGTCTCCCGGGTGCTTGCGTCTCCCCGCCCGGGTCCAAGTTGTGATTAAAAAAAAATTGGATCAAATACTGTCTCACGATCATATCAGTGCAATTTGATTTTTTTTTCTCTTTTAGTCCCTCTAGTTAGTAGTTTCATTTTATGTCAATTTTGGTCCTTCTACCTTTAAGTTTCACTTTATATCATTTTTAGTCCCTCTAGTTTTAAGTTTCACTTTGTGTCACTTTTAGTCCCCGTACTTCATAATTTCGGTCGTTTGTCATTTGTGACCCATAATCTTTCAAGTTTCACTCGTTGTCACTTTTGGTCCTTGCACTTGAAAGTTTCATCTCTTGTCAAGTTCAGTCCCCGGACTTCAAGCTGTGCAAATAACAATGGCTTATGTACCCATCTCTGAACACAAACCAAAGATTGCAGTTCTCGAAAAGAAATTAGAAAGCAGGTTAGAGACCGTTTACAGACTGTTGGCAGAGAAAGCAGGTCTTCAATGTCAGTTGGACAATGTGAAATCGGAAAGCAACTCGTATCAACAAATTTGCTGGTTAGAGAAACTCAATGACAGGCTCAAACACAGGAATTCTAAACTTGAACAGGCAACAGAAGATTGTGAATATTACACTATGTATCGTGTCCAAATAGAGTCTCTTAACAAAGAGATTTCAGATCTTAACAGAGAAGCTGATATAAAGAAAAGGGATCTACATGAAAAGTCAAAGAAATATCTGAACTTGAACGAAAAGTTGCAGACTTTGAAGCCAAAGAAGAGAAATACATGGCGCTTGAAGATAGAGGAAACGTGTTGGAGAGTGAAAATCTCGACCTGAAGAAAAAACTTGTTGTTTTTGAAAAAGAAAAAGTTGATTTTTCAAATGAAAGAAGGAATTTTGAAAGAAAGATTCTTGATCTCTCAAAGAAAGTTTTTGACGAAAGAAAAACTTTTGAGACTCAAAATGCTAAACTTTCAAAACAAAAATGTTTTGATAATTGAGAGAGATTCTTTTGAGAAAGAGCGAAAAGGTTTTGAAAGTGAAAAGAAAATGCTTGAAAAGAAGAATGTTGCGATTTTAAAGAGATATCTGATAAACGTAACAGTATAGAAAAGGATTTTGAAAGTGAAAGAAAGATTTTCGAAACTGAGATTCATAAGCTTTCAAAGAAATTATCTGAATTAACAACAGAGATTTTGAAAGAACAGAAGGTAAAATCCGATTTACAAAAACAATTTGACTTGATTCTAGAAGAAAGAAATGTTTTATCCGAAAAAGTCAAGAAACTTGAAGAAATAAATCTTAAAGTCGATTTATCTGAACAAGCCAGTCCCGATACTGTTGTTCAGCCTCCTTATTCTTCAAGTTCACCTTCTACAACTAACTCTTCGAAGAAATCTGTCAAATCAAATGAATTTTCAAAAGATCGGATTTGCCCTTCAAATCTTTTCTATAATTCTCTTGTTGATGATTCAAATAATCAAGAGTTTCGAAAAGTCAAGATGGTTTGGAGAAAGAAACAAACTACAGAAAGTAGTGATGGAAACAAGTCTCATGATTCTCCTGTAATTGATACAAAGTCATTTATTTCCAAGATTGATTCACCTACTTATGTCTATTCTATAGAAAAGTTGATCAGTCTATGCCGACAAATGATCTGTTGCACTCACTGTGGAAATAGTGACATTGTGGATTCAAGGTATGTTAATAATTGGTATGGTACTTATAGAATCCCCAATCCTAAGTTTAGTAGCTTCAAAGCCAAGGCAACTAACCATCAAGGATCCATCACAACATGGATACCAAAACCAAAATCTTCTTAATCTGTTTTGTAGGAATGTCATGTGTGATTTAATTCAGATTATTCATGTCACATGACTACAATCAAGGGTTATGCCACTTTTGAGGGGGAGTACCATGTTTGTTTAAATTTTCATATTGACTTCTGAACACTTCAGTTCAGGACTCGTACTTCAATGTTTTGACTTGTACTTAAATGTTATATTTTGGCGAGTTAAAGGAGTATTTCGGGCTTTTAATGTTTCTATGGTCAATCCAGAACCGGAATGACCTACCAAAGAAACACATTCCATTCATAGATATCAGTGAAGGACCTAGATTGATAGATGAGTTCAGAGTGATTGAAAAAAAATGGTGCGGATGTGACAGGACTTAAAGTAATTATTGGTCCTTAACAAACCGAGTCAGTTATCCGGGTTACCACATAATCTATTCATTCTCGTTCTTTGGAGATGGATATTGAAACAAACATGGACCCAGTGTCGATAACTCGTGTCACCCCATTCAGCCACTCAAGTATCTCACAAAAGATACTTGTTTCATATATGCACGGAGATTTAGCACATAATCTATCTATTCCTCACTCGGAGGTCTTAGATATTGAAAAAGGAAGACATCAGCTCCGGTCTCCGAACTTCATATTCATATCACTGTGTCTATTGATTTCTAATCTGTGTCCCAGGTTGAATCAATCTTTGAGCCTAATCGATATGATTTATACTTCTTTCTCACACGCACGAATCTTTGTAATTCTCCTTGCATATCTTTGTGATATTGTCAGAACAGTTTGAGAATTAATTTTTTAATATTTTACTTTAGTGATAACTGGAAGTCCTATCAGAGATACATCGATGCCAACTCTGAAAATAGGCCACACAATTATCTAAATTGTTGTGATAACAGTTACTATTGTGTTTCTGTGTTAGCTGTTACCCTTGGTTACTGAATCGTTTTATCTGGTATTTTGCTACTCATCCGGTTAGTCTTTGAAGTTACATGATGCTCAGGATTCTCCTAATTATCATGAGGGGGATAACGACACACAATTCAAAGACTCAGATTATCGTGTTGAGGGGGAGTTAGCAAAATTTGAGGGGGAGTAACAAAAATTCTTCTATCCCGTACCATGTGGTGTCTGCTACAAGTTTGTTCCTCCTACGAGCTGATTGAAACAAGTTCTGAAGCTGAAAGCATATTCAACTTGCGATTCAAAGACATATTCTTTGTTTTTAATCTGAAGTTGCACCGTGGAATGTCACGTAACTCACACATTATCTTTCTTGTGTGCTGATCCGATGTGTTGAGTTCCTACAGTTGAAAGCTGCTCAGTAGTGCATTCAGTCGAGGCTATTGTACATTGAATCTGGTTACAAAGTTGAAACTATGAAGACCAAGAGCTTTATTCAAGGGGGAGCTTGGAAAGATATGAAGACATGCAACACCAAAGTTCTTCAAAGATTCAAGAGGGAAAGAAGATCAAGGCCTGAAGATTTCAAGATGATAAATGTATTATTCAACTTTAGGGGGAGATTGTTAGGACTGAAAGTCCTAGTGCGTTGAAAGTTGTATAACACATTTATAGAGTTTAATTGTTTTATTTATATGTGTTGCAAAAGCCTAAATTGTTATTGGACTTAAGTTTGGTTTAATGTGCCTTGGGCCCTTAGGGTTTTATCCCTAGTATTTAAGGCTTGTTTTGTTGAGAATTAGGGTTGTAGAGGTTAATGGTCATTCATAGGTTTACTTAGCCGTATCAGATATTCTCTCTGTAAACCTTAAACCCTTTACTAATAAATCTAATCATATGACCAACAGTTGTGATTGATTCTTATTGTTTCGTGATTATTATATCGTGATTGCACTGTATCTGGGATCTACAAAACTCTTAAGATAGGGCAGTCTTAGAGTCAACGAAAATTACACTAATTGAGAGTTATGGTAATAGTGATGAGAATTCTTACGTATCATGTGTTCATAATTTCACTTAGCTAACGTTATTATGAAGATGTTTTACGTGAGTATACTTGTTTTCCGTTGTTATGATGATTAATGAATGTAGTAGTACGTTTCCTTGTCTATAATTCTTATAGCCTATTCTCACCTTTATTCTCGCGTATGTGTGGCAGACAATGGTAAATACTCGAAATCGGCCGGATGGTTAAGAGGCATCGACATCTACGGCCGACCACCCTAGAGTTACAACGACGGACTTGCCCGCACGACCTCAAAATGTTTTAGGCGGAGGGCCCGAACATGTACCCCGTCGCAACATAGTCTCATCCGAACCAATAATGGAAGAGGTGACCCCAGAATCAAGGATGATGGATCGAATGATGCAAGCTATGAACGCGACGATGGCCCAACAACAGGAAATGTTTTTAAAGCCATTGGAAAACAGAGATACTAACAACCGTAGGCATGAAGTGGTCGCGGAAAACATTCTGGTGGCGGGATCTGGGGGTACCGGACCCGAAATTCCCACTAATGAGACCGCAACCCCGGAAGCAAGTCAAGTGGCGAAAACTTGCACCTTTAAGGATTTCCTTGGTTGCCGACCGCCGGAGTTCAAAGGTTCAGATGATCCGATTACTTGTATGAATTGGATCCAGGAGACTGAGCAGGCCTTCCGATCGAGTGAATGTGGTGAAGGTCAGAAAACAACATTTGGTTCTCAGATGCTGAGATGGGCGGCCCTCACGTGGTGGAATGTTTACTCCTCTTCGGTGGAGGCCACGGTGTTGGCCAAACTAAGTTGTCCGACCTTTAAGAAGAAATTGATGGAGGAGTTTTGTAATGAACGAGCCATGGATAGGATAGAAGAGGAATTCCAGAATCTGACGAAGGGAAATTCGTCATTGAAAGAATACAATCATCAATTCGTGGACAAGTTGGGTTTGGTGGGACATCTGGTCCCGACTGAGAAAGAGAAAATCAAGGCCTACACCAAAGGGTTGCCGTCCGAGATGAAGAATCTGGTGCGAGTGTCCAGACCTCTACTCTTCGAGAGACAATTGAGGAGGCACAGTTGGTGGAAGATTCCTACGGTTTGAACAAGATAGAGAGAAGCGGAGGCGGCGAGAAAAGGAGATGGGAGGGAGGTTCTGTAACCTCCAAAAGACCGAGACCATTCAACAACAATCAACGGAGAGCCAGCCCTAGACGGGATGTTCCATGGTGCTCCAAGTGTAGGAGCAAGTACCTCGGTCCTTGTAACTCGGGGTCCAAACCATGCTTTAAATGTGGCAAGCCCAACCACAACTACCGAGATTGTTCGATCAGAGGACAAATTTGTTTTGGATGCAAGGAGCCGGGTCACATTAGGAGCGAGTGCCCGAAGGCGAAGAAAAGATTTAGCGGAGGAAAAAAAGTGGATCCTCCGAAAGCAACGGGGAGAGCATTCCAGATGACTACCGAGGAGGCGAAGGCTTCAACAGATGTAGTGTCGGGTACGTTTATCTTAAATTCTGTACCTACACACATTTTATTTGATTCGGGGGCTAGCTTTTCATTTGTGTCGAGTTCTTTTTGTACAAAGTTATCCGTATCCACTACTAGTTTAGAGGATGCTTTAGTGGTAGAGCTAGCGGATGGCGATCAAGTAGTGGTTCGGGACATCCTTAACGGTTGCAAGTTAGAAATTGAAGGGAAAGAATTCCCGGTCTACCTAATGCCAATGACCATTGGAGGATTTGATGTCGTCATTGGTATGGATTGGTTGGCACTTAACCATGCCGAGATTCTTTATGCAAAGAAGTTAATTCGAATTCCGATTTCGGATGACGAGTCGGTGACCGTTTATGACGAGAGGCGAAAGGGGGAAGTGGCAATTATCAGCATGGCGAAAGCACGGAAGTGCTTGGCAAAAGGATGCTCATCCTTTTTGGCATACGTTATAGACGCCAAGCTTGAGAAGAAAAAGCTTGAAGATGTGGACGTAGTGAATGAATTCCCCGACGTATTCCCAAACATTTTGCCTGGATTGCCACCTGATCGCTAAGTAGAGTTCAAGATTGATCTAGCACCGGGAGCGGCTCCGATAGCCAGAGCTCCATATCGTTTGACCCCGTCGGAGATGAAAAAGATGATGGGACAGTTGCAAGACCTTCTTGAGAAGGGGTTCGTGAGGCCGAGCTCGTCGCCGTGGGGAGCGCTGGTCTTATTTGTGAAGAAGAAGGATGGTACTATGCGGATGTGCATAGACTACAGAGAGTTGAATAAGGTGACCATGAAGAATAAGTACCCACTCCCTAGGATCGATGATTTGTTTGACCAACTTCAAGGAGCGGGTTGTTTTTCGGAGATTGACCTACGTTGGGGTTACCATTAGGTGAAATTCAAGGAGGATGACATTCAAAAGACCGCATTTAGGACGCGCTATGGCCACTACGAGTTCTTGGTGGTGCCCTTTGGCTTGACGAATGCCCCAACGATGTTCATGGATTTTATGAACAACGTGTGCCGACCTTTCCTTGATAAGTCGGTCATCGTGTTCATTGATGATATCCTAATTTACTCCAAGGACGAATCCGATCACGCATGTCACCTTCGTGATGTTTTGAGGAAGGAGAAACTTTATGCGAAATTTTCCAAGTGTGAATTATGGTTGAAGGAGGTGCAATTTTTGGAGCACGTTGTCACGAAAGACGATGTAAAGGTGGATCCTGCAAAGATAGAGGCTATGATGAATTAGGAGCCTCCCAAAAGTCCATCCGAAATCCGAAGTTTTTTGGGATTAGCGGGTTACTACCGAAGATTCATCCAAGATTTCTCTAAGATTGCTTCTTCATTGACCGCCTTAACCAAAAAGAATGTGAAGTTCGTATGGACCGAATCTCAAGAGAAATCTTTCTGGACCTTGCAAAATAAGTTGCGTGAAGCCCCGATCTTATCCTTACCGGAAGGGTCGTAGGATTTCGTGGTTTATAGTGACGCATCTAAGATGGGTCTTGGGTGCGTGCTCATGCAAAGGGGAAAGGTGATCGCCTACGCGTCTAGGCAATTGAAGGTGCACGAGAAGAATTACCCCACGCATGATTTGGAATTGGCGGCGGTAGTGTTCGTGTTGAAGTTGTGGTGACACTATCTCTATGGCACGAAGTGTACCTTGTACACGGACCACAAGAGATTAAAGTATGTCTTTGATCAGAAGGAGCTTAACATGTGACAAAGAAGATGGTTGGAACTACTCAAGGACTACGATTGTGAACTACTTTACCATCCGGGTAAAGCAAATGTGGTGGCCGACGCCTTGAGTAAGAAAAGATATAATGGGAAGCTCCGAGCCAAGCTTACTAGAATCGAGTTAGTGTTGAACCTCATGGAGAAGTTTAGAGTGTCACAAGTCGAAGCCTTGAAGGGAGAGAATCTCAAGGATGAAGTGATGACCAAGCAACGGCTACTTTTGACCGATAATAGCCGAGGGATCAAATATTTCAACGGTCATGTTTGGGTGCCAAAGATTGGGGGAAACCGGGACTTGGTCTTGGAAGACGCACATAAATCCAAATACTCTATCCACACGGGAAGTACGAAGATGTATAGGGACTTGAAGTTGCATTATTGGTGGCCAGTTATGAAATTGGATGTAGCACATTACGTGGAGTGGTGTGTGACTTGTTAACAAGTGAAGGCCGGGCACCAATGACCTTATGGAAGCGTACAATCATTGGAGATACCCGAATGGAAGTGGGACAAGATTACCATGGATTTCGTGACCAAACTACCAAAAACTTTGAGGGGCAATGACACGATTTGGGTGATTGTTGATCGTTTGACGAAGAGTGCCTATTTCCTAGCGATGAGGGAAACCCTACCAATGGATAAATTGGCAAAGCTCTACATTGATGAAGTGGTCTCTAGACATGGTATACCCTTTTCTATAGTTTCCGATCGTGATAGCCGTTTTACTTCGAGATTTTGGGGAGTGTTGAATCAAGAATTGGGTATGCGGGTGAATTTGAGCACGACTTACCACCCGCAAACATACGGACAAAGCGAAAGGACGACTCAAACTTTGGAGGACATGCTTAGATCTTGTGTGATCGATTTCGGGGGTAATTAGGATACCCATTTACCTTTGGTAGATCTTGCGTACAACAACAGTTACCACTCTAGTCTTGGGGTGGCACCATTTGAAGCCTTATAGGGGCGGAAATGTAGGACCCCCGTGTGTTGGTTAGAGGCAGGCGATAAACAATTTTCCGGTCTGGAGATTATGCAAGAGACGTCCGACAAAGTCAAAGCAATTCAGGAGCGTTTGAAGGTGGCGCAAGATCGACAGAAAATTTACGCCGATAAGAAGAGACGACCAGTAGAGTTCCAAGTGGGAGACCATGTGATGTTGAAGGTGTCCCATTGGAAGGATTTGATTCGGTTTGGAAAGCGGGGGAGGTTGAGTCCCTGTTTACTTGGATCGTTTACTATCATTGAGAGTATTGGACTACAAGCTTACAAGTTAGACTTACCGTCGGAAATGGACGGAATCCACCCTACGTTCCATGTATGCTATCTACAGAGGTGCTTAGCGGAGGAAGAGAGCGTCATACCATTATCAGAAATCCGAGTGGATGACAACCAATGCGGTAAAGAGCCCGAAGCTATACTAGAGAAAGAGACCAAGAGACTCTGTCACAAAGAGGTCACGATGGTCAAAGTCCAATGGAAGCACCATCGTTGTACCAACGTGACTTGGGAGGCAGAAGAGGACATGAAGCGGCGATACCCCCATTTGTTTGTATAGTCGGGATTTCGGGGACGAAATCATTTCCAAGTTGGGGAGGATTGTAACACCCCGAAATTTGGGAACTTGTGTAAAGACTTAATCTTTTTCAAGGGTCTGTTGTATTAGTAGAATTAGTCTCAAGTTTAAGACCTTTAGTATTGTGATCACGAGTTTCGATAGTTCATATGTCAAGTTTCGGGTTCGATATTATACTCGTGATAGTGCCCGCGATAGTGACATGGTGTCACTATCGCGAAGACACAATCACAAGGGGTTTTAGACTCTCGGTACGTCTCGCGCGATAGTGTCAGGCGATAGTTCCTTGGTCACTATCGCGGTGTCACAACCACGCCACTTGTACCGAATGGTGTGTGGGCCGGGAGATTGTGCCCCGCGATAGTGACAATGTCACTGTCGTCGTGTCACTATCACCGAGAGGGGTTAGGGTTATAAATCAGAAGGTCGCGATTTTAGGGCATTTTATCTGATTTTGAAGAGGTAGCTGCGATTTTCTCTCTAGAAGAGCTGTTGAAGCTACTCCAAGATCCAAACCCCACCTCCTTCTTATTTAGCCTTGGTTTCTAGGGTTTTGAAATACAACCCTACAAGGTGAGTTTTCTTTTACTTTCATAAACTCTACACATGTCATACATGATTTATTATTATAAAACTACCCTTACTATATTATTTCTTGATTTGGAAGAGTTTCACCAAAAACCTAAATTTTAAGTTTTTTGGAGTTTTTGTGGATGAATGTGATTTTACAACTAATGAACTCATATCTTTGAATATTTGGAGACTTGTGTACAAGAAGTATCCTTCCCTTTAAATTCTTGACCTATTGCTTGGGAATAAAAATTAGGGTTTTGAAATACTAATACATGTGTTTTGGATGGGAACTTGGAAATTGCATCTATGGTATGAAGTCATTGTACATCATATTATCTTGAAAACCTCATGGGAATTATGTGGTATGTTACGAGGAATACTTAGTCTAATATTTTAGACACCTTACTATTTGCTGGAACATTGGTTGGCATGTGAACATTTATATGCATATTTGGTTGCATTTGGGACTTGGGAGTCATGACTCCATAATCTATTTGTATCATTTTGTCCGATGATGAAACATTAGTTTTCCACATTGAGGCACGTTTAGGCATCAAATTGAGTTATAAGTCCTACATGCTAGTATATGATATTGGATGAGGAATTCAACGTAAGGACCCTACGTGGTTGAAGTTGACTTTTCGTGGGTGTACGTTTAAAGCTACCGAGCCTAACATCCCTTGCGTATACTTTATTATGTATATTGGTTTTGCTAACTTGTCAAGTGGCTTACTCTTGTGTTCCGTCACTTGTATTAGTAAGCGGGTCTCCCCCGTTAATCCAATGAGATATTTGTCTATGGTGAAGATTTAACCTACTACCGTTATGAAATCATTTTCCTTATTTCAGTTTATAATTAATTATTTCAAAGCTTACATGTTGAATCTCACTAGGCGTTAGCCTAACACTTTTTCTTAAACTGTCATGTATGACAGATCAATTTAGCGGCGGGACTCGTCGGGAATGAGTAGAAGGCATTGGGGTTGAGAGCGGTCTTTTTGGATGATACATCGACCTATACAAGATTATAGCGGTTATACATTTTGGAAGGATAGCGACACACGACCTTAATCTTCTTGACTAAGTTAGATTATTAGGTTGTCGAACTTTATCCTTAATTCGATTCAGATTGTAATTGTCATAACTTTATTTCCCGATTCGGGATAGTACTTTGGGATTGACTTGTCAAGTTTTAATTATTCAGGTTTACTCCATTTATAGCTGTCATATTGCCGAATTTTTGAATTTTTAAGTTCCTCTAAATTTTAGGGTGTTACATGTTGTTTCCGGTCTGGGCTTTAATATTTATGTTTTCGGTGACCTTTTACATTTACTGATTTTATATATGATTTATGGGTTGAGTATTATGCCCCACCCGTGTTTTGGGTGTTTCAGGATATAAATTTTTATACGCGTTTCATAAATTGGGAGTTCGGTCTCTATTCTCGTTTTGAGTGAGTTATGGGTTGCAGCAGTTTACAAATGAATGTTTTACTTTGGGGAGTTTATCTATAAAATGTGTGTTGTTGGAAAACGAGTCAATCTCATATTTGAAGCATATCATTTTGAAAAGGTTATGATTTAAATTGCATTCTTTCTTTTCAACGATGTATTTATTAATGTTGAAAACTCTTGAACTCACTAGGCGTTAGTCTAACCTTTTTATTTGTCGGCATGTGCATCAGGTTTCAGCTGGGAATAGTTCTAGAGACACTGAGAAGAGGAGAGTGCTAGTTGTGTGCTCGAGGGGTGTGTATCTTGGAGAAGCCTTCCGCATTTACGATGGGATTAGCGGCTCGTTTTTGGGTTAAGTAACACCCGTCTTTAGTTTAGTCCTTGTATAAGACTGAAGTTTATTGTTGATCCCAGTTATGATGTTCTTTAACTTGATTTAACCTTTTACTACACACAGATTAATTAAACAGAGTGCGGAAGCGTTTAAGATGAGTAGAAAAGATTGAACATACAAGGTAGTAAGCACACAAGTAATTAATGAACATGAAGTAAAGTATTATAAGAAAGTTACTCAAGGAACTGTTTCAGTAATTACTGAAGAATACCAAGAACACATACTGGTATGTGCAAATATGCTCAAGGATTTTATAGACTTCTGTTTTTGTGTGTGCTTGTATTCTCACTATTGTTAAACTCTAAGGTGATGCTCCCTTAATATTCAAGAAGGATGCACCCCTTAGTATAAGACAAAAACTGACATTCCATAAACGGAATGCCACCTGTAAAGTAAACATCGTGGTATGTCCATTACATGATCATGCGGATCTTCGTACAGCAGGTCTCACGTGCTCTGCACGTGGTCTTGTATTGAGCTATCTTTGAAAAGCTTCAACATTGATCTCCAGAGGTTAGCCTTCACAGAGGCTCTGTGAGTGACCACAGAGGCTCTGTGATATGAAAATCATCATCAGGTTTGGCCTCGGGTACATCTTCTGCGGAGTGACTTCTGTGCTTTGTATCTTTTGTGGAGACTTTCTAGACAGCAGGGGTTTCTATACTTAGCTTATTTTTCAACACTTCTAAACATGGTAGATGGAGCTAACAATCTCCCCCTAAGTGTTGAAAAATAAAATTTAGAAATTTAAGTGATGGCTAAGCTAGAAACAAAAGAGGTGAAAGGAACTCAACTTCTGAATTTTGATTTTCATTCAAAATAGAATAATGCCAGAAGGCAATTACATTTGATAGTGGAAGAAAAAAAAATTACAAGACATCAGAGCCTATACTTTGGCGTCTGGGAAATCGTTGATCTTCTTTCCAAACCCACCTTCTTTCTTCAGTTCTCTATAGTAGCACACGCACAGGTCTCTGAAGTTTAAGGTTGCACCTATGTTTGTCAGAAGGACATCTGCAGCTTCTGTGGGTACGAGTGGGGTGCCTCTGTGCTTGATAAGTAGATCTTGAATGAGCAGCAGAGATTCGGTTGAGTACTTTTGGCTTTCTATCCCCATGAATAATTTCTTTTCTCCTTTGGGGTTTAAGTACACAAAACCAAAAGAAGGTGAAGTGATGATGGAGTTCGGCAGTAAATTGGCAGAGGGTGGTAAGCTGTCTTTCGGTGGAGGGAAGTTGACCTTTTTGAATCCCAAGTCAAGTGCCACTTGAAAGTCAGCTATACTGTAGAACAACAGCTTTTCTCTCATGACCCTCTTGATGGTGAGATGTGCTTCTTGGTATTCCTTCTTCCAGCCAAACTTATCCTCTGTCCATTTGAATAGCTCTGGAAGATCATGAGGGTGAAGATTCGGTAGATCTGCGTCTGTGAATGTCCATATTTCCTTATCTTCCCTTTTCACTGCATATTCACTGAACCAGAAGTTCTTGCACTTTGTGTGTCCAAGTTTGATTGCCAGAACCTCTGAGATCTTGGCTATGTTGAAGACTTTGGATTTTGGCTTGGCTTTATCTTTATAGAATCTCCTTCTCTCCTCTGATACGATTTCCTCTGAGAGTCTGACTGTTGGAAGATCTTGAGCTCCGCAACTGTAGAGGTATTTGTACACTTCTTCTTCGATGTTCTTCTTTGGGAGAACAGGGAAGGGTCTCCTTAGGCTATGAAAGCCTTGGATAACCTCTGCCACTCTATCCTTTGATGGTTTGTCGAGTGGTTCCAGGATAGGGAGTTCAGACAGAGGTTGCAGATTGAAAGCCTAGTCTTCCTCTTCAGGTTTCACTCTTTTGAAAGCATCAAAAGAGCTCTTTAGTAGTTTCTCAGAGGTGGGAGGAGACTTGACCTTCTTTAGAGGTTCTGTGGCTATTGCCTTGCCTTTGTCTCTGGCAGATGGTGGGGATTTTGTGATTTGGATTATGATGGGAGAGGAGGTTGCAGAGACCTGTTGTTTAGATGATCTCTGTGGTTCAGGTTCTGAGCTTATAGGGACTTGGTTCAGGGGAACTGCTGTGATTGGTGCTTCTTGTGTTGATTGCAGATTCTCCCCCTCATGAGGACCATGGCCGGATGCATCAGGATCTTAGTCCTCATGTCCTGCCCTCTTCTGTCCTGCTTGAGTCTGGCAAGTGACAGGTTACTTCTTTTTCCTTCGCCTATAGAGGTTTTCTTTAACATGTTTGGTGATCTTCTGTAGAGCGTCCTCTGCAGCCAATGACAGTGCGTTGATTTCCACATCAGACTTGAAAAAAAATGTGGCTATGGTTTTCTTCAAATCTGCAGCCACCTTCTGTCCTTGTTCGTTGAAGTTGGATCGAAGAAGGTTGAGGTTGCCCAGAAACTGATTTCCCATTGCTTCTAGGTCGGCTTTTGTGGCAAAGGCAGAGGGGTCAGGTGCAGAGGTTGATGTCTGTGAATGGACGGGATCATAACACTGCGAGTTATGTCCTTAATTTCCTCTCGAAGCTTGGTCATTTCTGTCACTCCGGACTGAACTCCTTGGGTAGCATATTTCGGGAATTCGTCGGTGCAGATATCCCCTAGAGCTTGAATCAGATTTGAGTGTGCAAGGATAGATTGTCCACAAGCTTGAAGATCAGCCCTTTTTGCGCAGTTTGTTCTCAGTTCATTGATCGCTGCTGAATGTTGTTGAGAGGATTGGCGAAGAGCGTTAAGGGCATCTGTATTGGCCTTGAGAGCCTCTGCAAGAAATTCAGAGTGGGCTTGAGATTCCCTGGTGATAGAGCTTTTCAACTCGTCAAGTTTTTGGAGCACCGTGTCAGCAAAGGTTTTAAACTCGTCCTTTGTGACATAGATGTCCGGGGTAACCTCTGGAACAACAAATGTTCCAGATTTGGCCAACGAGTCTTTGGCACCTTCAGAGCCTGTTGATATGTTGAGCTCTGGAGGATTTCCTTTCAATCCTCGATGTTCCACAGAGGAAGCATCTATGGAAGTTCTGTCAACACGTTCTTTGGGGGAGGGTTCAGAGACTCCCTTAAGATCTATGTTGAATGGATCATGTGGTTGTTCTAGAGCCACAGAATCATTGTGTTCTCTCGCCACCAACTCTGAAGTGGTTTGGGGGTCACTCTTGTGTGTGACAGAGGCAACGAATACCTCTGTGTGTGGAAGAGTTGTGTCCTGGAGCGAGTGGACACGTAGAACATCACTCTCACCCTTTTGAGAGGGTGAGGTGGATTTGGTTTCCCCGGATGGTGGTATAGAGGATGAAGGAATATCCTCTGTCCAGTCGGCTAGGGTTTGGTTCGGACTGTGCGGTCCTATTTCAATACCCCTCTGCACTAGAACTGCAGGGGTAGAAGTGTGGGTTGCACTGGGAGTTGGTTTTGGTGGTGTACCAAAGGCATCTTTAGTTACCCTCTCCTCCAACGATATTCTTCTCTCTCTGTGCTCTTCTTCTTCACTCTGTGACTGTTCGGTCACATCCTCTATCTCCATCTCCACCGTTTCTCCTATTCCTTCAGAGTATCGGAGGATGACTTCTCTGGCAATTTCTGCTGCCATTGTCAGGGGGCTCTGTGGTTTTTCTTTTGGAGAACTGAGAGGCTTTTCCGGTGGGGAGTCTTCGAAGACTACGGTTCTTCGTCTAGGCTTCTGCTGAGGTTTTTCAGCAGCCACTGTAGGTGAAGTGTTGACCGTTTGGACTTCGGCAGTGACTGCCTTAGATATTTCTTTTTCGGCCAACTTGCGGAGCCTTTTTTTCTTTTTCTCTAGAGACTGAACCACTTCTGTGGTTGCCTCTGTAGTGACTTTCTCTTCTGTGGTCCTCTTGGATTTCTGAGGGGACTGTGGAACCTCTGCGTCTTCGGCTCTCTTTTTCTTGCTTTTCTTTTTCGCCTTTTTCTCACTCCCCTCCCCTCTAACTAATGGTCTCTCTCTCTCTCTCACTCACTTGAGCTTCTGTAGCCACAACTTCCATCTGTTCTCCCTCGTCTCTCAAGTAAACTGCAATATCTCCTACTTTGAATCCTACGCGAGGGGGGGTTACAGGACGTGGTTCTGGTGTCCTGTTCCCTCGTATGTATTCCCTAACGCCCTCTTCACTACCCAAATAATTCAACATCTTTGTTGACAGAGGTCTGGCTGCTGGATATCCGGTTTTGATGGTAGTTGGCTTATGAGACTTCATCTCATGGAGTTTGATTGTCTTATCCTCTGCTGGTAGCTTGCCTTCACCTATCAAGTCATCGCCTAGAAGTAATCCTAGGAAACGTCCAAACGCGATGTTTTTTGGATATGTCCCTCTGTCTTGGTCCTGCTGTTTGGAAATCACGACATTCTGGATCTCCCTAAAAATGAGTCCAGCGTAGTCCAGGGGGAGATCATAGAAAATTCCATACATTATAGCCAAAATTGTATGGCTTGATTGATCTGGGCTCCCAACCTTCGACGTTAGACACCGGTTCAGAATCGAGAAGAGTACGTTCCATAGAGGGGGTAGATTCTGTCGTCTGAAGTTTGTCCTTTTGGCAATTGGGACTGCATATCCAATAAACTTCAAGAACTCCAATATCTCTTCCTCTGTGGGCTCTTTTGAGAATTTGCGCAGGTTGAGGTCTGATTTAGTGGGAATTTTAAAGACATCGGAGAGTTTCCTTCGATTGATCCCTAAGTCCAGAATCTTTTCAGTTGATGGATAGGTTGCATAGCCAATGATGCAGTGTCCATATTTATCCATCTTGGCATGGCGAACACTTAGCCAAAACTGTTGGATGTAGGATTCAGGGATGTCATTTCGCTTCATCGTTAGGGCTTTAACCAGAAAGTGATTTTTGAGGATTTGAATCAAGGGTGCAGCTTCATTAGGGAAACCAGAGGGATTTAGGGTGACAAAATGGTTGTTCGGTTTATTGTTCATTTGAGTCAAGTGATAGTCATGTCTAGTGAAAGACAACATTCTGCTTGTAAGCACTTGCTCTTGGCCAACGGAGTCTGAATCAGCCTTTTGAGCCATCGAGTGATGAGAGGTGTTGGATTTCTTGGATCCATTAGAGTTCTTGGAGGAAGCTGAGGGAGAAGCCATTGATACAATAGTGGAGAAGAAGAAAAGCTTTTTGCAGGAAGCTCTTGAGGGAAAAGGATGTAGGTAAAAAAGAAATGAAGAGAGGCAAAAGAGATTTTATACAGAGGGAGGTAGAAAAAATTAAGCGGTAAAAAATAAAATTTTCAAATCCGTGATGAGTGGAAACGGATAAGTAGCCATTTCTGTGAAACGACGTTACAGATGTAGGCCAATTAAATGTTGCCACGTCAGATAATGGCGGTGCACGATCTAGGACGTGCGCCACCCTATTCTCACGCGCGTGGCATTCACTATTCTCACATGACTGTGATTGTTTAAGAAATAACCCGCAGGAAGTGATCTGAATTTCTCAAGTGATGGGAATGACATAAGCTCTGTTGGTAAGAGGCTTCTGAGGTCACAGTCAAGGTTTTGATCGAAAAGGCGATGAAATGATCGAGTTTTTTGTGAGAAAAGCATTGGTCAAGCGATCCTCGTTTTTGGAGGTGCAGAGGCTCTGTGAAGGATCACATAGGCTCTGTGCTTGACCTCAGAGGTTCTGAGACCAAAAGAAAATTCTTTTTCAAGGAAAGATTTTTCAAAGTTTCGATCATTTCAGAGTTTGGACAGAAAAACTGGGTACAGAGTGTGATCTTTCTGAGCGCATGGTGCTCGAAAAATAGTTTGACCTTAGGTTTGGATAAGCTAACCTCACTCTGTAGTTTATGTCTCATAGAGCTGTCTTCCTCCCCCTTGATATCAGAACTGTTTTGCTCCCCCTTCAACTATGCTTGGATCATATAAGGATAAGATTTGCACAAGACATAGATTCGCAGAAAAGAATACATGATAAGGAAAGCTGAAGAGATTATTTACAAACAAGGAATTTGTTAGAGGTAAATATGTACAACAGAGGCTCTGTGCAAGGGTACAGAGGCTCTGTGGTCAATTCATGTTGAGAATACCAATCTTGCCAACTAGAAAAGTGAATCTTTTCTCATCCAATGCCTTCGTGAAAAGGTCGGAAAGCTGTTAGTCTGTGGGCACAAAGTACATCTCTATTGTTTCATGCTCCACATGATGTTTCAGAAAGTGATACCTGATATCGATATGCTTGGTCTTAGAGTGCTGCACGGGATTGGCGGAGATCGCAATGGCACTTTTGGAGTCACAAAGGATGGGGATTTTTTCGATATCAAATCCATAGTCTCTAAGTTGGGTCCTCATCCACAGAACTTGGGAACAACAACTGGCAGCAGCAACATATTCTGCTTCTGCCGTAGAGGTCGAGACACAGTTCTACTTCTTGGAAGTCCAACTTACAAGTTTCCCTCCAAGGAATTTGCAGCTCCCAGAGGTACTTTTTCTGTCGAGCTTGCATCCTCCATAATCTGAATCTGTATAAGCCATGAGATCAAATCCAGAGTTCTCGGGATACCAGAGGCCAAGATTCTTGGTCCCTTTTAGGTATCTGAAGATCCTCTTGACAGTATAAAGATGATATTCTTTGGGGTTAGTTTGAAATCTTGCACATAGACATGTGGTAGACATTATATCAGGTCTACTCGTGGTTAAGTATAGTAGAGATCCTATCATCCCTCTTTAGAGTTTACACTCCACAGATTTGCCCTCTGGATCTGCATGGAGCTTGAATCCAGTGACCATAGGAGTTTTCATTGGTGAAGAGTCAGAGAGCTTGTATTTTTCAAGTATGTCAGAGACATATTTTGATTGGTTTATGAAAATACCCTCTGTGGTTTGTTTGACTTGCAATCCTAAGAAGAATGTATGTTCTCCCATCATGCTCATCTCAAACTCACTTTTCATCAATGACTCTAACTTTTTGCAATATAAATCATTTGTGGACCCAAAAATAATGTCATCGACATAAATTTGTACAAGTAGAATCTCACCTTTTCTCTTCTTATAAAATAAAGTCGTATCAGTTGTACCTCTTTCGAAACCGTTTGCAAGGAGGAAGTTTGAAAGTCTGTTGTACCATGCTCTGGGGGCTTGCTTCAGTCCATACAGAGCCTTGTCTAGAAAATAGACATGATTTGGGTACTTAGAGCTCTCAAACCCTGGTGGTTGTTGGACATAAACTTCTTCTTGAATCTGCCCATTCAGAAAGGCTGACTTGACATCCATTTGATATACTTTGAAACCTTTGTGGGCTGCGAAGGCAAGAAAGATTCTTATTGCTTCGAGTCACGCCACAGGAGCAAAGGTTTCTTCATAGTCAATTCCTTCTTCTTGACTGTATCCCTTGGCCACCAGTCTTGCTTTGTTTCTGACCACCACACCATCTTCATCCTTTTTATTTCTGAAGACCCATTTGGTTCCTATAGCCATTTTGCCTTTTGGCAGAGGCACTAGGGTCCATACTTTGTTCCTCTCAAACTGCAGAAGCTCCTCTTGCATAGCTTCTACCCAGTTTGGGTCTTCAAGGGCTTCGGATATCTTTTTGGGTTCGATGATACTTACAAAATTTGTATAGTAACAAAATTTTGCAGTACTTGATCGAGTTTGAACCTTTTCAGATGGGTCACCTATTACTTGGCTCTGTGGGTGACTTCTGGTCCATTTGATCATTCGAGGCAGGTGATCATTTGAAACTTCTGTGGTTAGCTCAGGAGCATGTTTATCTTGATTTAGATTATTCTTTGTTGAGAGGAATTGATTATTCGTACTTGCCACAGGACTTGGTTGTTCATCATGAATTGAGGTAGAGACCTCTACGGATCCTTGATCTGGTGTTGACCCTTCAGAGCGATTTTGAAGATGACCATGATTTTGACTGAGCTTGGGACCTTGATTCGCATTGTCCTCTGAGTGCTCCCCCTCGATGGTTGCGCCTGCAACATTACTGGAAGAGGGTGAAGCGTTGCTAGGACCAGTTAGAGAGGTACCTGTTTGGTCTTCAGAGGGTTCGGCTTCAGAGGCTCTGTGGTCACCTTCAGAGGGTCCATCATCATTGAACATTTCTTCAAACAGATGATGAAGATCATTTGTTCTTGATGATCCACCAGAATCTTCATCTTGAAGTTTGAGTCATGAGCTGATTTGCTCAGAAGTCACCTGAAAAGAGTCATCAAATGAAACATTAATACTTTCAAGTATATGTCTGGATTTGAGTACATAGACTCTGTATGCCTTGGAGTTGGATGAATAGCCAACAAATTTGGCTTCATCGGCTTTGGGACTGAATTTCCCTATTTGTTCTCTGTCGTTCAGCACAAAGCATCTGCAGCCGAAGACATGGAAGTACTTGATGTTCGACTTCCTCTGGTGCAGTAAGTGGTATGGTGTTTTTTTATGCCTCTTCACTATTAAAGAACGATTTTGGGTGAAGCAAGTGGTTGAAATGGCTTCTGCCCAGAAGGAAATAGAGAGCCCTGAAGCAGTGAGCATAGTTCTTGCAGCTTCCACTAGTGTTCTGTTCTTTCGTTCAAAAACACCGTTTTGTTGTGGAGTCCTTGCAGCAGATAAGTTCTGTGATATGCCTTCTGTCGAAAGATAGGTTTCAATGGTTAAATTCTTAAACTCTGTCCCATTGTCACTTCGGATTCTCTGTACCCTGCAGTCATAAAGAACTTGTATTCTCTTGATAAGATTGATTAGTACTTCAGGAACATCTGATTTCTTTCAAACGAATTCAACCCAAGTATATCTAGAGAATTCATCTATGAGTACAAGGATGTACTTCTTGCCACCAAGACTTTGTACAGATATAGGACCACAGAGATCAACATGAAGCATCTGCAGAGGTCTGGTTCAAGATATGTCAGACTTAGTTTTGTGGGCAACCCTTTTGAGTTTGCCCATCTCACAAGCTGAGCATAGATGATCCTTGTCGAATCTAATATTTGGTAGACCACTTACCAGATCTAGTTTCACAAGTTTTTCAAGTGTGTGAAAGTTTAGATGACAGAACCTGTTGTGCCAGAGCCAAGCTTCTTCATTCTTACTTGAGACTAAGCAGAGCTTTTCTTTTCTGTTAGTTGATTTAAAGTCCATGAGGTATAGATCACCCCGTCTTTTGGCTCGCACAAGCTCTGTGGTTGTATCTTCCTTCAACAGAGTGCAGTATTGTTTTTTAAACATCACATCGAGTCCATTGTCACAGAGTTGACTTACACTCAGTAGGTTATGCTTGAGGCCATCCACGTAGGCAACTCTGTTGACATCGATGTCTCCTTTGGCAATGACTCCATAGCCTTTTACTTGTCCCTTTTTGTTATCTCCAAAAGTTACAGATCCTCCACCAAGTTTTTCTTTGTAAGAGAAAAGCAACCCTCTGTCGCCAGTCATGTGTCTAGAGCACCCGGAGTCTAGGTACCAAATGGGCACATGCTGTTTTTTCTGTGGACAGATCAAAGAGATTTAGGTACCCATTTCTAAATGGGTCCATTTTTGTTAGGAGGCTGTGAAGATGCCTTAGCATCTTTGGTTTTGGATTTATTCTCATTTGCAGAGGTACCAGATTGTCTCTTCTCACCCTTGAATTTTGCATTCTTGGATTTGGGGTGAGATATGAGACAGGAGGGCCTCGAGAAATGTTGATTTAAAGCATGCATAAGATCAAAACATTTACAATAGTGAACATTGGAGGCAAGCTTTTTGAAAGTTTCATTAAAATTGTCAAAGGAGGGTACAAAGCAAACTTTACTACAACCCATTTTAGATTTGGGTTTCTTTTTACAGAAAGCTTTGTCTAATCTAGGTTGAGTTTTTTCAGAAACTCCTCTTGAGTGGCTCTTAGATTTTACTCTCCTTTGATCTTCTTTCCTTGCTTTCATTGTAGCAGAAGTATCAAGTTTATCAATTTTTGGCCATTTACCCTTCTGTTGCCAAGTGAATTTTTCTTGAAATTGTTTTAATGGTCTTGGAGATTTTGAAACATGAGAGATCTTGTTCTTTTTAGAATTTTCAAGCTCAAGAGAAGTCTTTGCTTGCAAGCACATGTCCAGGAAATCAGGACAGATAGGTACACCTGTGGTTTTCCTTTTGGGAAGAATTGTTCTATTAAGAATGCCAGAGGTAAGTCTATTCTTCTCTGGACCACAGGGGACTATCTCAAGTTTCACAGACCCTGTCTCATCTTCGACAGAGGACTCGGATTCTGACTCAGAGTCTGAATCGAGAAAGTCTCTATGAATGAGATCCTGACCTTCTGAATGTGCCTTACTTTGTCCATTGGTGTCCTTTGAAGTATTTATCTCTTTTGTAAAGCATGGTGTTATTTTAGGAACACTTAGACAGTTTTGAAGATCTTGCTCAAAGATTTCTTTTACTTCAGAGATAATATCAGGATGATTAAGAAAATGGTTTTCATAGGTCTTTCTCAAGTCATTTTCCAGAAATCTTTTAAAAAGTTTTTCTTCCACAGAGGCCGGAACAAACTCTGGAGCTTCAGAGGACAATTCCTTTTCAAGAGTCATCATGCATACAAAAGCCATTTGAGTTTGTGTTTCTGGATGACCAAATCTGAAGACCCCTATCTGTTTTTGAGACAAATATTTCTTTGGTATAGATTTTCTTTTTGATGAAAGTGCAGATGGTAAATCATTGTTTTCATACCATACACTTGCCATCTGCAGAGGTTTCCTCAGATGTGGTCCTTCAGAGGTTCTACGCCTCTTAAATGTGGATAAAAGGTTTGGAAGACTTGGTTTTAAAAAATGTCCAGGGCAGAAGATGTTTGATAAAGATTTGTTTCTTTTATTTCCAGTGTAAGGGTCAATGTCCTCGAACCCTAATCCTCTTCTGCCGATCTGGGTGTTTACCTTCTCGTGAACCTTTTGAGCATCCTGATACCTCTTAATTTGGAGATCTCTGTCGAATAGATCTTGATGAAGGACTTCTCTTTCTTTTTGAAAAAAGTTTTTCAAAGAAATGGCATTTAAACGATCACTCTCACATTTCTTTAGCTCTTTGACCTTATCTTTCAAAGCTTTGTCAAGATTTGTGATTTTCTCCTTGAAACCCTTTCTTGTTGAAATATGTTCAGAGGTAAGAGATTTGTTTTCAAGGTAAAGCTTGTCCTTCTCCTTTGTGAGAATCCTAGTTTCTCTTTCAAAGAAGGCAAGCTTTTTCTCAAGATCCGAGCAAGTATTTTTATAAGCTAGAAGATCATTTTGTATTTCAAGAAGCTTGTTTTCAAAGTCCGAGTTACAAGAATTAGAAGTGGGTACCTCACTCTTGTTGTCAGAAGAGTGGACTTCTGCCATTCCACAAAAGAGTGCGTTGTCTTCATCAGAGGATTCATCGGTTTCAAGGTTCTCTTGTTCTGCCATTAGGGATCTCTGAGTATAGTACTCTGCTTTCTTTTTATAGAAAGCAGCGTCTCTTGTGGGTTTCCCTTTGTTGGCAGAAGACCTACACTCTGCTGCAAAGTGGCCTGGTTTCCCGCATTTGAAGCATCCTTTGTCCACTCCTTTCTTCTTGCCTTGGTTCCTCAGACTCTTTTCTTCCAAGCCTTCTTCCCTCACCATATCTTCTGCTTCTGTCATCTCTTTCTTCTCTCCCTCTGTACTCCGACTTCTTCTTGAGACCACGATTGAACTGTCGGGTCATAAGTGCAAGTGTTTTGGCCAGAGCAGCCATGTCAATCTCTTCCTCAGAATCTTCTTCACTTTCACTCTCTGCGACAAGTACCTTCTTCTTCTTCCTCTGCGCATCCTCAGCTGCCTTCTCCTTCTTTCCCTTGTCTTTGCCTTCTGAGGCACTTCCTACAAGAGCCAGAGGACCTCCGACAGAGGTTGTCAACTTGGAAATTTTGTTCTCTTGGCTAATCAGTGTCCCAAAGAGATCAGATATGGACCATACATCAAGATCCAATGTGGCTTGCATGGGCATGGTTAGATGAAGCCATTCATCATTTAGGCTCTGTAGAAATCTGACATTGTTTTCTTCGGAGGTTCTGTGGATCCCATACCTCTTGCACTTGTTTATCAAAGAATTGTATCTATTGTAAGTGCTTTGAATGGATTCACTCGGCAGGGCTTTGAATGCAAAATACTCATTTATGCATAAGGCCCTGTTGTTCTTGAGGGTTTTGGCACCACCCTCAAGTTGTTTCTCTAGCTCTAACCATAGGTCCTTTGAAGTTTCACATGAATCAAGAGATTGAAAGATATCGTTTGGGATAGCCATTATGATTAGTCTTTTGGCTTTCTTTGCAAGATCATGTAATGTCCTTTCTTCTTTAGACCACTCGACAATAGGTTTGGGATGTTGATACTTAGGAACCTCAGGGGTATTTGCAGTAGCAGGAACACAAGGAACTGTGGTCATTGGGATGAAAGGAGGATTATGAAAAAACTCAACCAGACCTGGATCCACACCTTCAAGGAAGTGTACCATCCTGATTTTCCATTGAGGATACTCATCTCTAATGAGAGTAGGAGGCTTTGATTGAGAGCCAACACTGAAATAGTTAACAGCGTTTGCCATGATAGTCTTAGAGTGAAAAACAGAGTATGATACGAACTAGGGAGAGTATAACAGTAAAGGTCTTTGAGATGAAGAGAGTATGAACAGATGACCAACCAACTAGCTTTGAATCTGTCTTTGAGTGAAGATGCACACCTGTACCTGTTTCTATACCAAACAGGTTGATATAGTTTCAGAAAACAGAGTGTGACTGTGAATGGAGTTTGGGACGAAGAACAGACTCAAACTACTACCTTGTATACTGGAAACAAGTATAGAACGGGATCCTTTGATATTGAAAATCAAAGTCTGCTCTGATACCAATTGTTGATCCCAGTTATGATGTTCTTTAACTTGATTTAACCTTTTACTACACACAGATTAATTAAACAGAGTGCGGAAGCGTTTAAGATGAGTAGAAAAGATTGAACATACAAGGTAGTAAACACACAAGTAATTAATGAACAGGAAGTAAAGTATTATAAGAAAGTTACTCAAGGAACTGTTTCAGTAATTACTGAAGAACCCCAAGAACAAGCACTGGTATGTGCAAATATGCTCAAGGATTTTACAGACTTCTGTTTTTGTGTGTGCTTGTATTCTCACTATTGTTAAACTCTAAGGTGGTGCTCCTTTAATATTCAAGAAGGATGCACCCCTTAGTACAAGACAAAAACTGACATTCCATAAACGGAATGCCACTTGTAAAGTAAACATCGTGGTATGCCCATTACATGATCATGCGGATCTTCGTACAGCAGGTCTCACGTGCTCTGCACGTGGTCTTGTCTTGAGCTATCTTTGAAAAGCTTCAACATTGATCTCCAGAGGTTAGCCTTCACAGAGGCTCTGTGAGTGACCACAGAGGCTCTGTGAGTGACCACAGAGGCTCTGTGATCTGAAAATCATCATCAGGTTTGGCCTCGGGTACATCTTCTGCGGAGTGACTTCTGTGCTTTGTATCTTCTGTGGAGACTTTCTAGACAGCAGGGGTTTCTATACTTAGCCTATTTTTCAACACTTCTAAACATGGTAGATGGAGCTAACATTTATAATTGTTGAAGTAAATATAGAATTCTATTTTGGAGAATTATCTTTTACTGGATGAAATTTTGGAATTTTAATTAACTGCTCTTTCCAAAATTGAGGGTGTTACACTCACTGTCTCCCCGCGATTGTGACGCAACGACTATGACCATGGCATACTTGCATGACATAGTCGTCGGGTGTGACCTGAAGCCCAAAAACTTCCTAATTTGACCCGATAAGATCCTACTCTCGATTCTAATGGTTTCAAAGGAGAACTTTACAAGTCTAAAATAAGTACACATACAATAAAATGTCTTCAAGGGTCACATGAGTTACAAAACGAGAAGATAAATAAAGAGGCAATTACTCAAAATCCAGAGTGTTACAATCCTCCCCTCCTTAGAATAGATTTCATCCTCGAAATCTTACACTAAACGAAAAGGTGGGGATAACGCCTCTTCATGTCTCCTTCCGCCTCTCACGTCACGTTTTCACCTCGATGGTGCTTCTATTGAACCTTGACCATAAGTACTTCCTTGTGATGGAGTTTCTTTAACTTTCTTTCCAAAATGGACTCGGGATCTTCCACACATCAGTTGTTGTCTACACGTATTTCCAATAAGGGAATGACTCTTTCTTCCTCTGCCAACAACCCTCGTAAATAGAATACATGAAACGTGGAGTGTATCCCATTCATCTCAGGTGGTAATTCTAACTTGTAGGCTTGGATTTCAATGCGTTCAATGATGGTAAAAGGTCTGAGAAAACGGGAACTAAGCTCCCACGCTTTCCGAACCTAATGATCCCATTCCATGGTGACACCTTTAGCATCACTCGGTCACCCACTTGGAACTCAATCAGTCTTCTCCTTTTGTCCGCATAACTCTTTTGTCGGTCTTGGGTCGCCTTCAACCGTTCTCTATTACCCTTCACCTTGTCGGCCATTTATTGCACGATCTCTGGATCGGCAAATTGTTTCTCTCCCGCCTCTAGCCAACACACATGCGTTCTACACTTCTGGCCGTACAAAGCCTCAAATGGACTTATGCCAATGCTTGAATGGTAACTGTTGTTATAGGAAAATTTCACTAATGGGAGATGAGAATCCCAATTCCCTTCAAAATCGATCACACATGATCGCAACACGTCTTCTAATGTTTGGATGGTCCTTTTGCTCTGACCATCCATTTGAGGATGATACGCGGTACTCAGTGTTATCTTTGTGCCCAACTCCTTCTGTATTCCATCCCAAAAGTGAGAAGTAAAATGGCTATCCCGATTGAACACAATAGATGACGGCACTCCGTGTCTCGAGATCACCTCATCAATATACAACTTGCCAGTTTGTCCATCGGCAAGGTTTCCCGCATCGATAGGAAGTGTGCGCTCTTGGTTAGCCAGTCCACTATTATCCATCTAGTGTCGTGACCCTTCAAGGTTTTTGGTAGTTTCGTCATGAAATCCATGGTGATATGTTCCCACTTCCACTTCGGGATCTCTAGAGATTGCAAATTACTATATAGCCGTTGGTGCTCGACCTTAACTCGTAGCAAGTAATGCACTTCTCCACATATCCGGCCACATCAAGCTTCATCACCGACCACCAGTAGTTCAACTTCAAGTCTTGATACATCTTGGTGCTTCCGGGATGTATAGAGTACTTTGACTTATGGGCGTCCACCATCAACAATTCTCGACACCCTCCGATCTTGGGCACCCAAATCCTTCCTTGGAAGAGTTTCAAACCCCTACCGTCTTTCGTTAAATGAGGGTGTTGCTTCGTCATGGATTCATCCTTGAAATTCGTCTCAAGTGGCGCCTCGTCTTGTGAGACTTTAATCCTTTCAAGTAGATCAAGACTACTTCGATTCTCGAGAAAGATGCTCGCACATTCCCACCATACTCCTTCCTGCTTTGGGTGTCCGCCACCACATTAGTTTTACCGGGGTGGTAAAATAATTCACAATCATAATCCTTGAGTAATTCCAACCATATTCGTTGACGCATATTCAACTCTTTTTGGTCAAATACATGCTTCAAGCTTTTGTGGTCGCTATACAACGTGCATTTCGTTCCATACAAATAGTATCGCCATAATTTCAAAGTGAACACTACTGCTGCCAATTCAAGATCATGGGTTGGGTAATTCTTTTCGTGTTCCTTAAGTTGTCTCGAGGCATAGGCTATCATCTTGCCTCTTTGCATCAAGACACAACCCAAACCCATCTTAGATGCGTCACTACAGACTACAAAGTCTTCCGTTCTTTCGGGTAAGGATAATATTGGAGCTTCACAAAGTTTATTTTGTAGAGTCTGGAACGCTTTTTCTTGTTCATCGGCCCATGCGAACTTCACATTCTTCCAAGTTAGGTTCGTCCATGAAGAATCAATATTGGAAAAACTTTGGATAAATCTTCGGTAGTAGCTGGCCAACCCCAAGAAACTTCGAATCTCGGTTGGGCTCCTTGGAGGCTCCCAATTGATCATTGTTTCGATATTCGAAGAGTCCACCTTCACACCTTCATGCGTCACAATGTGTCCTAAAAATGGACTTCCCGCAACCAAAATTCACATTTGGAGAATTTCGCGTACAATTTCTCTTTTCTCAGCACTTATAACACTTCTCTAAGGTTTCACTCATGTTCCTTCTCATCTTTAGAATAGACTAGGATATCGTCAATGAACACAATAATAGACCTTTCTAAGAATGGTCGACAAACCCGATTCATTAAATTCATAAATACGATCGGCGCATTTGTTAAACCGAACGGCATGACTAGAAACTCGTAGTGTCCACATCGAATCCTAAATGTCGTATTTGAGACATCCTCCTCTATTACTTTCACTTAATGATACCCTAAACGAAGATCGATCTTGGAAAATCATCCCGCTCCTTGAAGTTGATCAAAAAGGTCGCCTATTCGGGGAAGAGGGTATTTATTCTTTACCGTAACCTTATTTAACTCATGGTAATCGATGCACATACGTATCGTGTCGTCCTTCTTCTTGACGAATAACACCGGGGTTCCTCAAGGTGAAGAGTTTGGTTGCACAAAACCCTTCTCTAATAATTCTTGTAACTGCTTCATCATCTCTTACATCTCTGTCGGCACGAGATGATAAGGTGCGCGAGCTATGGGTGCCGCTCCCGGAACTAGGTCGATTCTGAATTCCACTTGTCTATCGGGTGGTAAGCCCAGTAGGTCCCCGGGGAAGATGTCCGGAAACTCATTGACTGTCTTCACATCTTCTACCTTCTTCTTCTCGGCTTTGGCATCCACTACATAAGCTAGAAAGGAAGAATACGTCTTCGATAGGTACTTCCTTGCTTTAATGGAGGAAATAATTGCCACATCGCCTTTAGCTTCTCCCCCATAGGCGATAACAAATTCTCCACTTTTTCAAACAACCCCTTAAACTAGAAGCCTAGTGAGACATTTTATGAACATTTATACATAAACAATATTAAAGTGCATTATATTTGATACCAAATCCGCATCAGTAGCACATTACCATAAGTCCCAAACTTTCATAAATTATTCCACACCTGAACATCAAACAAGAGATAACTCTTGAAACACAGGGGAGACACGTTTCCATCTAGGTGACAAGAACACGTGAGTAGAGTCACCTAACAATGTCATTGGGTTACACCTCAGGTTCCGGTCTTAGTGAACATACCACATAGGTATCACAACCCCAAACCGTTTCGTTTCTTTATTGTTTCCTTCGTAGAGTTACACCTCAAGGATTTATGGAACCTTATTGCATATCCAAGCTAGACGAGTTCCACCTCAAGGACATCGATATCCTTTATTGTATACTCGATAGTGGCCCAAAGATTGGCCTACAAAATCCCAAATTCTCAATACATAATCTAAATCCTCATGCACAAGGATTTAGACACAACATCCCATCTACGATCAAAATTAGGGTTAATACATAATACCTATCCACGTTAGAGCATTTATCATATTTCACCCATAGATGTCATTTCACATGTTCCAAGTAAATAAATCATCATAACATAACATGTTTCCCTTTTTCTCACTATGAAGTTCCATCATGCATAACTATATATTTTCAAGACATAATAAATCAAGAGGGCATTATTCTCACTTTTAGAGGCATTTAGTCCATACAATTCCAAGGAAATCATTCCTCCTTAATAACAAGTGTCTATCCACAAAACCTCCAAACACCCATGTTAGGTCAAAATGTTATAAAATCATTATAGACATCGCATAACCAAAGTTATTACCTCTACATAAACAAAAGTAGACCAAGCCCCCAAGTTACCTTTATTTTTAGGTCAAAATTGCCAAATACTACCACATAGTTCAAGTAAACATTTTATTGCATAATAATAGAAGGAATTAGTAAGAAACTTACCTAATGGGTTTGTAGAGTGAAAATATTAAAAATGGTGAAAACCCTAGAAGTGGAAAGGTGAGAATTGAGGCTTGATGACACTTGAATGCTTGCTCTTAAGGAAGATGGAACTTAAATGATGAACATGAAAGCCTTGGGTGGTCTTGATTCTTGCAATAAATGAGATGTTGGTTGGTGGAAAGATGAAAATCGCCCCAAGAGACGAGAGGGAACCAATCTGGATTTTATGAAATAAAAAAGCTTCCCTTTTCCATCAAAACAAACTTGGGTATTAAAACCCGCAGGCACGCGACGATTATGACCCGTGAGAGTGCCACTGGCACTATCGCCAGACATTCTCTCCTATCTTGTACTGAGGCGGGATTCCTCCCGCGAGAATGACATGCGAGAGTGACCTGGGCACAGTCACCGGGAACTCTTGCCTAAAGTGTACCGAGGCTCACTGTTTCCCTGTGATTGTGACGTAGCGACTATGACCATGGCATACTCACCTGGCATAGTCGCTGGGTGTGACACGAATCCCAAACACTTTCTAATTTGACCCGATAAGATCCTACTCTCGATTCAAAGGGTTCCAAAGAAGAATTTCACAAGTCTAAGATAAGTACACATACAATAAAATGTATTCAAGGGTCACACAAGTTACAAAACGAGAAGCTAAATAAAAAGGCAATTACTTGAAATCTGGGGTGTTACAGATGTGTTAAAACCTGTTGAATTGTTGGCCATCCATTGATATGACAATCAATGAATATCATAGACCAAGTAGCATTACGAAGGGGCCTCATTAGAGAACACCACTTTATTTCGATGACCCCAAATCACATACGTAGCAATCCACAAAACTGCCCGCGATAACCTTTTTTTGTAGAAGTAGAGAACAAGGGATGTTCATCAAGCGTAAGAATGCCCTCGATGGAGGCCACATTGAAGGGGCCTAAACCCCACCACCTGAAAACTTTTTCCCACATCTTCAAGACCTCCTTGCATGAACAATGTACTGATCAATAATCTCAATTTCATCCCATATCCTACCGAGTCTTAGATGAGCACCGAGCGCACCAACATCCTACTGAGTCTTAGACGCCACATGAAGATACAAACTTCCTTGGAACCAATTTGATCCAAATTGTTTCAACAACATGATTTTAGGACCCAAGAAAATACCTACCAATCCTCTCCTCGAGTTCTTTAAGTGAGAAAACTTCATCCTCGCGAAAGAGCCATGAGACAGATAAAAATTAACTCTCTATTATTAAGGGTAAAATTATCCTTTAACTGATTAAAGATTGTAATAATTATACAATTCCATAACTGTATGCATTTTTTCATCGTAGACATTAATTTTGGGACAAAAATAACATCGTTTTTGGTTAAAAAAAGTTTGAAATAAAGTGTATTAAATGCAATGTGCTTTAATTTTATTTTGTGTAATGTATTTTTCAAACCTTCATTTTCAATCATTATTTGTGATATCTCAAACATTTAAAACACACTATGACACACAAAATAAGAATAAGACCATAACTTATTTCATTTTATTGGATTCTCATTTGTAAACTAGATATCTAAATGATCGAGATGTTACATCTAAGGTACCAAAACGAACAAGTCCTAAATGATTGGGAAAATGTTCCACTTTTTTGGGTGAATGATTAGAGGGAGTATTACTTCGTTTGTGTCGTAGGGGACAAGGAAGAATTCTAAGAATCTCAAAAAGAAGCAAAAAAGAACATGACGTTCGAAAGGATAAACGAAATATTATTTTTTTAAATATTCGATTAAATATGTAACTTAAAAGAAAACTATAACCATCGCCAATATCGTATTTGTACAATGCACAAAATAACATCGTATTGATTTTGTTCAAAGAACATAATGTTACGATACAACTGTAACATAAAATTACAGTGAACGGTGTAAGATTCCGATGGATGTGATGTTATATTACATCATTTATGTCGTTTTAGGCATAGTATGTATTCAATAGGTGTTTCATATGTTAACTTTTGGGCAATCTAATTGAATTTTCATTTTGATTTAACTGGTATCTCATTTCCATTTTAAAAAACAACTTTTTAGGCACCATATACGATGTTTAACGAATCTGATTTTAATTTTTAGAAGCAAAATAGTTAGATTTTTAGAAGCAATTAGATCGTTATAACTAATTTTCAATACTAAATTATTAAATCATCTTAACTTTTTTTCTAACTGACATCAATTTATAAAAATCACATAGCTTGAAAATATATAGAGGATATTCGGATGTGTGTTTGAAAATAATTGTATGGTATTAAATAATAATAATAAAAAAATATAGTAATTGTACTAAAACATGCTATAAAATCGGAAAATATTGATCAAAACAGTTAATCTCCCCAACCAATTTCATTTTTAGCTAATTTTGGAACCAAATTCTCATTTTAACCAGAGTTTACGTAAATCCCATAGCTCATTTCAGATTAAAAAAAGAAATTTTTTATGCAAATTTTTTTCGCAAAAAATTGAATCCTTACGCAAAAAAAAAAATCATTTTTTAATCTGAAAATCGAGTTTACGCAAATGTGAAGACATTCCCGTAAAGTCTGGTTAAAATGGGTATTCAATTTAAAAATTGGCTAAAAAGTAAATTTAGTTAGGAAGATTGATTATTGGAAATATTCGGCCTCAAATTGTCTTCTTTTAACATATTAATGGCCTTGCTTGCTAGAATGATTTTCTACGACTCAACAGTTCTTCAATACCAACTTAGCAGATCGATTTCCCTATTGAAAATTGATTTTTGGATTGGATGTGCTTCTCTATTACTTAACATTGTAATAATAAAATAACAAGTTGTTTAACTGTTTAACGATTTCTTGATTAGTTAAAAAATAAAATAAATAAAAAATGACCAAAAAGTTATTCTTATATATTGTTGAAAGAATAAGGATAAATAAATAAATTTAACTTTTTTTTAATAATCAATTTCGTTGTAGTTAATATAAAATTGAGCATCCAGATAATTTAACCTTCAAATGATCGCTAATCAAAATAAAGATTATTTTCACTAAAATCTTATATTTAAGCAAAAAAGTTGATTATTGATGACTCTAACCAGTTTCATACAGAACCGTTTTCAAAAACATCAATATGAGGGGACATTTTTTGACCCACTCAACGATTGAGGCTAATGCCCGGAGGGAGAGGATTGAGCCGAGGACCTGTCTTATATTTGGACAAAATCATGTCGTCCATTTGCCAGCTAAGCTGCACGTTAAGAGCATCGAAAATTTATATTTGTTAATATTCTAGTGCAAATGCATGTTCAAACACCCCATTACCATTTTCTATTTGATAATTTATTTAACCAACAATTAAAAAAGAAATTGCATAAAAATGAAGTGTACTTATTTGGAATTCTATTTTGGAGAATATACTTTTAAAAGCTTTATTTTGAAGAGACTTACAAATTTGATGCAAATAACGAAAAAAAATATATTTAATGCAATCACGAGAATATTCTATAATTTTGTTAACAAAAAAGGTAAAAACATGTATTCTCTTAGACACGAAAATTAACTTTTAAAAGTAGATTTCCCAAAATAAGAATCGAAACAAAATATGTTATATTTTAATGCAATGTAATAACCCCACCCGAGAAATAATTTTGAATGTAGGGGTAGTCTTTGCAAAAGGTTGATAAGAAAAAGGGGCTAAAATGAAAAGGAGAAATAAGGGGGTTTTAACCCTAGGAAATTAGTGAAGTGTGGGTGTGTGGCGGCTATTCTTGAGATGGAGCTATTGGACGAGTTAGAGAGAGAGAGACCGAGGAAGAAGAGTTTTGGGCAAGAATTTTCAGATTGGAATCGCTTTCGTTGAAGGTAATTATTCTTGTAATTAAAACTCTTCAATTTCTAAATGATTTAATCATAGTAGTTGAAATTTGGGGTTATGTTTTGAGTCTGAGGGTTTAATATTTTTGGGTCAGTTCTAGCTTTGGGCAGTAGAATTATTGTTCTGTTAAGGGAATGGTATTGAATCGATTTTTGCAGTTGGAAGTGGGTTTTGGATTGAGTTATTGATGATTTTTTTTGATAATCAGTTGATTATGTGGTTTCTGCGCATCAGTTTCGGGTTTCCGTTCGAGCAAGGGGGAACCGGTCGACCGGACCTGGTGTCCTCGGTCCCCGGGGTGTGTTTGGTTTATGCACCGGTCGGCTGAAGGGGGAGGGGTCAAGACCCCGGTCGTGTTATGCTCCGGTCAAGGGGGGGCTATACACCGGGCGTGTTATGCCTCGGTCGCATTATGCACCGGTCGAGAGGTATGTGAGTGGGCCGAAGCCCAAGTTAAGTTAAGAGTGGGCTGAAATCAAATTAGTTAACTTAAATTTGGGCTTAGTTTATTTCTATTATAGTGTTGGGCTTCAAGTATGGACTGATCCTTTTCCAATGTGGTATAATTCGGGTGATTTAATATTTTTTCCTAGAGTTAAATTTTAGGGGGTCGGGTTCTCTTATTTATAGGAGACCGTTGAGACTTTGGGTTTAGGACCAACTTTGCTAAATTAAAGAGTATCGAGAATTCATCGGAATTGTATTGTTTTATAGGTTTCGGACCGAATTCTAAGAATAGACGCGAGAATTGAGCTAAGGACGTCAGGTGAGTTTTCTGAACTAAATTCTTCTGTTAACGAAAGCATGCGAAAGTTATATTTTTAAACTTTGATTTATATATGATGGCATGAGTATTATGAAAGTTATATGCAAGCTTTGAAATGATGTTGCTTTAGTACTCACTTGCGAGTTTTATTTAAATGATAAAGATGATTTCCTTATTGTTGACAAAGTGGAAATGTATGCATACATGGTCCTAAGCGTGTAGGCTCAAAGTCGGGGGGGGGGGGGTGTTCCGTTTATGCCGTTGGAGGTGTCCCCAACAAAGGCAGTGTGAGTCACAGACACTCTGTCACCTTAGGGTGGCGGTAGTGTGAGCGAAGAAGTTGCTGAAAGTTAAAGGTTTTTCCGTGAACCTGAAAATGGTTATTTTATGATAAATCTTTGATTGTTTGTCTGATGAATTAAATATTGTTGTAAGAGGGGACTCACTAGACCTTTCGGTCTAACCCTCGCTCTTTTCAAATCTAAAACTCTTTTCAGGTAAAGAGTGGGATAAGAAGGCGGTTGAGTTTTAAGAGTTGATGCGAGCTGGAGCTGATTTAGAGGACCTCCATTGTAGTTTTGTCGGTGTATTCTCAGTTGTGTACTATGTTGTCTTTCCGTAAACCTTGTATTTTAGATGTAGATTTGGGTAGTTTGGCTTTATTATTTAAGTTTAAGTTGCTTTCTTGTTGTATCTAAGGTTGGGTCATTATATGCAATTTACTCACAACTAAAAGTTTTACACTTTTACTTGGAACTACTAATCTGGCACATATAAACAACTTACATGGTAACTCTACAAGTCTTGATCTTGTACCTGAGAATTCTTATCATCCCCTTGGCAATTTTGAAGAAAACCATAACAAATTCATCACTAAAGACACTATCGAGTGATGAATCATATGCAAGTTGTAAGAGGTTGTCGTGAACTTGTTTTTCTTGAAAAAAGTGAATGATTTGTTTGCCCCTTCCATCTCTCCAAACAAATTATTTTTGCTCACAATTAATTCATCTCCATCCTCATCTTTAACATCACCATCACCAACCACAAAAATATCATCATCGTCGTCGTCAACTAATCTTATGAGGCCCTGAAAATAATAGTCATGAAAATCTCTAAGAAGTTCTAAGTTCCAAAATAAGAGGTTAGCGACTGTGAACTTGCTTAGTGCAAAAAGAAGCTTGATCACAGAGTTGACCCATACAAGATTTCAGTCGTGACCGTATCAGGGAAGAGCAAGAAGAATTCACTGACAGTGGAGATGGAAATCTTCAAAATAGATAACAGTATGAAGATTAGTCATCCCTATGGAATAACCTTCCTGGACGATGGTGACTTCATCAGATTGCAACGAGTCTCAGAGATTCCTTTATGCCCTCTTGCACATCTGAAAGATCTTCTTTATCTATGGTGCGACAATTCTACATCAGGGACTCTCATCAAATCTCTCATTCGAAAGGAGGCAGCCAACCGAAGATAGAGAGAAGAAGAGATACCTGACCATATGATCGATGAAGAAGAATTCCAAGTTAAGGAAGAACCAACATAGCTGATAGATTATCTTTTCTTCTTGTAATCTATTAGTTATACTTATAGTATTTGTATAGGACTTCACTTGTACTTTATAATTTTCATATTCCCTGTGTAATCTTTTATTACGAATTAATGGAAATTTTCAGTGAAGTACTTTACTCCATTAGTACTATAAAACATCCCTCAAAATAGTAATTGGGACATGTATTTTATGAGTCCTGATTATCCTTATATTTTGAACTTAAAGTAATTTTCTCATATTGCTTTGTCATCATCAAATAGGGGGAGATTGTTGATCCAAACTCTTTCAGTGATTTGATGATGACCCTTTGAAATACTTAGTGAAAATTATATTTAACATCTGTATGTATTACTGTTTCACCATCATCGATTATATACTGAGTCTATTTAGTATCGCTGATGATTTCTGATGTATTCGGTTAAATATAATCCCTGAAGACAAGTTTCGCGACAAAGACGTTCATTGCTGACATCGAAGACAAAACTGATAAACAAGTGACAAGTCTACTCATGATATGATGCGGATATCGGTGAAACCAAGACTAGTCCTCACATGTGAAGAATCAAGAAGAGAAGCTTCAGCAATAGCTGACTTTTATTCATACTCTCTGATAAAAAGACTTCATCAGCGATCACTGATCATGAAGCTTACACTCCAAGGTTCGTTTGTCTCATCCTTGCACAAATAGTACGATTTGTCAGAAGAGACATGCTTTTGTCCAAGATCGTACAACAACTCTGAAGACTGCATTGTTTACCATACGACTAGGAGCATGTTGGAAAAAGTCAGAAGCATGCACTCAACCAAATGATGACACGTGTAAAGTACTACTTTCATGCATCAATGCATAGGGTATAAATAGAAAGGTTTTACTTCACTTTGAAGTGTTTCCTTCTATCCTCTTATCTCTCAGTGCATCCTATAGAAACTCTTGCTTTCTATAAATTCCTCAACCTTTCTCTCTTGTTCTAGTGCAACCCACTTACTATTTCTCAAGTTTATTAAGATTAGGTTTACTTAATCTTATTCCGTAACAAACTGTAGAATGTAATTTGATTTATCAATAGACAATTTATTAAACCTTAAAATTTGTGTTTGTATTCAACCCCCTTCTATAAACTTGTATATCACCTTCGGGACCAACACAGAAAACTTAGTGATTTTCGAGATTGTTTTAAAATAGGCTTACATTTTCTATTTTCACAAGCAATCTGTAAATTTTGTTTTGATTTACTCAATAATCAATAAAAGAATTTAAAAGTAAAATTAGTGTGTTTGTATTCATCCCCCCTTTTACAAACTGTGAAACTTTTGTAGACCCCTTTGGGACCAACACATCATGGCATCCACTTGATGGACTGAGAATTTATCATTGTCAATCAAATCAACATAGTTACGCTTACTATGAATGTATCTTCTTCCATGACACTTGGTGAAAACACCTCCATGGTTGATCCTCATTGTGATTAGTGTAGGATAATGCTCTGTATAAAAAAAAATCCACCATAAACATTTACCCAAGTTAAATCTAAAGAAAACTTAAAACAAAGACACATATAAACTACAGGAGGAAAATGTCCTTGGCCCTTTCTAAGTATCCACGAATGAGAAACCATGTAGGTAAGAATGTGAAGGTCAATTATAAAGATGAAGCTTTATCACCTAAAGACTGAATATTGAAGCTTAATATTTAATCGCAAGCTTATCAATGGAGTTTGGTGTATGTGTGTTTTTCTCAGGGACAAATATAGAGGGGTTTCTTGAGACTTGTGTTTGTTACCAAAAGTAACGTTAAATGAGAGGGAAATATGAAAAGACAAAATTAACCCTCACTTGAGGGGCACATGGGGCCTTTAACGACTTCATTTCTATCGGAGTTAGATGCAAGGAGTTAGACGCAAGAGCCACTTTCAAAGCAAAATGTAATTAGTAGGGACGATAACTGTAGTTAATGAAGTCTAGGGACCACTCTCAAAGACTGGTGTAAATCATAGGGACCAAAATTATAATTTACTCTTTTTATAATAGAAAATCACATGATAAGGTAAAAAGACAATAATATCCTTGATTTAACTGACTTTGTTTTAACATAGTTAGTTTTAGGGACGAAAAGCGAAACAAGATGAAAACCACGGTTACGAAAAAAGCAAATTTTAAATACGGGGCGCAAATAGTTAAAAACAACGAACCATAAGGACGAAAATCGTAGTTTACTCTAAATCTAATTTGTAATGTAACTTATGTAAGTAAGAAAATATATTATGATACCATAAGATAAAGAAGAGTACATAAATTTCAAACTTGAAGTACCAATTTGTAATTTTAAAAAGTGTTATACCAAATTTGGTGTTTTACTATTCGTTACATCATTTTAGTGTAAATTATAGTTTGTTCATTGGCAACCTGAATAGTGAATAACTTAATGTTGGTCCCAAATAGCAGTAAGTAAACAAGAAAAGTATTGTAGAAGGGGGGGGGGGGGGTTGAATACAATTCACACAGTTTTTCGCTTAATTTAATTCTTATTGATTTGAAATCAAGAATTACACATAGAAAATTTTTGATTGTTGCGGAAGAGAACAGATGAATCTGCTCAAACAATCTAACACTAAGAGAAATGAAGAACAATTATAAAACACTTAGAAAACAATAAGAACTTCGTAGAGAGAAAATTGCCAGGCACTTAGAGAACTTGAAGGTTGTAGAACTGGTGATCTTGCATGTTGAACCATCTTCCATATTGATAGTGCCTCATGCATTAAATGCATGGGACACCTGTTGAGCAAAGGATGGACACAGGTCTTCAACAAAGGTACAGGATGTACCTTTTGTCTTGAGGTGTTTTGGCTTGAAGTGTTGACCTGCAGAGGATGGTGGAGACCTTTCCTTAAAAGAGTATAAACAACAAAACATAACTTTTCAAATCTTCGGATGAGCTCCACGTCAATGCAAGATATCACAAATATACTTTGTCAGAAAAGTACAATGTGTTAGAGAGATCTTCGGCTCCCGAAGACTGAGAGGTCTTCGGCTCCCGAAGACTGAGAGGTCTTCGGCTCCCGAAGACTAAGAGGTATTCGACTCCCGAAGACTGAGAGGTCTTCGGCTCCTGAAGACTTGAGATCGACACCATCCTGGCCAATGGTGTTGATCAAGTAGGCATACTTGGCTTTAGGCTGGGGAGTCTATCTTCAATCCGCTTTGAGAGATATTCTCCTTCTTTGTCTTCTTCGGCAGATCTTCGACTTCACCGAACATTTATATAGAAACCAAGCTGCTAAAATAACCTCAAAATATTCTAAGTTGTTAGATCACAGATTTATTGTATTCAAGATCATCCAATCTGAAGACTGGAATCTGAAGCTAAAGCTGAAAAACCACTCTTGATATTAGTCTAATGTTAAGTTTGTAATAATTGTCAAAGTTAATTATTGTATTTTGTATTATTCCTAAATATCTAATTAATATATATTTTAGGATATTATTTAGTTTAGATATAATATCTTTCTTTAGATATTATGTAGTAAGTGTGTTGAGGAAGTAAGATATATCAGATCACATACAAACACACACACTCACGGTGTTTTTTTACTATTCATCAGAGAGAAAAGTCGAGAGCTTCAAACCGAAATCTTATTCAACCTTGTAATCGATTGGTTATTAATCAAACAGGTTGGTAAATCATTTGTGTCGATAAGAACTTGATAATATTGTGGACCGATAATTGGTATCAGAGCCTTAAAATAGATTCAGATCAAGTTTTTCAAATCATCACCTCTGTGTTCTTCATTTCAAAATCATTTTCGAGTTTAAGTGTGTTTTTGGGTTCGAAATCGATCAGGTTGTGATCGAATAGGGTGCTAGATCGAGTTGTTAGTGTTTAATTTCAGTATTGCACTTCAATCGAGTTCCATTTTTTAGTTTTTAGTGTCAAACTGTTCACAACTGAAAAACTCACTGTTCTATCGATCATATCTTCGAAAAGTGATTTTTATTGAGATCAAGTTTTATAATCTGTTCTAGATTGATTAGTGGTCAATTTGTTAGAATTTGGGACTGCTAATCGTTGCCAAACAGGGTTATTTGAGCAATCAGATCGATTTTTCGAAGCACAGGGACGAACTCGCGAGAAACTGTGTTTTGCGCCAGTTCATAGTGAATTTTGCGCCAGCTTCGTCTTGCGCAAACTTTATTTTGCGCCACTCAAAACTCCGGTCGAGGACCCCGGTCAGCACACCGGTCGAGCATACAACTTGTTTTGCGCCATCAGTTCATCGCACAAACTCAAATTCACGCGACCTTCGACTCGTGCAAACCTCAGCTTGCGCCACCTTTGTCTCGCACAAATATTTCGCACAATCCTCAGATCACAAGTTCACGGTCACTTTTGCGCCAACACCTCATAACACAAAGTTGACTTTTGCGCCAACTCCTTATAGCGCAACTTGATTTTTGCGCCAGTGTCTTCTAGCGCAAAGTGTAACTTCGCGCCACCTACACCTCGCGCAAAACCCTTTTGCGCCAGCCACCTTTAGCACAAAGTGTGCCAAGACTTGGTCATTTTCAATCAGAATGACTTCAAGAAAAGCTCTAGCGATCGGAACTGACTCAAAGCCACCAGTACTCTTCAGGGGAGAGTATAAACAGTGGAAAGATCGGTTCATGGACTTCATTAAAAGACATGATTTGGGAGTATTCATCAGGAAATCAATAGAGGAGGGAGTTATGGCACCAGTTTATGAGACTCGTACGGAGGGAACTGTGGCAACAGAGTTTCAACTTAAGTTTGAGGAACTAGAAGGTGATAACCTAAAAAGAGCAAAAGGTGATAGATTAGCAAAGTCTTACATTTTTCAAGGCATTCCAAATGAAATATACGTGAAGATAGACAGCTATAAGGCCTCAGGAAAACAGATGTGGGATCAGCTAGAGAAGATGATGCTAGGTTCAAAGGTTGGGAACCAGCTCAAGATATCCAACTGCCTAAACAACTATGAAGAATTCAAAGGCAGAGTTGGAGAGTCTCTAGCAGTAACATACGACAGGTTTGTGACCTTGCTGAATGAACTAAGCAAGAATAAGGTCAACAAATCACAAACAGACCTGGATGTCAAATTCCTCAGCATTCTCCAGCCTGAATGGAAGAGGTTTGCCAGACATATGAAGCAAATCAAGGATCTAAACGAGATTCCACTTTATGAGGTGTATGAAACCCTCAAACAGAATGAAGAAGAGGTGGATGAAATACAGGATGAAAAGAGGCAGTCTGGGAAGACAATTGATGATACAGTTGCTCTTGTTGTGAAGAAGAAGAAAAAGAAGATGATTTTTTCTGAATCAGAAGAGGTTGAAGCTGAAGCGAACTCTGACTCTGACGACTGTGAACAACTAAAGCAGGCTATGCTAATGTTGACTAAGGCTTTTCAGAAGAAATTCTACAAAAAGCCTAGTTCTAACTGTCAGAGGTATTCTTCTGGTCCAAGCAACTATGTTCACAAGGAGAGGTTTGAAGGAAAGAAGTTTGAAGGAAAGAGAATAGAGGAAAGAAGGCTGGAAGAAAGAAGGTATCAAGCTGAAGGATCCAGTCAGTCAGAACCTCCAACGTGCTACAACTGTGGCAAAATAGGTCACTTTGCCAGAGACCGCCGAAGACCCAAGGTCAGGAACTCCGGCTACTACAAGAATAAAATGCTTCTAGCCAAGCAACAGGAGGCTGGAAAGGCATTGATGGCAGAAGATGAGTACTGGATAGATCATTTAGACAAGGAAAATGAGGATGAAGAGAAGGAATAGAAAGCACACCTATGCTTCATGGGAAAGCTAGAAACAGAAGCTGAAGTTGATTCCGATGATGAGGAAAATGAGGTATGTGATTTAACTCAATCAGATTTCTTAAATCAAATGCATGCCATGTTGACTAAACTCGAAGAGTTAGAGTCGAAGCTTAAGCGAGAAAAAGGTGTTATTCTTGAACAAAACCAGTCAATACAGAAATTTTGCAATGACTTTGCTGAGAAGAAAGTATTGATTGAGACTTTACACAAAAACATTGACACTAGCGCAAAAGAACAGACCATAATTCTTAAAGAAATTGCTGAAACAAAGTCTAACTTGAGAAAAAGTGAGTTTGATTTCAAAGAGCTTACTAAAATGTATTATTTGTGTTCCAAAGAAAACAATTCTTTACTTGCAAAATTAAAAAGTTTCGAAGAGAAGTTATACAAATTGGGTCAAACTGAACAAACCATTCATCTGAACAAACCCAAAGAGGAAATAGAGAAATGGGGACTCGGGTACGAAAATCCTCACTACCTTAAAAAGGGTAAATCTGAAGTGCCTGCACTTTATGATCTTACATTTTTGAAACTAGCTCGAAGAATCCCTGAGCTTAAAGTTTTCTGGACTGGACTGTCAAAAGAGGATGGAGCCAAGGAAACAGAAAAACGAAAGAACACAACTTAAGTTCAACTTCCATTTCGTTATGCGAAGTTGAATAATAGTTATAATGATGATCCAATATATCAAAAGAAATCTCTTTCAAATGACTTCTTTCAGAGTTATTCTGTCAAAGAAATGGAGGCGAAGCCTATTAAAGGTAAACTATACGTCCCTCCTCTCATTTTGGAAAGTAAAATTTCTGAACTTGAGACATCTTTAACAGATGAAATAATTTTGATTGATATTGAACAAAAAGTTTTTTCAACTGTGCTTAAGAGTACTGTTATTTCTAAATCAGCAAAGGCTTCAAAACCTGATGACATGTTTGGTTCAACTAATGGAGGGTATGACTTTCTAAACTCTGACGGTGGTTTGGATGATTGTTTTGATCAATTTGATTTTAATGCCAAACTTCCTAACCATATGTCTTTTGTTGTGAATTCCTTCGGATTATCCAGTACGTCTGAGAAAGGTGCAAAATCAACGAAAGTTGATAAATCAGTTTCTGTGAAAACTAAGAATGCGAAAGGTAAGAAGAAATCTCAGCATTCACAGAAACCGATGACTACTGGTAACCCAAAGAAGATGCATTCGTTTGTTGCTCAAAAGTCTAACTCACAAGTTTCAAATGTTTCAGATCTGAGCAAGCAAAGGCTAGGAGTTAAATCTCAATGGAAACCAAAACAGAAGATTGACAAGACTTATAAATCTTTTTGTAGTGTTGATTGTAATACGACTACGCCTAGTAAAGATGTTTTGATTACTGATGTTGCTATTTTGAAACCAAAACTTGTCGTTTATCGCAAGAAATACTCTATGAAGCAATTATTCCAGTTATCTTTATCTGCTAGAAAGTCTTCATATTATGATAAACATGCTTACGCTTCTTGTCAAGATTCTGATGTTTGGTATGGAACTTATAATGTTCACTCTTATAATTCAAATTCTTCATTTGATTCTCAAAAGAAGAAAGGACCCAAATTTCAATGGGTTCCTAAAGCATGTGCTAACACTGTAGGACCCATCTTTAAGTGGGTACCTAAAACTCTTATTTCGTAATTTCTCTTGTGCAGACCCGTCATATGTGGTACTTGGATAGCGGGTGTTCCAAGCATATGACAAGGCAGAAAGGTATGTTGACCAACTTTACAGAGAAGTATTGCGGAACAGTTCGATTTGGCAATGATCAGTTTTCACCAATTCTGGGTTATGGTGATATGGTACACGACAAAGTCACGATCAAGAAGGTGAGCTACGTAGAAGGCTTAAGACACAACCTGTTCAGTATAGGCCAGTTCTGTGACAAAGGCTTAGAGGTCAATTTCAAAGCCAAGAGGTGTTTTGTTCGCACTGAAGAAGGCAAGGAACTCTTGGTCGGCACTCAAAAGTCCGACCTCTACACAATCAATTTGTCAAATGTCCAGACTGACAAGCAGGTATGTCTACTCTCCAAAGCCTCGATGCAACAAAGCTGGTTATGGCATCAATGGCTCTCTCACCTAAATTTTCGGTACATCAACAAACTGGTCAGTGGGAAGTTAGTGAAAGGACTTCTAGAGCTCAAGTACGAAAAAGAACATCTGTGTGCAGCGTGTGAAAAAGGAAAGATGAAGAGGGATCCGCACAAACCAAAGCCTGAACCGAGCACCAACTCTCCATTAGAGTTGCTGCATATGGATCTCTATGGTCTGATGCGAACTCAAAGCTTAGGAGGAAAGAAATACATTCTAGTTATCGTGGACGATTACTCGCGATACACGTGGGTCAAATTTCTACGTTCAAAAGATGAGACGCCCGATGTTCTCATTACATTCCTGAAGACGACCCAGGTGAATCTGCAGAAACCAATCAAGCTTCTCAGAACTGATAACGGCACAGAGTTCAAGAACAAAAAGGTTGAAGAATATCTCGAATCTGTCAGGATTTCACATCAATACTCTGCTACACGTATGCCTCAATAGAATGGAGTTGTCGAAAGGCGAAATCGAACGCTAGTCGAGGTTGCTCGTACTATGCTAATCCAATCTGACTTACCTCTATTTCTATGGGCAGAAGCTGTATCGACTGCGTGTTACACTCATAATCGATCCATGATACACCGTAGATTCAAGAAGACTCCTTATGCGTTAATCAACAACTGAACATCGACAATCAAATATTTCCATATATTTGGGTGTAAGTGTTATGTTCTAAACGACAGAGAGAGTCTGAACAAGTTCAGCGCTAAGGCATTCCGTGTATACTTGAAGAAGTCAAATACTGTTGTTGAAAGCGTCAACGTTATATTTGATGAAGATATGGCTTCTGAACACGTCTATTCAGAACCCGTGATAACAGGAGTACTAGCTTCTGGGCAAATCAGTCCAGAACCTGTGTCTCAAGCGAACAAATCAGATGGGGCATCAACGTCTAATAGTCATTTATCTGATTTAGATTTATTATTTGAACTATTTTATGATGAATTTCTTGGATCTAAAATACCTAAATCTGTTGTGGTTGACAGGATGGAAGACTCAATGACTACTCATCCAACCATTTCAGATATTTCTACTGAATCTGTCTCACCGATTCAACAAGAAGTTCAAGTTCAAATGCCTACTCCGACAGTTAAAGCTGTGATCAATAATGAGGCGACAGAAGTTGCTGAATCAGTAGGATGTTCTGTAAGTACTGATCTACAGACTCACCAACTGTACCTACTGAGACTTCTGCACCTACTACTTCAACTGAAACCCCCATTCCTACTGAACAAGCTGTAGAAGATGACAGTGGATTCATAAATGATGATATGGATCTAACTACATATAATCCACTTCCTCATGAACACAAATGGACCAAAGCTCACCCGATAAGCCAAATCATTGGCGATCCAACAAAACCGGTGCAAACTAGGTCTGCTTCAATGAATATGTGTATGCATGAATCATTTCTGAGCAAGATCGAGCCTACTCGCGTATTTGAGTCCCTTGCTGATTCAGATTGGGTGACTGCAATGCAAGAAGAGCTGAATCAGTTCGAAGCACTTCAAGTCTGGAGACTCGTACCCAAACCTCAAGGTAAAACCATCATTGGTACGAAATGAGTTTTCAAAGTCAAGAAAGATGAAGATGGTACTGTTATCATAAATAAAGAACGACTTGTTGCCAAGGGATATAGGCAAGAGGAAGTAATAGACTACGACGAGACTTATGCTCCTGTGGCACGTTTAGAGGCAATTCGAATGTTTCTAGCCTACGCAGCCCACAGGAACTTCACGGTCTTTCAAAGGGACGTGAAGACAACATTTCTGTATGGCATTCTCAAGGAAGAAGTCTACGTCTCGCAGCCAGAAGGTTTTGTCAATCAAGAGAAACCGAATCATGTATACGTTCTCGACAAAGCACTCTATGGACTGAAACAAGCTCCTCGCGCTTGGTATGAGGTATTATCTAAGTTTTTGGTCAAGTCAGGTTTTACAAAAGGTACAGTAGATACCACTTTATTCCTGAAAAAGGACAAAGCCGATATCATTCTAATTCAAATATATGTGGATGATATTATTTTTGGCTCTACTAATCCTAAATACTGTAAGAATTTTTCAAATCTCATGGTGTCACATTTTCAGATGAATATGATGGGAGAGATGAATTTCTTTCTCGGATTACAAGTCAAACAATTTTCAACGGGGATCTTTATCAATCAATCTAACTACATTCTGGATATTCTTCGGAACTTCAAAATGGAAAATTGTAAACCGATTGGTACCCCAATGGCACCTGGTACTAAGATTGGCACCGATTCTTCGGGAAAGGCTGTTGATGCTAGGACTTACAGAGGGATGATAGGTTCTTTGATGTATATCACTTCCAGTAGGACAGATATAATGTTTTCAACATGTTTATGTGCAAGATATCATGCTAATCCTAAAGAATCCCATATGTCTGCCGTTAAGCGCATTTTTAGGTATCTGAAGGGGACTGCAGATCTTGGTCTGTGGTATCCTAAAGATACTAGTTTTGAACTAACAGCATATACAGACGCATATCATGTTGGTTGCATGTTAGACAGGAAGAACACATCAGGTCATATACAGTTCATCGGTGATAAACTCGTCAGTTGGGCATCGAAGATTGTCAGGATCGAATTCTCAACAAGAATTATAAATACTCAGAAACAATATCAAAGAAGTTTGCGGAATAACACTTTGATATTTAATGAAACAGTAAATATGAACAACTTGTAAACTTGTATTGAATGGTTGAAGTTACAAGATTACACACACAACCTCAATCTTGAAGAACAAGCTCTTTCAAGACGAATTCTACTTCTCTAGAATTAGGAACTATGCCTTGAGGTTGATTCTCTCTAAAACAAAAACTCAGAACTAATTTCACAAAAGTTACTTAGCTATTCTAAACAAATCTATACATATATTGAAGAATAAAAGATAATTACTAAACATAAAAAGATCTTCAATATAAACTTCCATCTTTATCTCCAACTTCCATGAATATCTTCAGTCCATCCAGCTGTCATCCTTCTATGCGAATTCTTTATCACATAAGCAGCATTATTCTTCAGCAGCATTAATACTCTGAGCAGTATTAACTCCAGCAGTACTAACCATGCTCAGCAGTATTAATCTCTTCAAGCAGTACTAACTTTGAAGAGCAGCATTAATCATGTTCTAGCAGCATTAACTTCAAATGGCAGCATTAACTCAGAAGTACTAATTTTTGAGCTAGCAGCATTAATCACAAAAGTACTAACTAGAAGTAGTAACTATTTTCTTCTAGCGGCATTAACTTTACTTGTGTTGTACTTGTGCAATTCTTCAGTTCCCAACAATCTCCCCCTAACTTGACTTTTAGGAAGAGAAGTCAAGTTCTTCAGATCTGATCTTCAAGATGCTTTCAACACCTCAGGTTCAGTTGCCCAAATTTGGATCTAGGCCCAGACTTTGATTGATAGTTCTTCTCACCACAATTCTGGCCATTTCTGAATCCTTAGTACATACTAGCTTAGCTTTCAGCATTCCTTCAAGTTTCTACTTGCTATGATCATATATTTTGTCAACTAGGTAGTATTCATGATAACATTTATCAATTGTAATCATGTACACACCACAGTTTTCAAAAGGTATCCAATGATCAATCTTTTTGAACACATACTCATGATGAAGATCTTTAATCCTATGCACCACCTTCTCTGGATCAAACATCATACATAAGTATTCCATTGCCACTTTGAGAAGATTTTCTTCAGTACCTTTCAACACAGGCTCATAGAGTTTCATCCCCACTTTGTACATTTCCTCTATGTCTGCTCTTGAACAACCTCTGATTACTCTCCCCCAGGTCGAAAATGCCTCAAATGTACCACCATTTCTTTTGAGTCTAAAGAAATCCTTTCCATTGTCTCTTAGAATATCCCAAAAGATGATCTCTGGAGCCTTCATGGAAATTGGAACAGCCTGTACAGGTTTTACTATAGTCATATACAGCCCCACATGCTCATCTGATTGCTCTTTGGACTGTTCTGGGTTCTGCACAGGTTCTGCTGAAGGTGTAACTGAAGGTTCTGCTTCAGTTTCTGCTCTTTCTTCCACTCTTGGCCTTTTAGACTGCCTTTTGGAAGCAATTGTTTTCACCCTCTTTGCAGATTTAATTTCTATACCAGCATTCTCTTGTTCTTCCTTCATTTCTTCATCATTGTCCTTTGAAGGTGTGGTCTCCTCAGGGAATGGTTGTTGAATATTTAGGTCATGCCTTTCCTTCATTCTTCTTTCAGCCTTTTCCCTTTGAGATGAGTCCCCTTGAAGCTTGGCCATTTCTTTCTTGTACAGCTCCTCAACCTTGCTGTATGCCATGTTGGTAAACATTTCCCCTTTGACTCCAATTGCACCTCTCAGGAAGTTAATCATTCTTCTTCTTTTCTGATTGGCCAAAAAGGTCTTAGAAGGTTGTCTTTTCTGCTTCATTACTGGCATTCTCTGCTTAGACACTTTCACAGAGCTTTTCTTGGCTTCAGTTTCTGCTTTTAAACTTTCTTGATACTCAGCATTTAGTTTTCTGGCCATTATCTTTGCAAGCTCTCTATCTGTTTCTGTTTGAATTTGTTCCTCCTTTTCCATTTGCTCTTGAAGCTGCTTTGCCATCTCCTCATCCATTTCAATCTGACTCCTCTTCTTTGAAGGCAGTTCAGTTTCAATAAGCTTTTCCTTTCCCTTTCCCTTTGTATCTTTCAAAGTTTCTTTACTTGATTCTTTTCTTTTCTTTGAGCCTCCTCCTTCATTAATGATCACTCCCTTGGCCTTTTGACTAGCCTTAGGAGTGTCATTCTTGGCTTTAACCAATGTCTCTGCAATCTCCAGTTCCTCTACAGAGAGCCCTGTTACTGCTTCTTCTGTTTCTGCTGCTTCTTTTGTTTCAGCAGCATTAACTGTTTCTGCTGTTTCAGCAGCATTAACAGTTTCTGCTGCTTGAGCAACTTCTGTTTCTGCTTCTATTGCATCCTCTGTCTCCCCCTCAACTTCAACTCTCTTTTCAGCTAAACTTTCTTTTTCTGTTTCCCTTTCTTGCTTCTCCCCCTTGTTGGAAGCATCTTGAGCATTATTCCTCTTCTTTAGTACAAACTGCTTTCTCCTCTTCTTTTGCAATAACCTTGTCACCATTTTCTTTAGCTTGGCAATCTGTACTTGTTGGGACAGAACTATGAGTTTAAGTTCTTCTATATCTTTGCCCTGTTTGAGTACATCCATGTTGATGTTTCCCATGGTTTCCATCAATTCATAATAGTTATATCTGTCCTCACCTTCTCCAGAAGTGTTATCCTCTTTTGATGGATCATTGGATCTTTTTGTAGTGGAAGTCTTCTGCCTAGCAGAAGCACTATCCATCCCCTTGGTTTCTTGGCACCTGGGACCTTTGGATGATTGCTCACCCAAAGTTGCCATGAGGAAGGTCTTATGTATGTTACCACTGACCTCCTCTATGCTAGCAGGAGTAGTGGCAGCCTTAGCACCCATATGCTCAACTTCCACCTCAGTGAGCACCTCCTTGGGGTTGGGAGGCACCCCTTTGGTTTCCCTATTGATATTCTCTAAGGGAGAATTCTCCCTTAGAGGGCTAGAATACTTAGTGGGTGATGGTACAAGAAGGGAAGGAGCCTTCTTTACCTGTTTCCTTGTATAAGTTTGGGTAATTGGAGAAGTGGGCTTATGAAGTAGGGACTGTGGGATAGATATAGAGTGGGAAGGTTGGGATTGGCTAGCAGTGGGATGGTCTAATGAGGGCCTTGACCCTGCTGCCATACCTTCTTCAGTGTGGGACACCACCATCATTGTAGAGAACAATGGGGTGTCAACTCCTTCCGAGTCCAGAGGGGATCTTTTCATGTTTGAAAAGACCTTACCTTTGGGGATTTTTGGTACATATACCCCATCAAAATGAGGTATATCCGTCAATTCATGGGTTATTACTTCTTGTACAAACCTGGGGTACATATAAAAATTCTTTTTACTTCCCAGGTTTGAGACAAGATCATTAAAAAGCATTTGAGAAAAATTGTACTTTCTGGCAGTGGCCAAGCACACCAAAGCATAAGCAATGGTGCTACTGAACTCACTCCATCCAGTAGTCTTTTTAGAGATACAATGCATAAGGGTATGGACAAAGAAACGCCATTGGGGTGAAAATTTAGCTTTTGAGAACTTGAACACACCCAATGTGCCTCCATACCCCATTCTAGTAAGAGTTGAGAATAATTCCTCATTAGGAATAGAGGTTATACCTGCAGCATCGTCTAGACGTAGACAGATGCGTATCACCTCTTCAGTAACTGTTAGGGGTTTTTCACATACCCTTGTCTTGATCATTTGGACACCATCTTCAGTAACAATGGTGGCATTAGCCCAAAATTTCCTTTGATGCTCTATGTAGATAGTTGGTGATACAGTGAGAGCATGGGCAATGTGGCTTGACCTGAGAAAGTCCACAATTTGGTGGAATCCATCGGCTTGTTTCGGCTTCTTTAGCATTGCAATCTCGTTGTGCTCGTCAATAAACACCATTGAAGCCATCTGTACGCAAGGATTCTTGACTAGCGAGCACTGGATACTTGAGAGAAAATAGTAAGAGAGAAGATGAACAGTAGACAAAGAGTCGTTATGATCTTTTAGGCGGGGAAAGGGTATTTATAGCTTATGGATTATAAGCAGTATTAACCCTAAAAATTTAGTGAAAGCAGTATTAACAGTGAGCAGTATTAACTGAAAGCAGTATTAACTGAAAGCAGTATTAACTGAAAGCAGTATTAACTAACTAGCAGTATTAACTGAGAGCAGTATTAACCACTAGCAGTATTAATTAACTAGCAGTATTAACTACTTAGCAGTATTAACTGTGCACTGGCAGTATTAAAAATGCACTGGCAGTATTAAAAATGCACTGGCAGTATTAAAAATGCACTGGCAATATTAAAACTGCACTGGCAGCATTTACTACACTTACACTTTTTGACACCATCCTTTTACTCATACTTTTTACTACTTTGTTCATCCCCTGATCCTTTTCTTCTTGATCCTTCATGATCATTACTCCCTCTGGAGTATTACTAACTTCAACCCGAAACACTTAAATACACAGGTTAGTAGTATCATGCTCAATGAAATCTTCCAAAGGCAACTTATCTTTTAACTCATGCCCTGAGCATTTATTATTACTTCCCTCTGAATCAAATGCAACATGTCCTCCATCAAATCTTTTGAAGAATTTGAAGGCAGTCCATGTTACCTGTTGTGTGCCAAGAGCAACCACTATCTGCATTCCAAATGCTCTTCCTCTTGAGCTTTTGGTTGCCCTGCACACTTGATAAATCAGTTAGTCTTGGAGGGAACCCAAGCCAAAGTGGTCTTGGGTTGTCCTTTCTCATCAATATAATCTGTAAGTTTAGTCTGGATGAGTTGTTTAGGAATCTCATGGTTGGAATACTTTGTCAAGATTATAGGCTTGGTAGCATTACTACTAGAAGCAGCACTAGCCTTGTTAGCAGTACTAACTTGGTTAGCAGTACTAACTGAGTTAGCAGCACTATTTCTGTTAGCAGTACTATCTGGGATAGCAGTACTAACAGGTTTCTTTACAATTGGAACCCAAACCTGAACAAAGTTGTTTGCTTTCTTTGACTTTAAATTACTCCTTGGCTTATTTGGAGTATTTTTCTTTATATTAGCAAACTTGTTCTGAGCATAAAACTTTTTAGGTTCTCTTTTCTCAGCCATTTGATTCCTTCTTTGATTCCTATAACCAGAAGAGTTTTGTGGTTGTCTTTGAAAAGTGACTCTTTGGTTAATAGGATTGAAATAACAGTATTTGGAAAGATGATTCAATTTGCCACAGATAAAACAAGGTTTTGGTCTGTTGATTTTACACAGATCAATCCCTTGTTTTTGTGCCCACTGATTATTCCAGTTTCTTTGATTTCCCCTTGGTTTATCATGTTTTTGGGGCTCAGATTTATTGCATGTACACTGTTTGCAAGGGACAGGATTCACAACTGTGGTCTGTTTGTAATGGACCTTACCAGACTTTCCCTCTGTCTTCTCTATGTCCTTAGATTTGACCCAAGTTTTTCCACATCCCTCATTGGTGATAATGTGATTTTCTAGGGGAATCTCACCACTCACAGTGTTCTCCTTACTCTTATCATTAGAGTACTCTTCTTCAGAGTCTGTTTCAACCACCACTTTGTCCAATGGATCTACCTTAGTGGCTTCATCAGACAATTCCTTCCTATTCTTGGTCTCTAGCAAGTCTGATATAGGAGGGATGTAATTGTTGTTGTATGGTGGTGGAGTGGTGTTATAGCCTATTCCTCTTCTAAGTTTGTCATGGATTTGAGTTTGGAGCAAAGAGTCCATTGCTTTAGAAGCATTGGAAAATTTCTCAATATCCAGCTTGGCTTTCTCAAACTCACTCTTTATCTTCTCATTCTCCTCTTTAGACTTTTTCAGTTGAAGCTCTAAGTCATTTTTCTCCCACTTCCAGTAGTTTGTGTCATAGGAATGTTGAAGCTCATTGGATTGAAAACTCTTAATCTGTTCTTCAAACCTCTCAACAATCCTAACATAATCTTTTATGTCCTTTTCTAATCTCTTTAGGTCATCACTCATTTTCTGATTGTGATCCCTGTACCTTTTAACAGTTTCAATACAGGGTTTAGAGAGCAGAGATTTGATATTACCTCTGTGGGAACTTCTGTGCTAGAAGACTCTGAACCTTTAGCCATAATGATTTTGATTTCTGAGTTACACTTGCTCTGATACCACTTGTCAGGATCGAATTCTCAACAAGAATTATAAATACTCAGAAACAATATCAAAGAAGTTTGCGGAATAACACTTTGATATTTAATGAAACAGTAAACAAACAGTAAATATGAACAACTTGTAAACTTGTATTGAATGGTTGAAGTTACAAGATTACACACACAACCTCAATCTTGAAGAACAAGCTCTTTCAAGACGAATTCTACTTCTCTAGAATTAGGAACTATGCCTTGAGGTTGATTCTCTCTAAAACAAAAACTCAGAACTAATTTCACAAAAGTTACTTAGCTATTCTAAACAAATCTATACATATATTGAAGAATAAAAGATAATTACTAAACATAAAAAGATCTTCAATATAAACTTTCATCTTTATCTCCAACTTCCATGAATATCTTCAGTCCATCCAGCTGTCATCCTTCTATGCGAATTCTTTATCACATAAGCAGCATTATTCTTCAGCAGCATTAATACTCTGAGCAGTATTAACTCCAGCAGTACTAACCATGCTCAGTAGTATTAATCTCTTCAAGCAGTACTAACTTTGAAGAGCAACATTAATCATGTTCTAGCAGCATTAACTTCAACTGGCAGCATTAACTCAGAAGTACTAATTTTTGAGCTAGCAGCATTAATCACAAAAGTACTAACTAGAAGTAGTAACTATTTTCTTCTAGCAGCATTAACTTTACTTGTGCTGTACTTGTGCAATTCTTCAGTTCCTAACAAAACAATTATGTGTCTCAACTTCAACGACCGAAGCAGAATATGTAGCTGTTGCTAGCTGCTGTTCTCAGGTCTTGTGGATGAGAACTCAACTGCGAGACTATGGTTTTAACTTCAACCATATCCCGATATACTGTGACTCGAAGAGCGCAATCGCGATAACAGCTAATCCTGTTCAACATACAAAGACCAAACACATCGATGTCAGGTATCACTTTATAAAAGATCATGTCGAAAAAGGAACAATTGAACTTTACTTTGTAAAAAATGATTATCAGCTTGCAGATCTGTTTACCAAACCCTTAGACGAAAAGAGATTCAATTTTCTTGTCTCTAAGCTTGGTATGTTAAATCTTAAGACCTAATCGGTGGTTACCTATTAAAGTTTCTTATTGTAAATTTTTCATCATTTCTTCATTTCCTCAAGGTATCTGCACATTTCATAGACTGTTCATGATCTAAGGGGGAGTGTGAGAAGAAACTCCAAAGATGATCATTGTTCTTTTGAGGGGGAGCTCATAAAATTTCTGCATTCACCTTTTATGTCAAATTTTTGTAATGCATAATTTTAGGGGGAGCTTTTCAAATCAAAGGAGTATGGTTATGACTTCTGATTATTTCTGATCAGGACTCATACTTTAATCGTTTTACTGCTTTTTGTCATTTTCATTTTCAGTAAATAAATTCGCTTTGACTATGACATAAGACTTTTGCAGTTTTTGAGAGATGCTTACAAGATCATATCTTTATGACTTTAAGCTTAACTTCATGAGATGTAAGATCGCACGTAAAGGTATAATCCTTTATCTTAATCTCATATATGGATGAAAGAAGGATAACTTTCATTCATTGAAAACATTGTTCTTAAAAGTTCAAACCACTTCCCGATTCTCAAATCGAATTCATGAATTGGAAGTGTGATTTTATATGTTTTCAAGATCTATTTGTGCTTTAACTGAAATAGTTAAACCAAATTGAGCATCATATGCATAATAGGAAAACATGATTTCATTGTGCTAGGACTTAACACAACTTCTATGGAATCACCTTAACCAGTGATTTCTACCCAAGAAGTTAATCCATAGTGATAGAGTGTGAGGATTTAAAAGAAATGAGTGTGGGTTGTGTGATGAGCAATAAAGAAAAAGAGAGTTTGGTTAGAGTAAGCTAAATGTTGAAAAGAAATAGGGTGTGAGAACAGAGTTAAAAAAATATCAGAACTCTGCACCAACTACTTTCTGAGTTGGGCAGCCACATTTCTAGTGTTTCACATTTCTTTGGTGAACATTATTGAAACAGGCAATTAGCCCATGCCAACTCTTGATCAAACCTCACCAACTACTCATTTTCTTCTCAAATAGAAAGTGTTTCACATTTTCAAAGGGGAAGCAGGACATTTGCTATCTGATTTTCATTTGGAAAATCTGGATATTGAAAAGAAGGAAGTTTGCCCCACCTTCGCACTTCAATCATGCACATTGAGTCTGTGTTTAACTTACTGTTGTCTCAGTGGTTTACACAATTTTGAGCCTAATAAGCAATCATCCGTGCTTAATTCTTTCTATCACATGCACGAACATACAAGAAATTTGTTTCTTTGTCATAACGTTTATAGAAATTGCCTTTGTGGTGTTTCGATGATTGAATGGAAGCCTTGGAGGAGTGAACATCAAAAAGCTCCTTTACCATGTGTATTCATTACACACAGTGACTTAGTGTTACTGACAGACATTTTAATTGATTCATTTGTTGATTCAGGTGTTACACGATTATTTTGTTTGGATTTGCAAATATCTGGATGAATATCTTTTGAATTGACGGATCAGAGGATCCAAATGAAAGACATTTCTTACTCAGAGTTTTGATGAAATTGTTTCTCTATTCATCAAAAAGGGGGAGAACCTAAAGGTTGAAGAAATGTCCATTACATTACAAGATTGGAAAAGAGAAGAGCTAACAAAGAAATGCGAGAGATCAAATTATTCTGAAGACATGCTGATTTTAGAGAAATTTCTTTGAAGATACTTTGCTAAAGCATTATGAGCTAAAGAAGGAGATTCCATCTTCTGAGCTGAAAGAAAATACTGTATTGCTAAATCATTTTAGTAATGATCTTGATCCAAATGGGGAGATTGTTAGATCACAGATTTATTGGATTCAAGATCATCCAATCTGAAGACTGGAATCTGAAGCTAAAGCTGAAAAGTCACTCTTGATATTAGTCTAATGTTAAGTATGTAATAATTGTCAAAGTTAATTATTGTCTTAATTATTGTATTTTGTATTATTCCTAAATATCTAATTAATAGATATTTTAGGATATTATTTAGTTTATATATTAGTTTAGATATAATATCTTTCTTTAGATATTATGTAGTAAGTGTGTTGAGGAAGTAAGATATATCAGATCACATACAAACACACACACTCACGGTGTTTTTTACTATTCATCAGAGAGAAAAGTCGAGAGCTTCAAACCGAAATCTTATTCAACCTTGTAATCGATTGGTTATTAATCAAACAGGTTGGTAAATCATTTGTGTCGATAAGAACTTGATAATATTGTGGACCGACATAAGTATGATGATACAAAATGGAAGATCGGTAGGTCATCTTCAAATCTTCAGATGACCCAACAATCTCCCCCTATTTGAAGATGACATCCATACTAAAGAATAAAACTAAGAGTATATAGAATAATTCATTTTGACCCATTTTTACTCTTTTTGGGTTCTTTTCACATAGTTTTTTATGTATAAGGATTTATAAGTATATCCGATATTTACAAAAGAATAAAAAAATGAAGTATATCTGTACAAACTAAGTAAAAGAAATGCACTTGTATTAAATATGATGACTTAACAAAACAAAGGTTACAAGTACATAAGTAAGATAGAACATTGCTTCATTCCTTCTTCTGTCTTTTATGAAGTTCAACCATAATGACCTGGCGAAGAAATGCAGCTTGAGAATTAATGGGGATAAGAGAGAGAATAGCTACCAGAAACTTGGTGTCAGCAGTAGATATTTCTTCATGTCTGAAGAATCTCCGAGTTTCCGTCTCATCTAGGAAATAAACTCCTTTGAATGGACTCCCTATCGTAGTGCCTGGAGGCAAGGGAGGACCATATGGTACCTTCAGATTCAGATTTTGAGTATTGGGAGTTATTCCTTTGGCAGCCAGATCCTTGAAGATGTGTTGTTTGTCAGAATGAGAGATTTGTTGAGGGGAGGAGAGACACATCTTATTTAGAACCTCAACTTGGACTTCTTCATCATGTGAATGCTTGTACTTCTTGCCAATGTTCTTCATTTTCTTTAAAAGACTGTTCAGAGACTTTTTGACCGAAGGCTTGTGCCGACTAAAGGACTTAGATAACAGTTCAGAGATTTCATACCATTCAGAAAGTCCATAGTCGTCCAGGTCACAGAATCTGGTAGCCTGCTGAGAGTTGTCTTCTCTGCGGATGACCATTCTGACATCTATCTCTGATCGTTTGGAGGTGCCAAACTTTACTTTAACAATTTTAGATTTCATCTTTCGTCCCATCAAAGTTTTTCGGTACCATAGAATGTCATCAGAATCAAGATCAGCTACCCGTTGGGTTTCTCTTTCAGAAAGACCAAAGTCAGAAGTGACTTTGTTTGGAGGTTGAAGCTTTAGCCGACCAGCTTCAGAAACAAAGGCTTTTAGAGTAGCAGCCTTTTGTTGTTGGGAAAGCAAGGCCTCTTCATCAGCAGATAGCTTTTTCTTTCCTTTGTCTATCCCTTGTCTTGGAAGCTCCCCCTCCGTTGGAGCATCAGTAGAAACAGGAGTGGGACCCTGACGGCCACTGTCTGAAGAGACTGAAACCAGCTGTTTCTCCCCCTCAGCGGCAGTCGGGAGAGCAACCAACACAGAATCCACCTTCTGATGAAGAGACAGAAGAGACTGAAGAATTTGAGAGGTAATCGCGCTGTGAGACTCCGAAGCCGCCTGAAGACACCGGACCTCCTCATTACGAGCATCTGAGGCTGCTTAAATGGCAGCGACTGAGGCAGTGAGATGATGATGGGAGGTCTCAAGAGATAACAACTTGTCGCAAGTGACCTTGACGAGAGAGCCCAGAATTTTTTGATGTTCGCGAAACTGAGCACCAATTAGACGATGATGTTTGTTGGCTTCCTGAATATCTGCTAGAATTTCTGGGGGAATGACAGGAACAGAAGTAGGATTGTCTCGCGCTGCAGCTGAGGCCTGAAATCGTGTAGGCGTCGGCGGATGATGAGGAAGAACCCGAGATGGTTCTTCGTAGGATGCATGGATCTGGAAGAGAGCATCGGTGGAAGGCGATCGTGGTGAGGGAGGTGAGTCATCAGAGGAGCTATCCTCAGGGAAGGTAGTTGTAGGAGAAGAAGAGCTCTCTGCAGAATATGGAGGAGAGCGGTAGGCGGAGGTAGAATGGCCTGCTTGATTTGTCACCTTTTCTTAACCCTGTGTCAAATAAGCCAAATACCGTGAAATACCCTTAACACTAGCCTTGGGTAAGACCAGTGTCTCACCGGGCGGTGCATAAGTATCGACCATGAATTGGTCGGGTGATAGGTGGTGCGGTGAGAAGTCAGAGCCTTGGTCCGGGGAGAAGACCAAGTCATCCTCAACCCTTGAGGAGAGGGGGGAGGAGGGAAGGTGAGGGTCCCCTAAAATATCACGTGCATCCTTTGGAGAGGATACCGAGGAGGTGGCAGTAGGTTGAGCAGATTCCCTGGGCCCGGATGGGACAATTTCAACACCTAACGATTCTGAATAATCGGTGGGTGGAGTATGTGGGGTGGCCCTAGAAACCTTCCTCGTTCTTTTGGGAGAAGAGGGAGGGGAATAGGTAGAGTGTCGCCTCTTTGAGGTATGAAGAGTGGTAGAGTCACTTTGGCAAGTGCGGCGGTGCCTGTAGCTTTTGAGGAGTGAGTGCTAACAGGCTTCACCAGGGAGAGGGAAGAAGGGTCCACTACAGAGGAAGGACCTTTGGACACCTCTGGACACCGGAGTGTCATTGGCATCGCCCCACTGTAGATCGAGAGAATTTATGAAAGAGAACATACCTGGGAGGAGAGGGTTGTCCGTTGGAAAAAGTCCCTTATGAAGAAGAGGTTTGGTCACAACTGGCGCCTTGTAGTCGAATGTAATTTGATGAGAGGCATCAATTTCAGCAGCAAATTTATTGTAAATGATGAGCCAGATAAATCTAGGAAAAGCGACATGTGGTCGCTTTTGAGGGGTGATGACACTGACTAATTCTTTGAAGAAATACCCGGCAAAATCAATCTTTCTTTGAAAAATAATAGCATGTGCCAGTTGGGTAATGTAGGATGAACATTGATCATGACCACCACTTTTCTTGCTAAGGCATAAAATAACATGAGAGAAGAAGAAATGCCAGATACCTCCCATGTTTTTGCGAAGCAGCGTGCCCGGACTTCGGTCATGTTCTCCATGGATGTAGTTCAGAGCCGCAACAACCTCCTCATGCTCGTTGCCAAGTGGAAATTCTTCATAAGATGAGTAGACAGGAAGATGAAGTGCCGAACGAACATCGTCAACCCCAAAAGTGAGATCCGGTGTAGTGGGTTCGGAGAGAATGGAAGCAGACGCCTTCTTTGATTCATCATCATAGACACAAGTAAGCCAAAAGTTGCCAATGAGCAATTTGCTCATTTTTAGTGGGTTTTTTGTCAAGGCATATTGAAGAGGAGACTTAATGAGAAAGGAAGATATAGGATTAAATTCACTGTGTTTGGGATCACTTTCCAACCGTGCAACATGGTTGCATGGGTTGAAAATGAGATATGCATGAGAGGTGGGAAGAGCTATCACATTTTTCTTGACAACCTTAGGGGAAGAGGATGAAGCCATGGATGAGAGAAAAATGTAGGTTGTATATGAGAGAAAAAGAAGAATGAGGAAAGGATGGTGAGAAAAGTATTGGGAGGAGTTATATTTATAGTGGAATTAGGAGGGAAATAGAAAAGGAAGGGATTTGAAATGGACGGAGATGTGGTAGAAGATAATAGGGTGTAAGAAGGAAAAGATTTGATGGGATGGAGTGGGTAAGGGAAGTCTAGGGAAATGGGAAAGGAAAAGTATGGGAGAAAGAGTGTGGAAGGGAGAAAGAGTGAAGGGGTAAAAAGAAATTGTGTGTTTTTTTTTTGGGGGGGGGGTCTTCGGCCGAAAATATGTGGGTAGGGGAGTGTGGCCGAAAAAGTGATGTGGGGGAGAGGGATTTGGGCGAATGTGGTGGTTATTTTGTGTAGGACAAAATTAAAAAGAGGGAGAGGTTGAGGTCGATCGGTGGGTAGGGGGTGTTTGGGGTGAGGCCGATCGGTGGGGGTGTCGGCTGCTGATCGAGGAGATATAAGGGGGTTTATGATCGGTAGCCGAAGAGGAAGAATGGGAGGGAGTGGGAGAGAGATCGGCGAGGGAGAGATCGGCGTGGTGTGAGGGTGTTTGGTCGTCGAAGTTGGGAAGGGGAAGGGGGGATCGGCTACCGAAGAGGGAGAGATAAGGGGGGGTGCGTGGTCGGCGACCGATGGAAGAGGGAAAGAGAGAGGGTTCGGCTAAGGGAGGGGGGTAAGGGGAAGGGTGGGAGGTTGGCTAAGGGAGATAGAGAGGGAAATCGGCGTCCGATGGGGGGTGTTTGATTTATAGATCGGCTAGGCCGAATGTGGGGTGAAGGGATGGGGAGGGATGAGAGTCTTGAGGGTGGTTGGGTTATCGGCGGCCGATAGAGGGAGATAGGGGGATAGAGGGGTCGGTGGCCGATGAAGGAAGAGAAAGGTGAGGTTTTGATCGGCTACCGACGGAGGGTGGGGAAAAAAGAGACCGGAGAGAGGGAGAGATCGATATCGGATACCGATTTAGTGATCAAATCGATATCGGCTACCGATTCGGTGATCGGCTACCAAAGTGAGGGAGTAAGGTGGCCGATTGGATAGGAGAGAGTTTGTGTTGGGTGAAAGGTAGGGACAAAAAGGGTAAAAATAGAAGAGGTAAAAAGAGAAGGGATGTCTTGGATGATGTCGGCAAGATGACATCATCAAGATGATGTCATCAAGTCTAAACAACATAACCTTAGGTTATTTATCAGTGTAAAAGAAAACTGATTTTTTTTTAGATTTTCTTTTCTTTTCTTTCTCTTTTGTTTTAAATTAAATGTCGCATTTAGCATACCGAATTCTCCGATGAGAAACTTGAACCGAGCTTCGTCAAGTGGTTTGGTGAAGAGATCCGCCAGTTGGAGGTCGGTAGGAATAAAATGAAGTTCGACGTCACCTTTGGAGATGTGATCCCAGATGAAATGATACCGGATGTCGATGTGCTTGGAACGAGAGTGCAGCACCGGATTATTTGCGATTGCGATCGCACTTGAGTTGTCACACAGAATCGGGATGTAGGAGTACAGTTGATTGTAGTCTCTAAGTTGGTTCTTCATCCAGAGGATTTGAGCACCACAACTTCCAGCAGCGACATACTCAGCCTCAGCAGTAGAAGTGGAGATTGAGTTCTGCTTCTTGCTGGACCAGCTAACAAGCTTGCCACCAAGGAGTTGACAGCTGCCAGTGGTGCTCTTCCTATCAATCTTATAACCTGCAAAATCAGAATTTGAATACCCTATTAGATCAAAACCTGAGTCTTTGGGGTACCAAAGACCCAGATTCATGGTACCTTTGAGATACCGAAAAATGCGTTTAACTGCAGCCAAGTGAGATTCTTTCGGATTGGCTTGGTAACGCGCACACAGGCAAGTAGCAAACATAATGTCTGGTCTACTTGCAGTAAGATAGAGAAGGAAGCCGATCATGCCTCGGTAGCTGGTGATATCCACAGATACACCATCCGGATCAACATGGAGTTTCAAAGGTGGTGCCATAGGAGTTTTCATGGGGGAGGAGTTTTCAAAATTGAACTTTTTCAGAAGGTCACGAATGTATTTACTTTGATTTATAAAAATTCCTTCCGAAGATTGTTTAACTTGAAGTCCTAAGAAAAATGTGAGCTCCCCCATCATACTCATCTCATATTGACTTTTCATGAGAGAGGCAAACTCATCACACAATGACTCATCAGTGGCACCAAAAATGATATCATCCATATAAATTTGAACAAGGATAAGATTACCTGAGGTTTGCTTGATGAACAAAGTGTTGTCAATTTTACCTCTTGAGTACTTGTTCTTCAATAGAAAGTCAGCAAGAGTGTCATACCAGGCACGAGGAGCCTGCTTTAGACCATAGAGAGCTTTGTCTAACCTGTACACATAGTCAGGATGGACTGGATCTTCAAAGCCATGTGGCTGTTTAACATAGACTTCTTCAGCTAGATCCCCATTCAGAAAGGCACTCTTGACATCCATCTGGAAGACTCTGAAGTTCTTGTAGGCAGCATGAGCAAGGAAGATTCTGATGACTTCAAGTCTTGCAACTGGAGCAAATGTTTCATCATAGTCAATTCCTTCCTCTTGCCTATAGCCTTGTGCAACTAGTCGGGCCTTGTTTCTGATCACCGTGCCTTCTTCATCCATTTTGTTCCGAAAGACTCACTTGGTTCCTATGATGGTTTTTCTGGAAGGACGAGGAACCAATCTCCAGACTTTGTTCCTTTCGAACTGAAAAAGTTCTTCTTGCATGGAAGTGATCCAACATGGATCAGCTAAGGCTTCATCAACTTTCTTTGGTTCAATGAGGGAAAGGAAGTTTACATAGAGACAGATGTTTCCAATACCTCTTCTCGTCTGAACACCAGCTTGCTGATCACCGATGATTTGATCACTGGGGTGATCTTTTGTCCACTTTAGAGCAGGAGGTAAAGGAGGAGGGTAAGAAATTTGTAGAGGAGAGTTGGAAGGGATATTTTCAGGAGAGATGGATGGAAGATCGGCAGGTATAGGTGAGGAACAAATGTCAGATTGAGAGACTGGGATCATTTGAAGTGTATTTTAAGGTTGGGTAGGCTGAGGATCATCCTCTTGATGAGAGGAGGGGTTGTGAGATGTAGAAGGATCATTGTTTTGGTAGAGAGAAGTGGGAATAGTATAGGGAGTGTCTGATGATGTTGGAAGAGGACCATCACCAACACAGGAGGATATCCAACGGTTCAATTCTTCATCATCACAAGAGAGTGATGATATCTTGAGATCATCAAACTTGACATGGATGGACTCATCAATGCACTTCCTTCTAAGGTTGTAGATTCTGAAAGCTTTGGAAGTGAGAGAATATCCCACGAAGATCCCTTCATCAGCTTTGGGATCAAAATTTCCCAAATTTTCTCTATCATTGAGAATGTAGCAGATACACCCAAAGACATGAAGAAAGTCGATGTTGGGTTTTCTACCATAAAAGACTTCATAAGGAGTCTTATTGTGTCTTTTCACAATGATGGACCTATTTTGGGTAAAACAGGCAGTGTTGATTGCCTCAGCCCAAAAATAGGTAGGAAGGTGAGATTCACTCAGCATGGATCGAGCAGCTTCACATAGTGTTATGTTCTTTCTCTCCACTACACCGTTCTGTTGTGGAGTTCTGACGGCAGAGAAGTTCTGAGAGATGCCTTTTTCTTTGAAAAAGTCATCCAACATACTCTTCTTGAATTATGTTCCGTTTTCACTTCTTACAGATCTTACCAGCTGCCCATTCAGCACTTCAGACTTCTTGATGAACTTTATAATTTCTTCAGTGGTGTCACTCTTATACCTAAGAAAAAAATACCCAAATGTAACAAGTGAATTCATCAATAATAACAAGAATGTACCTTCTACCACCAAGGCTTGGGGTACTGACTGGTCCACACAGATCCATGTGGAGCATTTGAAGAGGCTGAGAGATGGAGAAGCATTGCTTGGATTTGAAGGAAGATTTTGTGAGTTTCCCTTTCTCACATGCAGCACACAACTTTTCTTTCACAAAGGATAACTTTGGCATGCCCGTGACAAGCTCTTGGTTTGAAAGGACATTCAAAGTCTTGAAGTTGAGGTGAGAGAGACGCTTGTGCCAGAGCCAACATCTTTTTGCAGAGTTTTCAGAGACAAAACATATGTTTGTTCCGAAGGATGAGCTATGTTCCATGTCTATGACATAGACATTTTCTTTGCGGTAGCCAGAGAGTACGGTTTCCATCTTTTTTTTGAAAATGATGCATGAAGATAATTCAAACATCACTTTGTACCCTAGTTCACACAGCTGGCTTATGCTTAGGAGATTGTGCATCAAGCCTTTAACATAAGCTACTTTATTAAAGGTGATGGAACCATTTGAGAGTGTCCCATAACCTTTAGTACTTCCTTTAGAGTTATCGCCAAAGGTGACAGAAGGACCTTTGGTAGGCATGAAGTCAACAAGAAGATATTTGTTGCCAGTCATATGTCGTGAGCACCCGCTGTCAAGATACCAGATTTGTTGGTGCCCTAGACCCTGCAATCACAAGGAAATCAGTTCTTTGGTACCCATTTGGAAATGGGTCCTTTTGAGTTAGGAGAAGAAGGAGAATCCTTGGAAGCATTTTTATCAATTCTTTCCATAGGATAATCCTTAGCAAGGTGAAAGGTATTACCACAGTTATAACATTTTCTATAGATAAAGACCTTTTTGGAGCTTTGATCAGCTTCCTTGTGATGACTGGTCACATTGACTTTCATGGCCTTTGAGGATAGAGAAGTGTCAAGAGGCCTAGGACCCAAGATACTTTTACCAGAGTTTGCTGGAGAAATAGAAGAGGGTGTCTTTGAATTCAGCTTTCTCAACATCACTGGTCTTGGGATAGGAAGAGAAGAAGATTTCTTTGAGTTTTTCTTGGAAAATTTATTTTTGGGAGGAAGATCGGCAGCCGATTTTCCTTTTTCAGAGGAAAATAATTTATTTGACGATGGCTGAGGAACTTTGGTTGGAATTTTAGAGGGTTTAGACTTAGAAGAGGAAGGCTCATTTATTTTTAGGGAGGTCAGAGACTCAAGGATGAGTTTAGGAGGGTCATTTGAGCCTTGAGCTTCTTCATTTTCATGAGGAGGTGAACCAATGCTTTTGGCTTTAATGAACATCCCAAACTTGAGATTTTTAGAGAGGTCAGAGGAGTCCAAAGGTTCAGAGTTGTCAGAGTTCTCTTCAAAAGATTCATAGAATGAGGGAAGAGAGAAAGGAGCATGGGTGTCAGACGGAGGTTCAAGGTCAGATTTCCCGAAGCCTAGTCCAGACTTGTCATCACAAGGTATTTGATCCTGAAAAATTCTTTCTAAATTTTTGGAGAAACTTGTCCACCTTTTCACAATTTCTTGCTCCTTTTTAAACCTTTTAAGAAGTTTGTTTTTCTCTTTAGCAAGAGTAAAGTTTATAGTTTTCAAATCTTCAAGCTCAGCTTTGATTTTGTCAAAATGTTTTAACTGAGAAAGACAAATTTGTAGCTGAGAAGAAAGAGATTTTATCTGAGCATTTGCCTTTTTCTTTGCGTCTTTGGCTTCATAGAAGTCAATGGTCAAATAGTCAAAAGCTTCAATTTTCTCAGCATCAGATAGAGAAAAGAAAGGATGTACCTTAGTAGAAAAGGTGGAGCTCCCAGCAGTAACAAGAGCCATAGAGGTGGAAAGAGTTTCACATTCATCAACATCATCTAGTTTAGCCATAAAACAAAGGTTGGCCATTTCCTTGTCACTTTCGGAAGTTGGTTCATCTGCCTAATCATGAGATTCAGCGAGAAGACCTTTTCCTTTGTTGGCTAGAAGAGCATTTATTTCCTTCTCTCTCTTGTATTTAGCCTTCTACTTTTCAGCACGGTCAGAGTTTGAAGGGACAGATGTGTTTGACTTTTGAGAAGAAGATTGGAATGAGTCAGACTTGGTTCTGACAGACCTGGAGGAGGTGCGGTTAGAGGAAGGTAGTCTGGATTTATCAGAAGACCTGCTTCTGCACTCAGAAGCAAAGTGTCCCTTCCTCCCACACCTATAACATTCCTCATTAGATTTGTCAGAGGGAGTGGTTTTAGAAAAAGTAGAAGATGGTTTTCTAGAAAACCTGGATTTTCCAGAAGAGAAACGAGGTTTGCCTTTTGAAAAACCTGCCAGCATGGCAACACCATCTGATAGCTGAGCTACAGAAGTATCCTCACCTTCATCACCAGCCTCACTGAGATAGGCTTCTGAAGGGTCATTGGGGTCTTCTTGACTATTGTTTTTGGAATCAGAGGGATAGGTGATTCTAGGAATACACACAACATTTTTGGAAGAATCACTTACAAGAGCTAGAGAAGAGCTTTTAATGTCTTTTGTGATAGACTTCCTAAGCAGTTTAGTCTGGTCATAGTTAAAGAGAGTGCCATACAAGGCAGTGAGAGGCATGGAATCAAGATCCTTGGTAGACTTGATACAAGTACAAATATTTTCCCAAAACTCAGGAAGACAGTCCATAAACTTGCACAAGACTTCCTCATTATCATATATGCGACCCACAAGTTTTAGGTCGTTGAGAAGACTGTTGAAACGATTGTAGTAGTCTGAGAGAGATTCACCCTTTTCATGAGAAAAGAGTTCATACTTTCTTACAAGAGCAATCTTTCTGCTCTTTTTTACATCAAACGTACCTTCGTAAAGAACACACAGTGTGGACCACATTTCTTTAGCGGTAGAAAGGTTAACAAGGGAGTGATAGACCTCATCAGGCAGAGAAAGGGCAATGATGGCTCTGACTTTAGTATCAAGAGCTATAAGACCTCTGTCTTCATCATTATATTTACTGGGATCCTTTACAATGTATCTCCCATTTGCTGGAGTTCTTTCTTCCTCAGAAGAGTCCTCATCAGCATTTCCCTTATCTGACTTTTTGGCATTGTACTGGTCCCAAACCCTAGGAAGAAAAGGACCTTCATGTAAGATAGTAGGATATCTGATGTCAACTCCTTCTAAGAAGAGTATCATACGACTTTTCCACAGGAAGAAGTTATTGGGGTTAAACTTTGGTGGTTTGGCTATAGAGCCATTGTCTTATGATACATCAGTGGTGTTTTGAGAAGAATCATTTTTCAAAGAAGAAGAAGAAGAGGCTGCCATTGTGGATCTAGTTTATTGAGTTAAACTGAACCGCTCTGATACCACTTGTTGGTCCCAAATAGCAGTAAGTAAACAAGAAAAATATTGTAGAAGGGGGGGTTGAATACAATACACACAGTTTTTCACTTAATTTAATTCTTATTGATTTGAAATCAAGAATTACACATAGAAAACTTTTGATTGTTGCGGAAGAGAACAGATGAATCTGCTCAAACAATCTAACACTAAGAGAAATGAAGAACAATTGTAAAACACTTAGAAAACAATAAGAACTTCGTAGAGAGAAAATTGCCAGGCACTTAGAGAACTTGAAGGTTGTAGAACTAGTGATCTTGCATGTTGAACCATCCTCCATATTTATAGTGCCTCATGCATTAAATGCATGGGACACCTGTTGAGCAAATGATGGACACAGGTCTTCAGCAAGGTACAAGATGTACCTTTTGTCTTGAGGTGTTTTGGCTTGAAGTGTTGACCTGCAGAGGATGGTGGAGACCTTTCTTTAAAAGAGTATAAACTACAAAACATACTTTTCTGATCTTCGGATGAGCTCCACGTCAATGCAAGATATCACAAATATACTTTGTCAGAAAAGTACAATGTGTTAGAGAGATCTTTGGGCTTTGAAGATTAAGAGGTCTTCGGCTCCCGAAGACTGAGAGGTCTTCGGCTCCTGAAGACTTGAGATCGGCACCATCCTGGCCAATGGTGTTGATCATGTAGGCATACTTGGCTTTAGGTTGTGGAGTATATCTTCAATCCGCTTTGAGAGATATTCTCCTTATTTTTCTTCTTCGGCTGATCTTCGACTTCACCGAACATTTGTATAGAAACCAAGCTGCTAAAAGAACCTCAAAATATTCTAAGTATTATGATACAAAATGAAAGATCGGGAGGTCATCTTCAAATCTTCAGATGACCCAACACTTAAAATTGGTGTTAAATTTTGTGTGTTCTTTAGAGATTCTCTTATGTTCATTGTGTTTGAACTAATGCTGAAAGTTGAATAATTGGGTGGTCAATGGCGTATCCAGAACGTTTAGCGACCGATTATATTTTATTTATTTAACTAATATAAAATAAAAGTAAAAAAAATCATGTCATTAAAAATGAGAATCAAATTATATTTTATTATTGTTCTCTACAAGTTTTTATCTTTTAAAAGCGATTGATCATATTTTCATTTGTAATATTGGCAAATGCTTTCTTATTCAATGTCAAAAATTACACAAGTGTTCAAAATATCATCACAAATTCGATACAAAGAGGAATTATTTCAAGCCGCCAACGTAAGGCTAAGGGTATAACTCATTAAAGAGAATATTTTTTCAGGATTGAAGTGATTGAGGGCACTTCCGTTTAGGTTTGCCTTGTGGGTGGTGGACTGGTGGTAGTCAACAGTCGCTCGTTGAACTAATGGTGACAATGGGTGATGGTGGAAGAAGATAATGATAAAACGAAACAAAAGTAAATACATATTTTTTTAACTAATAGTAAGGAAAAATTCACGTCATCTTTAAATCAAATAAAAAACAACTAAATTGACTTATTGTCACATTGTAAAGTCACATTTTATTTACAGCAAGTTGGGTTTATTAAGTTGACAGGTCCCTTATTTGTGTCCAAACTTGCTCCAAAAACCCTTTAGATACGTTTTTAAATATATTTTTATCAAAATAAAACGCATAACAAAAGAAACAATAAAATAATATGATAATTTGTACATCTATAATAACAAAAATTAACTTCTTGTTTGAGTGAAAACACACTATTTCTGTACGCAAGCATTGCTACGCTATAAAAACTTGTATATTGTGCTTAATTTGTATGTCACGATCTTAAATAGAAAAACCATTAAATCAAATTTATGGGTATATATAATGTTTTAAAAAACTCACCGCACAGTCGTCATGCCACCAAGACTTACGTCTCACGTCACGTTAAGTCCGTGGCATGCTATGGCCTAATGCACAATTTCGTAATGCAATATTTGATTTTTCTTTATGTTTTTAATGTCTTATTTGCAAGTTTTTAATATATATCATAATTTGACTTGCTTATTACTATTGAATCATTGAGTAACACTACAAAACAATGTTTTTATATATGATATTATATATGAATTAGAAAAACCACAAGTCATGTCTTGAAAACGTCATGGTTTCGCCGTTGCTTCTAAGGCTTGGCCTCACCGCTATGTCACGTCTCAGGCCATTTAGAACATTGGTCTATAAAACTCTACACAATTTAAAAAGGAGTGACTTACACTGTTGGTTCTTGTGGTTTGTTCAAATTTTGGATTTGATCCCTAAAACAAATTATCTACATTGATAGTCCATAATTTTTTAATTTCATAACACTCAAGGTCCTTAGAGTTAACATCGTCAGTTAGCAACTGTTAGAAAAGACAAATCATTTTTTGGGCAAACTACATGAACTAAAAGTGTAATTCACTCTAAAGTTAATTGTGATTCACATATTTTATTTAAAATAATCTCTTTACTAGAAATATTTTAAGTATGGTTAACAAAAAGAAAACATTTTGATTATTATATCAATTTAATTGTTGTGGCTTATTCACAATTATTTGATAATTCAATTTAATAATATCTCACAATATTTTAACTTTTAAAACATGATTATCTTTTTCATAATAAAAAAATTGTCAATCTTAACGAACAAAATTTTAATATATAACCATCCAACTTTAACCATACTTGAATCTATTTTAATAAATAAATTTAAATTAAAAAAATTGTGAGTGAATTACACTTTTGGTCCCTGTAGTTTATTCAAAAATTGATTTGTTCCTTCTAACGGTTTGGTGTTAACTCTAAGGACTTGAGTGTTATAAAATTAAAAAGTTAATAACCACCATTATAAATAGTTTAGGGGAGGCTAATTGCACATTTTTTTTTTTTGATAAATACACCAAAATGATTGCAAAAATCATTATGTTTTTTTTGTTTTTTCATCTTTTTGTTGTCTTTTTTCTTTTTTTTCTTTTTATTATATATTTTTGTTTACATATTTTTATTATATATTTTTGTTTTGATTCGAAAATAAATAAATATTTATAAATATAAATATTACTATTTTTTTTAATTATATAATTATAAAAATAAAACATAAATATTGCGATTTAACATATAAATAGAACATAAAATAATCTATATTACATTCGACTATTCTAAAATAACATTAACCGTAGTACAATTAACACGTAAAAGCTTCATGTATTTCTTTATTCGCTTTGAATACGGGGTAGCCCATCCAGCAGCACACTGATAACTGTGATGGAAAAAAAGTGATACAATTTGTGGAAATGGATATTCTTTTGCCATATCTAATTTGACATAATGGTTACCATTAACGTACCCGATTGTAAAAACAACATGTTCATACCACACTGGAGGAGTGGACCTAAGCGGCAAGTACGTCCCACTGCCGGTCATACTTATAACATGTAATATCACATTATATTTTGAAGCAATCAAGACACCTATTTCAGGCATTGTCATCCAGTGTTCAAATGGTGCACCTTGATCTGATCGAAAGAAGTTTAAAGTGTTGTAAGTAATATCACAATGTTCACCTCCAAAAGCGTTGATGTACTCTGTCTTGTAAGTATCTAACTCTTCCATCAAGTTATAACTCTTCCATTTAGTTGACATTTTTATTTACGTTTCAATTCGGGTAAAAATAATTATATGTTTTAAAAAAAAACTTGAGTCTTACAGAGTAAATTACAGATTTTGTCCCTAACGTTTGGCGTTTGTTACGGAATTGATCCCTAAAAGAAAAATACATTTTACAAAGTTATGATAAAATGTAATTGTTACAAAAAGAAAAATACATTTTACAAAGTTATAATAAAATCAAAAGTTACAAATTTATAGAATAAAATAAAATCAAAAGTTACAAATTTATAAAATCAAAACACACACACACACACACACATATATATATATATATATAAAGATAATAATAATAATAATAATAATAATAATAATAATTGTACTTTAATGATTGGATCGGAAATCAAGAAGTCACTATTTGCACCTTTTTGGTGCAAATAGCACTCCCCGTAGTTTATTTTAGGGGTGCTATTTGCACCAAAAAGGTGCAAATAGGTGCAAATAGTGAATGATTGTTTTCCGAACCAATCATTTTTAAGAAAATGTCATTTCACTTTTATATATTATTATTATTATATGATATATGTATATATATATATATGTGTGTGTGTGTGTTTTGATTTTATAAATTTATAAAATTTGTAACTTTTGATTTTATTTTATTTTATTAATTTGTAACTTTTGATTTTATTATAACTTTGTAAAATGTATTTTTCTTTTTGTAACAATTACATTTTATTATAACTTTGTAAAATGTAATTTTCTTTTAGGGACCAATTCGGTATAACTTGATGGAAGAGTTAGATACATACACGACAGAGTACATCAACGTTTTTGGAGGTGAACATTGGGATATTACTTACAACACTTTAACCTTCTTTCGATCAGATCACGGTGCACCATTTGAACACTGGATGACAATGCCTGAAATAGGTGTCTTGATTGCTTCAAAATATAATGTGATATTACATGTTATAAGTATGACAAGCAGTGGGACGTACTTGCCGCTTAGGTCCACTCCGCCAGTGTGGTATGAACATGTTGTTTTTACAATTAGGTACGTTAATGGTAACCATTATGTGAAATTAGATATGGTAGAAAGATACCCGTTTTCGCAAATTGTAGGACATTTTTTCCATTACAGTTATTTGTGTGCTGCTGGATGGGCTACCCCGTATTCAGAGCGAATAAAGAATTACATGCAGCTTTTACGTGTTAATTGTACTACGTATAATGTTATTTTAGAATAATCGAATGTAATATAGATTTTTTTTTTTTTGGAAGGCATAGCGGCACCGAACCAACGAACGACTACCACGAACACACGCACGCACACCTCCCTGGCGGTATCGGACATCCACGGCTGGGGGGGGGGGGGGGGCAGCCCAGTCAAAGACTAGACCAGCCCAAGGACTGGATACTCCTCATGCCCTCAAATTGACTCCCCTTGAATTCGAACCCGGGTAGATTGGGATACCATCCACAATCCCCCCAGGATGTTACCGCCCTTGGGGAAACCAAATACAGATTCTTTTATATTCTATTTATATGTTAAATCGTAATATTTATGTTTTATTTTTATATTTATATAATTATAAAAAATTAGTGATATTTATATTTATAAATATTTATTTATTTTCAAATCAAAACAAAAAATAAAAAAAAACTTTTAAAACTATATAATACAAATAAACAAAAATATATAATAAAAATGAAAAAAGACAACAAAAAGACGAAAAAAAAAAAAAAAAATCATTGCACCAATCATTTTGATGCAAATAGCAAAAAATTATGTGCAATTAGCCTCCCCTTATTTTAGGGGTCAAGTCCAAAATTTAAGCAAGCCCATAAGAACCACCAATATAATTCACTCTTTAAAAAATATATATAGTTACTCTGGCCCTAACAAAAATAACATCAAAATTGATTTTGTAAAATGACTTTTTAGTACAAGAAATATAATTGGTGATTATAATAAAAATTGATTTAATGAAAATTATAAGAAAAGTCCAAGAAAAGGATGGTTGTTAAGATGTGGTATTATGGTGTATTTTGACCAATTTATAAGAATTTATTCATGTGCTTGGTAGTCACACCCACCCATCATCAACACTATAATAAAGAAAATGGAATGTCAACCAATTTGTAACTATAAATTCATTAAGTTTTACATAACTTTATTGATATTTTATTCATAAACATTTAGGGGCGATTTGATTTGTGGAATTCGAATGAATTTGATGAAACTGGAATAACAAGTTCCTTTGATCAAATTACAATTCCTTTGTTTGGTTCAATTCTTGAAATGGGTGGACTAACCAATTAAATTCCACAAATCAATGAATTCATCATTCCTTAACCTAGTGGAAGGAAGTGAATTCCATCCTTTTGCATCCTTTTTAACCAACACCGACCACTCACGCCCCCACCACAACCATGCTACTGTTGTCAGTGTCACGCCCCCATCCCCACGGTTCCACTCTGCAAGAACTTCGAATCATTCTTTTGAAGCTCATCCCCAACCCACCCACCCTACCCTGTTGCCACCCCACCCTACCCTACCCAACACCACCCACCTCCACCCTATCTTACTGTCCACCACTACCCATCTTCCACCCCTGCCCACCCTCACTCCACATCTCTCGCCCCAGCATTGCCACCCCCCACCCCACCCACCCACCCCTCCCTCCTGCCCTTGCCCCTGCGCTCCCCCAAACAAAGATAGAGATTCCAATTATTTTTAGAGATTTCATTTCAACTCCATCCAACCAAACACAATCAAAGTGCGTAGTCAAATTCCATCAAATTTCATTCCAATTCCTTTAAAGTCAAATTCTTTGATGGATTCCAATCCCACCAAATTCTATTCTACGAATCAAACGCCCCCTTAATTTTTAGATTATATTATACATATAAAGATTGTAGTTAATTATTTTTGCATAATTATATATTCTTTCAACATATAAAATGTATAAAAATTTAATACGATGGTTTAATTAATAAGACCGATGCAATCCTTGTTTTTTTAATTATTGTAAACCTTTTCTATTATGTTATGTTAAATAAGCAATGCAACACTAAAGAAATGATAGAACAATAAGTCGAATCACTAACTTGACTGATGAATTTGATAAAAAAAAAAAAGTTGTAGAACTTTCCAAACAGATAGAGGATTATAAATAACAATGTCATAAGACGAAAATCATCAAACTTGTGTTGTAATTTTGGATGTTGTCTTGAGAATACAACTTGAAGCACATGAACTCAATCTTGACAAATAAATCCGCAAATAAAATATAAATAATTTTATGTTCATTCAAGAGAGCCTTTGGGCCCAAGGTCCTCTCTTTTGACCCAATAAATATATATATATATATATATATATATATATATATATATATATATATATATATATATATATATATATATATATATAGGGGTTGTTTAATTTGCAATTCTTTAAAAGGTTGCAACTCTTGCAACTCACATCTTAACCGTCGGATTCATGATCGACGGTTACAATAGATATGGGGTCCAATATTTTTAATTAAAAAAAATAGAAAAATAAAAATAAAATAACCGCCGATCATGAATCTGACGGTTAAGATATGGGTTGCAAGGGTTGCAACCTTTTTAAGAGTTGCAAAATATCCTTCCACTATATATATATATATATATATATGGAGAGGTTCATTTGAGAAATAGTAAATATATGAGAAATAGAGAAGTAATCTTAGTCATTCATCTGGTCAACATTTGCGGCTTTGACCGCGAAGCACCGGATAATTCCTTTGTGTGGTATATAGAAGGTAGAGGGGTAATTTCGTAAAATACACGGGATGAGTTCATATATGAATCTGTATGAATCACAAAGATTCATATATGAATCTGTTAATTAGTTCAACTGATTCATATATGAATCTTTGTGATTCATACAGATTCATATATGAATCATAAAGGTTCATATATGAATCAGTTAAAAGAGTTCAGTTGTGAATTGCACTGGTTCATATATGAACATATAGTTCATATGTGAATTATACATGTTCATATATGAACACAGCCCGTGTGTTTTGTAAAATTTACGAAATTGTCCTTCTATTTTTGGGATAGCCGCAACTTTTGACCAGTCAAAGCCGCAATATTTGACTAGTCAAATCCGATCTTGACCATATGAATGACTATGATTACTTCTCTATTTCTTATATATTTATCATTTCTCAAATGAACCAAACACTATATATATATATATATATATATATATATATATATATATATATATATATATACTAGTTGTATACCCGCGCGATGCGGCGCGGGTGAATCACAATTTTGAAACCAATAACTCAATCCTCAATCATGTTGTTTGTTTCGTTTTATTTTCCATCCATCTCGATTTTATTTCACAGATTTGTGTGGCTTATTTGTTTTGTTTTATTCTACTAATTTGTGGATTGTTTAGTGTTTGTAAAACTGGTAGCTTCTAGTTATGTACCCATACAAAGCGGCGAGAAATATTTTTTTTGGAAACAAAGAAATTAAAAATTAGGATTACCTCGGAAAGATTTTGGGCTTATCAACATAACGTGATTGATTTTGATGCTCTTGGTTAATATTGATTCACACTTAAGGTGCGTTTGATACACGGATAGAACAGAAAAGAACAAAACATGGATCACTGTTCCACGTTTGACAAGACTTTTATGTGGAACAGACAGAAACAATATGGAACAAAGTAGGACATGGTTGTTCCACCCTACCCTATGAAATAAGGTGGAACAGACTTATATTTTAACAATATAACCTCAAAATAAAACTTAATTCTATTCTAAAACATCAAATACGACTCCCTCTTTATATTGTATTCATTTTTTAAATTTTATAATTGTCATTAATGTTTGACGAAAGTTTTCTAATGATATATTTTGTAACAAAAATATTTATTATAATTTAATAAATTACATAAATTAATCAAAAGTATATAAACCACTCATTAGGGGTAAATAGATCATTTTATTTGTTCTGTCCTATCCAATTATGTCCTAACAAACATTGAACAACTGTTTTGTCCTGTCTTTTTTTATCCTATCTTTGTCTCGATATTGAACGCAACCTTAACATTATTTGAGAAAACACTATAACTCATACATGATCTGCAACTTTAAGTACATATAATGTACTTCTATCTTGGAGAAAATTATTAAAATAATCATCCTCATCAACCAAATTCAACTTTTAGCCATTTTTTCAAAAAATCTTCTCGGAGTAACCAAAGTTTACACAGAAGCTCTTTTTTTTGCATCAAGATTGCATTTGAGAAAAAAATTTAAGAAGCAAACTTTAGGCAGTGAAACTTTCACAGAAAATCTATTTTCAGGGTACTGGTTAACGCCCTGGGGGGCGTGGTGAAATATCCCATCTACCAAGGGTTCAAATCCAGGCGTACACAATAATTATGGTCACTGAGGTTTAATCAGGGTTGATGTCTTACATTCATAATTTGTCAGGGATTAGTTAGGCATAGCCTAGGACTCCCTTCCAAAAAAATCGTATTAATTCGTTCAAAATGAGCTAAATGTTGAATATTTTTGAATTTAATCTTATATTATTAAATATCATAAATACGTACGAATTATTTTTAATAGTTACATTTCCTACCCTTATGATTATTTATTCAATATTTATACTTTATAATTATAAGGGCATCTCCAAACCAACGACTAAAAAAACATCAAAAATTGTATGTCCCTTGAACACTAAAAAAAATTCAACTCCAACGACACACTAAAAATACACTAAAAACAACTCCATTTTTTTGTTTTTAGTGTTGGATTGACCATTTTCAACCCAACACTAAAAACACAAAAAATAGAGGTCATGGAGGTAAATAAAGTAGACCTCTATATTTGAAAAACAATAAAATAGAACACTAAAATGAAATATTACTTTTTTATTTAACTTTTATAATTATATATACAGATTGATAGTTTAATATATTAAGTAATATTATTTTATTATTATTATAATATTAAATATGTTTTTAGTATTGTTTTTTAGTGTGTAGTTGGAGTTGAGTTTTTTTAGTGTTAAAGAGACCCACCATTTTTAGTGTTGGTTTTAGTGGTTGATAATATAAGATTAAATTCAAAAATATTTAATATTGAACTCATTTTTAAGGAATTAAGAACACACTTATAATGGTGTAATTTGTAAAAAAAACATATTTTTAATATAATTTGCCTAATACATTATTGTATAAATTAATATTATAAAAGTGTAAAATAAAAAATAAAAAATATAACATAAATTAAATAACAAATTATAAGAATGCAAAATATATATATATATTTTTTCTAAAACTTTACGGTGAAGATAGATTTATGTGAAAGTTTAAAATGCATAAAGTTTGCTTTCAATTTTTTTTTTTAATTTTAGCTATTTTGAAAAGATATTTGAAAATGTAACTAAAAAATAAACTTGATTAAGGGATTGACTATTTTGATACTTTCCCCACATCTAATTGGTCAAATCAGCTAGAGTTTTATTTTGGGAATTTAATTAAAATATCCGTATTTCAATCGTATCATACCAAAATGCCCAAAATCTCTCAAATTTTGCCAAAATACCCAATTACCCCGGGATTGTGGGCCTGGATTTTTAAAATCACGGGGATAGCAATTGATTTTTGAGAATCGTGGGGTTACCCAAATGGATTGGACCCCGTGATTTTCAAAGGGATTTAGAGCGTTGGCAAAGGGATTTAGAGGGGTTAGCAAAGAGATTGGACCCCGTGATTCTCCCCAAAATCGCGGGGTAACCCTTCGATTCTCTAAAAATTTTGCTATCCCTGCGAAATTAAAAATCCTGGGATCAAATTCCGGGGTAATTGGGTATTTCGGTAAAAAAAATTGGGAGATTTTAGACATTTGGGTAAGATACAATTGAAATACGGACTTTTCAATTAAATTCCCTTTTATTTTTTTGTCTTTAATAAAAATAATAATGAATCTATACTGCTATTCCTCTCTACGTCTGACCAAAGAAACTTTGGTTTTCATGTCTAGGGATCCTAATTTCACTTCTCTATTCGCCGGACTTCAACCATTTTATTAACCATAATACATAAATTCTCACTTTAATAGTTAATAATTAAGCCAACAGTGAATAATTTAATATATTTCCTCTTTTATTTTTTTTATGTTTTTGTACGGCAACTTGGGCTATGCCCACACACACGCACCCGCGGTATCCGGGCATCCAATTGGACAACACAGACTAATCCGCAGCGACCCGGTCTAGCCTCAATTGACTGGACCCGCCCAGATACGACTAAGTCCGGTCAAGACCGAACCCGCATACCCATAGACTGGTATGCCCGTAAACCTGGACCCAAATCGACCCGAAGGCCGACCCAAGGTCTAGGTATCCCCGAAGTGCGTCTCCCAGGATTCGAACCCTGGTAGATAGGCATACCATGCACTATCCCCCAGGGCCTTACCATTAGGCTAAGGTTTCTTTGATCCTCTTTTATTGTATTAATTAATTATTCAAACAACCTTAGAGTAAAGAAATTCACATACTCTACCTCATTATTCCTCTAAATTTCAAACTATTATTATTTTTGAAATAAAATACGTTATAGATGATCTTCCTCATGCAAAGCACCACTTCATCTCCATGGTTTTCTGCAAATTTTCATAGATCTGTCTTTAGTGAAACAAGTTTCCCAAATTTTTGTTTGTTCCAAAAGATTTTTAAATATTGAGTCTTTTCTGTTTAATAATTTCTGGTTTTTGGCTTTTAAGTTAAGAAAAAAATTGTAAAATGTCATTTTAATTTTTTGGGTTTTTTTCTCTTTAAAGATTATAAAAAAAATCAATGTGTTCTTGCTTATGATCGACTTCTCAACAAGAAAAAGAGGCAAAACCACGCCTCACTCTGCCGGGACACTCCAACGACAACCAACCAACGAGATGGAAGCTTTAGTTAACAAAAAATCTTCCTCATCGATGATGGTGGTGGTGAGATGAAGAAAGAAAACTTTGTAAAGCATGGAGCTGAAACAGAAAACCTTTGGAGGAAGAAAAAACTTGTCAAAAAAGTTCCTGCTTGGTGGTGGTGGTGAAATGAAGAAAGAAAACTATGTAAAGCATAGGAAACATGAACAAAAAAATACGTCTGAAAAGTTGAAGAACTTGAACTTCTTCTGTAAAAACAAAAACCAAAGGTAAGTATGGATTTAGATTACACAATCAAAATCAAATTAGAAACCAAAATCAAAATCTTACCTCAGTTGGGAGCTTGTTGTAGGAGCTTACAAAGTTTTGGAGAATGAAGAATACAAAACTTCATTGTCAGATTTATACAAAGATGTTTTATGGGAGCCTGTTGATTGATCTTGGAGACATTTCATACATGAAATTGGGTAGAAAGAAAAGCCTTAATCATAAAAGAACACTCTTAACCTTCTTGATTAGGTGGTGCAAGAAACCATGAAGATCACTATAGATATATACTATATGAAATTGGGAAGATAGAAAAGAGTGATCAAGAAAGACAACTCTTTGACCTTCCAAAGTTTTGATGATACGAGTCTCAAAGAAAGGAAGAAAGGAGATACTTTATAAAGAAAGCTGAAAAAGGAAACACTACTTTATTTCTCAAAGAAAGAAACATTGGTGGCAAGCCTCTTTATCGGTGGAGACTGATTTTAAAAAGCTTGCATGAATGAGTTGTACCTATTGCATATAAAATTGTAATTCATAGTTTTTGTAACTTCATGCATAAAATGGAAGTACCTTGTGCATTTTAACTTGTCTTTAAGAGTTTTAGGCTATATGCATTATAAGGTAGTAATAGATATATAGGAGGCCTTTCATGGGAGACCCTAGTATTTTGTGGTAACCATGAGATCCAATCTCGTCCATCCATTTAATTAATCAATGGTCTAAAATAACTAATATAAATAATAATTAAAAAACGGATTTAATGCAACTAAATTAGGAGAAAGGGGTAAAATTGTCAAAAAAAACATTATAATTAAGTGTGATCTAATTTAGGCGTGTTCCGATAATTTTGGGTGTGATAATTTTGGGTGTGATTTAAGTTAGCGCTTACCGGATTTAATGCAACTAAATTAGGAAAAATGGGTGTGATACACTGTGATCATCTTGCAAAACCTTATATCCTTCATGATAGAATGATGAGATTATTGTTGCTAATTCCGTAGGTGGTGATACATTGTGATCAGTGTCTCATGGTACATATGAGATTCAGATGTTAGATTATCAGATATATGTCAAATCACAATGTAACACATACATCACAATGTAACACATATATCAGATATATGCCAAATCACAATGTAACACATACATCAGATATATGCCAAATCACGTGGCACATGAGATTCAGATGATGTTATATTATCACAATGTAACACAATGTCACATGGTCCATATGGATATTATCCCAAAATCAATTTGTTGAGATAATAAAGGAAACGTAATATTTGATTGATGAGACTTTGATTTTTTCAGTTACAAAAAAAATGTTATATTAATTAATTTATCAAATTACTAATATATCCTCCCCTATTAATTAATTAAAAAAATAAATAAATTAAAATGATTGGATGAGATTGGATCTCATAGTTACCACAATCTAATAGGGTCTCATTTGATTAAGCCCCTATATATATATATATATATATATATATATATATATATATATATATATATATATATATATATATATATATATATATATATATATATATATGAGGGTGAGAATGGTAACAATACTTCTGATTCATTGGATGAGTTGGTTTTTAATCGAAGTTATTTTTTTATTACTACTTTCATCTACATTCATCTTATTTTCAAATTTATCTTCATTTTAATTTTACAGATATTTAATCACTTTTACTTGCATGAATTTGTTAAAATTTCGGTCATAATGTAAAAATTAGGTAAATAAAGGTAGTTGAATGTAGATGAAGGTATATGAATGTTTTGTTCTCACCTTCTCACCATAACTCATATTCTCACCGGAACCCAACCCTATATATAGGGCCATTCAATGGAAAACTCGATTGTTTGTGATAACCGTGAGATCCAATCTCAACCACAAATCAAATGATAAATTAGAAAACTAATAAGTTTGATAAGTTTGACTTAAAATTTTAATTAAAGGGCACTTTAGGTATTTTGAAATTTTCCTCTCTCCTCTCTGCAACCTCTGGTGAACCTTATTCCGATGAATACAAAATACACAGTGATACCCATTGTGATACAAAATACAACCCTCTGTGATACAAAAAATACAATGTGATACCCAAGAAAAACATAAGTCAATTGGATATCAACATAAACATCCAAAAGGGAATCGTAATTTTGTAAGGAGAGAAACCCAAAACCCTAATCTTTACTACTTCTTAACGTGACGGCCTTGACATGTACCTTAGGATTAATCTTAGGGGTCTCAGTATCACTAGGTAAAGTACCATGTTGTCTTCCCCTAAGATCAACAACAAATTGTCCTAGTTGGGTTTCTAAATCTCATAATGTTGCGTTAGTTTGGTTAAAGAAACCCTTTGAGTAATGATTCCAAAGAACCATTTATCCATCGTGTTCTGTTGCCTAGGCACACGAGGAAGTGAGTTTTGGACATTATTGTGAGACTGTGGGGACTGCCCACTGTGGTGAAGATGTGGGGACTGCCCACTGTGATGAAATCCCAGAGGATTTTGAGGTCGGTTTTGTCCCGAACTTACCCCCGAGGGTTGTAGTCCTGGATTTCCCGCCCATGAAAAGTTGGGATGGTTTTGCCGGTTCGGGTTGTTAAGTCTGGGAATACGGACTGTTCCTTCAGTGGTTTCCTACATAATTAACCGAGATGGGGTTACCTGGACAATTTTCATAAGCATGGTTCTCATCACAAAATGCACAATTTTTATTTGGTAACCTAGCGTTCATAACACGCACTTGGTTTTTCTCTCCTAAGTTCAAGTTATTTTTTTTACCAAGTTAGTTAAAGCAACCTTTTGTGCATTTAAAGCGGTGATGGTGTCCACTTCATGAACTCCCGATGCATTTTTTTGGAGGAAGTGCACGGGGGTTCGACCACTCAGTATATTGTTGGCAATCTTCACAAGAATGTCGTATCCTTCATTATATGTCTTGGCGCTAAAGGCACCACCAGCTGTAGCATCGAGGACAATTTTTGCAGAGTTGGAAAGTCCATTATCTAATGTTTCCAATTTGATGCAATGGGGGATTCCATGATATGAGGCATTTCCGATGAAGTCTTTGAACCTCTCCCAAGCATCCGCCACTACTTCGTCGTCCCCTTGATGAAACAGTAAAATTTCATTTCTGAGTTTTACATTCCTCATTGGAGGAAAGTATTTATTCAAAAGTTTTTCTGCAAGATCCTCCCAAGTAGCTATGGAGTGGGTGGTTGGGAATTTAGCCAAATTTTAGCTCTATCTCTTAGTGAAAAAGTGAAGAGCATTAGCCTTAAGGCATCTTGAGGAACTCCTAGAACTTTAAAAGCGTTTGCAATCTCTAAAAATGATTTCAAATGTAAATGCAGATCCTCCGATGGTAATCCTCCAAATTGACCCATTGTTTGGATCATTTGGAACATTAATGGTTTTAACTCAAAGTTTTTTGCGGTAATATCGGGTCTAAGAATTCCCGAATTTAATTAAGCAAATTCGGGGGTAGCATAGTCCCTTATTCCTCGATATTTCTCATCGACAATCTTTACCGTAGTTTCCACTAGGCATGGAAATTGGCCCCGACCCGTCGGGGAACCCGGTCCACCCGCCCCGATCGGGGATGGGGATTCCCCGCTAAACCGGGGATGGGGACGGGGATCCCCGTTTGTCTCAAACCGGGGATGGGTACGGGGACGGGTATCGCACTCCCCGCACCGTCCCCGTTATATATTTTAATTAATATTTAATATATATTATTTATTTAAACTAAATCGGTAATTCATAATTTTCTATTTCCTAACTAGGTTTATAATATAAATTTTTTATTTTTTTGATGTTAGTATGTATTTTGGATGTCAATCAAAATACAATTACTCGATATGGTTTTGAATATTACTCGATATCTTTTGGTACGTGTGAAGTTAAGTTTTTTTTTTTCCCGAATTCGGTTGAACTTTTGTTGGTTTTAAGTTATTAATTATTATATGATGTTGTGATTTTTTTATGCTAAATTAAATTTCTTTCGATTTTAGGTTTATTGGAAATATGTGATATTTAAACATGTGCGGTGTCTCATATATTTGATTTAAATAGCTTACATAAACGGAATAGAAAATTCCCGTTTCCCCGATGGGGATCCCCGTTCCCCGTTGGGGATGGGGACGGGGATGAAGATGAGGGATTGGGGATGGGGATTGAGGTCCCCGCCCCATCCCCGCCCCATTTCCATGCCTAGTTTCCACAAGAGGTGGAGGTGGTGGACCTTGGGGTCCTCCTCCAGCGTCACCCATAGGGTTATTAACGGGAGGTTGTCGATTGCCTCTTCCTCTTCTACCTCGTCGACGTCTCCGAACAGTTCTTTCGATTTCAGCATCTAGAGGTACAAGTTCACTGTGTTGTAGCCGTGGCATACAACACAGGAAAGAGAAAAGAAAAACTCGCGACTCGGGCTTAAGTAGAAATCAATATCTTAGGGTAAAAATCGCACAAATCCCCGGCAACGGCGCCAAAAACTTGATAGCAAAAATGCACACGTATAAAATGTGGCACAATAATGGCGCAAGTATACACCAAATATTGTGTTCGCTTTTCAAGTAATATAATGGTAAGGACCAAATATCGTATCCACGGGGATTGGACTACTAAGATTCGGAGACTTCTACAAACTTCCGGTGCAAAGTTTAGAGTTTTATAAAATTGCTTGGTTGATTTTTAGCGAAATATTAAAGATTTAAATTAACAAATATTAAAGCGGGTACGAGTGTAAGTTTCTCTCGAGAGTATTTTAATAACTTAAATCGTTAACAAAACCGGTCACAATGGAACCCCACACGATTTCCACCTCTCGAAGTGTCACTCTCGCGTGTCATAGTCGCGCCTCATGTACCGCGGGGTCCCCGAGTCTGGCGATTGTGACACGGCGACAGTGACCATGTCACTATCGCGTGGCACTGTCGCCACGGACCTCCTGGGCCCCGAAACTTTACATTTTTTTGCGGAACCCTCCTGATTCGCCTTGAAGTCAAACTTAGACTTTTCTAACGAGTGAAACCATCAACATGATTATTAGAGAATTCACATAAAGTAGGTGCACGTTGAAACAACAATAGATATGATCAGGAAAAATTAAGGTATCCAATTCTCTGATGTAAGACTTTGGTAACCTAGTTGTCATCCTGATACCTACCCTTCCCAAACTCACCCTCTAGCATCTTCGAGCTCCCCTCCTTCCATCCAAGCTATAAGTCCCTACCCAAAGTTTATTACCCTGGTTTGCATCTCTTTGTATAAAAGGTATGTCCGACTTACACGAATATCATATTACATATTATAGGCATTGGTATTGAAAACTTACTCGAAATAATACTGCTTTGTTTGAGTCGATGAACAACAAACATGACTGGAAGCTAGAGAAGGATAACCAAGAAACACAACCACACTGTTTTTTATTCATCAAGCAATTAATTTTTTTTCTTGGAGAAGATGATATATTGAAAAGGAAGTTTTCAATAAGCACATTTCAATCCTTATATGCGATCTATAAAAGGTATGGATGCTACTAAAACCCAATAACAATCACTATCTCCAACTGCGAAAGACTTCACCAAATTACTCACCCTCAAGTAAATCTAGAGCTCATCTCTTCGTGGCACCGCTAGAACCAAACCCCAACTAGACCTGATGCACATGCCGACAAATAAAAAGGTTAGACTTAACGCCTAGTGAGCTCAAACGTTTTCATCATAAACGTATAAAGCAATAAACTTAAAGAATGTTATTTAAATCATGATTTCCAAAATGATAACACGTTCCATCTGGAACGACCAAGACGAAATACATTAAATTTGAAGACAATATCTTTTTACACATCCCCCTCTTTGTGATTAAAATTATGAGACCATCGTTTCTTCAAATATAAATTCAAAACCCAAAACTCGTGTAATACATAACTGACACTTTAATGGACAAATAATGAAAACGTAGATAAACTCTGTTATCCAAAACATCCAAAACATGGATAAAGTTCAGTATGCAAAACCCAAAACATGGATAACAATCCATACTCAAAACGTCACCGAAACATGGATTATAAAACTCCATAACCAAAACAACACCTTGCGGTGACGGGGAAGACCCGATTACATAGTGTGTGACGGAACACAAAAGTAGATCACATTATTATGTAAGAAATCAAAACATGTGGGTTATACATATAAAAACCCACCGAGCTCAACTCCTCTGAGTCTATCGCTCGAAAACATCAAGTCAACCCCTCTAGGTCTATTCTTGAGAGATCCAAAACGGGGAACTCTAGCACAAGAAAATTACACCTTACTGCCCATGGGACGCTGCCCGACCATATAGGTCCACACCTTACTTACCATGGTGACCCGATCCCTATTCCGTGCCAAAGTGGTGAACTTGTCCAAAACGGGACAAAAGAACAATGTGTCAATGGATCTATTGCACTAACTAAAACATTACATGACTCCAAACGAATGAACTAATGCATTCAAAACATGTAGTTCTCAAATATGATGCAGTATATGCAAATCATAACCAAACACTCTACATTGAGCTATTAAAATCGGACGAGTGTCCTCGTAACCCAACAAAATCCAAACCGAGCCATAAGTTCAACAAATACAATGACTCAACGTTGAAAATCATAAAATGAAACCAAACGTAAACAATCCGCCTTTATGTAAACCCATGCTCCAAAATTTAAAGATGACTCCCACGTAGATTAAATTGGGACAAAACATTTTTCAAGTGAGTTTGTAACATTTATCCTTTCAAAAACATCCCAAAACACACAATCAACACTTATTTAAAACACACCATAAAATGCATTTATGATCAAACTCTATTTCATGAAGTAAATCATTAAAATACCAATGTGTATGTTTTATTTGTCAAAATGCTCAAAACCCCAAACGTGGGTGTTTTACAAAGTTTATAAAACCAAACACTTCAAAATAATCAAGATTTATCAAATAACTCCACAATTGATAATTTCATGTAAAACAGGTAAACACTTTAAAATAAGCATTTTGGCATGTACACCGTTTTCACAAATCAACTTGAACTCACCTTGCTAGATTTAGGCTAAATCTAGATTTTACCCCACATAGAGCTTCTTTGAAGAAACTTGAATCCACAAGCAAATTCTTCCAAAAACCTAGATCCACAAGTTTCTAACCGTAAATATACATATTCCACCATATATAATTGTTTCCCAAACATTTTACACAAAAACCTCATCATATATCCAAAACCCTAATTTCCATAAATGAAGAAAATAGGAGGTTACCTTAACCATAACTTCAATACACCAACCAAGATACTTCTAGGTCACCAAGATGAGCCATAAACTCCCAAACTTTAAGTGATGAAAAGGGTTGGATGAATACCCTAGACAATTGATGAAGATGATGAAGGAGATGGAGAGGATGATGATAGTTTAACTCTAGCTTCCACATCTTGCTAGATGAGGAAGAATCACTTGAAACACTCTAGGTTTGGTGTTTCAAATGCCCAAAATCAGCAATGGGGGTAAAGGGTTCGGTTCTTGGGAGAGAAGAATGAGGTGGGTGAAGAGACAAATGAGAAAAAGGCTAAAAACGTGATTTTAAGAAATCTGGCCCGAATGTGATTGTGCCAAGCGAAAGTGACATGGTCACTCTCGCGAGGCACTCTCGCCGAAGATGTATCGTGGCCATAAGGCCCTCTACGAGAGTAACACGCAAAAGTGACACATGTCACTTTCGCCCAGACTCCCCGAAGCCCGAAAATCCGATCTTTTTCGACACTAAGGTCCTCGACACTCTTTGGAACTTTTAGTAGTATTTTCCCAACATGAATCCCACCAAACACAAGGTACAGAAACGCCTGGGTGGCTCTATACTTACCGAAAACTACGGGTGTTACAGCTAATCACCATATAAACATTGTACATCAAGAGATCAACTAATCATATTAAGATATTTTATTGGATATCAGAAAAGCCACTGTCTTTAATGATATATAAATTATTGTCTGCTAATTACACCACTTCTAATCATATCAGAAATTTCCAAACAAATCACATGCTTATGCATATAAAAACAAGAATTATGTGGTTGTAAACCAAACCGAACCGAACGTATCCAATATTATCCCACTTGGAAATGAGGTATGAGAGAGGTAGGATGTACACAGATTTATTTGGGTCATCCTTTCTTACCCTATCCATGTTTACTCTATACAAAAGTACACTACAAATTGATCAAATTTTGAGGGCAACCTCTATCAAACATCCTAGCATCCAAGCTTTACCCTTTCTAATGTATCTAACTATCTAAGTCTATTTTGAAAAATATAGTACAATATGAATATGTTGATATTTATATAACAAAATGAATAACATAATGGCACATTAGGAAATGATATAAACACAAACATTAGAAATCAAAAAGATTGGCTAAGTCATAACTTTATATCTATATATATTGTAATTATATAAATGTCTATTGAACGATACTTATATTCATGAAGATCTAGGAGACCTATTTAAGAGGATATTTTGACAATATAGTTTCATTCGGGTGGGCGTAGACAACCCCCAGGAAGCAGGAACTTGAATTTTTCTGCATTTTCTATCAAGTAAGTTGGAAGATGAACTGCTGAAGCTGAAGGGCGTATTGATCCCATCTTTCCAATCAAGTTCTTGAAAGTGTATTCTTCGGGTAACATGTCATAAAGATCATCTCCGTTACAAATCTTTTGTTGGATTCTAGAGTGATCCAAGTGTTCTTTGTTTTTCACACGGTCTGCATGGCTGTATGATGTCATTTTGACCACAAACTCACTTAGATACTTGAAGCAGAAGCTGCAATGCCAACCTGTATCAGAAAGAACAAGATCTGTTTGGCGTGAATGCATATATCGGGTCTGTTGATTGTATATATGGCTTGTGGCCTTCCAAGTGGGATCCGTTGGGAATTCAAAAGAATACAAATACTTTTTCATATCAAGATGCAACACTTGTGGAATACCATCACACCATTGAAGTAGCTTAATGGTGTTTCCACTTGGGATCTCATCAGTATCTGCTACAATAAGGAGATCACCATTAGAGATACCAGAACTGCTAATCAACTCATTCATGGAAAATCGATGATGTCCTTCAATAGAAAATGGGGTTATACGATGTCCATCGAATGCTAATTTCCAAGGGAGAAAACCATAAACAATTTTATCCTCGGCAAAGGAAAATCGTTCACGATTTGAAGCAAAAGTAAGGGCCTTTGGCATACCGGTAAACGTTGCATTAGATTCAAGAATGATGAACTTGGTGACATAAGGATAGAGTTCACCCCATCTAACTTCAAGTAAGTCCAATTCATTGCTGAATATGATAGCATCAAAGACCCGTCGGGGTTCAGAGCGTAAAGTCCATCCATGAAGGCGACATAAGGTGGCCATAGAAGCATTTTCTGCATAATAGTGTGGAACGTACTTCAATGGGCGTGGAGGTGTATCCCAAAGTGGTCGCAAAAAGTAAGTGATATTTTCAAAGTTGTTAAAGATCATAGTGAAACAAATTGGCACAAGTATTAAGAAAATCAGGCATCTGAATCCAGGAAGCCACCGCCTAGGGACAACCAATCTTGAGGCCATACGGATAGAACAATGATCAGAATTAGCAGCAACCGACGTGGTCATTTGGATCTTTGGCTCTACCTTCCATAATCTGCATAATAGACAGATAACCATAAGATGTTAAGCAAACAATAAACTTTAAGATCAAGTACCTGAGGTTTAGACACTTTTGTCAATGATCTTTCACCACTATTCTTGTGTTTAAGTAGCAAAAGTAGATGGTAGGTGGCATTGTATTTAAGATTAGAATGCAACAGTAAATGGAGTTATATATTGATGCATTTCCAAGAATAAATAATCAAAAATAAACAATAACTTTCAATTTTTAATCTTTTGACAAAAACATGTAAACCCCAATCAATTTCAACAAATAAGGACAACTCCAACTATTTTGTTTTCAACCATGGAAGTAACGCATTGTTAATGATGTATTATGTATGTAACATGGATCAATAAACTAACACAAATTCAAATGTAGTATTCATATCTAAAGGCGTTCTTCATCAATTAGTAGATTACCTACTTATTTGGTTCATTGTGTCAATGGTATAAGAGCTTTAGAATTGGTATTAAGATTTTGATTAATTGAAGTTTGTGGGATTGTCTATTTGCTAAGTTTTAGTTATGTCGACAATGAAATTTGATTTGCCTTTGTTGAATCAAAATACCTAATATCTATTTTGGAAGATAAAGATGAGAGATGTTCATGTCCAACAAAATTTGCATAAATGTGTTGGGCCCACATGTATGCTCGATGCTTGGACGAAATAGGAAAATGAATTGAATGACTTGAGAGCCTCGTCCTTGAATAGATTGTATTTGTCTAATGAAATCCTACATGATGTTGTAGAAGAGGAAACAACTTATGGAGTATGGTGTAAGCTTGATAAATTGCTTACGACAGAGAGTTTACCCAACATCGAGTACTCATGTAACTAATGATCCTAATTCACCTTCTTCTTCTTCCTCTTCTTCAGGTACTCAAGTGGTGGGTGCTTGTACATCACAACCGTCGCCATAAGTGCTCGAGCCATGCATTACGTGAGGCAGAAGGATGAGACAAATTGTATGTTTTGCGAAGTATACTCAAGAAGCAAATTTAATAGCATATGCTTTGAGTGTAAAAGAAGAAATGAAAAAAAAACTGTTGAGCATACTTTTTATAGTGAGGCTATGAAAGCTAAAGACGCAGATAAATGGAGGATGGTAATGCACAGGGAGATAGAACTTCGAAAAAGAACAACGCTTGGGAGTTTGTCCTGACTCCAAAAGGCAAGAAACTGATTAGATCAAATAGGTTTATAACTTGGAAAGAATGACTACTCCAAATGAGTAGTCAAGATATAAATCTTGGTTGGTTGAAAAAGGGTATAGCAAATTTTTGGCGTTGATTATAATGAAAATTTCCCACCGGTGGTAAAACATACTTCACATTGCTCGGGATGATTGCATCCGATGTATGAGCTTGAGTAATTGGACGTGACAACCGCATGACTGAATGGTGAACTTCCTTTGTGACCGCACACTCATTATCAAAAAATTTTGTCATATGGCAACTGCGTTTATTTCAAGAAGCGTGATGATGGATCGATGTTGTACTTGTTTTTGTACGTAGATGACATACTCTTAGCAACTAAAGATATGGGAAAGAACCACAAGGGTTGTGGCATAGTGGTTAAGGCTCTGGGGGATGTGGTGGAATATCCCATCTGCCTAGGGTTCGAATCCAGGCGTACACAACAATTGTGGCCACCGAGTTTATTAGGGTTGATTTCTTACAGTCATAATTTGTCGGGATTAATCTAGGCATAGCCTAAGCCACCCTTCCAAAAAAAGATACAGGGGATGTTCAAAAAGTAAAAGACCAGTTTAGTTCAGAATTTGGTATGAAAGATTTGGGAGCCACAAAAGAGAATTCTTGGTATGGAGATTATTCATGACAGAAAGACGAGAAAACTATATCTTAGTCAGAACGGGTATGTCGAAAAAGTGTTTTGCCAATTGTTACTATAACATCCTCGGTTTTTAGACACTCTGATATACCATCAAAAAATCATCCCAAGATAATATACTAACATTACAACGTAAATACTTTCTCAAATTACATAAAATGAATATTGATTGAATCTTAAATCCCAACAAAAGATAAAAATCTCAAACATGAGAAATTATTGTTATCTGTGCTCCAACTTTAACACATATGGATCCACAAGTTGACTTCTTTTCATACCACTCATCTGGATTCATATAAGCTTGGGTTGCATAATATAAAGAAGTTGAGTAAGCATAAAACCTAGTGAGAATAATGGATTTTTGCAATAATGATGTCATTCAATTCAGGAGCACATTTTAAATTTACATGCATTAATCAATAATCATATTCGACTATGTTGACAATGCATAGTAGTTTTGAAATCTAGCGTCGACTCATTTTTCTCTTTTCCTGGCATGAACACTTGGCATGCTATTACGAATAATATATCCTGGCCAAACACGTTTGTCTTGCTTTTACGGATAACAAATCCCAACAAAACACGTGTCTTGCTCTTAGAGCACCTCCCAGCGGCGTACCTAGGAATTTTCTCCAAGTTGGCACCTTTAAGGTGGATCAAAGGCCCCCAAAGTCACGGTTTGATATGGGGGAAAGTCACACGGTTTGACTCATGGAAAAGTAAAATACATTTTTCAAATGCAATCAACCTTGACCTTTAAAATAAATATATATATTGCCTTGATAACAAGATAAAATGGCAATTTTTATGACGAATTGACAATGAGAAGAAAATTAAATCATGAAGAAAAGTAATTAAATCAAAATGGAAAAGGAAAAAAGTCTCCCAGGCATAGTGGTAGTTATGCCTACAATTATACTTCTCTCTAGCTATATCTTTGTTGTCCCTGGTAGCCGAAATCTAAAAGGTAAAAAAAATAAATCTTTGCTAGAAGTAAGAATCGAACATGTGACCTTTTGTAGGTCGAGCGTTAATACAACCACCTAGACTATCTCAGCCATGTTTGAATTCTGTTATACATTTGGTTTCAAATTATATCATGATATCCCTCAAAATCAAGCAGACGCATCTTTCAGAAATCTACTTTTTTTTTCCTCTTGCAATAATCGAGTAAGTGGTAGCAAGTGATCCCCATCGGCCCCTAGTAGGTCTTGTCCCTAGCAACCCCCATGTGGACCATCATTGTCCCATGATACCCCACTCCCACTGTGTGAGTCAACAATATACCACACATAACATAATGTGCAATTATAAACCACTTTCATGTATTCCCAAAATAAATCACATGCATTCTTCCATCAAAGTTTCATAATATCAAATTAAAAACATTTTTATTGCATCCAACCCAAAAATATGACATGAAACTACCTTAGATTCTCAGTTTTAAGAGCTTCTTCCAACGGTTTGTCAATCTCCCTATGAGTGTAGAATAATTTTATAAGATTATTTTACTCCCAACAAGTGACACTTTTTTTTGAACGGCATCAACACACACAATTAAGGGAACACGGGTCCATGATCGGATATCGCCACATGTTTGCCGCGGGGTTCGAACCCTGGTAGTCAGGGATACCATCCACTGACCCCCCAAGTATGTTACCTTGCCACTGGGCTAAACATGTTTTGATCCAACCAGTGACACTTGTCGTTGCATTTTGAGTCGATTGGTTGGCTTCCCAAGAATGACATTCGATCAAACTTTAATTAGGCTTGTTTGAACTATGTTCATCAACCTATAATTATTTTAAGGTAGAGTCAACACTTACATTATTAATTCCATCATAAAATGAATGCAACGAAATTACAGTCCAAGCTTAGTCGAGATGACGATAATGTCAAAAGAATATCCTTAACATCCTTTTACAAAAATCTAAACTCTTTAGCATCTTTTAATATTCAATAAAGTCCAAAAGGTCACTTTGATGCACTTTGACATGTGGAACAAAAAGATGGCACCACAGTGGGTTTATAAAACAATATTATTAAAATATGTATAAGGAACACATCTATTATTTGTTAAATACACACCTATTTTTTAACATTATCCTCACAAATAACACAATCTTTTTACGGTTCTAATGTATGATTTGACTTAGGGGATGTTTGGGATTGCTTATTTGAAGTGCTTTTTAGCTTATTGCGGTGTGGTACCGGAGATAAGCATTTTCTAGTGTTTGGATGGAGAAAAATTAGAAGGGCTTATAGCGGTGTCAAACCGTTGAAAATGAGTTTTTGACAAGTCATTTGGTTTTAACTTATTTGAAAAGTGTTTATGACTTTACACAATCCCAAACACCCCCTTAATTTTGGTGTAACTAATGGACCGTTTACTAAAGCACTTACCTGGGTAAGACCCACCATTCTCACTAAAACATATCGGGGTAAGATTCTTGGCCATCAAAATGACATCCTATGCAACAATCTTACCCGGTGAACGTTTACCGGTAAAAGTTGTCACCCTCACTTATCGGGTAAGACTCTTGTTCCTTGCTTTGCCTCTTATCGGGTAAGATTATCGACCCTTAACATGTTAATCTGATAAGGTAAGTAACCCAGCAAATACTTATTACATAAACGATTGATAAACTACACCTAAATATGCATATATCAAACACCCATAAATTATCAATTATTCATAAAATATTCCCAATAAAAATGAGTCATGGTGTCAATTTATCAGTAGATTGGGCCTACTTAGGCTCAACTTACACAGGTACCGGTTTGGTTTCAGTAGAAGGGAGCAATTTATCATTTAGGACAACTTTTTTTTTCTTACATATGTGTGACATCCCTTATGTTATTATATGTTATACTAGTGTATGCTTGAACAAAGTCTATGGAGTTCAAGAAATTGGAACCTTGTGAATTGGCATAGGTTGCTCCGTTCTACTGAAACCAAACCGGTACCTGTGTACTGAAATCAAACCGGTACCAAACCGGTACTGATAAATTGACACCATGCTCATTTTTATTGGGAGTATTATATGAATAATTGATAATTAAAGGGTGTTTGATATATGTGTATTTAGGTGTAGTTTATCAATCGTTTATGTAGTAAGTATTTACTGGGTCACTTACCTTATCAGATTAACATATTAAGGGTCGAGAATCTTACCCGGTAAGAAGCAAGGCAAGGAACATGAGTCTTACCGATAAGTGAGGGTGACAACTTTTACCGGTAAACGTTCACCGGGTAAGATTGTTGCATAGGATGTCATTTTGATGGTCAAAAATCTTACCCGATAAGTTAAGTGAGAATGGTGGGTAAGTGCTTTGGTAAACGATCCCTTAGTTACACCAAAATCTCAAGTCAAATCATACATTAGAACGGTAAAAAAATTGTGTTATTTGTGAGGATGATGTTAATAAGTAGGTGTGTGTATTTAACAAATAATAGATGTGTTCCTAAATAAAATGATACATATTTTAATAATATTGTTTTATAAACCCACTGCAGTGCCATCTTTTTGTTCCACATGTCAAAGTGCACCGTCAAAAGGTAGTGTCAGTTCATGAAATCAAATAGAAGTGAATCTATTATGTGGTCGTCGGAAAGAGAGAGGGTTTATGAGGAGGGTCTATGAAATCAAAAACCCACTGCTTCTACCTTCTTCCTCCCCCTTTGATTGATATATCATCATCATCAACATCGAAACCAAAAACACATACCTGAGAATAGTATACATAAGATAATGCTTGGAATCAATACCTGATTTTTATTTTGAGGAGCGAGAGCTGATAACAAGGAGATCGTCGCCGGAAAGAGATGCAACCGGCCGGTGGCAATGGAGATCGTCGCTTGAGTAGAGAAAGATGCAGGTGGCGATGGAGATCGTTGAAGGAAGAGATGAGCGGCGCGTGAAGATTATGCGACCAGACAGAGGGAGGTAAATTTTTGGGCTCAATCTGTGGGTTTTGGACTGTGCGAATAAGCCCGCCTAATTTTCAATAAGCTGTAAGTAAACACCTCAAAATGAATAAGCCCAACAAGCCATTAAGTCATAAGTAAGCAGTCGGTTAAATATTGCTATATATTTTATAAATTGGTTTAGTTTAGAAAAAAAATGAAAAATTGGTTCTTGTATATTTTATGATTAAAAAACCGGAAACAAAAAATATAAACGTTCTCATATTGATCCACGTAAAAGATGCATAATTATCGGTTATAATTAATCCTTATCCGGCGTTTGGTTCGCATAATTGAAATGGAATATTGTCAACTTTAACCACCTGCTTGACATAATTAGAATAGAATTTGTTAAATAAATTAGAATTTGTCTGTTTGGTTCACAGAATATAGCTTAAATTGGAACGAAATATTGATAAATGACCAAAATACTCTTTCTGATAATTTTAATTTTTATAAACAAAACATGATTTAATAAAATAACCATTAAAAATACTTTATTTGTAACGGTGGTTCAGATTGGTGGTGGTCAGTGGTGGTTTAGAACGACGGTTCAGATCGGATGTGGTCGACGGTGGTTCAGATCGGCGATGATCGGTGGTCGGAGGTGGTTCAGATCGACGATGGTTCAGAACAGTGGTGGTCGATGGTCGACGGGTGTTGGTGATTCAGAACGACGGTGGTCGGCGGTGGTGGTTCAAATCGACGGTGTCGGCGGTGGTGCAGATCGGTGGTGGTTCAGAACGGCGGTGGTCGACGATAGTCGGTGGTGGTTCAGATAGGTGGTGATCGGTGGTCGATGGTGGTTCAAATCGGCGGTGATCAGTGGTCGGAGGTGGTTCAGATCGGCGATGGTCGATGGTCGACGGTTGTTGTTGGTTCAGAACTTCGGTGATCAGCGGTGATTCAGATTGGCGGTGCCCGACAATGGTTCAGGTCGGCGGTGGTTTAGAACGGCGATGGTCGACGATGGTCGGTGGTGGTTCAGATCGGTAGTGGTCGGCGATGGTCAGTGGTGATCGGTGGTGGTCGGTGGTGGTTTGGATCGGCAATGGTTCAGAACGGCGATAGTCGGCGGTGATTAGGTTATATTGGATTGAGGGCATATGTGGAATTATGAAAAATAAGAATTTCATTCCATCAAAATATCTTATAGTTGCTAAGGAATATTAAATTCCCTCATTTGTGGAATTTGATGGAATTTAGAGATTCATTTCATAACCAAACAAATGAATGAAATTTGGTCAATGAAATTCAACATTTCAATTCCATCATATTCTTTCAGAACCAAACGCCACCTTAGACTCTCTCCTCTTGGTAACCAAAAAAAATGGTCATTCTGAGGATCGGTTGGGCTATTTTGACTATCTAGGCCCAACGATAATAACTGGTTAAACCTATTTTTCAATTAAAAAAATATGGAAAAAAAAAGTTATTTTTATTGCTTCTGGATAAGCAAGAGTCAATTACTCAATTTAAAAACTAACCATTGTGTTGACATGGTTAACTTTGACCAAGCGTGATTCACTATTGATTAGATCAGAATCCTATTGGTGTTTAAAAGAATGGTCTTTCTAGGGCTCGAATTGGATTCAGATGACATGTGTTTTGTGCATCTATAACACATGAAACAAATATAGTTTTATCATAAAAATGTTAGTTTTGAACCTTAACAAATCTACAGGTTACCTAGTTATCAAATTATTCTGTTTACAAACTAAGAAACTTACAAAATCTTCGATGAGAACCAAAAGGGTTGTGGCATACTAGTTAAGGTCCCGAGGGATGTGGTGAAATATCTCATCTGTTCAGGGTTCGAATCCAGGCGTACACAACAATTGTGGCCACAGTTACAGTCATAATTTGTCAAGCGATTAGTCTAGACGTAGTTTAGGACACCCTTCAAAAAAAAAAAAACTTCGATGAGAGCATTTTCACGAGAATCTCCAAAATGGAGAAAATGTATATTTTGGAATTTTTGTTTTTGTTTTTTTAAATAGAATCTTCAAATTGTCGATAAGGAAAAAAAAAATTCTCGATATTTGGAGGAGACAATCTCCAAAATTAAATTTGGTAGAGAGATAAATACTTTAATTTTAATTACTTATTTTGCACATAGTAAAAGAGGAGATCTAGAGAACATTAAATTCACGTTTGTTAAAACATTACATGCTTTAAATACTAGTGTTGGGTACCGTGTTGCATGATAACGATAATTAATTTGAGAAATATTGGAGTAAGTTAAGATTTATTGTAATTTCTCGATTGAAATTTTATATACTAATATAATGTAAAACAATGAATATATATTATACGTGGGACATTTTACCATAAAAAGAGTTAAGATCGATATTAAGTGGGCCGATTTTCTACGTATCAAATATTAAACTAATAAACACAAATATTATATTTGTTCTTAGTCAATAAGTTAAGGTATGTTTGTTCCATTGTTGATGATTGACCCAACTTTTTGTCCCACCTCTTTTTTTTTTTTTTACCTCTTATTATCTCATCTAATGTGTAGAAAAACTATAAATGGAGATAAGAAAAGTTGTAACTCTTTGTTTTTGTACCTTCCTCCTTTTAGCCTATAAGATGAGAGATACAAACCATTAAATAATAAGAAGAAGAAAAATAAGATTTTCTAATGTGTAGTACTTAGAACCTCATGCTCCATGTTTTTTTTCTTTTATATATAAATGTTTATAGATATGGATTTATAGATGTATATATATGTTTCACGAATATAACTTTTGTCAACTTTATCTATTTGTTAGAAAATAGTAGAAGACCGGAGAATACTCAATTCTTAGTGTGTTACATCATTTGTTAACATCAATTTGAATGTGGGATAACTAAAACCAACAACAATTCAAGATTGAGAATGCTCAATTATGAGCATGCCACATTGTTGGTTATGGTTCTTACTTTTATATACCTTCTTTGGGTGTCACATCATTAGTTGTGGTTATTTTCTTTTTAGCTACGCGATCATTCTAAATTTTCAAATTCATCTAATCCTTTAATATATCTACTATCCATTGTCAAATTTTCAACTTTTCATAAATGTTGGATAGACAAAACCAAACCATAATTCAACAATGAATAATACTCAATTCATAGTGTATCACATCAATTTTTTTTTTGGTTCGTAGCCTCTTGAGGCTGTTTGGTTGGTTGGTTTTCCATTAAATCTTATATATATATAAAGTTGTTTTCTCATTCTTCTCTGATACATCTTGCTCTATTAACGTATCAATTTATCATCAATATGGGAGACCCAAAATCTAACGACAATGCAAGAATTTTATAATACTTAATTTCTAAGGATATCACCTCATTATTTTATAGCTTTCTTTTGTATTGATATATTAATTTTTTATATAGGTTAACATCATTAGTTGTGGATCTTACTTTTAAATATATAAAGAAGATAAAGATATAAAGATGGATATTGATACTATTGATTGAGTTTTATAAAGAATAACTATTAGTCCAGAAATTGGAAGATAAACATGGTTTATATAGCCAATTGAACTTTTTAATTTTCAAATGGATCTCATCCTTCTCTTGTATATTCATCTTCTGATGTATTAATTTATCAATGTGGGATAACCACAATCTTACCACAATGCAAGAATTATATAATACTTAACTCTAATGACGTCACCTCATTATTTTATAACTCTCCTTTGTATTGATGTATTGATATTTTATATAGAATAACATCATTACTTGTTGATCTTACTTAATTTTAAATATATAAAAAAGGTAAAGAATAAAAATGGATATTGATAGTATCGATAGAGTTTTATAAAGAATAAGTATTACTCCAAAAATTTGAAGATAAACATGGCTTATATAGCCAAATGAACTTTTTAATTTTCAAATGGGTCTCATCATTCTCTTATATATTCATCTTCCTCTATCGATGTATAAATTAATCATCAATGTGGGATACCTAAAATCTAACAGTAATGAATGAATTTTAAAAAACTTAATTCTAATGATGTTACCTCATTATTTTCTAGCTTAATTTCTTCTGTTTTGATATTTGTTTTTACAAAAAGAAGGCTGGAAAAAATAAAGAAATCCCATGAGTTAGAGGGTTGGCCAACATGAGTCAATAACATGAGTTTAGAGGATTAGCCAAGAGAATCAAATCTTGAGTTGAACCAAAAACATCTCAACCTTCTTTCATATACCTATCATCAATGCTCAATCTTTTATTTCTCTTTCAATGTGGGATAAAAGAAACTCAACCCCTTGAAATATTCAAGAACTATAGAATACTCAATTCTTAGGTGATGTCTCATTATTTTCTAACTTTCTTTTGTATTGATACATTGCTTTTTCTATATAGATTAATTTTTTTTTTGCAAAAAGAGGGTTGACAAAAATGAACAAACCCCATGAGTTTGGAGGGTTAGCCAACATGAACCGGCAACATATGTTTAGAGGATTAGCCAAGAGGATCCAACCTTTGAGTTTAAACAAAGACATCTCAACCTCCTTTCATATGCCTACCATTAATTGTCAAATTTTCATTTTTCCATCAATGTGGAATAGACAAAATCAACCTCCATTCAAGAAATATAGAATACTCAAATCTTAGAGTGCCACATTAGTGTCATTCGATCTTACTTTTTTATATGTATAAAGATTTTTTCTATATAGATTAACTTTTTTACAAAATGAGGGTTGACAAAAATAAATCAACCCCATGAGTTTGGAGGGTTAGCCAACATGAACCAACAACATAAGTTTAAGGGATTAGCCAAGAGGATCCAACCCATGAGATGAAACAAAGACATTTCAACCTCCTTTCATATACGGTATACCTAACATCAATTGTCAAATTTTCATCTCTTCATCAATGTGGGATAGACAAAAATCAACCTCAATTCAAGAAATATAGAATACTCAAATTTTAAAGTACCACATCATTATCCTTGGATCTTACTTTTATATATATAATAATAATATAAAGATTTATATATATAAAGGGGGTGTTTGGGATTGCTTATTTGAAGTGTTTTTTAGTTTATTGTGGTGTGGCATCGGAGATAAGCACTTTCTAGTGTTTGGATGGAGAAAAATTAAAAGGGCTTATAGCGGTGCCAAACTGCTGAAATGGAGTTTTTGATAAGTAATTTGGTTTTAACTTATCAACTTATTTGAAAAATGCTTATGATTTTTTTGGTTATTTTATATGTATAAGCAACCCTAAACAATTTTAAATAACAACTTATTAGCTTATTACGTTTTGGTACCACAACAAGCTAATCCAAACACTTTTCAGAAAACTTCGGTTTGACACCACATAAGTTGATAAACACTTTTCAAAATAAGCATAATTTGTTTTAAATAAGCAATCCCAAACACCCCCAAAGATTACAATAATGTTAGGATCTCTTAAAAAATGAAAAATATGAGGTTTTTGGAAATTGTATATAATTTTTAGTAAACTACAAATTTGGTCTTGTGGTTTATCAATTATGATGGTTTTCGTACCAATACGTTTGAAACCATAGTTTGGCCATCGTGGTTCCTAAAAACGTTCAAATTCGGTCCGTATCTTTATTGGACATTAGAAAACGCTGTTTAAGTTAGAGATATTTTAGACTTTGGTCATTTCCTCTCATTTTTCTTTAAAAGATAAAATTTAATTAATATACACATTATTAATTATAATATATATATATATATGTAACACTTGCATTTTTATTAATATTTACATTTTAGAAATACAGGAATTTATCGTTGGTTTCGATGCAAAATTTTGGGAAAATAATGTTCAGATGCAAATAATTGACCCCTATTTTTAGGGTGTTATAACACCACACTCCAAGGCCCAAACAATTAAATGATTCATTTAATGCTCAATGGTTGGAGTTTAATAAGTGTTCTAAACTTTATCTTGGCTCCTATGTGGGACAAGGTTCCTCTTATCTACACTAAGGTGTCGTTTGTTTTTTAAGAGGTTTAAAGTCTGAAGTCTTTTTTTAGTTTTGGTTAATAAGAGGTTATATGTAAAAATGTCTGAACTATTCAGACTTAAGAGCTATTAATAGGTTTTTAAGGTTTTTAAAAAAAAACAAACAACCCCTAAGTATTGGATAAAGTTAAGAAATCCAAAAAGACAAAAAGAATGGACTATGTGAAAAAGAACCCAAAAGAGTAAAAGAGGGTCAAATTTCACTTCTCATCACTTCTACTTAAATTTTTCTAAGTATCAGATGTCATTCTTAAATAAGGGGAGATTGTTGGGTCACCTATGATTTGAAGATGACCTCCTGGTCTTCTTTATGAAATATTTAGATTACATCTTTACATTCAGAAAGTTTGGTGTCTTTGTAATAGCTTAGTCATACTCAACATGTTCGACAAAAATCAAATACAAGCCGAAATCAGCAATAAGTGAATCTTCATATGTAGATCAAAGATGAATTTCCATTATTCAACTAAGCTACCCCTGCCTATTTTAAGGAACAAATCGGGGACCTTCAAAATTGGAGGATTTTCCTTTTTGTTGCTGAGACCGATTTTAGAGAGTAAAATCGGTAGATCCTCTATATAAGAGGATATCTTCTATTTTGTCCTTTGCTAAGAAAATCTTCAACAAAAGCACATCCATTTTGTACCTGATTGAGACATTCTCTGAAAAAACAGAAGAAAAAATGTTTGTCTTTTCTACTTTTTTCAGGAGTCGTCTACAACAAAGTCTGGAAGTCAACTTTGTCCCATGATGAGACAAAAAGGACACTTTGTCTTTTTGAAGGGCATCCCTGACATTCAATCCCAGAGTGACAAGTGTCCTAAGCATTTAATGCACATGGTAGTATTTAAAAAAGAAGACTCCTCCCATGCAAGGTTACGCTTTTTGAAGAGATCTCAGTGTGCTCAATCAAAATCAGCAGAAACTTTCTCCCCTCAAGAACTTCATAACCTTTTGAGTATTGTATTCACCCCCCTCTACAATACTTATTTGCTTTTGCCATTTCTTGGTGGGACTAACAACGATCATAAGGATTTAGATTCTATTTCCCTTCTCATTTCACTCGCATAGTTGAAACTCGCCATGCTGAGTTCCTAGAGAACTCTAATGTTGGTGGGTGCAATGCACATCATGACACCAACTTACAAGAAGTTCAAGAGAAGGGACCAATGACCCTCTTACCTCCTCATCCTGTTATGCCTCTTGTAGATGACATTGCTCCACCTAGTGCCTCTCTTGAGGATAATGTTGCTCCAAGTATGCCATTAAATGAAGGCACATCAAACTTAGAGAAGAAAATCCCTGAAGTTACCATTGAGCCTGAAGAACCCAAAACTGCATTAAGGAGGTCATCAAGGCCTAGAAGACCTACTAATTTTGATGATTATATAACTTACCTTAATGAAGATGATTTGGATATTGGAAAGTGCAATGGTCCAACTTTTTATAACGAGGTCATTCGTAGTGACCAATCCTATCAATGGAATGAAACTATGATTGGCGAGCTTGATTCCATGAATAAAAATGATGTTTGGGAACTTGCCGAACTCCTTAAAGGGGTAAAACCTGTAGGGTGCAAGTGGGTCTTTAAAACAAAGCTAGACTACGGAGAAGCACTCTCTGCTGTGAGTTTATTAAGACCAACACATTATCATCTCTTAATCACAGTTTTCAGATTTACATACCAATGAACCTATCCCGAATAAAACATCGAACGGTATAAAGCACGTTTGGTCGCTAAAGGTTACACCCAAAGGGAGGGAATCAATTATCTAGAGAATTTTCTCATGTTTCTATAAAGGATTCCCTAAGAATCGTTATGACCCTTGTAACTCATTTTTATTTGGAGCTACATGAAATTGACGTTAAAACAACCTTCCTTAATGGTGATTTACATGAAGATGTGTTTATGACTCAACCCGAAGGTTTTAAGCCTAAGGGTCAAGAACACCTAATATGTAAACTAAAGAAATCCATATACGGGTTAAAACAAGCATCACGACAGTGGTACTTGAAATTTGATGAAGTCATGGAAAGGAATGGATTCAACAAGAATCAAGTGGATCAGTGTACCTATCTTAAAATGAGTGGGAGCAATTTGGCCATACTTTTCCTTTATGTTGGTGACATTCTTTTGGCAAGTAATAGTCTGAATTTGTTGCACGAGTCAAAGCGATTACTTTCGCGCCATTTTGACATGAAAGATCTCGGGGAAGCCTCTTATGTAATCGTCATTGAAATACACCGAGATCGGGACAATGGGACATTAGGTTTATCTTAAAAGGCTTATATTGAACGTGTTCTTTCACGTTATAACATGCTACAATGCTTTCCCTTCGTTGCTCCCGTAGTTAAAGGAGACATTTTCTATTTTTTTAATGCCCGAAAACGGAGGTAGAAAAAGAAAGAATGAGATTGATACCTTATGCTTCTGTAGTAGGGAGCCTAATGTATGCTCATGTTTGTACTCATCCCGATATTGCTTATGTCGCTTGAATGCTAGGCCGATATCAATCTAATCATGGCTTAGATCATCGGAAAGCAGCAAAGAAAGTATTGCGATATCTACAAGGGACAAAAGACTACAAACTAACTTATAGAAGAACAGATAACTTAGAAGTGATTGGCTATTCCGATTCCGACTTTGCTAAATGCAAATACGATAAAAAGTCAACTTCGGGGTACATCTTCATGTTAGCATGCGGGCCTATCTCGTGGAGGAGTCATAAGCAACAACTAACGACGACCTCAAATATGATGGTGGAGTATGTTGCAGTCTATAATGCAACCTACCACGAAATGTTGTTAAGAAATCTTATTGGTGGACTCAAAGTCATGAACTCCATATTGAGACCATTGAAGATTTACTGTGACAATCTGCCGCCGTTAGTTTTCCGAACATCAATAATTTGAATTGGGGCGAGATTATATCTTGATACAAAGTTCTTGTTTGTACGAGAACGAGTAAAGGAAAATAATCTTTGTATCGAGTTCATCAGCCCTCATGATATGCTTGTGGATCCGATAACAAAAGGTCTAACGCCCAAAATTTACCAATAGCTCGTGGCGAAGATGGATTTTACTAGGGACTTTATATAACATATTGCTCTTATGGACAATTAATATAATTATAAGTTCCCTCGAATATCTTGGTTGTCTTTCTATACTAATGTATGCATGCACTTATTAATCTATAGACAAATCTATACAATTTAATGTTGTATATTTTCTGTTATCTTGGCTTGAAGTTTTCAAAAAGTTTTATGTTGAGGCCTTAGTGTAATTGATGGGGGTCTCGTGTTGATAACGACATGAATGACTGTATATTTTTGCTATGGCTTTAATATGAAACTTGATGGGTATTATCTTGGCCAAATTTATGAATACTCATCATAAATGGTCACTCTGGCCAAGTGGGAGAATGTTGGAATATTTCCAATACTTATGGCCTTAGGACCATTTCCGTAAATGTTATTTAATTGTTGCTATGTTTATATATTATGATAGTAACTATGCCAACATGACATAATTGGTATCCCATGTTTCATAAATGTTACTTGATTGAAGTAATTGATTTATATATAGGGGGTCAAAATCAGTTTTCCTTTTAGATGTCTTCTAAGCACTAATTATCAAATGGTTTCGTTTCTCTCTTACACTCCATAAGAGAGAACCCACAAGAACACCAATAAAATATCCGCAATCCTCCATTGATTTTAAACATCATAACATGAATCAAATGGCATCTTCTACTTCTTCTTCAAAGATTGAACATCCAAATAAGTGTTTCAATTTCTCATTTGGTTTTGTTGATATGTGTTTAAATTGATTTAGAAAACAATCTTGAAATTGTGATTATTAAGAAATTTTATCAACAATATATATTGGGTTGGGTTCCGGTGAGAAGTGGTTGTCAACCTTTAGATGCACATTAGGATATGATGCATCGAGATGCACCAGATCTTTTCCTTTATGAAGCGTGATTCATGTGTGGGTTTGAGATTATAAGTGATCAAGGGTTTAGATCAACTTCTCACGTTAACTCAAATTCTCACACGATTCTTCGATGAATTCCATCAAATTCCATCAAATTCCTTCAAATTCCATCAAATTCCATCAAATTCCTTCAAAGTCAAATTCCTTTGATGAATTCCAATTCCATCGATGATTTCCAATTCCATCAAATTCCATTATGTGAACCAAACCCCCCTAATTCTTTTTTACTTTAAAGAGATGGAGAAACGATCGGAGAGCCTCCGAACACCTGTTTCAAAAATCCCTCACGCACCAATAAAATCTCAACACGTATACGTATCCACCAAAATCTGGAATGGCAGGAGATCCGTCCCCCCTATAAATACTTGGACGCTCGTTGATCTTCTTGTGTTCTGTTAACATGTCAATGGTGGATTGATATCCAGTTTTGGTCCTTTTGCACTCGCATATTTTTTGGAGTGAAGATCAATTCAGATACAACAAGAATCAAATCCGATCAAATTTTGTGAAATAATTAGAAGCAGTTAATTTTAACTTTTTTCTCTGTTGATTCACCAATCGCTGTCGTTTTTCCAAGTCCATTTGATTCGATCGAGGATCAATATGAATCAAAGTTTGATTGAATTCAATGAGGAAAGTTAGATTTGACACTGGTTGTTTGTGACTGGATTAAGGTTGAAAAATGTTTGGGAGCCCTAATACAATCGAATCGAATCGAATTGAATCGTTGCTCCCTAACATGGATAAGCAGGTTATATTCCTATTTTATTAACTATTTATTAGTATTTAAATCTGCCGTTGTATTGCTTTTGTATCTTGAAATGAAGATTTCCTGATGTTTCTGCTCGTGTCATCACTATTTGGTTTGTTTAACAGAGGAGAAACATATGTTCATTTCTATGATCACACTTATAAATTGTATCTTTGCACTGCAATTGTACTTAAAATGCCCGATTCCTGGAGTTGTTATCTGGCTCCTTATCTAGACTTGATTTCGTAACTAGAAATTAAAGACTTCATTTTGTGACCTGGTGTTGATTCTATGGTTTTTTACTTCCATTAATAGCTTTAGAATAGCAAATTTAGCGTTAATATGTCTATAAGGAAGTTATTTGCATGATATGGCTTGAGAATTAGAGGCTGTTATGTTATTTATTGTTTTAATGAAAAGCTTACATACATACAGATATGTTATTTGGGAACATATATGTAGTTACTTTAGACTTTAGATAACATGGTTTTTGAGCATTATCATATACTATTGGAGCAAACATCTCCTCGCCCCTTAACCAACTGAGCTACACGCTATTGATATTATTCAGTCAGCTTCACCACATGGTGGCTTGTTACTATTATCCTAACTAGTTATTGTTGACCAAATGTGTCCTTAACCACCACATAAAGACATATTTTTTTATCCAAGAATGTAATTAATGCCTGCGGACATGAGCCAAGTTTTATTAAACATGGAGTACTGAAGACCTCAAGAACGTTACCCAATAGTATATATAATAAGAAACCTATAAAAGTCAGTGAAGAAGCATGAAATATAATCATTAAGGTCAAAAGAAAAGAAAAGAAAAGAAAAGAAAAGACCACACAACAAATTCAGCTGAGGAGACATGATTAAACAGACATTGGGCATATCCTCTTTTGTAGCAGCAGCAGGATAAGAGATATTTCGGAGGGACAAGTGCAAGATATGAGGGCAAATATGTGCATGTGGAATGAATTCTCAAACTCCTGATAAGAAGAGAGCCTATCATATGTTTTGTAGGTTGCAAAGACATAATTAGGCCAAGTCTCCTGGGGATGACTTTGAATGATGTTGAAATTGATCATCAAAACAAACGGTAGCTTCTCCAAAGTGGAGAAAATGGGGATCTTGAGCCAATATTTTGCTCCAACAGCGTCCTCAAAACTATTTCCAAAATGGAAAAAGTAGGAGAGAGATGATTGCCAAGTGAGAGCACAATTAGGAAGCTTTGAAAATAATATTTAGAGAGAAATAATATTGTAATAGATAAATGAAACATTTTGATATTATAATCAATGTTGGATTCTCCAAATTGGGAAATGATGAATGTAATTTTTATTTAGGAGATTTTGACTTTTTGCTCTCCATTTTAGAGAAATTTAAATCTGTAGGAGATGCTCTTACTTTTAGCTTATGTAGACAAATAGTATCTGTAAAATTAACTCCAACTGAATGTCTACAAGTTCTCAATGAGGGAACAATGGCGTTTTTACGTTGCCAGGGGATGGAGTGTATGTGTATCAAAACCAAACCTCATTTGGCAAATCAAACTTATCCATGTTCTTTGCATAATCTAACATGGTCCAAAACCAACAAAGTTCTGTAGATGGTATGTAGACTCATGCCTGTGGGGCATAATGCTTTGCGCTAGTTACTTTTAACTTCAGTTAAGTTTAGGAAATTGGAGTGCTTGTTTTTTAAGATAGGTATGCTCGCTTGCATTCGGATATGCATTAAAATTTGATCTTTTCTTTCTTCAAATCAAAGCTTATATGTTGAATCTAATGAAGTTTCAGTCATATATTCGGTCTGAGATTTACAAACTACAGCAGATATCATATTTTGGATTTACTGATTTTGTCCTTAAACTTCAACAATAGAGAATATATATAATATTGGTTCAACACTTGTATATTGTCATCCCTCTTCTTGTAACTTTCAAATCTTCCAAATGCCTAACTACCATGTCATATATGATTTAAAAGCTTCTTTTTGTTATTATTACCATGCTCATTCTCACCAAACTTTTCCAGTACAGATCACTATATATCCATGCCTTATTATGTTTTTTATATTTATCATTCCACTTTTATAATTCTGTCTCCACTTACACTATTTTATTTGTAAGCTGCTGGGTACCTTGATGATGCAACTAATGGGGTAACATAATCTCAAGTAAATGGTGTCTCAACACCAGCAGCAGCTAATAACTCTTGAGGTCAAGCTGAAAAACTCAATTCTTCCTTTTTTTTGCATTTACATGCTTCTCTTTATTTACATTTATATTAATTAATAAACAAAATATAAGGTGAAGTCTTTGGATCATCCAACACCCAAGTGAGCAAGTGACCCACTTTGATCTAGACATATGGCCTACACATTTTAATTGTAAAATACCTCTTATGTCACATGAAAATGTCTTTTGAAAGTACACAATATTACATTGTTTTATAAAGATTCCAAGTTAAAGTTACTTATTTGTCATTATTTTAAAATAATTTGATGGTATTGGTTATTTCTTGTAAATTATTTTAGATATTTGACAAATAGTTGAACAATCGACCAACATTAGAGGATACATAGAAATTTCTAAATGACATCAACATTGCAACCGTAGTAATATCCCTTGATTTAATTTGTCATGTTTAGGTTTTTTCTTTGTCGTCAACTATACATTTGCATTAATGGAGAAACATCATGTTTCCTGAAATGGGGCACAGGTGGTTGAACCGGCTTTATTGTATACTTTTGGGTCTCAACACGAAGTAACTTTGTTGAATCAAACTATCCGGAATTGAAATTTGTACTTCATAAATGTTTCATACCAGAGTTGGTTTGGTTTTAAAACATTTGAACCACCCTTCATAAATGTTGGAAGTAAGCAACCTAATAGATCCAAAATTAATATCATTAGCTTATTCATTTTATTTTTAGTGACAAATAATTGACAAATGGAACGTTGTACAACTTCCCCAAAAAAGAAGGGTTGTTGCGACTTTAAATCCGGTTACTCTAATCCATACTCTCTATCCAGCATCAACCTATTAACAAGCCTAAAAAATTAGGTTTCATCTGGATGATGTTGAGATAAATCGGTGAAAGAGCTTTGAAAGGTTTCAGGGTTTTAATTTGAAATAAGCAATTTAGTAATTTACTAACACCATATACTTGTTGGAACACAATCAATAAAATAATATGAAAACCTTCTTCAAATCAAAAGCCAACAAATGGGAAATCAAGTCAAATGCTACAGATGGAAAGACAAACTATTTCTTTCTAGTTGATAACCAAACCAAACTAGTCTCATTACATTTAAATCACCAAAAGACACAAATAGGAAATCAAGTCAAATGCTACACTATATACATATATTCCCTGCTTCGATACCTAAATTTGATTGTTTTGTTGTACAATTATAATAATAACGCCGGGTGCGAAAAAACCAAAGATTTTTCCTAAAAGAAATTAGAACACGAATTCAAGAAACCGAAATAAGACGAACACCATTCTTCATCATGTTCTTGAACTCATGAAAATTGATCATACCATCACCATCAATATCAACTTTGCTTATCATCATCTTGCAATCCTCCAACTTTTTCCCTTCTTTAAAACCCAATGAATCCAAAACCAATCCCAATTCCTCAACACTTATGAGTCCATTTTTATCCCCATCAAATACATCAAAAGCATCCTTCAAATCCCCATCTTCATGATCAAGATTCTCGAAGCCACCATCGATCTTCCCACCTTGGTCTTCTCGGCTCATCATCGACTCGAAAAGCTCGCAGAACTCATCGAAATCGATCAACCCGTCTCCGTTAACATCAACCCTTTGAACCATTTCCAACACATCTCGTTCACTCGTTGAGATCCCGATGTTCTTGAGCGAATCGCTTAGCTCTTGTTTCGTGATGAACCCATCTTTGTTCTTGTCGAAAGTGGCGAAAACACTCTTCAATTCTGCTTTTCTTTCCCTCGAATGATCATCATGATCCAAACTCCCCTTCTTGTTCTTCATCACCACCGTCTTACTGGTTTGACTTTTGAGTGAATCTTGATGGGGTGAAGACTGAAACTGATGAAAAAAAGCAGCCATCTTTTTTGTGGGTATTCTTGAAAGAGTCGAAAAAAGGCCAATTACGAAGAGGAGAAGAAGAAAGACGATGGTTAAAATAGCCATTGAAGAAGGTTCAATGAAACAGAAGTGGTGTGTGTTTGTGTGTGTTTTGGATGGAGGAAGGAAGGAACGAACGAACGACGGTTTAAGAGAAAAAAGGCGTTGTGTGTTGACGCGTTATTTGGTGGCCTTTCCTTTTTTAATGGAAATCATAAATTTTGGTGTGATGCCCACAAAACGCGTGAACTGAAGTAACTGGCAATAAATGAGTGGGATATAATTTATTTTATTTATATAATAAAATATTTATTTTTTTAAGAATAAAATCATGATATTTAATAAATAAACAAGAAAAACAATATTTTTTGAAATTCAAATTTTTTTTTTGCTTTTTATTAAGTGTCAGATTTCGGACCCATAAACGCGTTGTGGTAATGATGGTGACATTGTCGTGAGATCCAAAGCTATGTCAAAATTTTTAAATGGTTTAATTAATATAAATATAAAGTATGCTTTTAAACTTTTCTAAATTTTTTATGGTCATTAAACATTTGGAAAAGAAAAAAAAACACAAGGTGTACTTTTTCTAAAGAGCCGTTAGAGTCTAATATGGGTTATAATTATATATATATATATTTTTTTAAATATCTGTAACATTTTAAGCAAATCGTATCAGAAATTGTCTGTGGACATAAATTTTTAAAATGTATTTGATCAAGGAGGTTTCCAGTCCTTTATAAAGTAACATTTTTTTTTTCATTTTCCAAACCAATATGGGATCTTATGGAACCTTTTTTCCTTTTTGTTCCTTGCGTTTTTAGGCTACTGACTACTGTGGTGTGGTTGTCTCCAAGGTTCTGTATTTGTTTTGGTAGGTGGTGTCTGTATTTGATTTGGTGGGTAATAAAATTGTGTTTGTTTTTCAAAAAAAAAAAAAAAAAATGGGATCCTACAATCCATCCAGTGGGAGCCTAGCTTTCTTGCTAGTACATTGGTTCGATTCCTGGCTCTGATAACATCTTGGAACCTTCAATATCTTTCAACTAAAGACCTTTAAGTAAACTTTTTTTTGTAATTTTAAACCTTTAAATATGTCATTTAAAAATATATTTTCTAAAATAACAATCAAATAAAAATATGTTTCTTTTAGTATCTCTCTCTCTCTCTATATATATATATATATGCGTGGGTGTGTCCGTGCACACAAATTGTATTAGGAATTGGGTATCAGTCATAATGTAGTTCATGGCATATTCATCAGAAATAGGGATGTGTTATCCATCATGAACGTTGTAACACATTAATCATGAATGTGTGATTGATGAAGAATAATACGTTCATATTTATCATTATTCTATTATTCATGACTAATTTTTGGTTTCTAACTGAACTTTCCCTCCCTCTATCTCTATCTCTATATCTATCTCTATCTCTATATATAAAATGATGTATGACATTCCAAAATTATTGATAAAGAAAAGGAAAGAGAGACTTTGCGTAAGACTTGGATTAAAGGACAAAGTATACATAGATGTTAAAAGACTTAGAAAATATAATACAAAATAAATAAAAATATGAGCTTAAAACAAAAAGTAATTGGCATTTTGAATGGTGTTTTCTTAGTGGCAGGGAATAAAGAAACCCTTATTATAAGCCAAATTGGTCAATGCAGTTTTTTTAAATGGAGAATTATAGCAACAATTTTTCCTTAGTAGGAATTATATGGAGGATAAGGTGCGGTTTGTTTTTTAAGAGTTTTAAAGTCTAAAGTCTTATTTTTAGTTATGATTAATAAGAGGTGACGTGTAAAAAGATCTGAATGATTCAGACTTAAGAGCTATTAAGAGGTTTAAAAAAAAAAACAACAACCCCCAAGTGTTTGATGGGTAATCATGTTTGGTTGTAAGATTGTAGAGGTTTGTTGTGATTTGGTGATTGTTTTCTGCTTTTTTGAGGTTGTGCTTTCTTGTTTTCATAGCAGGCTTGAGTCGATTTTATGGTATTTTTTGGGGGTTGTTTTATAAAACACTAAAATCTGAGAAAAAGGATTAATTAAAATTTATATAATACATTTATTGAAGAATAATTTCCTTTTTAATGGATAACAATCGAATCACCTAATAAGGATTTGCATAAATAATTTACATACCAAACCTTTAACTAGGTCTAGGATAGGTGTTACTAATGAGCCGTTTACGTAAATGCTTACCTGCTAAGCGATTATCGATAAAACTCGATACACTAACTTACTTTATCGGGTAAGATTGCAATCATCACAATGGTATTGTATACAACAATTTAGCCGGTAAGATCTACCCAAGTAAGAGTTGTCACTCTCACTTACCGGGTAAGACTCATCATCCTTCTCTTCGCTCTTACCGGGTAAGATTCTCTGCTCTTGTCATGTTCATCCGATAAGATAAATGCTCCGGTAAGCGCTTACTGATTAAATGTTTAGTAAACGACCCCCTAAAACCCATAAAGCCGCTATCTCCAAAAGGAAAACGTCCCAAGAGCTAAGTCATTCACGAGTCTCTAACTAGCATTCAACTCTTCTCAAGTGTCACTTACCGCCCCCACAATGATCTGATACACATGTCGACCAAAAAAGTGTTAGACTCAAAACCTAGTGAAATCAAACATTTTATATTGCTAATAAGAAAATGGTAAAATTGCACGAATGTTTTAAAATGGCAAAATTTCACAATTGAAAGAATGTCTACAATTTAAAACAACATCGTTCCAAAATATATATGCCAATTTCAAAATACCAAATAATATATTTCAATGATGGGGAAGATCCGTTCCCATTGGATGTGGCGAAACACAAAGTAAGCCACGTATTAACGTTGTCGAGTTTCATCTTGAGGCTATCAAACGACCTTAGTGCTTACTCTCCAAGGTTTCAAGATGAGAACATCAAAACGCCTCACTTGATTTAAAGTTTAAACCAAGGGTCCAAGTGAATTGAACATTAAAACTCCTCACATGACATAATCAAAGAGCCTAAGTTGAGAAAATCAAAACTCCTCACTTGACTAAACTCAATGACTTCAAGACGAGAACATCAAAACTCCTCGCTTGACTTAATCAAATGTTTCAAGATGAGTGCTCACTTAATTCAAACCAATGATTTCAAGAAAAAAACATCAAAATTTCTCTGTTTATCAAAATAATCAATCCTCATGCACATGAATTCAAAGCAAGAAAATTACTATTTTGTGATTTAAACTTCGAAGATTAAATGAGCCTAAATGAAATGTATTTTCAAGTAATTATGCAGACATATGCATAAACTGTCCAAGTAACAATGAACAATTGAAAGTTGGACAAAAATCCTAAATAATTATGCAACCCATGCACTTTAATATTCAAATATAATTGTTAGACAGTCTAAGTGGTCCAAATTCTCAAACTCTATTAATCAAGGCTCAGTGAACCAAAATCCACGACTTATAAGATTACTTCAACAAAAGTCAACATCAATCAACTATAGATGCGTTATCTCAATGTTTAAGCATTCTCATGTACCAACATAAAAATGAATCCACAACATCAAGTTACGATTGGATAAATCATCCCAAGATAAACATGACATGATTTTGGTTCCCAAAATATTCAATAAACCCAATTCAATGCATTTTCTAATGGCTTAAACATTTGAAAACTCCATGGGATCCATCCTAAACCATTAATATAAAATAATTAATGTTATAATTAATGAGATAATTAATGTTTTTTTTTGGAAAAATTCAAATTCCACACTAGGAGCGTAAACGAGCCGAGTCGAGTAGTAGGTTAATCGAGTCGGGCTCAAAAAAATAATACTGTGCTCGAGCTCGATTAACTTTTCAATGTAGGGCTCGAGCTCGAGCTCGAATATTTTTTGAGTTATCGAGCTCGAGCTCGATGCTCGTTTATGGGTTCGAACTCGCGATCGATTAACTCGTTTATCGGCTTTAGCTCGATAAATTTTATATTTTTATTATGATTAATAAATATATGAGGATATTTGGCTAAAAAACGGGAATGCTCGAATGGCTCGGCTCGACTCGAAAAATTGAATCAAGTTTTCGAACGAGTCAAGTCGAACATTGGTGTTATAAAGCTCGGCTCGATAAGTTAAACGAGTTCTATTTTGTGTTCGAGAACGACTCGAGCTTGGGTAGCTCGTTAAAAACTCGACTTGTTTACACCTCTATTGCGTGCACACGCACACACACACACACACACACACACACACACATATATATATATGGGGGCCATTCAAAGGGGAACTCGATTGTTTGTGATAACCGTGAGATCCAATCTCAACCACACATTATTAACATTATTAATAATCATTGGTTATTATTAGAAATATTATTTTTTGGTAATTATCCGTTACTTTCAAAATTTGGATAATATTTAGGGGTAAATTAGTATTTTTGTAAATAACTCTCTCCTCTCTCCTCTTTCCTCTCTCCAGCGAACCGCTCTCCGGCATACACCATGGTCTTTAGGAAATGTATCCCTATTTTTCAATAAAGGAATAACACACAAATATACATGTCAAACCAGTATCGTTTTGAAAACAAGTAATAAAGTGGTACTAAGTTCCGAATATCGATCCCACAGAGACAATTAAAGCAAGCATTTGATCCAAGTCAACTTAAAAGGTGATTTCAATTAGATAATTCGAAGGAATGATCTTTGAGTAAGTTGACAGCATTGAAATAGATTTAAAACAGTAAAGGGAGTGCATGGGTGTAAGTTCAGGCTGGAGTTTCGCTACAATGTGTTTAGGTAGATTGCTATAGCATGAAGCTGCAGCATTGGTTTTCGACCTTACTACTGAACTGAGAATCCCTCTTTCAAGGTGCAGATGAGACTATGTACTGACAGCTCCACACATTCGGGAGACCCAACCAATGTCGTGCAAATCTTACTGCTCTTTTCATGTAGTTCACAATCCGAAGGGATTGATACGGTCTACCACTACAACACTTCAGTGTTCTAAAATTTACGTTGGCTTGAATGTAAGTCCAACTCATCTAAGTGGAACAACATGCGTCACTTTGCCAAGAAACACTTGGATGAAACTTAGAAACAAGGGGTGAATAGCAAGGAGGATAGCTAATAGCGAAAGCAATCTTCCACTACCACAAAGGCCTTTATCTCCCAACCTTTACTTACACCCAAGTTAGGGGTATTAGCCCATCATCGCTTGAAAATAAATACAAGACATAAATGTAAATGCGAAATGTAAAGACATGAATTATAAAATTCCAAAAGATTACTTAGATTAAAGCAAATAAAAGATGACAATAGCTACTAAGTAGTTTAGAAAACCACCTAGTTGTTTCCCTTGTCAAAGAAACTACAATTAAACTAAATATTAAAGCTAATGTTTACTTGCAAAAGCAAGCTTCAAGTTTGCATACTGAACTACTGAGATTAAACCCCTATTTATACAAGAGGGGGGGGGGGCATCAAAAGAGCATCAAATGTCAAATAAATAGTACAAAGATTCCTTAAACCAATGGGCTTTACCCAATGTGTAATGGATTTACAAGATACTTTCTTAAACATGACCATAACATAATTATATATTCTTCAAAAGATGTCCTTAGCTCCAGCTTGTAAAATGGGTTGAGGTGGCTGGAATCTGATTCTCCTGCAAAAAGTTTATGAAGTGACGTCTTGTACTTGCTGAAACTGCGACCATGCTGTAGTCTCCTGCTGCAGTACCAAACTGTTAAATTCTTCATAAAAAATAGCACAAACATGGGACATTCCTCTTACTTAGCTCCAAACTACAATAAAAGGGTAAAAACGGACTAAAAGACTCAAATTTGGTGATTGGGAGACTAAAAATAAGAGAAAATATAAAACAAATAAGTGCTAGAATGTGACAAGTTATGCACTTATCACAACTCCACACTTGAACTATTGCTTGTCCCCAAGCAATGAAAAAGACAAATACAAAGACTCAATTTGAAAAGTGAAAAATAAAATAACGAAAATAATATATATATATATATATATATATATATATATATATATATATAGGGTCAGGTTCAGGAGAAAACTCTAAATAAATGGAAAACCGAAAAACCACGAAAAAACGAATGAAAAAGTATATGAATATGGATGTCAAATTAACGAGAAAAATATGATCGTTTATTTGGTGTAATTTATTTCGTTCGAATTTTGTTAATTTTTCGTATTTTTTCGAATAAAAAATAGGGGGTGGAGGTTTTTTAATTTAAAAAATATTGTTGTAACCGTCTGTTTAATCATATCCATCAGATCATCTAATCTAACGGTTGATAAGGTGTTTTTCATTTATTAGTATATATATATATACATATATATATATACATATATATATATATATATATATATATATATATATACTAGGCATATACCCGCACGATGCAGCGGAATGTAAGTAAAGATCGAACAATTAATGCTAATTCCTTATAGACATGTCATCAACAATCAACCATGACCTAATAATCACAATTTATGAAACCCTAAACCCATAAAGATATTCAATAATTAGTTTATATTACAATTATTGACGGAAAAAATTATAATGATATAATTTATAATAAGAATGAAACGTATTTTACGATTATGTATTTTTAATGTGCTAACGGTGAGAAAAAAATAAAACGGATGGATAGAAAACAAATTAATTCGTAGATATTAATGATATTTAATAGTACGATTAAATTAAAAAATATTCAATATTGAGCTCGTTTTGAAGGTATTGACGAGACGATTATAATGGTATAATTTGTTAAAAAAAAATAAACATATTTTTTCATTGCATTTTTGTTCATATACGATTATTTGTGTTAATATGATAATAATGTAAAATAAAAAATGAAAAAACAAAGGATATAAAGTAAATTAAATAAGTAAGTGTAAGGGTGGTAAATGTAACATTGTACAAAAAACACTTTGTACAAATAACCGTTTTAGAATCTTTATAATATAGTAGATATATATATATATATATATATATATATATATATATATATATATATATATATATATATATAGGGTGCGTTTCTTTTGCAAACCAAACAATTTGTACAAACTATGCAAACCAATCTTAGCCGTTCATCAAGTCTAATGAATATATGATTTTATTATGTTTCCTAATTTAAAATCATGATTATAATGAATAAACTTAATATTTTCCATATATATCACAATCATTATTAATGAATCATAATCATTATCCATAAATATATCTATTGTTTCATAATATAGTGGTTTGTATAGTTTGTACAAATTGCTTGGTTTGCAAAAGAAAAGTACCCTATATATATGTGTGTGTGTGTATATATATATATATATATATATATAGATAAATATATAAGGTGTGTTTCTTTTGCAACCCAAACAATTTGTACAAACTATGCAAACCACTATATTAGTAAACAATAGATATATTTATGGATATTGATTATGATTCATTAATAATGATTGTGATATATATGGAAAATGTTAAGTTTATTCATTATAATCATGATTTTAAATTAGGAAATGTTAAGTTTATTTATTATAATCATGAATTTAAATTAGGAAACATAATAAAATAATATATTCATTAGATTTGATGAACGACTAAGATTGGTTTGCATAGTTTGTACAAATTGTTTGGGTTGCAAAAGAAGCACACCCTAGATATATATATATATATATGAGAGAGAGAGATCAAATGGAAACCACTCTAACTTTGCAAATCGTGTAAACCATCGATTTCATTGGTTAAGTTAATGAAATTGGTTCATGAAATTGTTTAATTTGATGAAATTGTGTTATATAATTCTTTTGTTGATGAAATTGTTTCATATATTTGTGTTTTTTATGTAAAAATGAAATTGTTTCATGTATTTTCTCATTCTGATGAATTTTTTTTTTGGAAAGGGTATCCTGGGCCTATGACCCAGACTAATCCCTGGCAATTAGGGCCTTTGGCCCAACTGTTAAAGCGTGCAGCCCTGAGTTTATCCTCAGTGGGCACAAGTGCTGCTAGTGGGGCTCGAACCCGGGTTGAGCGCTATGAACTCCCCAAGCCTTTACCACCACACCACAGCCCTTGTGGTTCATTCTGATGAAATTGTTTCATGCATTTTCTCAATCTGATAAAACCTTTTCATTTTCACATAAAAAACACAAATATATGAAACAATTTTATCAAAAAAAAAAAATTATATAAAACAATTTATCAAGTTTTACAAATTTATATATATATATATAGTTATATTCCCGCGCAATGCGGCAGGTGTAAAAGTTTATTTTTATCTTCCAAATTTATTTAAAAAGTTAAATAAAGGGCAAAAGGGACAGTTGAAAATAGACATAAATTCCAATAATTTCATTCTTATAGTATAATCAAATCAAGGATAACAAATATCACTTCGCTATACGGAATTCGCTAGTTGGTGTTTTATGTGAACTATTTCAATAATTTGTTATGTGTGTTACAATGTAACTTTTTCAAAATAAAATGAATTGATGAAACATGTTTTTAATATATTTTAGTTGGTTTACGTATTTTTAATATGCTAAAGGTGAAAATAAAATAAAGTGTACCTAGGTGAACATAAAACATAGATTTATGAGATTCGGTCAAAATCTGATCTTTAAGCTCCGAGTTATTTGGAGCACAAAGACGATCCTGAAACCACAACACGTGATCATCATCGATCCTGAATTCCGAACTAACATTCTCTTTTGCTTGCTGGAAGTTCGCCCACAATTCACCGTCATCTTGTTGGGCTTCTTTTATCCGAGAAATTAGAGTCGGTTCTACCATCAGGTTCGATAGAATATCCGTTTGTGAACTAGGATAGATTTCCAGTCCGAACCGTTCGATCTCCAAAGCTAACTCTGTAGGAACAAGTAACGAGGAAACCTGTTCCACAACTTTACGACTTAAAGCGTCGGCAACTACATTAGTCTTACCCGGATGATACTGTATATGAACATCGCAATCCTTTAGAAGTTCGAGACACCTCCGCTTACGCATATTTAACTCTTTTTGAGTAAATATATATTTAAGGCTCTTGTGGTCGGTGAAAACTTCACATGTCTCACCGTACAAATAATGAAGCCAAATTTTGAGTGCAAAGACAACCGCAACCAATTCGAGATCGTGAGTCGGATAATTTACCACATAAGGCTTTAATTGACGTGATGCGTATGCGATCACTCTACCGTTTTGCATAAGAACACAACCGAGACCTTTCTTTGAAGCATCACTGTAAACTTGAAACCCGCCGATGCCAGACGATAATACAAGAACAGGCACATTAACCAATCGATGCTTCAGTTCCTCAAAACTTGATTCTTGTTCGGAACTCCAATTGAATTTGACTCCTTTTCAGAGTAATCGGGTTAACGGTAGAGATATTTTAGAAAATCCTTCAACGAATCGTCTATAATAACCGGCCAGACCCAGAAAACCACGAACTTCAGATACATTCGTAGGTCGAGGCCATTTAGTGACGGTTTCAATTTTCGTCGGATCGACTTTGATACCTTCCTCAGAGATTACGTGTCCGAGAAAAGATACTTGATCAAGCCAAAATTCACACTTGGAACGTTTTGCGTATAAATTTTTCGTTCGAAGAGTTTCCAAAACGATGTGAAGATGCTGATCATGTTGCTCTCTTGACTTTGAGTATATCAATATGTCATCGATAAACATGATAACAAAGTAGTCGAGATAATCCTTGAAAACCCGATTCATAAGATCCATAAAGACCGCTGGAGCATTAGTTACCCCGAAAGGCATTACTAATAATTCATGGTGCCCATAGCGAGTTTTGAATGCGGTTTTTGAAATATCACAATCTCGGATAAGAAGTTGATGGTATCCGGACCGAAGATCAATTTTGGAAAAGTATCGTGCCCCTTGTAATTGATCGAACAGATCGTCGATTCTCGGCAACGGATACTTGTTACGTATCGTTACTTTATTAAGCTCCCGATAATCAATACAAAGACGCATTGTACCGTCTTTCTTTTTGACAAAGAGAATTGGAGCTCCCCAGGGTGAGACGCTGGGTCGAATAAAACCTTTCTTCAATAGATCATCGAGTTGAGTTTTAAGTTCCTTCATTTCAGTTGGAGCCATTCGGTAGGGAGCCTTGGAAATAGGAAAAGCTCCCAGAACTAGATCGGTGGTAAATTCAACTTCCCGGACTGGTGGTATACCCGGTAGATCGTTGGGAAAAACATCAAGATATTCGGAAACAACAGGTACGGGTGCAGAAGTAGGGATTACCTGTTCGGGATCTTGTAACGACGCTAGAAAACCTTCGTTACTTTGCCAAGTATACTGCTTCACAGTAACAGAGGTTAAAGCGCTAACATCTTCTTTTGGAGTACCTCCTTGAAAGATTGCCTCCGGTTTGTCAATATCCCCAAACAATATTTGTTTGGCGTTACAGTCTATAGTTGCACGGTGGTGTGACAACTAGTCCATCCCCAATATTAATTGAAAGTGGGACATATGCATTGGAAGTAGAGTGACCCCCCGTATGCGGTCTCCAATAAATAATGGACAGTTTGAAAATCGAGTTAACACACAGATTGAACCACTCATAGGGGTAGATATCACAACTGGAAATTCGGTGGTTTGCTCATAAGGTTTTAACCGAGATTCTAATTGTTTAGAAACAACAGTGTGTGTTGCCCCGGTATCAAACAAGGCATAAACAGATAAATCAATTAAGTTAACATGGCCTGAAATCATACCCGCTTGAGATTTGTCGCCAAGTAATGCAAAGACTCGCCCACTAGTAGTTGCTTTATTTTCCTTTTCATTTACCAGTTGCGTTCTGAGCTTTTAGGACAATCTTTGGCCATATGTGTAACACCCTAAAAGTAGGGATAACAAAAATCCGAAAAACGGACATGAAGTATACTAAAATTGCCATAGCAAGAGCCTCCCAAAAAGGGGAAATATACAAATAACCTGTTAATCACAAATCTGTAATTTAACGGATAAATAAACAACAACCAACTAATCTAATTTCTACATCTAGAAAAGAGATTACAAAAAGGGGTGTCATCTATAGACCCAAATCTTCCAAAAATAGTTCAAGTGCCAAAATCCCCAAGCTCTTGCCCAAAGCATCTAAACTTGCCTAGGAGTCGCGCCGCTAACACCTGAGATACACATCGACACCAAACAAGTGTTAGGCCAAAAAGCCTAGTGAGTCGAACAATAATAAGCATGCATGAACAGTTACAATTCTTATCAGCAGTTAACCAGTGTTCAATATATGTGGAGTCATTAGGGGAGACCCAAAGCACTAATCGAGCCCACCCCAAGAGTCGATATACCTTGATGCCCTTAACAAGGAACATCCCAAGGCCCGGCACACCCGAAGACTACTCCAAAGGAAAATTCCCCGAATGGCGGAGGTCTAGGCACATACCATCACAGTGGCGCCTAAGACTACATCCTCCTTGTGAACTGACTTGGTTCGTCCAACATAATGCATATAGGAGGTCCTTTAGGTGTATTTCAACCCCAACATATTTCCATACCGCGTATGGGTATAATATTACCATCCTATCCTCATGAAGTCCAACAAAAGTCCCAAATGACAATTATATTCATCATGCATATAAATATGTCACCAAAGTGATATTCCAACTAAAACCATCACAACACACATATATGCATACATTTAACATATCAAGGTACCCATCATATATATCCATGGGAAAAGCCCCAAATAATGGTACACATAACCTAAAACATAGCATATCACCAACATCCATATTTCCAACCATTTTTATCAAGAAATCCCAAATACTTGAACGCATAAAGAATGAAATAACAAATAGAAGATTATGATCTGTATCTAGTTTTAACAAAGGTTTAGTAAACTCACCTTGCTAGATTTAAGCTAAATCTAGTATTTACCCACTTAGAGCTTCCCTTGAAGAAACTTGGTTCTTCAAACCAAATTTTCCAAAACCTAGATTTACAAGGTTCCAACCATGAATATACATTTTCCATCATAAATAATTGATCCCCAAACACTTAATCATCAAAATCTCTATTTTGGGCAAAACCCTAATTTTGACCCAAAACTCCCAAAATTATCCAAACCGAAAATTAGAGAAATCAAACACTATGAAACCATCAATGGAACATTTATAACTTATTTCATGGTTTAGAAATGGTTAGAATGACTTACAAGTAGGTTTCTTGGAAAACCCCAAAATATGGTCAACAATGGTGAGAAGGTGATGAAGAAGATGAAGATGAAGATGAAGATGGAGATGGAGGTGAAGCTTCCAACCCGAAACCTTGGATGATGATCTTCACTCTAGTAATAAACGGTGATGATTTGGTGGTTGAAGAGGCTTAGAAGAGGTAGGTGAAGAGGAAGGGTTTGGGAGAGAATTCTTGAAATCAAGAAGATGAGAAATGAGAAATATTTGGGGAAATAATGCATAAAAAAACGTCCAACCCTTCACGTGGGTTGATCCGTGAGTTCAGCTTCAGCAACTCACATAACAAGGTACCCTAATTTTCATTCTCGTGGGTTACTCCGTGGGTTCAGCTTCAGCAACCCACGTAACAAGGTACGTCAACCACTGATTTTGGCCACCATTCTCGTGGGTTGCTCCGTGGATTCAACTTCAGCAACCCACGTAACAAGGTACGTCAGCCACTGATTTTTCTTCTTATTTGGTCAAATCCCGTTTCGGTCATAACTTCTTCGTTATAGCTCCTTTTTCGCTCCGGAAAGAACCGTTGGACTCGTAATTGAATCCTTCATCTATCAAGACTATAAAATCAAGGATTCAAGTCCAAAATCAAATATCCAATTTAACCAACGAAATTTCGGGGTGTTACAATATGCCCTTGTTCTCGACAATTGAAACACGAACCGGTCATCTTTAGACACGGACCCGACCGATGTCGAAGATTGCAATGATCACAAATATTAATTGGACTAGAAACATTTTGACTCCTACTACTAGAAAACACTGGAAATCATGGCGTGAATTGACTTAAACTTTTATGTGGGTCAATGCTCGACTTTGACTTTACGAAACGAGGGTTGCTTTGGAAAGATTCGAGTCCACGTTTCTTATTGTCAACGCGTGAAGCTAACCGTTGTTGTTGTGACCAATCAATATTCTTCGATGCGTCGGCCACCTTAGTAACGGTATTAAAAGGAAGGTTCAAGAGATTATCCTTATACTTCGAGTTTAGTGTCCATTTATACTTATTGGCTTGTTGCGCTTGTGTGCCTGCGGTATTTCCTGAAAAACGAGAAAACTTAAGAAAACGAGACATGTAGTCGGCAACGGTTTCTTCCTTGCCTTGCTGGATCGTTGAATAGCCTTGCACATAAGCATCGCGATCTGCCGCCGTAAAATACTGATTGAAGAAAAATTCTTTGAAGTTATCCCAAGATAAGTTCTTAACATATGGGCCAGTTTGAACGCAAGATTCCCACCAATTGTTTGTTTCTTTCTCAAACTTATAAGTAGCTAAGCGGACCCTGTACTGATCTGGAATATCTAAGACATTAATTTTTTTTCGATGTGTCGAATCTAGTGTTCGGCGTCTACTGAATCTACGGCCATTGAGAAAGATTGAGGTTTCTGTTTATTAAACCTCTCCAACCATGTATTCATTTCTCCCGTTGGATTACCCGAACTTGATCCAGGATTTCCAATATTTGATGTAGGGACAGAATGTGGATTTGGATTCGGATTTGGAGGCAGATTTTGTGCTGTCTGTCGCATAGCCTAGATGGCTTGCTCAAGATATGTAGGCATCATACTTGACATGGTCTGACGGTGTAACACCCTCAAATCTGATTATAGCAACTAATTTAAAGTTTTCTAAATACATCAATAATTACTTTGAACTACAAACATAAATTGAGAGTTAACCTCAACGGTCACATTCATCCTATACATACACTCTATGAAAAGGACGGGTGTTACTAAACCCAATAACAATCACTAACTCCAACCTGCGGAAGACTTCGCCGACTACTCACTCTTGTAAGGCTAAGGCTCAACTCTTCAAAGCACTGCTAGAACCGAACCCCCGACAGGAACCTGATGTACATGCCGACAAATAAAAAAAGGTTAGGCTTAACGCCTAGTGAGCTCAAGAGTTTTAACATGAATGAATATATCTTTAAAAGAAAGGAAATCGGTTTGAAGCAAGATCCTTCGAAATATTATACTTCAAATGGAAACGACACATTTTCTCATAATATGCACTTTTAAAGACAATGCTCCCAAACCCACATTTCTTGTAAACGATGTAACCCGTAACTCACCCAAAATGGGATCATGGTTCGATACTCAATTGTAAAAATGTAAATAATACTTCATATCTCGAAACACCCCAAAACTCGGGTGGGACATAATACTCGACCCTTAAATAACAGAAACAATCCATATAAATATGATACGCCATTGAAACATGGAACTGAAACTTAATACTCACGCGACCATAAAATGGAATGAAATCCAAATATTAAAGTATGGACAATTAAATATCCAACACACAGCGGGCCGACAACGGGGGATACCCGTATCCATTGAGAGCGGAGGAACACAAAAGTATGCCACTCAACAACGTTGATCGTATGACACTTCACGACACGCAAGCCCAAGCGCCCCTACGACCTCTTGACAAGTTTCACCCAAAGAGACAGCTGGTCTTAGCGAACAACACCGGAATTACCGCCAAAGGATCGGCACACGGGGGATACAACAAAGGCATTGCCCCACGTGGCGAAGGTCCCAACGCCCATCAGAGGACTACCCATAGTCATAATAGCTCAACCGGACTCAACCCTCTTAGTGCCTACTCGTAAAGACAAGGTCATAAACCATGAGTCCCGGAGTCCAACCCCGTACCACCCAATTGACCATCAAATAAGACTGACTCATGTGCCTATAGATCCAATGCAACACAGTCTAAGATTACATGACTATACCTGAATGACTAAAGCACTCGAGTCTGTAATTATTAATAACATGCAATAAAATGCATCAAGATGTAATTCGTGACTTGGACTCTAGATCGAGCCATTAGAAACCGGACAAATGTCCTCAATACTCTTTAAGTCGACCCCGAGAGCTAAAATTCTCAAAATCCGTTTGACCGACAATTAACGTTCCCCAAATAAAGAAATGTCTTTAAACAACGTTTATGAAGACGCATACCTCAAAGACGTAATTAACCCAAAACTCAACACGTATTGGGACCAAGATTTTCCAAAGGATTTATAAATGCAAATTCACCAAAATGCATATAACATGAAATAGACTTCATTGTACAAAATCGTCAAAGATGTATAGCTCATAAAATAGATCCTACTTGTACAAAATCACAAAGAATACGTAATTCATGCTATTTAGTCGTTGAACGTTCAAAACCCAATATAAGCATTTTAAGTGGTTAACACAACCCAAGTTTACCAAATATGGAAACTTATCAAAATACTCACACTTTGGCAAATAACCAAGTAAAACATATTTTACTTCAAAATACTCAAAACTTATCAGCAGTTAACCATTTCATGTAAAACACTTTAAAATAAACATTTTGGCATGTACATCGTTTTCACAAATCAACTTGAACTCACCTTGCTAGATTTAGGCTAAATCTAGATTTCACCCAACGAGCTCTTTTGAAGGCCGCTTGAATCCTCAAGCCGAGAACTTCCAAAACCTAGATCCATACATACCAAACCATTTAGAAACATTCCCCAAACGTTATTTACTAAAACCCCCAATGAGATCAAAACCCTAGTTTCTCCAAAACTATCAAATCTGAGATTTGACAAACCAAACACTAGAGAAACACCATTGGATAATCTATAACATTAAATCAAAGAAGCTTACCATTTTAGATGATGAAACTTTCCGAGGACACCCATTCCAACTCTTCAACCCGAGCTCCCAATCGTTGGACTTGATAAGGAAGATGAAGATGGAGGTTTTGTGGTTCAAGATCCCATTAGCTAGATGATGAAGAATCATGTGGTTCAAGGGGGGAAACCCTCAAAATGGGTTAGGGTTCGACTTTGAGGTTTGGGAGAGAAAAGGGAAGGGATTAGAAAATGAAAATGAGGGAATTGGGTGAAAATTTGGACATTTAAGAGACCAGACATCGCGCGCGACCTTGCCACGCGATAGTGACATTGTCACTATGGTGAGGGAACTATCGCGGTGAATGTACCGCGGGTGGTACACCCCCGGCGATTGTGCCACGCGATAGTGACATGTGTCACTATCGCGAGTCACAATCGCGCCACTCGTACCGAAGCCAGAAAAAGGTCAAAACTCGAGATTCTCGCATGGGTCGGCTCAAGGTTCAAAAGCACAACATTTTCCACCCAAAAAGATATGCGAAAGGCGGAGAGATTGCCAACGAAGGGCGGAAACTTACTTACGAAAAACCGGGTGTTACAGACGGACCACATCAGCAATATTAGGTTCACTAGTACCCCCCACTGGGTTTGGGATTTGGGTTACCCTCAGGTTGAGATCTGGACTTGCGTGGGCTCCCACGTCTCGATATTCTAACACAGAACAATATCAAAATCAGAATTCAAAACAGTTACGGATTGAAAATCAGTAAATAGGATTAAATTCTAGTCTACCCATTCTAATGTCTACCCAATCCTCACAGGTCAAACCTAGTTAATCTACAAGTCGATACCTATGCTCTGATACCACATTTGTAACATCCCCCGTCCCCGTGGTCCAGAACGGGTGATGTCACGAACGGGACTTAACATAAATAGACAACTAAATTCAGAGCTATTAATAAACTCTAAACATATATTACAATCCAAACTATCATACCTCAAAAAGTCTTTTTAAACTTAGAAAGTTATAAAATAAGGTGAGTCTAAGAACTCCAAAATCTCACGCTCGATCTCAAGTCCCATCCCCGTAAACGTCACTTCGAACTTTCCGTGTAAGAAAATAAAAACACGGTTGAGAACAGGGCTCAGTGAATGGATTATAATATAAATTCGTAAATAATAATGAAAACATCAATAACGAAGCGGAAGACTTAAAAATTCAATTCGAAGAAAGTTCGTGAGACTGAAGTTCATAGTTCATTTAAATCAAAAGAAACGTTTGGTAATATAATCAAAAGCAATAATCTCAAGAACAATTCACAATTTAACTTCAAAACGTAATATAAATAAAGTCTGTCAATTCCTGTTGTGTTCGTGGGGTGGCCAAACCACATGAACTAATGGGTCGGCATGCGGGCACACACAACGAATCCCCCGTGAATTTAACCACGGTCACATATTCTGTGGGTAAAGTTCTAAGATCGATCCATCCGCCCTGGAGCCAACAAAGTCAGCCAAGTCCCTCAGAGTGGGTTCACGTAAGCCACATAGGCTTAACTCTGGTGGACCGTCATCTGCAGTACACCATGACAACAAAGCCTCCATAGAAGGCATCCCAAATAATGTGCCCATTTATTGGGTTATTCTAAAATCAACGAAAACTAAACATGTGCCACTTACCCAAATGGCGATCATAGAAATTATAGTCAATATACTTCACATTTTGCATAAACAATCTCATACGAGACACATTTTAATAAAACATCAAAATGTTCAAACAATTGATTCAATAAACCAAAATCAATGAGTATGTGTGTGTATAATTTCGCATTTGTTGATCACGTTCGGTTGATCAATCACAAGGCGGTGAACCACCTTTAGGAAGGGTCAACTACAACAATTAGTTGCCCACGATTCAAAAGAAATGAAATCCATACCTTAACCATATTGAGACGCAACACGCGATCAACCGAGACTCACGACGAACTTTAACCCGTTCGATTGCCTATTTAAACCATAAATTACTATTACTCGCATAACATAAAACTCAAAGCTTATTATCCTAAGCTTAATCACAAAATTATACTCTCTTAGACATTAAACCGATCACTTGGTGTGCGGTTAAACATCTAGATACAAATATCACCGTTTTAATTCTAAACTTTACCCGTTTGTAATTTTGATAAACCTAAGCATTTCTAAACATATATTTGATCATAACTTTGCAATAACACAACATAATCTACCAACCAACTTCAACTACCCTAACATACCAACTTAAATAACATAAAAAGAAATTTATACCTCTAAGAAGGGCTCGAAGAGTAGATTCCGAATATGTAATTGTTTCGTCGATTACTTCAACGGATTGAGAGCAAATCTAGAGAGATGTAGAGAGTTTTTAGACAGAGAAAGAGATGAGAGGCGGTTCATATGAAACTTGAAGGAGACGATGGTGATTTTAATGTTAACATGATTTTGTTGGTTTTTTTTCTAATTTTATATATATATATATATATATATATAGACTTAAGTTCGCGTGAGACCAAACAGTTTCCGTGAGACCGGTGAGACCAAGTTTTAAAGTATGAAACTTCACACAAAAAAACTGTGAATGTAAAAAAAATCAAACTTTTCATAGGGAAAACACCGTAAATGTTACGTTCACGGTGTTTTTCGCTGTGAATGTTCGTTTTTTTTACCTTCACAGCGTCTTCACTGTGAAGGTTCGAATATACCTTCACAGTCTTTTATCTGTGAAGGTTTGATTTTTTTAACTTGGTTTAGGTTTTTTTACCTTCATAGTGTGATTATATTATGAAGGTTCGAATGTTTTTTACCTTCACAGTGTTTCGGTGTGAAGTTTAATGTTTTAAGGCTTGGTCTCACGCGGTCTCACGAAAACAGCTTGGTCTCACGTGAACCTGACCCTATATATATATATAGGGTCAGGTTCAGGGGAAAACCTCAAAAAAAAAACGGAAAACTGAAGAAATCCTGGTAGCCCTTCATCTGGACGGTATGCACTTGTGCATATAAGTAATTTGTAACATGCACACGTGCATATGCACAACTGCATATACACTTGTACATAAAAACCAAAAAAACAACATAATTTACCTGTATGCACAAGTGCATACCGTCCAGATGAAAGACTACCAGAGTGTTCTTTAGTTTTCCCTTTTTTTAGGTTTTCCCTTGAACCTCTCTCTCTCTCTCTCTCTCTCTCTCTCTCTCTATATATATATATATATATATATATATATATATATATATATATATATATATATATATATAATTAATATAAGTTTAGTTAATTTACGGGTTTAACCCCTCAACTATCTTTGGTTGCAATTTTTAATTATGGTTCAATTCGGGTAAGAAATAATTACATGTTTTTAAATTGAGTCTTACACAAGGGATACAAAATAAATTAAATAACTAATTGTAAGGGTGATAAACGTAACATTTAATTGAATTAGGAAGTGGAACATGGGGGATAAAATTTTGGTTTTCAAAGGTTTGTAAAAAACTGTATTAGAATTTTTATAATATAGTAGAGATTATAGTGATGTAATTTATAATAAGAATGAAACATATTTTTAATATATTTTATGATTATTATTTTTAATGTGCTAACGGTGAAAAAAAAATAAAACGTATGGATATAAAACAATTTAATTCGTAGATATTCAAAATATTTAATAGTACGGTTAGATTAAAAAATATTCAATATTTGGCTCGTTTTGAAGGTATTGACGAGACGATTATAATGATTTAATTTGTAGAAAAATGAACGTATTTTTTCATTTCATTTTTGTTCATATACGATTATTTGTGTTAATATGATAATGGTGTAAAATGAAAAATGAAAAAGTAAGGGATATAAAGTAAATTAAATAAGTAATTGTAACTTGTAAGGGTGGTAAATGTAACATTGTAAGGGTGGTAAATGTTATTGTACAATAACCGTTTTAGAATTTTTATATAGTAGTATAGATATATATGGGGGCCATTCAAAGGGGAACTCAATTGTTTGTGATAACCGTGAGATTCAATCTCAACTACACATTATTAATAATCAATGGTTATTATTAGAAATATTATTTTTGGTAATTATCCATTACTTTCAAAATTTGGATAATATTTAGGGGTAAATTATTATTTTTGTAAATACCTCTCTCCAGCGAACCGCTCTCCGGCATTCACCACTGTGATAGACAAGAATTTCTAACCGCAAGACATAAATCATTAATGAACCACACTGTGATACCAAAAGATTTTCTAAATGCATGAGACAAATCAACAATGAATCACACTGCGATACCAAAAGATTTTTTTAACTGTAAGGCACAAACCAACAAATGAATCACACTGTGATACCAAAAGATTTTATAACTATAAGGCACATACCAATAAATGAATCACACGGTGATACCAAAAGATTTTCTAACTATAAGGCACAAACCAACTATGAATCACAGTGTGATACAAAAGATTTTCTAACTGTAAGGCACAAACCAACCATGAATCACACTGTGATATCAAAAAGGAATTTAAACTGTAAGGCAGAAACCAACCATGAATCACACTGTGATACCAAAAAGGAATTTAAAACTGTAAGATACAAATTCACGGTGATACCACTGTGATACCCGATAAAAAATTGAAGAAAATAAAGAAGTATATGGAAGCGAAGATTTTCCCAAACTTGAGAGACCTTTTGTTGTTTACATCTACACCGATGTTCATATGAGTGAGAATTTCCCTGTAATATCTCCCCTCCGATCTGTTTACGATGCAATTCCTGTCAACGTCAAACAAAATTTGGAGGCGGTTTACTTTGTCATCAGGATATGCAGTCCAGAATTCTTATCCCGACTTTTAGCCTATTCATCTTCACCAGAGGATTGAAAGATTTGAGCAGATTAGGAGATTTGTGGGACCATGTAAAAAGGAATGAGATCGAGATCCTAGAATTCTTCGGCGTCGATGGAGATGGAGATCTAGAGTTTTCAGAACTGGGTTTGATGGAGATGGAGTCGAAGCCTCACGATAGTAGCCATGGTGATTCGAATTTTCTGTGTTCAATGCATTAAGCAGGACAGAGAAGAGTAGTGAGGGAACGCTATAGTGGTCAGAGTTGAAGGAGAAGGAAAGGCACCGGAGTTGAGGGAGGAGGAAGGTGTACCGACGACCATGAGAAAATGATTAGATTTTTTTAGGGTTAACAGGGTCATGAGATATAGATAGAGAGACGTGTTGAATGAATTTGTATTTGAGAGAGAGAGAGAGAGAGAGAGATGCAAAATTAGAATATTAAAGTAAATTAAAAATTCAACACCAATTACTAATTTACCCTTTAACTTTATTTTAAGAAATAACATTAATTATTTTAAATGATTGACTCACAATGAATCTCACGGTTATCACAAACTACTGAGTTCTCATTTGATTATGCCCCTATATATATATCCTCTCATATAACACATACAATTAAATATGTACATAAGGCAAACACAATGAAAACAACTTTAAAAAATTTCATATAGGATGTTCACAAGTAGTAGGTTTAGATTTACTTTTATTACTTTAATTGGTGTTCACAATATGTTTACAAACTATACTATCTCGTTGATTTAGTGTGTTCACATTGTGTTAAAAAATTATAATAGTATCTTAAGAAATTGTTCACAATGTGTTTACTCTGTGTGCACATTTAAAAGTGTGTGTGTACGTGTGTGTTACAGATAGAGGAAAGAGAATAGAGGAGAGAGGAGAGAGTTTTTTTTTTAAATTAATTTGGATTTTATTTTTTAAACATAATATTTTATGGTCTAAATTACATTTTATTAATTATGAAGTTTTTGAAAGAAGATCCCCTTATTTATATATACTAGTTATATGTGCGCGCAAAGTGGCGGGATGCAAATGTTTTCTTTGTAAATCATGGATAAGAAATAAATAAAACCATTTATTGAAATTTTTTAAAATTTATATTCAAACAAAATAAAATTATCAACAATGTTCTAAATTACATTCAAATCACTTTCGTTACACACACCACTAATCAAATAATCCCCCTTTATTTTATCTCCTTTTGTTTATTATCATCCCTCACTCCCTCATTCATAAACCCACACATATATAAGGAATTAATGCCCACATGAAACTTCAATTGATCTACAGGACTGTTATTGAAAAGAACCTTTCAACTATCTTCCTCATCATCAAGCTCATTGATTTTGAGCACCTGAGTTTTAGGATCAAATATAAATCACCAAATATTCTTATTTTCAATTAGGCAAATGAAATCCAATGTGAAGATTAGAAATCAATAAAAGAAAAATAAGTGGACCTGACCCATTGAATCATGACTATATCCGCTATTTTGATATTCAAATTCAATAGAGATGAAATTGGAACAAGTTAACCCCCTCTTTTATTTATTAAGCTATGCTTCTTTTATATTGGCTGAAGATAATCTTGTATGCTTGTTGGGGTCTTAGTATCCAAAGAGTAATATCATTTGTGGGTGACATTTCTCCTTTACTCATCCCTGACCTTGAAAAACTATGATCATTGGAGAGAGTAAATTCGACTAACTTCCTAGTATCTCGGATATAATTGCACACTATATTAGAAATTATATCAAGCAAAATTGACATTTTTAATTCATGTTTCTTGATACATTGTTTTTTTGTAATCCCAGAAGCAATTCATGTTCCAAGATACATTTTGTCATCCTACAAGCCAAATATTCAACCATATAAACTTGATGTATCAACTCGTGAGTGTTCCGGTCTTTTTGGAGGTCCTGTTACACTTGTACCAAGACTATAATAGATCGACTAAACAATTAATGAATAAAAGTATACAAAAGTTCATATCATATATTACATTAAAAGTCCTATAAATTACAACAAAAAATATCTTAAAATGACAGTAACATAAGAAAATTCATTTAAATGAAATCATTCTTATAGCGTTTTTCCTAACAAAACCTTCAATCATTCTTTATAATCAAGGTTTTCTTAAAAAACCATATTCTAGAGCTATCAATTCTAAAATAACAAGAAGGCAGAAAGATTGGTAAAACAGGAGCTAAATAAGTAACAAATCCAAAGATCATGACTATGGTCTCCTAATTATATGATCATTCAAGTAAAAGTTTGAAGACATGTCAAACCAAACAGTTCTTCAAACATCAGGTATGCAACTACATGGACGGACATAAGTATTTAGCTTATAGCACTAAGTTTTGTTTTTTGGAGAATATCAAGATAAGCAATTGCCTTGACCACACAAATTCACCATTGTATAGGTATATTATATCTTGCTTTTAAGAGATGGAAGCTAGTAAAAAAAAATCATCTACACATTTGATAAAAGAAAAAAGTATCATGTAAGAGCTTATCGGGTGTGACTTAACTTACCGGGTGAGGATGACAATGATCAAGAATCTTACTTGATAAGAGGCATAGCAAGGACCGAGGAGGATCTTCCTGATAAGTGAGGGAGAAGACTCTTTGTAAAAAATATAACTCGATTTTATTTAATATGAATTATGAAAACTCTTTTACAAAATACTCCTCTAAAATGATGAACAACAAGAAAACTCTAGTTTTAAGATATGAGCTCTAAAGATGTAGACTAGAGAGAGAAATTTTAGAGAATGAAAAAATGAAACCTGATTGTTAGAAAAGAGTCCCAAGGCATCCTTTATATATCAACCAAATATTGACAGCAACAGTCCCTCAATAAGCAATCATGTACAACTCAACCCCTCAAATTGGACAATTTATATTTCAACCCATGAAGACCTACAACTTGACAAACAACTCAAAATTAATATGAGTACCAAAATAATGTCAAGATTGCATTTAGAACTGAGTTTTAACACCCGTCCTCAATCTTGACATCTAAACAAATCAATCAACTTTAATTTTGAACACAAGTAATCATGTTGATATGTACCAAGAGATTTTGTAAAAATATCCGCAATCTGGTTTAAAGAATCAATTTTAACAGTTCTTATAACTCCAGTAGAAATCTTTTCCCGAACTTGGTGAATATATATTTCAATATGTTTAGTTTTTTCATGAAAAACAGGATTATTTGCAATTTGTATTGCAACCTTATTATCACAAAAAATACTAACAGGAAGTAAATCAATAAGATTCAAACACTGTAAAATACTCAAAACCCATATGATTTTACAAAGTACAACAGCCATAGCCCGATATTCTGATTCAACAGAAGATCAAGATACAGTAGTTTACTTTTTACTTTTCCACGAAATTAAACAGTCTCTTAAAAACAGACAATATCCAGTTACTGACCTTCGAGACGACAAGCACTTTCCCTAGTCAACATCCACATATGCACTCAGCTTAAAAGATTCGGAACGAGAAAACAAAATACCTTTACATGGAGATTTCTTCAAATAATGTAGTATTCGAAGAGCAAGACTGAGATGGGAACGCCTAGGCGCGTGCATAAACTGGCTCAAACAATGTACTGCAAAAGCAATATCGGGTCTTGTCGCAAGTAAGTATATTAACCTAGCATTTAGTATATTAACCTACCAATTAAATGCTGAAATCCAGATATGTCTTCCAAAGGGGAATCAGAAGAAGTTCCAACAGAATCAGTAACAATAAAGGGGCATTTGGTTCGTAGATTCCTACGGAATCTGAAGAAATTGGAATGATCAATTCCATTGACCAAATTCCATTCAGGTGTTTGGTTTACCGATGGAATGAATTTGAATTCCACACATTCCACCATTCGTGGATTTGTTCCTTCCATCACAATTGAGAAGGAATTCAATTCCATTCCATCTCATTTTCTCAAAAAGACAAAATTATCCCCATCTTCCCTACTTGATTTACCAAGACCCATATGAACCTCCTACGACCACCGTTGACCACCGTTCTGAACCACCACCGACCACCATTGATGTATACCACCGCCGACCACCACCGTTCTGAACCATCGTCGACCACCCCGATCTGAACCACCGCCGACCACCACCGTTTTGAACCACCTCCTGATTTGAACCACCGCCGATCTGAACCACCACCGTTCTAAACACCACCGAACACCACTGATATGAACCAATGTCGACCACCACCGTGTGAACACCACCGACGACCACCATTCTGAACCACCACCGATCTAAACTACCGCCGACCACCACCGTTATCAACCACCGCTGACCACCATCGATCTGAACCACCGTCGACCACCACTAATCTGAACCACCATCGATCACCACCATTCTGAACCATCGCCACCGCCGACCACCACCGATCTGAACACTACCGACCACCGCCGATCTGAATCACAATAGTTGGATTTTGGTTTCAAATTTTTCAAAAGGGGTATTTTGGTCATTTACAAATGTTTCAGTCCAATTCAAAAGCTACATTTTGTGAACCAAACAGACATATTTCAATTCCTTTAACATATTCCATTCCAATGTATGTCAACCAAACAGGTGGTCAAACCTGATAGCATTCCATTTCAATTCCTTCAAAGTCAAATTCCTTTGACAGATTTCATTCCTTCCAAAAACATTCTGCGAACCAAACGCCCCGTAAGATTCATATTGATAGGAGTGTTTATAGGTTTTCACCCCAAATAACCAAAATCATTTCAACTTTAAGCAATACTTGCGCTGACTCATACACAGACCATTCTCAGATTTCAAAATTTCAATTCCCAAGAAAAACTGAAGATTACCAAGATCTTTAATCATAAAAATTGTTTTCAAATGTTGTTTGACCCTATGTATTTCACTTTTGTTATTTCCAGCCAACACTATATCATCAACATAAACGAGTAATATAAGAAATATGTTACCTGATGATAAAGTAAACAAGGAATAATCATTACTACACTGAATAAAAACAAAATCAAATAAACACTTACACAATTTTTCATACCACTGTCTTGGAGCCTGTTTTAACCCATATAAGGATTTAACAAGCTTACAGACACGATTATTGGTACTAGAAAAATATCCTTCAGGTAATGACATATAGACTTCTTCATGAAGATCACCATATAGAAAAGCGTTATTAACGTCAAGTTAATACAAAGGCCAATCATTTTGAACAGAAAGAGCAACCACACATCTAACAGTAACCATTTTTACAACTGGGGAGAAAGTTTCTTCATAGTCTAAACCCCCTCGCTGACTGTACCATTTAGCCACTAACCTAGCCTTGTACCTCTCTATCTCTCCAGATGACTTATACTTAGGTGTTGTTCGGTTCGTTTTCTGTTAAGACCTGTATGGATATAGCTGTCTGTATGGATATAGTTGTCTGGGTGGTAACAAATAAGTTGTTGTTCGGTTGTTGTACTGAATAAACAGTCTGAATGTCAGAAATGACCATTTTACCCCCAGTCTTTGTTTTTGTTTGAATAAAACAACTATTTGAAATTATTGAATAAATGACTTTTAATTATAAAAAATATCAATTTAAATATTTGTTAAATAAAATAATACAATTTAAACATTTATTTTCTTTTAAAAATATAATTTTATATTTTATATATTAAAAGTATCAATTTAAATCTTTGAATAAACGATTTCTTTATTTACATTAAATAGTTTGTTAATATCCATTAATGTTGATTCCATTTTCCATTCTTCTTCCTTGTGGTTGGATCACTTACACTCTCTCTCTCTCTCTCTCTCTCTCTCTCTCTCAAAGAGTATAGAAGATATGATTTGCATCAGCTGACAATGGGAAGAAGGAGAACAAGTGCAAAACAAATGGTTTAGAAAATAAGATATGCATCAAAGGGTTTTAGAACCCTAAATCGAAAAAACCCCCAAATCGATATTTCTTTGATTCAGGGAAGAATCGATCGATCATAGAGAAGGAGAAGAAGCAAATCGATTTCATAGATACAACCTTCACCTTCTCTATGATTTCTTCGATCCACGGGGTCTTCGCCAACAAAGATGGATTTGGTGGTCTTCAAAAGGGTATTGAAGAGAAAAGAAGTTCAAAAACCACCATGGATTTGGTGGTCTTCACCGACAAACAGAACGATGGGTTTTAGGAGGTTAAAAAAAGGCTTTATGATTTGTGGTTTTAGGAGGTTGAAAAAAAAAGGCTTTATGATCTGTTGATTAGGAATGATAATGAAGAAGACGAATGAGGGTGAAGGGTAAAAGAGGAATAAAAGGGTAAATAAATAGCTGAATACAAAGGACCCTGGTTGACCGACTAAGCCACAACCGAACAGGTATATATGGCTGAACGAATAATCCATATAGGCTATACAGCCCATTAAGCCACAACCGAACAACCCCTTAATCTTGTATATCCACTTACACCCTATAGGTTTTCTACCCGGTGGAAGTTCAGTAATAATCCACGTTCCAATCCTATACAAAGCCTCCATTTCATTGTTCATAGCAGTAACCCAGTTAGGATCCTTACTAGCATTAGAGTAACATGTAGGCTCAACAGATTTTTTTTAAATTTGAAACAAAACAAAATTTTTATTTAGTAAGAAGACAGTAGTTTACAACTCTTTCTAAACCATATTTAACTTTTCTTTCAATTACAAAATCATCAAATTTACGAGGTAAAATGGAATTTCTGGTGGATTTTAGTATAGAATTAGAAGAGTCAGAAGTTTGATTTTCAAAAATTTGACCCTCAGGAGGGGAACCTGTAACACGACCATCAACAACAGCGGCAAACAAATCAGTGTTACTCCCAGTCGGTTGACTTGCATCATTCTTCTGACCACCAGAGGAACTAGGGCCATAATATTTAAGTGAAATTTCGGTTACAGGTCTATCCCTAATATCAGCATAGGGAAAAAAATCAGAAGAATGATTAGTAGGAACATGAGCATTATCAAAGAAATTTAAAGAATTCAAATTTCCAGAGTTTGATTCGGAATTTTCACTCATCTTAAACGGAAAAACATTTTCATAAAAGGTTACATCTCTTGAAACCAAAATCTGTTTTGAATCAAGACTATAAAGCCTATACCCTTTCTTTGAGTTACAATAACCAAGCAAAACACAATTTTCAGATCTAAGGCTAAATTTATCTAACACATTACGTTTCACAGAAAAACAGAGGCAACCGAAATTTCTCAAATGAGTGAGTATCGGAGCAAACCCATATACAAGTTTATAAGGACATTTACCATTTAATACAGACGAACGAGTTCGGTTTATAAGATAAGTAGCAGTAAGAATACACTCACTCCACATGTTTAGCGGAACACCTCCTTGAAACATTAAAGCTCTTGCTACATTATGTAAATGTCTATGCTTACGTTCTACAACCCCATTTTGTTGAGGTGTATAAACGTAAGACGTCTGATGAACAATTCCACAAGATTTAAAAAAATCATTTACTCTTTAATTCAAACTCAGTTCCATTATCACTTTGAAAAACTTTAACAACTTTCCCAAATTGGGTTTGAAGCATATTATAAAAAATAACAATATTTTCAAAAACTTCATCCTTTGTTTTCACAAGATACACCCATACTACTCTTGTAAAATCATAAACCATAGTAAGAAAATATTTAAATCCATCCCTACTTCTGACCTTGTAAGGACCCCATAGATCAAGATGAACTAATTCCCCTATTTCCTTAGATTTGTGTTCAATTAGGCCAAACTTGGTGCGAGCCTGTTTTGCCTTATGGCAAACCTCGCAAGGAGAAGATGTTTCACTTCCTATATTCAATCTTTCCTTTAAAACATTTAAAACTGGATCAATTGGGTGACCTAGTCTACTATGCCACAGTTGATATGAGACATGACATCACACAGAGACATTGGTGTGAAACGACTTACCCTTGAAATCTATATCAAAATAGTAAAGTCCTCCTTCCTCACTACCAGTCCCCACAAGTTTCTTTCGATGACAATCCTGAACTTAGCATTTATTCTCATCAAACCCAACAAACTGTCATCGAAACATAACATTTATTCTCATCAAACCCAACAAACAATTTATTGTCACAAGCTATCTTGTGAACAGATAACAAGTTTACATTAAAGTCTGGGACAACTAAAACATCAAATAGAATTACATTGTTGGTTAGTTTCATATTCCTAACTTTTTTAATTTTAGCATTTGAACCATTTGGTTGATTTACAATTAAATTCAAATATGAAATATCCACAATATTCTCCAGATTAACAATAGATGATGTCATATGTTGACTTGCCCCGGAATCAGTAATCCAACTAGAACGACGAAGAACAGACGTACCTGCCTTATTAGCTTATGCTTCATTAGTAGTATGTTGTTCAAGTAAAGCAAGAAATTTAGAGACTTGTTCTTGGGTTAATGGCACCGAAGAGGAAGCAACTTGAGACCCCGAAAAGGATTGATTGGAATTTGTGTTATTTGAGGAACTCAAATTGTTGCTAGAAGAGTTGAAGTTTTGATTAATTTTTTTTTCTTTGAAGATCTTTAGGAAACCCATTTATAGAAGAAAGAATATGATAGAGTGGAAAAAACTTGATTTGTGTTATTACTTGTAGGTGGATATTTATATATATCTTAAGAGAATCGTAACCTACAATTGTAAATCGTAACCTACAAAACTAAATCGTAACTTATAAGATATTATAACCACAAGGGTTGTGGTGTGGTGGTAAAGTCTTGGGGAGTTCATAGCGCTCAACCCGGGTTCGAGCCCCACTAGCAGCACTTGTGGTCACTGAGGATAAACTCAGGGTTGCACGCTTTAGCAGCTGGGCCAAAGGCCCTAATTGCCAGGGATTAGTCTGGGCCATAGGCCCAGGATACCCTTTCCAAAAAAAACTTATAATATATTACAATCAAATCATTACGAGAGAATATTTAATTAATGCAGGGATTAATTATGAGTATCTCTATCATGCCCCCGCAAGATGGACGATCGAGTAGTGAGACCAATCTTGGACATGAGTTCTTTGAACCGTGTTCTTGCAAGTGGCTTAGTAAGAACATCATCTAGTTGATCATTGCCGGAAATGTAGGAAACACACAACTTTCGACTTTGGACATTCTCACGAACAAAATGATAGTCAAGAGCTAGGTGCTTCATTTTTTAGTGAAACTTAGGATAGGCGGCAACATATGTAGCTCCCATATTATCACAATATATTACTGGTGCTATGATGGGTAGATGTCCAAGCTCATAAAGTAAGTTTTGGACCCATAATAGCTCTGCTGTAGTTGAAGCAACAGCTCGGTATTCGGCTTATGTCGATGAACGAGCAAGAGTCCGTTGCTTACGTGAACTCCAGGAAATTGGATTTCTACCCAAGTAAACAATGTAACCGGTGGTTGAAATGTAGTCATCTTTATCACCGTCCCAAGAAGCATCTGTGAAGGCATGGAGAGTAGTGGGCGAATCACGACGTAATAGTAGACCTTGTGTAGATGTGCCCACTAGGTAGCGTAAGAGTCTTTTGAGAGTTGCCCAATGTTCGTCAGTCGGTTTGTGCATGTATTGAGATAACCTGTTTACATCAAAAGAAACATCTAGTCTGGTTAGTGATAAGTATTGTAGACTTCCCACAATTGCTCTGTATTCAGTGGGGTTGGCCAAGGGGGTTCCGCTATGCAGGGTTAGGGTAGGATGAGAAGCCATGGGGGTAGGAACAGGTTTGGTGGCTGCAATGTGAGTATGTGTGATGAGGTCTTATATGTATTTATGTTGGCTAAGAAAAATGCCATGAGGGTGAGGTAAGACTTCCACACCATGGAAATAAGAAAGTGTGCCAAGATCCTTAAGTGAGAAACGATTGGGGAGTTAAGAAATAAAAGAGTTTAGAAGAGTGGGATTTGATCTAGTGATGATGATATCATCAACATAAACAAGAAGAAATATGTGATCATTTTTGTGGTGTAACGTAAAAAGTGAGGCATCAGAAATGGAATTTTTGAAACCACAACCGAGTAAATAGGATTTAAGTTCATTATACCAAGCTCGTGGAGCTTGTTTGAGACCATAGAGAGCTTGACGGAGTTTGTAAACATGATTAGGATGAGTTTGACTAATGAAACTAGGTGGTTGAACCATAAATACATCTTCTAGTACAGAGCCTTGAAGAAAATCATTGTTAATGTCAACTTGACGAAGAGACCAACTATGTGTGATAGATAGATAGAGAATCATTCGGATTGTGGCCGGCTTAACCACGTGGCTAAAGGTTTCAGTATAGTCAAGATCGGGTCTTTGGTGGAATCCTTTAGCAACTAGACGGGCTTTATAACGATCGATAGAACCATCGGGATTATATTTGGTACGAAATACCCATTTACATCCAATAAGGTTTTGAGATGGAGAAGATGGAACAAGATCCCATGTGTGATTTTTTAGTAAAACATTGTACTCATCTTGCATAGCTTCACGCTATACCAGATTTTTCAATGCTTGTGTTATAGTGGTAGGCTCGGTGGAAGTGGGATGGAAAGAGACATAGAGATTCATTTTATCAATGGGCTTACGAATGTTGTTTTGAAGTTTTGTGATGGGAGGTAGTGGTCGGGGAGGAGATGGAGGATTAGGAGGTGATGAGGGAGTAGAAGAGAGTGAAAGTGTCGTGGAGGAAGAATTAGTTTCATTTGACGGGGTAATAGAAGATGAAGATGTATTTTGTAGAGGTTGCATGGGTGATGTAGTAGGTAAGATGGGAAGTTGGATAACACACCATTCTTCCACATCATTAGATGTGTGTGGAGATGCGGCAAAGGAGGAAGTGCAAAAGGGGAACTCATGTTCGATGAATTTAACATGACGAGAGACATATATCTTGTTAGAGGTGGGATCAAGACAATAATAAGCACTTTGGGTGGCAAAATAACCAACAAAAGCACAAGGAGAAAAGCGAGGATCAAGTTTATTTGTGGTATAGGGACGTAACCATGGATAACAAAGACATCCAAAACTCATTAGTTTATGATAGTTAGGTGCGTGATCATGGAGTTTATAATATAGTGATTGTAGTTGGAGTGTCGGAGTGGGCATACGATTGATTAGATAACAAGCGGTAGCAAAAGCAAGGGGCCAATATCTACGTGGCATAAAAGAGTGAGTAAGGAGGGAAAGATCGGTTTCAACAATGTGACGAATATGACGCTCCGAATAACCGTTATGTTCGGGCGTATGAGGAGGGGAAGTTAAATGAGTGATACCATGAGACTCAAGGATTGGACGTAAACTAATATATTCGCCACCATTATCACTAAATATGGTAATTATGGGGCGTTGAAAGTATTTTTCAACCAAGAGCTTGAATTTATGAAAATAATTAGTGGCATCATTTTTGTGTTTAAGTGGATAAAACCACACATATTCGGAATAATGATCAACAAATATTATGTAGTATTTGTAGCCATCATAAGAGAGGGTGGGGGAAGTCCAAACATAACTATAAAGAATATCAAGAGGGCCTTTAGATTGTAAGGTGTTAAGAGAGAATGGTAATTTATGACTTTTATTGCAATCATAACAATTGCAATGAAAAGCAGCAGACTTAGGAATATTTAAGTTGAAAGAGTTGCTAATATGACGTAAAATGGAATATGATGGATGGCCTAATCGATGATGCCAATCGATAGTAGATGCCATTTTGAGAGAGTGGATGGTGGGACGAGTGGTTTGCCATTCATAAATTCCTGATTTAGTTTGGCCTTGGAGAAGGGGTGCCCCCGTGCGAAGATTCTTCACAAGATAAGAAGTAGGTGAGAATGTAATTGAAGCATTATTATCTTGGAAAAATTTAGATATTGAGATAATATTACGAGAAAAGGAAGGCACATGTAATATATGATTAAGATGAAGTTTAGAAGTAGGAGTAAGAAGAGATGTTGAACCGGTGTTTGAGATGGCTAGTCCCGAACCATCGCCAATAATGAGTTCCTCCCTACCATTGTAAGGGGAGTGAAGTTTAAGGTCGGCAAGATCACGAGTGACATGGTGTGTTGCACCACTATCAAGAAGCCAACCATCGTATGAAATTTCTGAGGCAGCAACGGCATAAGCATGTGGAAAAGAAGAAGACGAGATTGGAGGATAAGAGGAGGCCGATGGTGGAGTTGCATTTGGGAATTGAGTGCGGAAGATAGGGCATTGCAAGACATGGTGTCCAATTATGCGACACCATTGGCAACGTCCCTTGAAGGGTTGAACGGGATGGTTTAGGGCATAAGCGGGGAACATATTTGGGGCGGTTAGTAAGAAGAAAAAAAATATGGATCTTAAGCTCTTGATACCATATAGAAGAAAGAATATGATAGAGTGGGAAAAACTTGATTTGTATTATTACTTGTAGGTGGATATTTATATACATCTTAAGAGAATCGTAACCTACAATTGTAAATCGTAACCTACAAAACTAAATCGTAACTTACAAGATATTACAATCAAATCATTATGAGAGAACATTTAATTAATGTAGGTATTAATTGTGAGTATCTCTATCACCATTTAGCTTGAAGCACCTCTCTATAGTGTGACCAATAACTCCACAGTGCTTACACATAAGATTTGGGTTTAGGGTTCTTACGATTTTCTTTTTATTTTCAGGAATTTTACTAAAAAAGGCAGAGTTCTGATTCTTGTTTGACGAAGTACCAGAAACACCTATGTGTGATTCTTCCCTGGAAATAATGGAAAATGCAATTTTAACAGTGGATAGAGGATCTGAGGTTAATATAGTGCTCCTGATTGGAAACTAAACATCATCCAACCCCATTAGGAACTGCATGAGTTTTAGAAGTTGATTATGTTTAGAAAATTCATGAGAGGCACTACAAGTACATGCTGGAAGTTTGACCAAAGCATCAAACTGTTTCCAGAGGGAGTTTAATCTATGATAATAGTCGGCGACAGGAGATCCATTTTGGGTTAATGAATTAATTTTCTTATGGAGATTAAATGTCATAGATCCATCAACCTTGTCATACGTTTAATTCTAACCAAACATGAGATGCAATTTTAGAGAAAACTTGACCCAAAAATAGTTCTTTTGTCACTGAACTTAATATCCATGATAAAACAACAGAATTACATCAATCCCACTGTTTAGCAAGAACATGATCGTTGTTAGGCTAGTACAGGAACCGTCAATAAACCCTACTTTGTTTTTAGTTTCAAGGGCAAGAGTCATAGCACATGACCACACCTTGTAGTTTTCAGTTCCACTTAGCTTGAAATTTAGGATAGAAGCCCCACTAGTATCCCTTGGATGCAGATATAGAGGATTGCCAAAATCAAGTTTGGCAATCAAAGACTGCACAGTGGGACTACGGTGAGACTACCTTAGTTATAGGCATACTGAAAACAACAAGAAACAACACACACAAGGAAGAATCTGAGATTAACAATCGATAGTATTCCTAAAACACTCATAGGTGCTAGGTCAAGCCATACCTCAGAACCTTCTTTCAACAACAAAAAAGAAACAGGAACAGTAAAAAATGGAAGCAAGTAACAACCAGATATCACACATGAACAGACAAATAAAAGAATGGACCAGATCTAAGATTACGACCAGACCTGAGAAAGCAGATATGAGATTATGACCAGATATGAAAATGAAAAAAAAATGGACCAGATTTGAGATACAAACTAAAAAACGGGACCAAATCTGAGATAAGGACTAGATCTGAGAAATGAAAAGGCTAGATTTGAGATACGGACCAGATCTAGGAAAGGGAACCAACCACTCCTCACAAACCAAACCAAGGAAAGATCTTGATTTTCACACACAGAAATAAAGGAAGGCTATGGCAATCGACAACAACAACAAACCCGAGACCAAGGTCTCGATTATGCACCCAAAAACAAAACCTAGCGAGACCTAAATCTCGATGGAGCCGTCGAACAAAAAACAAAACCACTTCAGGCTAAACACGTCGGCGAAATACTCGCATAGCAGATCTGCAGGTTAAGAATGAAGTCTGATACGTAAGATACAAAAAAAGAAAAACAAGAAGAGCACGTCGGAGATATGTTCGAGACAAACACATCGAAGAAAAAAGAGGATATGTGGTGTAACAATACCGATGCAACCAACGTTCACAGCTGTGGTGAACACGAGCTCCGGTTGGAAAAGATGCCAGCCACAACTGGTGAGGACTAACGAACCAGTCAGATCTGCAGAAGAAAAAATAACGAACCAGCAGCGATAAGTCGCCAAAAAACTGAACAGATCTGAAACGATAGCGTCGATGAGACACCGACAAGACAACAACCAAGAAAACCGACGATAACCACCAAAGAGCAGATCTGGACTAAGAGCGACTGACACTAACCGACGATAGTCGCCGGAGAAATGAAAAAGAAAACACCAGGAACATAGTGCAACAACAGCTCCAAAACACCGGTAGATCTAAGATGTAGCTCCCAACGTTTCACAACTATGGTTAAACCATGGTTAAACCATGAGCTCTGGTTGGAAAGAAAACGAGCCAACCATAACAGATTTATAAGAAAAAACGAGAAAAAAAATGAAGAGGATCAAGCCATTTGAGGCTCCAATGCCATGTAACAAATATAACTAGATTTTATTTAATATGAATTATGAAAACTCTTTTACAAAAATACTCCTCTAAAATGATGAACAACAAGAAAACCCTAGTTATAAGATATGAGTTGTAAAGATGTAGACTAGAGAGAGAACTAGAGAGAAAGATATTTTAGAGAATGAAAAAGTGAAATCTCTTTGTTAGAAAAGACTCCCAAGGAATCCTTTATATATCAACCAAATATTGACAGCAACAGTCCCTCAATAAGCAGTCACATACAGCTCAACCCCTCAACTTGGACAATTTACATTTCAACCCATGAAGACCTACAACTTGACAAACAACTCTTTGAGTACCAAAAGAATGTCAAGGTTGCATTTAGAACTAAGTTTTAACACTCTTACCCGGTAAACGCTTACCGGGTCAAAGACGTTTACCAACAATCTATTTTTATGGTCGAGAATGTTACCTGATAAGGTAAGTAAGGTGCTGACTTTTACTAATAAGTGTTTGGTAAACAACAAATAACCTTTAACAACATAAAATGTATAATTTACATAGGATGATGTAAGTCAAGTTCACAAAAACTTTTTTGAATACAAAAGTTTCACACATAAACTCCATACTCGTGGCGTTCTTCGAATTAGGGGAAACTCCACCAAAACCCCCTTTTTCCCATCTGCCCTAATAACAAATTAATTAAAGACACATTACTTATGAAAATCAAGAACTCAAAAGGAAGGATATGCGTAAGATATTAATTACACGGTTAATATACGAGAATACTGAAGGAGATAGGAACACACTGACTCCGGCTTCCATGTAGGGAATTGTTGTTCAAAGGACATCGATGGATTAAGAGAGAGAGAGAGAGAGATTATGGTCGATCTATACTATTGAGAGATATTTCATCTGTAAAAATGGGAGTTCAGTTCAAGGGCATGGGAACCGGGATAAGAACACAGTGGATTGGGGGTTATGAAGTTGTAACATGTTGTAACCACACAACAATTATATAATCTAAAAAATTAAGTAATTATGCATTAATAACAAGTAAATAGTGCTTAACAATATCTTTTTAAGAGTTTGTATCAAATGTTTTATAATATAGTGTATATATATAAACCGAAAACAATTCCTATCAATTTGGAAAGTATTATATTTTAATCTTCCAATGTCGTGACTCAACAGTAAATAAAATACATATGATTTTTTTTCTTCCAAATATATGGGTGTGAGACCAACCAATTCAACACTGAAATCAATTGACTTTTTTTCTTTGAGATTTGAAATAAATTGATATTTTTTTGTCTTTACACCTAACCAAAGAACACAAAATATTATTGAAAACATTAAATTTTGAAAAATAATGGAGTAATTAGGCTTCTCTGAAAAATGATACTAGTTGCAAAAAAGATCATTTGTTTAGTGAACATTATTGGGTTTTTATATAAAAACTAGTAAAACTAGTTGACTTTTAATTTAGCAATAATTTTTAGAGTAAATTATCGATTTGATCCATGAGTTATTTGAATATTATGAATTTGATCTTTTATTTTTATTTATTGCATGATTAACCTTCATCTATGCATTTTGTTCTAGATTTGATCATTTATTTTAATGGTTGTCCATTATTTCTGTTAACTTTAAGGGCAAAAGGGTTAATTTACAATTTTGCTTTATTTTAATGATTCTTTATATAGTTTTTAATTATATTTGTATAATATACATATAGGGGTTAAATCATGTGAGGACCAAAAAAAGGTTGAGGACCTTGAGGACCAATCTAATCCATAGATTAGTTTAAATCAAAGGTCATTAAAAAATAAGCATATTTATAATATAATGATAAAATAAGGGCATTTTTGTCAAAGTTTACCATTACTTAATTATCTCCGATTAACTCTCCATTCCAATAACCCTAGACAAAAAAATCTCCCCTTATTTTGTTCACGACCAGATCTAGACAAGAACATTCCAGATTCACAAAGCCAAAGAAGGAGGTGGCGTTGCAGGTTATTCAACTCAATGGTGAATATTTCAACGTCGATGTTCACGATCACAGACACAATTTGAGAAGGAAGATGACGATAAGGATGTAGCTGGAAGTAGGAGGCGAAAGAGGAAGAAATTTTGATCCGTTTCCGAGATCTACAAGATAAGTATTGAGGAAGAAGTTTCGATCCGTTTCCACTGGAGGTGGATACTTGTAGTCAATTTTGAGATTTGTGTTGAGCATTGGCAACGGTGATAAGTCGACATACTACATCGACATTCCTTCTACTGATTGCTTGGACAAATCAATGGCGGAACGGAGGAGGCTATAGTTGAAGGAAGCTTTGTGAAGGGAATAACAAACGGCGACAACATTGATAATGAGAGGATTGACTCCCAAGGTAGACTCCATTTTTTAGGTTTCCTATTCCATCATAACGATTTTGCTTACTTTATTAATAGCACATTTCTTGTTTTTTAGGGGTTTTTTCGAGTAGAAGTCTGTTAATAGATTTGGGACTTTTTGTTTCCAAAAATTGGGTTTAATTTCATGGGGTGAAAATAATATATAGACGAATTTTGTGTTTGATTTCATGAGGTGAAACAACATATAGATAGAAATTGTGTTTGATTTCATGAGATGAAATAGATTATAAATGAAAATTTTATTTGATTTCATGTGGTGAAATAACATATATATGAACATTATGTTTGGATTTCATGAGGTGAAAATAATAGCATATTTATGAAAATTGTGTTTTATTTCATGAGGTGAAATGTGTTTCATTTGGTTATTTCTCTGTAATAAAAAATGACGAGTATTCCATTTTCATGTGGTGAAACAACTTTCAATTAAAACCATAGGATCAAAACCAAATTAGAACATAGATTGGTTCTCACAGTTCTCAACCTCTTTTTGATTCTCATTTGATTATCGTCATATGTATATAAAGGATATTTTGCAATCCTGAAAAAGGTTGCAACCCTTGCAACCCACATCATAACCGTTGGATTCATGATCGACGGTTATTTTATTTTTATTTTTCTGTTTTTTTTAATTAAAAATATTGGGCCCCATATCTATTGTAACCGCCGATCATGAATCCGACGGATAAGATGTGGGTTGCAAGGGTTGCAACCTTTTTAAGGGTTGCAAATGAAACAACCCATATATATATATATATATATATATATATATATATATATATATATATATATATATATGTATGACACATCTATATGAAAAGATGTGAGAGACCTTCGGCATCACAACAACACCCCAACTTCAATTGAGCCATCGTCCCCATCCTATATCTCGCTTTCTTGGAGCAACAACCTTCGTTTTTTAAATTCGTCATTTTTTTGGAGAAGCGCCCCAATGATGGTCTATCCTCTACCTCTATTCCGGTTGAGTAGAGGGCGGCGACAGTGGTGGTATGTTCATCGATGTTGTTCAATGTAACATAGAGAAGCAAATCTGGAGGTGTGGATGGATTAATGAGCTTGATAATTTGATTTATGGTTTGGTTTGGGGTCTTTAATTTTGTTTTTTTAACTTTTGTTTTGATTTAAGATTTAGAGGTTTTCTTGATGTTCTTGATGAATAAAATGAAATTCCTAATTAATATGAAGAGGTTCTTTGATTATTGATTGTTCTTGATTTGATTTTGGGCAGATTTTGAATTTTGATTTAGAAAATGCTCTTTAATTGTTCTTGATTGTCAAGGTGACAAAGATGAGGATTCAAGTAAAAGCAAAGAAAAAAATTAAAAAAATGTTATAATGGAAGAAAATGATAATAAAAAAACCCGTAATGCCTTTGAATTTAACGGAGATAGTGGATGGCCGTTAGGACGAGAGACCAAATCCAAAACAAATTATATAAATTAAGGCTTATCATGTAATATATAAAAAAATATATGACCAAATACATAATATCTCACGTACCATAGGGGCCAAATCCATAATTTACTCAACATTTTAATAAGAAAAAGAGAATAAAATGGGGAAAACGCGTTGTAATAGAATCCAAAGACTTGGGCATCTCCTTCAAGTTGCCCTTTAATAATATTCTCCTCCATCTCATGCTTTCCATTCCCTCATGTTAGTTGTTACCCTCTCTCTCTCTCTCTCTCTCTCTCTCTCTCTCTCTCTCTCTCTCTCTATATATATATATATATATATATATATATATATATATATATATGGGTTCAAATGAAAACCTATTTTTCATTGTACACATGAAGACAAATCTTAGCTATTGGTCAAAACTTAGAAAACTAATCAATGGGTAAAACATAATAAAATTAATTGAGAAGTGATTAGGGACAAAATTAGAAATTTGAATCAGCGCCTACCTTCTTTGATTTTTTATTTTTTGTTTTAATTAAAAAACTTTTACCTCCTTAATGTTTAAAATAAATTATCTTAAAAATTACTAACATTTTAATCAAACAAATTACATAAAAAAACGAGAATTTCTTGCTCTTCGATATGACATCCATCATGATATAGTTTTTTTGCTGTTTTAACCGTTTTCACGTGAAATGCTATATATGTGTTATATTCATTATGAATATGTATGCACATCCCCAGGTTTTCCACATTCAATATTCATGATGAATAATACAATATTCAAGATGAAAAATACAACATTCAGGATGAATAATACACGAATTCATGATTAATGTATTATTCATTGTGAATCGTGTATTATTCACCCTGAATGTTGTAGTATTCATCCTGAATGATACATGATTCATGATGAATAATATATGAATGACCCGTGAAGGTGTGGACACATGGCACACTCTCTTTTGTTTCCCGATTCACAACCGAAATCTAGTTTAATTTATTATGAATATGTATGTGCATCACCGAGTGTCTCACATTCAGTATGAATAACAAATATGAATGTTCATTCATTATTCATGATGAATAATACAGTATTTAGTAGGAATGGCAACGGGTCGGTTTCGGGCCGGGGATTATGGTCCCCGTCCCCGAAACCGAAAACCATACCAGTCTCCGAAACCGTCCCGATCCCCGTCGGGGATCTTATCGGGGATCCCCATCGGGTCCTGCGGTTTCCCCGATCCCCATTGGGGAACCCGTTAAGGCTAAAAAGTCACTGTTACCCGTTGGTAATACCCGAAATCCGAACCCGAAACCGAAACCGAAAAATTCAAATTTCTTAAACATAAGAAGATTTAATTTTTAATTTTTTTCCTTTTAGGGATTTGATTGGGTTTGGATTTGGGTTTTTAAAATATTTGGTATCTAGTTATTAGTTAATACATAAAGCCCAAAGTTTGAAATATATATATATACATACATATATATATATATTATATACTATCGGGTCGGGCCGGGCCGGTGAGCACCATCCCTGTCCCCGATAAGACGTCCCCGAACCCGACCCGAAATGTTCAGTTTTCGGTTTTCCCCGTCGGGTTCGGTTTTTTTTTGCCATCCCTAGTATTCAGGATGAATTATACAACATTCAGGATGAATAATACACGAATTTATGAATCGTGTATTATTCACCCTGAATGTTGTATTATTTATCTTAAATGATACATTATTCATGATGAATGATACACCCGTGAAGGTATGGAGTCGTGACGCGTTCTCTTTTGTTCCACGGTTCACAATCGAAACTCGATAGGTTCTCGATTCGTCTCGATGAGTGTTGGGTTACGGTGATGAAGAACGTGATACCTTACGACGTTGAAGAAAATGTTGAATAAGGTGGTGTCGAGTTACGAACTTACGGTGTCGAGGTGTTGTACACACTTGAACGTACATAAATATTCATAGTGAATATAACACATATATAGCATTTCACGTAAAAATGGTTAAAACAACAAAAAAACTATATCGAGATGGATGTCATATTGAAGAGCACAAAATTCTCGTTTTTTTGATGTAATTTATTTGATTAAAATATTAGTAATTTTTAAAATAATTTATTTTAAACTTTTAGTGGGTAAAAATTTTTAATTAAAAAAGAAAATAAAAAGTCAAATATGGTAAGCGTGAGTTGAAATTATCTTCCATTTTTACCCCTAATCAACTTAAAATTAAAAACTCTATTTAATATGAGTTGTTGGATCAATAGAGATGGAGTGGCCAAATTCGTCCTCACGTGCACAATAAAAATTGAGTTTTCATTTGAATTTCCTCTCTCTCTCTCTCTCTCTCTATATATATATATATATATATATATATATATATATATATATATATATATATATATATATATATATAGGGAGGTTCATTTGTAAACCATAAAATTGTTGTTAACTTTGTATACTTAAACCAACCAATAGAATGTATCTTGATGTGTTGTTTTGATTCTATGTGTAATTAATGATAAAGGGTAGAAAGGGAAATCATAATTTATACAACATTTAATCTACTTATGTGGGAGTTACAAAAATTAAAATTCCACGATTCTAGCTAATTGTTTGATTTAAAAAAAAAATTCCATAATCAATTTCATCTAAACTCATATGAACATCACAAGAATTCAAGTAGCTATTGATTTCAATTCAAATCTTTGTCTATATTCATCTTAATTCCAAAATTGTATCAACGTCACAACAATGAACACAACAACGTCCACCGACATTATGTATTATGGGCTCCTTAACAACGTCGATAGAGGTGAGTTTGTTGAAAATTTAACATTTATGGAAGCAACAACACTGAATGAAGCCAATGGAAATCTACTTAATAAGAATGAGCACCAAAACGAAATCAACGGTAATTGCAATGTGGATATAGTCGAATCGAATAACAAATTTTGTGTTGGTAAGTTTTTTTGAATGATTTCAAGTTGTTTTGATTATTTAGTTTTATGATGTTTTCATTCCCAACCAGTAATGAACATATGAGAACAAATAATTAAGCATCCCGTTAGTTTTGTGTCTACATCATTAATCATAAAGGTTCATACGTAAATTTTTTTTTTTTCATTTTATGGAGGAGTTGGGTGTGTGTGGTGTTCATGTTCATTAACATATGGGAAACAATTGTGCACATATTGAACATTTGTGAACACATGTGTATGAATACAAGTGTTGCACGTAACTGAGTGAATTATACATAATTTTAAAAAGTTGGTTTTGGACTCTCAAATGTGTATGAACACATGTGTTGCATGTAACTGATGTTTTATTGTTCTAGTTGAACATATCATTAAGGTAATTTTCATACATGTTCATATCATGAGTGCATGGGATTATGAATAATGTGTGGACTGTGGACATACTACTGATTTTATAACATCATCTTCATATGGGATAGATCAAGAATGCACATATTGTTCATTTTAAAACGTCATGACAAATGACAAACGCCATTGTGATATCCTCAAAAAACTCTATGAACACTGTGAACATTACCACTATGATACACTTTATGAACATTGTCACTGTGATACAAGGTGTGATTTCATGATTTTTAGCTTTTATGATACATTCTTTTACATATTGTGAAACACCGTGACCTCTTTCTTAGTGGTAGTGTGAGAGACCCAAAATTTGATACAGGAATCGAGAAGATTGATATTTGAAATTTTTAATTGCATGAGATAATAATGAATTTTTCTATAATAATGGTCATGTCGGATCTAGCTTGGTGGCATCGGTGGCACGTGCCACCGTATCTTTTCTCCGACGAAGGGTAAAAATTTTAGTTTCGTGAAAGGTGCAACCGTATCGTTTTGGAAAGTGTTACCGTATTATGTTGGAAACTTCAAGAAGGTGCAACCGTAACTTGTAATCAACCAAAAAACCAAAAAAAAACTTTTGAAATCAACCAAAAAATCGAAAAAAACTCTTGACGTCAACAAAAAAAAAACTGAAAAAAAATCCCTCGAAATCAATAAAAAGGTTAAAAATTCGTCGAAATGGTGGAATTAGGCCAAAAAAACACATAAGACAATGTTTAACGTCGGTAAAAAGATGAAGACACGTCGATAAAAACCGTGCTTTTTGTAATTGTTTTTTGTCTATATTATGTGGTGCCACCGTATAAAAAAATTTCTAGATCCGTCCCTGATAACGGTAATTAATTTATTTCGTTGTTATCCAAATCCCAAAGTTACTAATTCACGTTTTATTATATAAATAATAAATATATATAATTATCTCAAATGAGTGAATCACATTAGATCTCACGGTTATCACAAATTAGAGAGTTCTCATTTGATTAGACCCATATATATATATATAATAATATGTTCAAGGGAAAACTTTAAGGTTCGGTTTATTTTGCAGAATTAAATTGGATTTGAAGGGATTTGAAATTCAGTTTCATTCCAATCTCATGTATATTTTGAAAGATTTCCTAGATTTGGAATCTAGGAATTCATTTGAAATCCCACGAGGATGGTTGGTATTTCATGAAATTTCGTATAATTTGTAAGTAATAATGTTTTATAATTTGTTTTGTAATAAGCAATTAATAAAAAGGCAATTTAATTATTTTTATGATTATTTATACTTTGTGTTTATAAAGTATTTATAGATAATGAAATTCATTTCCTTTCCAAATGCTATGAACCAAATACACCAAAAACTCCAAATCCTTCCAAATCAAAATCCTCGAATTCCAAAATTTTTCACGAAATCCAAATTTCTCAAACCCATTCCATCAAACCAAACACCCTTTATATAAATGGAAAACCGAAAAATCAAGAAAAAACGTATGAAAAAGTATATCAATATGGATCTCAAATTAACGGGAAAAATATGATCGTATTTTTGGGTTAGGTTTTTTAGTTTAAAACATATTGTTGTAACCGCCCAATTAATTATCTATTAGATTATTTACTCTATGATAAATGTTTTCTAATTTTTCATTTATTTAGAATTTTCGCCTAAATATCTCTCTCTCTCTCTTTATGTGTGTATATATATATAGAGAGAGAGAGAGATGTGGTTCATACGAGAACGCTAACTATTTAAGAAAATACGAGAACGACCAAATCAAATATGATTTTATGCTAGACTCACGTACAAAATTATATATGATTCGCGCAACATTGCCCCGCAACTTAAGTCGCGGCCAAAGTTGTCCGCACCCATTTTTTTGGCCGTTAAGTAATCACATTTGATTTTGCACATAATTTGTTGTTTTTTAAATAGTTAACGTTTCTCGTTTGAACATTCTCTCTCTCTCTGTATATATATATATATATATGTATATATATAGGGGTAGTTTAATTTACAACCCATGTAAATTTTACAACCTATGCAACCCACATCTTAACCGTTGAATTCATAATCGACGGTTACAATAGATGTGCGCCCAATATTTTCAATTAAAAAAATAAAAGAATAAAAATAAAATAACCGCTTATCATTGATCCAACGGTTAAGATGTGGGTTGCATGGGTTGCAAGATTTACATGAGTTGCAAATTAGTCTTGGCCTATATATATATATATATATATATATATATATATATATATATTCCGGTGAAAAGTTGAGGTTAACGAGAGAAGCATGAGAAGTGATTATCAACCGTTGAATGAAAAATGGACGCACATTAGGATAGGGGTGCATTCAAACGAGAAACTAACTATTTAAGAAAACACGATAATGGTCGTTAATGTACGAAATCATACATGATTCACGTACAAAATCATATATGATTCACGCGACTTTGCCCCACGATATAAGTCGCGGTCAAAGTCGTCCGCGTCCATTTTTTGCCCGGTTAATGTAAAATCACATATGATTTTATACATGATTTATTGTTTTCTTAAATAGTTAATATTCTCATTTAAACATTTTCTCTCTATATTTATATCCCTGTCTCTTCCCTAATATTATTTAGAGGAACCTCAACTTTTATAAATTTAAAAATTAGAATAGTTATAAGCAAGGGGCCATGAGAGTGGATTATCTATGGAGTGAGAAAGGTTTGTCGAAAATATTTGATACTAAATGATGCAATGTTTTGAAAATTTAGTTAATAATTGTTGTTATTTTTTTTACATTATAAAAACTAGACTCGAACTCATTCGATAAACGACAAAAGAATGTGAACGTCGATATGTTGAGGTCCTAAGGATTTAGGACACGTTCAAATGAGATTGTTGTTGTGTTGCAAACGAGTGTTTGCCTCTACAAATTCAATTGTTCCTACAATATCATGATTGAATTAAATCTTTGATTACATCAATTAGAGAAAACACAAAACTTAAAGATAAAGATAAAAAATAAAAAATAAAAAGAGGCAAGAAAGTTCATGATGAATTTACTGAGAAAATATTAAAATTTGATCTAAAAAGTTATGGATTGACTTTAATTTGAATTACACACCACCTTTGCTTGATAAAGAAAAAAAATGATGGTTGGATTAATTGTTTGAACTAAAAAAGGCGACTTAATGATTCAACGCTGGATAATAATATAGTAGTTTGAACTTTAATTTGATGACTCATAAGCATGAAAACATCAATTCATATCTTGTATTTGATTTCTTAAGTTTATTTTGTTTTCGGTTTTAAAAATTTTCCTGTACTGACATTACAACAAAATTTGTTTAACAGAACGTCTAAAATGTATAAGCGTCTTAATAAAATCCTTTATATAACTTAAGTTTATATGATCGAACTATAACACCACTAAAATATGAGGGTGTTTAAACCGCAAAAATAAAAGGAGAGTAAATATATAGATGATATTTTCACCTAAAAAGAGGACTATGTAAGGCGTTTACATAAAATGAATGGATGATAGCTAATTACCTATTAATTTAAACCAAATCTAAAGTTTAGATTATAATCTGGTGTTGATACAATCACCAAAAGAACTATATCATCTCAATTCGCAAAGTGTCACCAAAGGTCATCAACTCCAAAAATGCCTCAAAAGGCACCCACACCCCGCTCAAACATTTGTGGCCCTGCCACCGAAAGAACCTAATATACATATCATTTTAAGAAAAAAATATGTTAAAGTTTGACGTCTAGTGAGATCAAACAGGTTATAAATGAAGTTAATAAACATAAAACCGGAAACATAAACTTTATCCAGTTCGATAATCCAAATATTTCATTTTTAAGACTATAAAGTCGAAACACATATTGCGATGATGGAGGATCCCCAATTTTCCATTGATAGTGACAGAACACAAAAGTAGGCAACATATCTATGTTGATGAGCCTTTTTGCGGGCCAGTGGTCATCTTGTTCAACTTTGCATGGTTCATGGCATAAGATGATCCTAAATATGCTTGTTGGACAAAAATTACATCGTATGATCAATGACCGATGTTCGACTCCAAGAGCCCGCACAACAATGCCCCTGATGATCCAATGCTTATTTCTAACTATAATATGGGAAATACTATACCATTTCAAAACCAATAACTTGATTCCTATGCCTTTGGATCCATTGCATTATAGTCTAATATATCATAACTTCTAGATATGCCAAGCCATATCCAAGATATGATTATTTGTGTACAACAAGTTGTCAAGTGGGTAAAATCCTAAAACATATAATATGATTTATGTAACACTCTAAAAATAGTGGTAAATTTAAACCATAAAAACTTACAAAATACGACATCCAAATGAATGGAAAATCACCCAAAAAAGGGGAGATGTAGAATAGCGTATACAATTTCTATAAATGGACCTTAAGGTCAACAACATACTAATCTAAATGATGATATCTAGATTATATAGGTTGTCGGCTCAAACTCCCAAAAGAATCTATCTTTCATGTACGTTATGGCTCCAAAAGTCCTAAACCAAAAATGCCATAACTGCCCAACGCTCGCCCCTCAAACCTTGTGCAACCCGTCGCTAAGGGAACCTGGTATACATGTCATTTGAGAAAAAAGTTAGGCTTTGCGCCTAGTGAGAACAAACAGTTTATATAATTCAATAAAACATGCATTCCATAGTAGAAGACCTTTAAACATGATGAGATAGTTTTACTTTCCAAATTATCACATACGAACCATGTGGTTCAAAAATCTCTTGCGATGCCGGGGGGACCCGATTTCCAAGGATCGTGGCGGAACACAAAAGTAAGTCACTCTCCAAGTTGTGAGCTCAATATTAGGATTAAGGCCACGAGCTCGTCAACTCATACTCGGATGTGGGGGAGGGCACCCAATGATCCTAATCATACTCATTCACTAGGATTACATTTATGGTCAATTGCTAGTATCCGATCCCACATAACTATACTAAGTTGCCTTCTGAGGACCCAATGTCTCAACTAGTTACAAACGGGAGTTATCCCACAATTAAGCCGACTCAATACCTATGGATCCAATAGTAATAGTCTAAGGCTTGTCACAATTGCATTAGTGATAAACTATAATCACACATATAGTTTCACAAAGTCAAAATTCCATAAACATGTATTTTTTTGCATATTCCATACCATATGGACCAAATCAACACCAAAGTTTAACCATGACCTCTTTCATTTTCCAAAATGAATCTTTCATAAAAATAGATTTTCCAAAGTTATGCCATTCTAAAATAGTCTTTGGTGATACCACCAACAATCCATATGTTCCTTTCTCCAAAATACCCATTTTTGTCAAGTAAATCTTTCCTTGAAGTGAAAACCATAAATATGACTAGAATATGTTCATCCAAGTATTTAACCACAAATATGTAAACTAAATCACATTATATAACTCAACTCATAGAACCCTTCATCGTATTGTAAAATAGTAAATGATAATCCCAAAATCAACTAAATCGTAGAGAGAGAAAGTAGAGAGAGTTGAAAGCGCAAAGTATAAATTCTATGAGATATGCGTTAGTTCCTTACAAGACACAAAGCCACAAGGGACTTAAATACCCTGGCCAATACTACACATTATACACGACTAAGAACACAGTATTAGACCAAGCCTATAAATACAATGATTACTATAAAATCTGACTTAACAATCTCCCCCTTAGTAATCATTGGCGCTGTGGTCTTCAATATCCATCTTATAAATCAACACAGACCATCTAAGCAACTTATAGAAGCTTCTTGACTAAAAAAATTTCTTAGCATCTTTCAATTTATATTGCCTTTGCTGCCTTGACAAGATTGGACCTGTTTGAAATAAACTTGAAAGAACAATCGGTTCATCAACTTGTGCTCTAGACGACACATCTCTTTCAAATGTACTCGAATAAGCTATGGTGGTTGGAGATGGAACAACAAAAGAATTAGTAGCTGAGAGAATAGAATCTTGAGCAATCTTGAGCAGCAGATAAACGTTTGAACTCTTTGTCTCTTTATCTTCTCCTTAACTTCTCCCCCTCATGACCTTGATGATCTGGATCAACTTGGTCATGCAAATGTTGGAGACGAAACAGCTTAAGATCTGCAAAATCAGAATAAAGGAGAAAGAGGGAAGTTTTGCGCTACATGTTGGTGGCGCAAAATTGAGTTTTGCGCTACCAACTGTTGGCGCAAAGCTGACTTGAAATCAGAAAAATTTCACCTGTTAAGCTCTTTGACTCCCCCTACACAAATGCACTAAATATGACAATTCAAATTAGCATTTGTATAGAAAAACAGATACTCCCCCTCGAAATGAGATATGATCTTTTCAAAAAAATCTCCTTATTCACTCCCCCTCGAATAATGCACAGACCCATTAACACAAATATGAGAACACACGAATTGAAACATCAATGTAGAAAGAAAAATATACTGAATATATATTTTGAAACAACTAAATATATAAAATTTTAAACACTAAACAAATTAAATTATACTCAGTAAAATATCACAGATTAATCGATTAGTTGAAGTCAAGTGTATGTTGTTGGATACAAATACAAGTTTCATTGCATATCAAGTTAAGACATGTTCAGTTTCAAAAAACTTTCATTAATCTATTCAGTGTGCTAGCATGCGAACTTCGATTAGCTTCAAGAAAATGCAATTCTAAAAATATAATAGAGAACTTTGCATGTACTCACACTAAGCCATCAAAAATTAAGATTTTCACAAATTTATAGGTTTATAGCAACTCAGACATATCACCAAGTATCATGAGATGTGTTCTCATTAGCATCTTTTAGCATTGTGCACATTGGCATCTTCACATGAGTGTGCTCTTTGGCATCTTTTAAGCTTGTGCACTTTGGCATCTTTTAATCAAAAAGTTTGGTAAGTAAAGAACATGTCGTAAACGTAACTTTCTATCTGATCCTATTGTAGGATTTGGGTCAGCCGCTCCCAGACCAGTTGGCCTTAGGGGACTAGGTGTCAAGCACCCCTTGGAACTTACTCTCCCAGATCAGAAAGGCTACATCGACACATCCTAAACCCATTCATACCAGTAGAACATGACTTTCGATCTGGTTCTATAGACGGATTTGGTTTCGATCACTCCCAGACCAATTGACCTTAGGGGACCAGATGACAAGCATCCCACGGAACTTACTTTCCCAAACCAGAAAGGTTACAGGTACAAACTTTTAAACTTAGAGATTTCTGTATTTTATATATATAATATTCATCTCAATCACTCGGTTTTACATCTAAGCGCTTAGCCCATATTTTCATTACAATCCATAATTCTGACTTTTTAGGATTTCTAAGCATTGTAAACTATAAATATTCCGAATCACATATCTTTAAAGCAGAATGCAAAAGTTTCAAACATGTTGCTGACCTTTCGACTTTTGTAAGACTTGAAAGTTGAACATTTAAAACTTCAATATAAACAAATCAACTTGAAAATTTATCCTAGACACACATTTTATTCAAAATAAAGAAAACCTGTAAAACTTTTACTTTATAGAATAAAAATTTGTAAAGATTTAAAGTTTTAAATTCAACATGGCGAGTTTAAAAAACATTTTTCAATTAAGACAATTGTAAAGAATTCGGCAAATTGATATTTAGTCGGAACAAAATAAAATTCAATAATATCTTCTTCCACATAATGTATAATGAATTTGTATCTCATATCCAAGTTTTGGGTTGTACAAATTCAAGTTTTGAGTGAACTTGCTCATATTCTTGAAAAACATGAGAAAACTGGAACAACATCACAGACAGAGATAAATGCAGCGGAATTAAGTAGATGCACTCACAGTTTCTCATTTGTCCAGAAGCTTAAAATGCATTGAAGAATGAGTCCTAAACTGACATGTTTAGAAGTCGAAGTACATTGAAGTACGGGTTCTAAGCTGATGTACTTAGAAGCCATTTTTCTCTTACTCCCCCTTGACATTAGGTGCCTGTAACTTAGAATCAATTTTCGGTTTTGGTACCCACTTGTATTTGGGTCCATATTTGTTAGTTGCAGTTCTAATGGGAGTAAACTTGTTAGATTTGACATAAAAAGCATGAGAAAAATAATCAGATGAATGAACAAAGTCATTAGTATAAGACAAAGCATAATCATCTGAACTAGAATTAGAAGAAAAATATGAGACATCGTTTGAAATTTGAATCATTTGCTTTATTGAATATTTTGAAATTTTCTTACAAACAGCAAATGAATCACTTTTATAGATTTTGTCTACATATCTATCCTCATCAGTCGTAGATTCATCAGATGTCCGCTTGACCCTCCATATCAGCTTTGTATGAGTGCTCAAAGTCCTATCTGAAATATTTGAATCAGAAGAATTAGAATTTTCAGAAATAACTGTATCTTGTTTCTTTGACTTCTTTGACCTTCTTCTTTTACGCTTTGGTTTATAATAATCATCATTTAGCGTAAAAGATTCATCAAGAATTTTCGATTTAAGAATTGAATTAGAAGAAGCAATTTTACCTATGAAACCCAACCGATCAGTTAATAAATCTGAACTGGCCTCGGAGTCAGAAAAATTTTGAGAAAAGTTTTCAGATTTTAGAACTTCCTTTTTGTTTTCCTTATAATCAGAAGAAAGATCAGAAACAGAATATTGTTTTTGAGAAATTAATTTTTCTTCAAGACTTGAAGTCATAAAAGAAAAAATAGCATTTGATTCAATTTCGCTTTGAATATGTTATTCTTCTATTTTAACTTCAAGATCAATAATTTTGCTTTTAACACTAATGGAGGAATATATCTCTTAGAATCATAAGAAACTGGAGATATAATTTCTTTATTAGTGTTAGTAGCACAAATATCAAAATAATCATCAGACAATGAAGATTTAATAGGAGAAAATTCATTTAAACTGTTTCTGTTTTTCTTTGATTTTTCGGGAAAATATTTTGCATTTTCGCGCGTGTAAACAAAAGAAATTTCTTTTTTCTTATTGTTCATTCTTTTCTCATTTTCGATATCTAAAACTTGTTTTTCATTCATCCAATCAATTTTAAATTGAGGAGCATATTTAGCAAGACTTAGATAATCGAATTTATATAAAGTAGGGGATTTTTCTATAACATTGTTTAAACAATGAGGATTTTCAAAACCAAGTCCCCATTTTTCTTTGATAGACTCATAACTTCGTGGTTTGTTCAAATAAATAGTTTGTTCAGTCTGATTCCTTCGATATAATTTTTCTTCCAACTCATTTATTTTATCCGAAAAACTATCTTTTAATTTGGTCATTTTAGTCAAAGAATCAAGATAAGTCATATTTGATTTTTCTAAATCATCCAATTTCTTTTGAAAGATGTCTTTTGTATGATCCAAAATAGATTTTTCATCTTTCAAAGAAATTTGTAATTTATCAATCAAATTTGACTTTTCTGAATTTAATTGTTTTTCAGATAATAACTTTGAGCGAAGATCATGTAAAGCAGTTATAATTATATTCATCTGTGAAGAAATAAATGTGTAATCAAACTCAGAAAGTACCTCATCTTCATCAGTGGAATCTTCATCATCATCACTCTGATCATCTCCGATGAAGCACATATGAGCAGTCTCCACATTATCAGCTTCGTCTTCAGAGTGATCTAGCCAAAATTCTTCTTCAGCTAACAAAGCAGTTTCATTCTCTCTCTTTTCGGCCAGTTCCAATTTCTTTCGATAATATGTCGAATCCCGAACTTTCTTCACTCAACACTCCTTAGCGATATGACCCGACTTTCCACAGTTAAAACATGCATTTGATTTCTTAACCTCGGGCACTTTGACATTCTTAGACCCAGAAGTGAAGCGAAGATTGTTGGAACCCGAATGAGGTTGGAAATTTTTGTTGTAGTGCTGAGAGAGAAGAATCATAGCTTTCTGTAGCGCCTCACCATCACCATCAGTTGCACCGTCATAAGCATTCTCGGATAATGCTTGTTCAGACAGTTTGCTTGTGAGAAGTGCAACTGGGTCCACTGTTTTCTTATTCTTCTTGTCAAGTTTGGCTTTCTTCTCTGTAACTATGCACTCATCTGTCATCAGAATCTCGTAAAGCTCTTGGATTTACATAGAAGATATCCTGACATCATTCCTCAAGCGGTGGCAAGATTTGTTCCATTCCGGTTGAAGAGAGTTGAGGAACTTCAGATTAGTCTCTAGCTCAGTCTTTTCCACTTTTATCTTTCTCAGATCATTTATCACCGTACAGAACCTGTCATAAACATTTTTCAGTGACTCCCCATCTTTGGCTTTGAATTCTTCAAAGTTGTTCATGTAACGTGTATGCCGAAGTTGTGTTGCAACTGTAGACCCAAGCATAATCTTCTCTAGTTGTGCCCACATTAGTTTAGGATTATTTTTGAAACAATCAATCCTGTTGTAGATAGAATTTGGCAAGGCTAACATCAGATTTGCCTTTATATCACGATCAGCTTTATATTGCACCAACTCATCGGGTGTGTACTCGACGGTAGGCTTTGATAATCCAGAAGCCAGAGTGGGTTTTACAAAAGATCCTTCAGTTAGAATCTTCATCATGTCATCTCCGTTCTTTTGACGCTCAATGAAATTAAGAAACCGATCTTGCCATTGAGTAAACTCATTTTCATCAACCAGAACCGGAGGACGAGTTTCTATGCCCAATGACATCATGATATCATTTTTGTAGAACTGAGCTTGAAACGCAAACTTTGCAGAATCCATAGAGAAAAGCTTCAGAAAAATGCTAAGTCTGAAACAGAGAGGCTGGCGTAAAATGAGATTGCGTGAATAGTGAATAGCGCAAACTGAATTTTGCGTGAGAAGAACCTGGCGCAAACTTTCTTTTGCTCTTGATGAAGATGGTGCAAACTTAGATTTGCGCGAAGTGTTGATGGCGCAAAACAAACTTTGCGTGAGATGTTGGTGGCGCAAAAGATCACTTGCGCACTCTGAACTGAACTTCTCGTGAGATAAGGATGGCGCAAACTTTACTTTGCGCGAAAGATAGAGAGAACTTTAACTTTTCGTGAGCTGATGATGACAAGAACCTTTCTTTGCGTGATAAGTAGGTGGCGCAAAACTGATTTGCGCAAGACGATTGTGGAGCAAACTTGTCTTTGCGCGAGATGATTGTCACGCAAAATCAACTTTGCGTGAATAACTAATGGCGAAAACTTGACTTTGCGTGATGAATTAATTTTTCCAGATAAACTTCGCGCAAAGTTTGATGAACTTGACGCAAAAATTCAGATGAACTCGTGCAAAACTCGGATCTGGCGCAAAGACTATGAAAAACTCAGAATCCTTCTAAATTCGATTACAAAACCGAATTTAATGACAATTTCTCACACAGATATGTTCGTAAACTGTTTTATAACACTTTTCAAACAAACAATTCGATCAAAAATCACAAAATAGAGAATTCGTGAAATCAACAGTACGCAAAAACGACTTTCCAGAAACTCGACAAATTCTCAAAATTGAAGATCAAAACCAGAATTTCTTGCAATTTGATGTGAATCAAAAGTATTCTCCTAGTAAAATCGGATCCAACGAACCAAAATTTAAGAAAATCCGTTCACAAAACAGTCCGAATTTGATTAAATATCAAAAAAATGAGATTTTCTTGAAAAAAATCAAGAAAATCGATCAAATTTTCTGATTCAGCCACAAATTCAGAATCGAAACAAGATTCTCTCAATCCTCTCAGATTTAGAATGGCTTTGATACCAATTGATAATCCCAAAATCAACTAAATCGTAGAGAGAGAAAGTAGAGGGAGAGTTGAAAGCGCAAAGTATGAATTCTATGAGATATGCGTTAGTTCCTTACAAGACACAAAGCCACAAGGGACTTAAATACCCTGGCCAATACTACACAGTATACACGACTAAGAACACAGTATTAGACCAAGCCTATAAATACAATGATTACTATAAAATCTGACTTAACAGTAAAAACCCTAAAAATCTCCAAAATACCAAGTTCGGTCAAAACCATTTTATCAAGGAAAATATAAACAAGAGATGATTAAAAGTGTAAAATATGATTTTAACATGTATAAGGTTTTAAAAGTTGAGAATGAACTCACATCCTTGGGTTTTGATAAAAACCCTTAAACCCTAGAAATAGTTGAGGTGATCTAGAAGATGGTAGAGTAGTGGAGAGCTCTTAATCTTGACTTTAAACCCTAGCTTGATGATAAAAGATTACTTGGAAACCTCAGGATTGGGTGACTTGAATGATCTTGAATGCTCAATAAATGCGGAAAATCATATTTGAGAGAGAGTGATTGAGGTGGGTGAGGAATTAAATGAGAAATGAATGAGAGAAACGGGGTTTTAACCTGCTGGAGGTCGTCGACGATTGTGCCCAGGGAACTCTCTCCAGGGCACTCTCGCGTGGAGTGTACTGAAGGTGTCCCCTGTCTCGCGACTGTGCCTAGGGATTGTGCCTAGGGCACTCTCGCATGGCACTATACCATGGAGTGTACTGCGGGTGGTCTTATCCGTGCGAGAATGACACGACGACAGTAACTTCTGTCACTGTCGCGTGCACTGTCGCCCCACTTCCCCCGAGCTACGAAATTTGATTTTCTAGCATGCTTGGTTCCCGACATAACCCGAATCTTTATATTTAATGAAATTTAATTAAAACCACATAATATGAACGATAAGCTTACCTAAAATTTTGGGTATCACAATTTCCCACACTTAATTTATCAAAAGGTACAAAGTCCCCAAATCTCCCAAAATTTGACCTAAATGGTTGCAACAGTTGTGATTTTGGAACGTTCGTTTACGATTATTTACTTTATTATTTGGCATTTAAGGGGATAAATCACTAGGGTTTTACATACATATTATATTGAAATGTTTGAGGACCAAATCTTAAATTAATTACTTTATTATTTGGCGCGTGACCCAGGTTCACGGCACAGGTCGTGTGGTCCATTATATGTGTATGAAGGGCCGTGGTGTAACACTCTAAAAACGGGCTAACAAAAATTTCTAGAAAACTGGAAATGTGATATATAAATGCGAAAGCATGAGCTATCCAAAAATGGGGATATAAAAAATTCCTGTTAAATTACAGTTGTAATTATAAGGAAAATAAAACAACAACCGCCTAATCTAATTCCTCAACGGAAACAAGATTACAAAAAGGGTGTCGCCTGTAATCCAATGTCGATCTTCCCAAAAATGATCATTTAATTTTCCCAAGCTCACACAGCCCCGACTAAACCGTCTTGTGAGCGGCGGCACTAGAACCTGAGATACACATATACAATAAACAAGTGTTAGGACATAAAGCCTAGTGAGCAATATGACAATTAATATATGCATGTAAACTATTCCAATCATTTAAATGCCAAAGATGGGTTCCGCAACTTGAATCAATGGGGGAGACCCATAACACCAAACAAATTCCAGCCAAGAGACAAGATACCCAAGTTCCAAGCTCCAAGAGTGACACCTCAAGGCCCAACGTATTCGGGGGTACAACGACGACATTACCCCAAATGGCGGGGGTCTAGGCACATACCAACACGGTGGCGCCCAAGACTATGTCCTCCTAGTGACCATCTGACTTGGTTCATCCATACTTCTCATGTATGTCCAAAGAGTATTTTTAACTCTTATAATGCATATTCGACACCAAGGTAAAATATTTCCTCAAATCTTTACTTCCAAATAATTTAATGCAAGGAACTAAGATCTCATTTCCACCTTTCTCAAGCATGTAAGGTTAGTCATGGAAACAATTACACATAAGGTGAGGAATACTTCCCATCACCTAAAATAGCCATACCATAAAATTGTATCAATAAAATACCCTTCTTTACTTACTCAAAATACCAACATCTACACCTTTCTATCATACAAGTTCCCATTCCAAACTCCAAGTTTCATAAAGTCAAATAACAAAGTATAAAGAAACCCTAGTTTTCATTTGATGGAAATAATAACAAATATGCAAGTAAATACATGTATCTCATTTGTAAAGGTTTAGAATACTCACAACCTAGGTTTTAGATAAAAACCCTAGAAAAATAGATGAGATGGAAAGAAAGTTGAGCCTTGAGATTCCAAGCTTGAAAGGTGGCCTTAAATGACTCCTAGAAGAGGTTTGTTGAAGCTTTAATGGTTCCCAACAACCCTTGGTGTATTAATGGAGGGAGAGATGCAAGTGAGAGTGAAAAATCGCCCCAAAATCGCTCCTAACCGAACCCTAGATCCAATTATTGAGTTATGAAATGAAAAGAGGCTGAAAATGGGGTTTTAAGTCGGGCAGACCTCGTGGGCGAGAATGCCCCGCGACATTGCCCTGGTCACTATCGCCAGGGCATAGTCGCCGAACTCCAACAACCTGCGGTACAATCCCCGCGATTGTGACCAGCGAGAGTTCCCAAGGGCACAATCGCATGTCACTCTCGCGTAGGACGTACCGAAACCCATGGGCACCCCGCGACTTCCCCCCCCCCTCGACTTTGACATGTGTCATAGTCACCAGCAATGTCGCCGAGAGTGTCTGGTCACTCGATTCCTCGTCCGAAAGTCTCGTTTGACAGATTGAAGTTGTCAGGATCGAATTCTTAACAAGGATTATAAATACTCAGAAACAATATCAAAGAAGTTTGCGGAATAACACTTTGATATTTAATGAAACAGTAAACAAACAGTAAATCTGATGAATAACTTGCAAACTTGTATTGAATGATTGAAGTTACAAGATTTCACACACAACCTCAATCTTGAAGAACAGACTCTTTCAAGACGAATACTACTTCTCTAGAATTAGGAACTATACCTTGAGGTTGATTCTCTCTAAAATAAAAACTCAGAATTAAAAATTCTATCTAACTATTCTAAGCAATTATATATATACTGAATAATAAAAGATAATTACAAAACTTAAAAAGATCTTCAAGATAATCTTCATAATTATCTCCAAGCTTTCCATGTATATCTTCAGACGCGGTCTCTTCAATATTATCTTCAGTTTATCTCAGAAGCAGTATTAATTACCTTGGAAGTATTAACTGAATCTTGGCAGCATTAACTACTAAGCAGCACTAACCTCTAGCAGTACTAACTAGCTAAGCAGTACTAACTTTGTTCAAGCAGCACTAACTTTGACTAGCAGTATTAATTCTACTAGAAGTAGTAATACCTAGCAGTATTAATCTTTGAAATCCTCTGGCAGTACTAACTCTGAACTGGCAGCATTAATGACTTAGTCACATCTTCAGTTCCCAACAATCTCCCCTTAACTTGACTTTTAGAAGAGAAGTCAAGTTCTTCAGATGCTTCCAAAACCATCAGTGATTCAAATTCCAGTGTTTGCATCTAACCCCAAACTCTGATTGATTGTTCTTTGGATCAAATACTTAGCCATTTCTGAATTTTCAACACATCCAAGCTTCTTCTTCAACATTGAATGAAGTTTCAATCTGCTATGGTTGTATACTTTATCCACTAGGAAGTATTCTATGTGATTTCTATCCAAAGTCACATAATATACTCCACTAGTTTCATATAAAGTCCAACTGGTAACTGCTTGAAAAACATTCCTTATTATCTCCTCCACTTCATCAGATTTAAACATCATACACAAATACTCCATCACCAGTTTTGTAATTAAAATCCCTGGAGCTTTTAACTTATCTGTGTACAACTTCATCCCTATATCAAACATTTCTTCAATATCTGATCTTGAGCATGTTCTGACAATTTTAGCCCAAGTACTGTAGACTTCATATTTTTCATCTTTCCTCTTCAGCTTAATGTACTCTTTTCCATCTACCTCTAGTACATCCCAGTGAATGACTTCAGGAGGTTTAACTCTTACTGGTTCTGCTGAAATTGGTTCAGGCACTTTGTCCATCACAACCATGTACATCTTTACATCCTCAGTGCTCAACTGCTCTTTCTTTTCTGATGGTTCAGGTGCCTCTTCTTCTCCAGCAACCTTTTTCTCTTCTTCTATTCTGGCCTTCTTTACAGTTTTCTTTCTTCTAGCCATCATCTTAGTTCTTTTCAGAATCCTTTGACTTTGCCCTAGAGTAGCTTCCTTCTTCTTTTCTACCTTTTCTTTTGTAGGAGTTCCCTCTTCACTTTCAGGGAAGGGTTGATTGATATTCACATCATGTCTCTCCTTGGATTTCTTTTCAAATTCCACTCTATCCTTTTCATTACTCTTCAGCTTTCCCATTTCTTTCTCATAGAGATCCTTGATTTGATCAAAAGTCATCTTCACAAACATTTCTTTCTTTACACCAATTGCACTCCTCAAGAAAGTTATCATCTTGTTTCTTTCCTGAGTTGCCAGGTAAGTTTGTGAAGGTCTTCTCTTCTTTGCACTTGATCTGGCCATCATAGCCTTTCTCATGCTTATAGCTCTTTGCTTTGCTTTTTCTGTTTCCAACCCTTTCTGAAAAGCTTCATTTAGTTCATTTGCAAGTGCTCTGGCTATTTCTCTGTCTTTCTCAACCTGCTCTTTTTCTGCTTGATCTATCTCTTCTTGCAGTTTCTTAGCTAATGCTTCATCTGACTCAACCATCTTTTGCGTTTTGGATGGTTGATCAGATTCTATCATCTTTTCTTTTCCCTTTTTCTTTGCATCTGCAGCCATTTCTTTCTTTTCTGTTTTCTTTGCTCCCCCTTCATTTATGACCACTCCCTTTGCTTTGGGAGTGTCATTCTTTGCTTTGACAAGCATTTCTGCTACTTCAATATCTGCTGGTGTTAACCCTGTTACTGCTGCTTTTGAAGTTTCAGCAGCACTAACAGTTTCTGCTGCTGGGGTTGTTACTGCTGCTGGTACACCTTCAGCTTTTTCTTCATCAAACTCTCCTTGTACTTCAACAAACCCCCTTCAATCTGTTGATCTGACTTTTCTGAGCTTGAACTCTCCCCCTTTTTGGAAGCATTGTCAGTTTCCTTTTTGGTTGCCCCCTTTCTCCTCCTTAGAACAAATTTACTTCTTCTTTTCTTGGCTATGAGCTTTCCTACCAGTTGCTTGAGTTTGGAAATCTGCTGTTGTTGGGAGATGACCACTTTCTGCAAGGCTTTGATTTCTTTTCCTTGATTAACCACATCAACATTGATGTTGGCTATTGTTTCCATCAATTCTAAGTAAGTATAGTTGTCCTCATCTTCTTTGGGTGTTTTACACACCCTTGAAGGATCATTGGAATCTTTTTCCATCAATCCATCAGTTTCAGATCTGTCCTCACCCTTTTTGGATGTTTTTCCCATCCTTGAGGGATCCTTGGATCTTGTAGTAGTGGCCTTCTGCCTAGCAGAAGCACCAACTACCCCCTTGGTTTCTTGGCACCGGGGTCCTTTGGTTGATTTCTCAGCCAAAGTTGCCATGGGGAAGGTCTTAGAGATGTTACCACTATCCTTCTCTGTGCTAGCAGAAGTAGTGGCAGCCTTCTCATCCATATGCTCCTCCATCTCCTGAGAGAGCACCTCCTCAGGGTTGGGAGACACCCTATAGGATTCCCTTTGGATATTCTCTATTGGAGAATGCTCCAATAGAGGGCTTAAAGGTGCAGTGGGTGATGGTACAAGAAGGGAAGGAGCCTTCTTTACCTGTTTCCTTGTATAGGTTTGGGTAATAGGAGAAGTGGGTTTATGAAGTAGGGACTGTGGGATAGATATAGAGTGGGAAGGTTGGGATTGGCTAGCAGTGGGATGGTCTGAGGAGGGCCTTGACCCTGCTGCCATACCTTCATCAGTGTGGGACACCACCATCATTGTAGAGAACAATGGGGTGTCAACTCCTTCCGAGTCCCTAGCAGATCTTCTCATATTTGAGAAAACGTTACCTTTAGGGGGTTTAGGTACATATACCCCATCAAAGTGAGGTATATCCGTCAATTCATTTGTGATAACTGCTTGTACAAACCTGGGATACATGAAGAAACTCTTCTTGTTGTCCAGGTTTGAGACAAGATCATTGAAGATCATCAGAGAAAAATTATATTTTCTAGCAGTAGATAAACAAACCAAAGCATATGCAATGGGACTGCTAAATTGGCTCCAGCCAGTGGTTTTCTTGGAAATACAGTGCATCAGGGTATGAACAAAGAACCTCCATTGGGATGAAAATTGTGCTTTAAAAAACTTGAAAATCCCCAATTGGCCTTCATACCCCATTCTGGTGAGGCTTGAAAACAAATCCTCATTTGGAATAGAAGATATACCTGAAGCATCGTCTAGACGTAGACAGATGTGAATGGTCTCCTCAGTAACTGTCAAGGGTTTGTCACAAACCCTTGTTTTGATGCACGACACTCCATTTTCAGAGCTAGTAGTGGTATTGGCCCAGAACTGCCTTTGATGCTCTATGTAGATGGTAGGAGACACAGTGAGAGCATGAGCGATGTGGCTGGACTTCAGAAAGTCGACTATCTGGTGAAAACCTTCAGCTTGTTTTGGCTTTTGAAGCATGGAGATCTCGTTGTGCTCATCGATAAATGCCATTGAAGCCATCTGTATGCAAGGATTCTTGACTATCGAGCACTGGATACTTGAGAGACAAGAGTGAGAGAGAAGATGAACAGTAGACAAAGAGTCATTATGATCTTTTAGGCGGGGAAAGGATATTTATAGCTTTTGGATTAGAAGCAGTATTAACCTTAAAAAGATACTGAAAGCAGTATTAACTGAGAGCAGTATTAACCACTAGCAGTATTAACTAACTAGCAGTATTAACTGAGAGCAGTATTAACCACTAGCAGTATTAACTAACTAGCAGTATTAACTGAGAGCAGTATTAACCACTAGCAGTATTAACTAACTAGCAGTATTAACTGAGTGTCAGGATCGAATTCTCAACAAGAATTAATTCTCAGAAACAATATCAAAGAAGTTTGCGGAATAACACTTTGATATTTAATCAAACAGAAAATAAAATCAACACAGTAGATATGAAGAACAAACTGTAAACTTGTATTGAATGCTTTGAAGTTACAAGATTACACACTCAACCTCAATATTGATGAACAGGCTCACCAATACGAATTCTACTTCTCTAGAATTAGGATCTATGTCTTGAGGTTGATTTTCTCTCTGAAAGAATGAATTACTAAAGTTCTCTCTTATCTATTCTATACATATACTAGACAAAAGATAATTACAATAATTAAACAAATCTTCAGTATATCTTCCATGTATATCTCAAAGCTTCCATAAACTTCAGATTATCCAGCTGTCATTCTTTCCATCCAAATCTCTTAAGCAGCACTAACCATGATCAGCAGCATTAACTTCTTCTAGCAGCATTAACTACTAACTAGCATTAACTATCAGTACTAACTGGCTAAGCAGTACTAACTTTGTTCAAGCAGCACTAACTTTGACTAGCAGTATTAATAGTACTAGCAGTAGTAACACTCAGTAGCATTAACCATACTTGATAAATTCTTCAGTTCCCAACAATCTCCCCCTAACTTGACTTTTAGGAAGAGAAGTCAAGTTCTTCAAATTTTCTTCAAGATGCTCCCAAAACTTTATCATGGCCTAAATTCCAGTGTTTGCATCCAATCCCAAACTCTGATTGATGGTTCTTTGAATCAAGTATTTAGCCATTTCTGAATCTGGAACACACCTTAACTTTTTCTTCAGCATGGCATGTAGCTTCAATCTGCTATGATTATACACTCTATCAACTAGGAAGTATTCCGTGTGATTTAAATCCAAAGTCACTGTATATACTCCACTAATTTCATATAGAGTCCAACTGTTTACTGATTTGAAGACATCCTTGATCAAATGCTCTACTTCTTCAGGTTTGAACATCATACACAGATACTCCATTACCAGTTTTGTAATTGAAATCCCTGGAGCCTTTAGAATATCTGCATACAACTTCATTCCTATCTCAAACATCTCTTCAATATCTGATCTAGAGCATATTCTGACAATTTTTGCCCATGTGTTGAACACTTCATACTTTTCGTCCTTTCTTTTCAGCCTTATGTATTCCTTTCCATCTACTGTCAATGTATCCCAGTGAATGACCTCAGGAGGCTTAACTCCTACAGGTTCTGCTGAAATTGGTTCAGGCACTTTGTCCATCACTACCATATACAAATTTACATCATCAGTGTTTGATGGCTCTTTCTGTTTAGATGACTCAGGTGCCCCTTCTTCTTCAGCTACCTTCTCAGCCTCTTCTTCAGATATTCTAGGCTTCTTGATTGGCTTTCTTCTTTCCATCATCTTTGTTCTCTTTAAAGTCCTTAGACTTTCTCCCAGAGTGGACTCTTTCTTAGGAGGTGTTTCTTGCTCATCTGGAAATGGCTTTTGACAATCAAAGTCATTACTTTCTTTTATCCTCTTCTCCATCTCCACCCTAGCAGTTTCATTTCCCTGAAGCTTCAACATCTCTGAATCATACATCTCTTTGATCTTCTCAAAAGACATTTTGGAGAACATCTCCTTTTTGACTCCTACAGCACCTTTGAGAAATATAATCATCTTGTTCCTCTCTTGGGTACCTAGGAATGTCTTTGAGGGTTTTCTCTTCTTTGCAACTGTTTTCACCACTGATTTCTTCATACTTGCAGCTTTCTTCTGTGCAATTTCAGTTGCCATACTCAGTTGATAAGCTTCATTCAGTTCAGCAGCTAGAGCTTTTGCCATTTCCCTGTCCTTTTCCATCTGAACTCTTTCTTCCTTTTCAATGTCATCTTGCATCTTTCTAGCTAGGGCTTCATCTGATTCAACCAACCTTTGCTTTTTGATTGGTTGATCAGATTCCACCATCTTTGCTTTTCCTTTATCTTTGCTCATTGCCTTCTTACTGTTATCTTTCTTGATCACATCACCTTGTTCTTTGATTATTACTCCTTTGGTCTTTGAAGTGACCTTGGGAGTATCATTCTTGGCTTTAAGTAAGGTTTCTGCAATCTCAAGATCTGTTAAAACTTCTTTCACAGTTTCTGCTGCTTTATTAATGTCTGCAGTAGTAACTGTTTCTGCTTGCTGCTCCCCCTCAACATCAAGTTTCTCTCCATCAATCTCCCCCTTTCTTGTGACTTCTTCCATGTTGATATCCCCCTTTTTGGGAGCATCATTCTCAGTGGTCCTTCTCCTTAGTTGGAATTGCTTTCTCTTCTTCCTCTGTACCAGACTTAGCACCATCTTCTTCAGCTTAGCAATCTGTACTTGTTGGGACAGAATGACCAGCTTCATCTCCTCTATTTCTTTTCCTTGTTTCAGAACATCTAGGTTGATGTTACCCATTGCCTCCATCAATTCATCATAGGTATATCTGTCCTCACCTTCTCCAGGAGTGTTACCCCCTATTGAAGGATCATGGGATCTTTTATTAGTGGAAGTCTTCTGCCTAGCAGAAGCCCTGTCCACCCCTGTGGTTTCTTGGCACCAGGGACCTTCAAATGATTGCTCATTCAAAGTTGCCATGGGGGAGGTCTTATTGATGTTACCACTTTCCTCCTCTGTGCTAGCAGGAGTAGTGGCAGCCTCATCACCCATATGCTCTACCTCCTCCTCAGAGAGCACCTCCTTTGGGTTGGGAGACACCCTTGTGGTTTCCCTTTGAATATTCTCTAGGGGAGAATTCTCCCTTAGAGGGCTTAAAGGCTGAGAGGGTAATGGTACAAGAAGGGAAGGAGCCTTCTTTACCTGTTTTCTCTTGTAAGTTTGGGTGATAGGAGAGGTTGGTTTTTCAAGAAGGGACTGGGGAATTGATTTTGAGAGGGAAGGTTGGGCTTGGCTAGCAGTGGGTTGGTCTAATGGGGGCCTTGACCCTGCTGCCATACCTTCATTGGTTTGGGACACCACCATCATTGTAGAGAACAATGGGGTGTCAACTCCTTCAGAGTCCCCAGCAGATCTTCTCATATTTGAGAAAACCTTGCCTTTGGGGGGTTTAGGTACATATACCCCAACAGGTTGAGGTATATCCGTCAATTCATGAGTAATGACTTCTTGAACAAACCTGGGATACATAAAGAAGCTCTTTTTGTTTCCCATGTTTGAGACAAGATCACTGAAAATCATTTTAGAAAAATTATACTTTCTGGCAGTGGCCAAGCACACCAAAGCATAGGCAATAGTGCTGCTGAACTCACTCCATCCAGTAGTCTTTTTGGAGATACAATGCATAAGAGTATGAACAAAGAAACGCCATTGGGGTGAAAATTTTGCTTTAGAGAATTTGAAAACTCCCAATGGGCCTCCATACCCCATTCTTGTAAGATTTGAAAACAGTTCATCATTTGGGATAGAGGTTATACCAGAGGCATCGTCTAGACGTAGACAGATGCGAATAACCTCTTCAGTAACCGTTAGTGATTGATCACAGATTCTTGTCTTGATCATCTGCACACCATTCTCAACAACAATGGTTGCATTAGCCCAGAACTGCCTTTGATGCTCGATATAGATTGTAGGGGATACAATAAGAGCATGAGCAATGTGGCTTGACTTGAGGAAATCCACAATCTGATGAAATCCTGCAGCTTGCTTTGGTTTTTGTAGCATCGCAATCTCATTGTGCTCGTCAATGAAAGTCATTGATGCCATTGATCTTAGTGAAAAGCTTGCCTGAAGACTTCGAACTTGAGAGAGAAAAGGTTTAGAGCACAAGAGAACAGTATGCAAATAGTCGTTATGAACTTTTAGGCGGGCAAAGAGTATTTATAGTATTCGGAACATAAGCAGTATTAACCTAGAGCAGTATTAACTACTAGCTGTATTAACTAACTAGCAGTATTAACTACGAGCAGTATTAACTAACTAGCAGTATTAACTGAAAGCAATATTAACTAGCTAGCAGTATTAACTGAAAGCAGTATTAACCACTAGCAGTATTAACCACTGAAAGCAGTATTAACTAGCTAGCAGTATTAACTGAAAGCAGTATTAACCACTAGCAGTATTAACCACTGAAAGAAGTATTAACTGAAATACTCCTTTTAAACTTGCTAAACACTGAGTACTGCTATGCATATCCTGAAAAAGAAGATTAGTAACTCCAAGAATAATATACAGGTATAAAGCCACTTTTTGAGAAGGGGATTATTCAGAGTTGATCATTCCCACACTTGTTACCAAGAAAGTGAATCTACCCACATCAAAAGCTTTAGTGAATAGATCAGCAAACTGATTATTAGTGTGAACTTTGACAACTTGAATAAGCTTCTTTTCATTACAATCTCTTATAAAGTGATACCTGATCTCAATGTGCTTTGTTTTTGAGTGCTTGACAGGATTATTCACAATGCTAATAGCACTGCTGTTGTCAATAAAGATTGGAGTGTGTAGAAAGGTTACCCCATAATCCAACATTTGATTCTGAATCCATAAGACTTGAGAACAGCAACTTGCAGCTGCTATGTACTCTGCCTCTGTTGTAGATGTGGATACTGTGGTTTGTTTCTTGCACTGCCATGAGACTAGTCTAGCACCCAAAAACTGACATCCTCCAGAAGTAGATTTTCTGTCCAAGTTTGCCCCACCTAGATCACTGTCTGAGTATGCTATTAGGTCAAAGGGTGAGTCATGAGGATACCAAAGTCCCAATCTGGGTTGCCCTTTGAGATATCTGAATGTCCTCTTAACAGCTTGAAAGTGAGATTGCTTTGGCCTAACTTGGAATCTTGCACATACACAGACTGGAAACATTATATCTGGCCTTGATGCTGTGAGATACATGAGAGAGCCAATCATGGATCTATAATGATGCACATCCATATCCTCCCCCTCAAGATCTGCTGTGATCTGCTTGTGAGTTTCCATAGGTGTGCTGGCAGGTTTTGATTCTGAGAAACCAAACTTGGTTAGAATATCCTGCACATACTTGGATTGACAGATGAAAATGCCATCTGACTTCTGTTGAACTTGGAGTCCAAGGAAGAAAGTAAGTTCCCCCATGGAACTCATTTTGAACCTTTGATGCATTAAATCTTCAAACTCCTTGCACATGTTGTTTCTTGTAGATCCAAAGATAATGTCATCAACATAGATTTGGACTAGCAAGATATCCTTTTTCTTTCTCTTGATAAATAGAGTCTTATCAATGACTCCTCTTTCAAAGTCATTTTCCAAGAGATAGGATGACAGAGTGTCATACCATGCTCTTGGAGCTTGATGTAGTCCATAAAGTGCTTTCTTTAATTTGTATACCCTGTCTGGATAGCTTGGGTTTTCAAACCCTGGTGGTTGACAGACATATACTTCTTCTTCAATTGACCCATAGAGAAAAGCACTTTTTACATCCATTTGATAGACTTTGAAATTCATGTAAGAAGCATAGGCTAGAAATAGTCTGATTGCTTCTATTCTAGCCACAGGTGCAAAAACTTCTTCATAATCTATACCCTCTTCTTGAGTATATCCTTGAGCCACCAGCCTTGCTTTGTTCCTTATGACAATACCTCTTTCATCTCTCTTGTTTCTGAAAATCCACTTTGTGCCAATTGCTCTGTGACCTTTAGGAAGGTCTACTAGATCCCATACATCTTGTAGCTTGAACTGTAACAGTTCCTCTTGCATTGCTTTTATCCAGCTAGATTCTTTCATAGCATCATGTGCCTTTTTAGGCTCAAGCTGTGATAGAAAACAAGAAAGCACTGTTTGCTGTTGATCTTGCATTTCCTGAAGCCTGCTTTGATGTCTAGTCATCACAGGAGAAGAGATATCTCCTATTACCAGCTGTGGAGGATGATTCTTTTGAACTCTGGTGTTATGACTAGGTTCTCCATTTAGTCCAGCCTCAAGATTGGATTCATGCAACTCAACTGAAGTGTTTTCAGATGACACTTCATTATTTTCTTGAGTCTCCTCATCTCTAGTTTCTTCTTCACTCTGACTTGGTCCAGAAAATGATTCCTTTTCACAGTCTTCAACATAATTTACTGTGGGTATGGGAAAAATCACAGATTTAGATATACTTTCTTGAACTTGTGTGATTCCTGATCCTCCACTTCCTGTTCCTGTATACTCATTACTGAAACCAAAAGAGTTAGTTAGTGAATCAATGTCAAATATCCACTGAGGTCCAGACCCAACAGGATTTGGTGTGTTCTCATTGCATTTGACATTGTCACTTTCTTCAATTATTCTAGAAGAAGATTTAAATACTCTGTATGCCTTACTCTGAGATGAATATCCAACAAGAAATCCATCATCTGCTTTGCTATCAAATTTACCTAAGTGAGATTTGGTATTGAGAATTGTACAAGGACACCCAAAAGGTTTGAAGAAACCAATGAAGGGTTTTCTTTGATTTAAAAGCTCATATGGGGTCTTGTTCTTTTGCTTGACCACTAGAACTCTGTTTTGGACATAACAAGCAGTATTAACTGCTTCAGCCCAGAAGGTAATTGGCAATTTTGAATCAGCCAACAGAGATCTAGCAGCCTCTATTAGTGTTATATTTCTCCTTTCAGCAACACCATTCTGTTGAGGAGTCCTAGGAGCACTATATTGCTTCTCAATACCTTTTTCTTCACAAAAGGTGTTTAGATCGTGATTTTTAAACTCAGTTCCATTATCTGATCTAATGACTTTTACTCTTTGATTAGTTTGGTTTTCAATTCTTAGAATAAAGGATTTGATAAGACCACTTGTTTCATCCTTAGTCCTTAGAAAATATACCCAAGTAAATCTGGAGTAATCATCAACAATAACCAAGCAGTAAGATTTCTTGCCTATACTCATAACATTTGTAGGACCAAACAGATCCATATGCAGTAACTGGAGACAAGAAGAAACAGAATTTAACTCTTTGGTCTTATGAGAAGTTTTGTGCTGTTTGCCTTTAAGACAAGCAACACAATGATCATCACATGAAAAGACTTTTGAAGGTAAACCTCTTACAAGGTTGTTTTTAACAAGATTGTTCATAGTCTTGAAATTCATGTGACACATCCTTCTGTGCCATAGAGAGGATTCATCTACAGAAGCTTTTGAAACAAGACAATTTAGAGATGAATCACTATCAACATTGTCCATATCCAGACAGTAAACATTGTCCTTTCTTGGAGTTCTAAGTAGTATCATGCTTTCATCAACTACCTTGAACCCTGGAGCAAGGATCATACACTCAGTATTAGTAAATAATATACTATGTTGTTTGTCACAAACCTGTGATACACTTAACAGGCTGTACTTTAATTGATCAACATAGTAGACATCCTCAAATGTCATCTTACCTTTGGTGACATTACCTTTTCCACTTATCTTACCACCAGTAAGATTATCTCCAAATGCAACATGTCCTCCATTGATATGCTTAAAGTCCTGAAGGCATAACATGTTGCCTGTCATGTGCCTAGAGCAACCACTATCAACATGCCAAATGCTCTTTCCCTTGAGCTGTTGGTTGCCCTGCACATTAAATAAATCAATTAGTATGAATTAGGAACCCAAGCCAAAGTGGTCTTGGGTACCCCTTTCTCATCAAAATACTTGCATTCTTTCTTGACAAGATTTTTGAACTTTAATTCCTCATTCTTGGAGTACTTTGTTACAATAATAGGCTTGGAAATGTTTTTGCTAGAATCAGTACTGGTTTTAGAAGTACTAACTGCCTTGGCAGCACTTGCATGCTTAGCAGTACTAACCTTGTTAGCAGTAGTAACTGTGTTAGCAGCAGTAACTGTGTTGGCAGTATTAACCTTTGAAGAGGTATTAACAGTATTAGCAGCATTAATATTTTCAGCAGTACTAACACTGTTAGCAGTAGTAACTGTGTTAGCAGTACTAATATTGTTAGCAGTACTAACACTGTTAGTACTTCTAGGCACCCACATTTTGACACTTTCTTTTAAAATCTTTTTCTTTAAAGTGCCTTTACTTTCAATAGATTTCTTTATCACATGTATCTTTCCAGCCTTCCTATAACCCACAGATTTTTGCACAAATCTTTGAAAGTTCATCTGTTGGTTAATAGGGTTAAAGTAACAATACTTAGCCAAATGATTCAACTTGCCACATATAAGTCAAGGTTTTGATCTATTTATTTTATTCAGATCAACTCCTTGTTTCTGAGCCCATTGATTATTCCAGTTTCTTTGATTTCCTCTTTTTAAACCAGAGTTTAGGCTCTTGGCTTTATTGCAATCACACTGTTTACAAGATCCAGGATTCACAACTGTGGTTTGTTTGTAATGGACCTTGTTATCATTTCCTTTAGTCTTCTCTATCTCCTTGGACTTGACCCAGATTTTCCCACATCCCTCATTGGTGATAATATTGTTTTCTAATGGTATCTTTTTACTCACATTATTATCCCTGTTCTCACTGGCTCCTTTCTCAGTCAAATCCTTAACTACTACCTCATCCAAAGGATCTATCTTAAAAGCTTCTTCAGACAAGTCATTTTTCTCCTTAGTTTCTAACAAGTCTGATGTAGGAGAAATATAGTTGTTATTGTAAGGAGGGGGTGTATTGTTGTATCCAATACCAGGCTTCATCTTATCATGTATTTGAGCCTTTAGAAGAGAGTCCATTGCTTTTGAAGCATAAGAAAACTTGTCTATGTCAAGCTTAACTTTTGACAGTTCCTCTTTCAGTCTATCATTCTCTTCTAAGGACTTAGACAGTTTGGTTTCTAACTCATTCTTTTCCCACTTCCAATAGTTTGTGTCATAAGAGTGTTGAAGTTCATTAGCTTGAAAGCCTTTGATTTGCTCTTCAAATCTCTCTACTATCAACACATAATCTCTTCTGTCCTTTTCTAATCTTTTGAGGTCATCACACATACTTTGATTGTGATCCCTGTATCTTGTAACAGTGTCAATGCAAGATTTAGTACAAAGATTAGAACTTACCTCAGTGGGGAGATCAGACACTTCTGCCATAAGAGCTTGGTTCTGAATGGCTTCCTCTGCTTGATTACTCCAGTCAAATCCCATTCCTTGTTGAGAAACAAGGGCTTGAGCAGGATTCTTGTTCAGATTGTATCCTCCATTCTGAGCTTGTTGATGGTTGTTGTTTGGAACAGCACTCCTGCATTCTCTAGCAAAGTGTCCTTTCTTGTGACACTTAAAACATTCCACCTTGGTTTTGTCAAAACCAGCTCCATCTTCTCTTCTTTGAGAGAAGTTATTTCTTCCAGTTCTTTTAATGAACTTTTTCACCCTCATGGATAACATGGCCATCTGCCATTTAATATCCATCTCCTCCAGATCATCAGGGTGAATTTGATCAAGATCATCATTAATCAGAGAATTGCTGCTATGACTGGACAAAAAGGCTTCAAAGATAGTTTCAGTGCCTTTTTCTGAACTTACTCCACTGGCAGTACTAACTGCTTCAGGGTTGGCAGTAGTATCAGTGGATGCTGAAAGAAGAGCAGCATTGTGAATATAACCAGAGGGCTTCTTCTTGGTTTCTACCTCAGTTTCAAAAACTCTTAGATCATTGTATAAATCATCAAGTTCTTTCTCTTCCAGATTGTCACTCTGTCTATATGAGACAGTGTACATAGTCCATTCATCCCCAAGAGATCTGAGGAACTTTCTGTTGATATCATCTTGTTCCATCTTCACCCCTACAGTAGCCAGTTCACCAATGAGTTTATTGAACCTATCAAAAGTTTGAGTCATAGACTCATTCTTTGTGGAAGTGAAGTTCTCATAATGCTGCTTTAGAACATCTCTTTGATTTATTTTGATGCTCTTAGTTCCAGCAAATCTTTTCTCTAGAGCATTCCAGAGAATCTGAGCATCAGTGCAGTTGCAAAATTGATGCTGATATTCATTGGGAATGGCCAAGAGCAGAGTGCTCAAAGCCTTCATCTCTGTTTGTCTGATCTTCCTCTCACCATCTGTCTTTGGTGGAGGTCTTTTCCCATCTGGTCCTATCCTTCCAGCTTCAGAAGGACCATTCTTAATGATATCCCACATTGAGTAGTCAGTGAGAAGAATATATTGTCTGATTCTGATCTTCCACATGTCAAACTCACTTGGTTTGAGCATTGGAACCTTAGAAACCAAAGTACTGCTTGATTCTGTAAGATTTTCCATGATGAATAACTGTTTCTGAGAGAGTTAGGCTCTGATACCACTTGTCAGGATCGAATTCTCAACAAGAATTAATTCTCAGAAACAATATCAAAGAAGTTTGCGGAATAACACTTTGATATTTAATCAAACAGAAAATAAAATCAACACAGTAGATATGAAGAACAAACTGTAAACTTGTATTGAATGCTTTGAAGTTACAAGATTACACACTCAACCTCAATATTGATGAACAGGCTCACCAATACGAATTCTACTTCTCTAGAATTAGGATCTATGTCTTGAGGTTGATTTTCTCTCTGAAAGAATGAATTACTAAAGTTCTCTCTTATCTATTCTATACATATACTAGACAAAAGATAATTACAATAATTAAACAAATCTTCAGTATATCTTCCATGTATATCTCAAAGCTTCCATAAACTTCAGATTATCCAGCTGTCATTCTTTCCATCCAAATCTCTTAAGCAGCACTAACCATGATCAGCAGCATTAACTTCTTCTAGCAGCATTAACTACTAACTAGCAGTACTAACTAGCTAAGCAGTACTAACTTTGTTCAAGCAGCACTAACTTTGACTAGCAGTATTAATAGTACTAGCAGTAGTAACACTCAGCAGCATTAACCATACTTGATAAATTCTTCAGTTCCCAACACTGAGCACTGGCAGTAGTAACACTGTACTGGCAGTACTAAAACTGTACTGGCAGTGTTAACCATACTTACACTTTTAAGCTTGTGATAAACTGAGTACTGCTATACATTTCCTGAGAAAGAAAGTTAGTAACACCAAGAATAACCAATATACAGGTATTGAACCACATTTTAAGTAGGATCTTATTCAGAGTTGATCATTCCCACACTTGTTACCAAGAAAGTGAATCTACCCACATCAAAGGCTTTGGTGAATAGATCAGCAAACTGGTTATCAGTATGAACTTTTACAACTTGAATAAGCTTCTTTTCATTACAGTCTCTTATAAAGTGATACCTGATATCAATGTGTTTTATCTTTGAGTGCTTGACAGGATTATTAACAATGCTAATAGCACTGCTATTATCAATAAAGATTGGAGTGTGTAGAAAGGTTACCCCATAGTCCAACATTTGATTCTGAATCCATAAGACTTGAGAACAGCAACTTGCAGCTGCTATGTACTCTGCTTCTGTTGTAGATGTGGACACTGTGGTTTGTTTCTTGCACTGCCATGAAACTAGTCTTGCACCCAAAAACTGACATCCTCCAGAAGTAGATTTTCTGTCCAAGTTTGCTCCACCTAAGTCACTGTCTGAGTACGCAAGTAGGTCAAATGATGAGTCATAAGGATACCAAAGTCCCAATCTAGGTTGCCCTTTGAGATATCTGAATATCCTCTTAACAGCTTGATAGTGTGATTGCTTTGGCCTAACTTGAAATCTTGCACACACACAGACTGGAAACATTATATCTGACCTAGAGGCTGTAAGATACATGAGAGATCCAATCATGGATCTATAGTGATGAACATCCATATTCTCCCCCTCAAGATCTGCTGTTATCTGTTTGTGTGTCTCCATAGGTGTGCTGACAGGCTTTGAGTCTGAGAAACCAAACTTGTTTAGAATGTCCTGCACATACTTGGATTGACAAATAAAAATACCATCTGACTTCTGTTGGACTTGGAGTCCAAGGAAGAAAGTAAGTTCCCCCATGGAACTCATTTTGAACCTTTGATGCATGAGATCCTCAAACTCCTTGCACATATTGTCTCTTGTGGATCCAAAGATGATATCATCTACATAGATCTGGACCAGCAAGATGTCCTTCTTCTTTCTCTTGATGAACAGAGTCTTATCAATGACTCCTCTTTCAAAGCCATTTTCCAAGAGATAGGATGACAGAGTGTCATACCATGCTCTTGGTGCTTGATGCAGTCCATAAAAAGCTTTCTTCAGTTTGTATACTCTGTCTGGATAGTTTGGATTTTCAAACCCTGGTGGTTGACATACATATACTTCTTCTTCAATTGATCCATATAAAAATGCACTTTTTACATCCATTTGATAGACTTTGAACTTCATATAAGAAGCATAGGCCAGGAACAATCTGATTGCTCCTATCCTAGCCACTGGTGCAAATACTTCTTCATAATCTATTCCTTCTTCTTGTGTATACCCTGAGCCACCAACCTTGCTTTGTTCTTTATTACTATTCCTCTCTCATCTCTCTTATTTCTGAAGACCCATTTTGTGCCTATTGCTCTTTGACCTTTAGGAAGGTCTACCAGATCCCAAACATCTTGCAGCTTGAATTGGAGCAACTCTTCTTGCATAGCTTCTATCCAACTGGAATCTTTCATAGCATCATGAGCCTTCTTAGGCTCAAGTTGGGATAGAAAGCAAGAGAGCACTGTATGCTGTTGGTCTTGTATATCTTGCAGCCTGCTTTGATTTCTAGTCATCATAGGAGAAGAGATATCTCCTATTACCAGCTGAGGAGGATGATTCTTTTGTGTTCTTGTTTGATGACTAGGTTCTTCATTTAGTCCCACCTCTAGATTGGAGTCATTCAACTCAACTGAGGTGATGTCAGCAGCTACTTCTGGTTCTTTATTCTCTTGATTCTCCTCATCTCTTCTTTATTCTTCACTCTGATTTGGTTCAGTAGATGGCTCCTTTTCACAGTCTTCAATAGGATCCACTGTAGGTATGGGAAAAATTACAGACTGAGGTATATTTTCTTGAACTTGTGTAGTCCCTGATCCTCCACTACCTGGTCCTGCATAATCATCACTACTGAAACCAAAAGAGTTAGTTAGTGAATCAATGTCAAACAGCCACTGAGGACCAGACCCAATAGGATTTGGTGTGTTCTCATTGCATTTGACATTGTCACTTTCCTCAATTATTCTAGAAGAAGTATTAAAAACTCTGTAGGCTTTACTTTGAGATGAGTAACCCACAAGGAATCCATCATCTGTCTTGCTATCAAACTTTCCTAAGTGAGATTTAGTATTGAGAATTGTACAAGGACACCCAAATGGTTTAAAAAATCCAATAAAGGGTTTTTTTTTATTTAAGAGCTCATAAGGTGTCTTGTTCTTTGGCTTGACCACTAGCACTCTGTTTTGGACATAACAGGCAGTATTAACTGCTTCAGCCCAGAAAGTAATTGGCAGTTTTGAATCAGCTAACAGAGATCTAGCAGCCTCAATTAGTGTCCTATTCCTTCTCTCAGCAACCCCATTTTGTTGTGGAGTCCTAGGAGCACTATATTGTCTCTCAATGCCTTTTTCTTCACAAAAGTTGTTTAGATCAAGATTTTTAAATTCAGTTCCATTGTCTGATCTAATGACTTTTACTTTTTGATTAGTTTGGTTTTCAATTCTTAGAATAAAGGATTTGATCAGTCCACTTGTCTCATCCTTAGTCCTTAGAAAATATACCCAAGTAAATCTGGAGTAATCATCAACAATAACTAGGCAATATGATTTCTTCCCTATGCTCATCACATTTGTAGGGCCAAACAGATCCATATGTAATAACTGGAGACAAGAAGAAATTGAATTTAACTCTTTGGGCTTATGAGAAGTTTTGTGTTGTTTGCCTTTAAGACAAGCAACACAATGATCATCACATGAAAAGACTTTTGATGGTAAACCTCTTACAAGGTTGTTTTTAACAAGTTTGTTCATTGTCTTGAAATTCATGTGACACATCCTTCTGTGCCAAAGAGAGAATTCATCCACAGAAGCTTTTGAAACAAGACAGTTTAGGGATGAATCACTTGAAACATTGTCCATATCTAGACAGTAAACATTGTCCTTTCTTGGAGTTCTAAGTAGTATCATGCTTTCATCAACTACCTTGAATCCTGGAGCAAGGATCATACATTCTGTATTTGTAAATAATATACTATCTTGTTTGTCACAAACCTGTGATACACTTAACAGGTTGTACTTTAACTGATCAACATAGTAGACATCCTCAAATGTCATCTTACCTTTTGTGACATTACCTTTTCCACTTATTTTTCCACCTGCAAGATTGTCTCCAAATGCAACATGTCCTCCATTGATATGCTTGAAATCCTGAAGGCATGACATGTTGCCTGTCATGTGCCTAGAGCAACCACTATCCACATGTCAGATGCTCTTTTCCTTGAGTTGTTGGTTGCCCTGCACATAAGATAAATCAGTTAGTATGGATTAGGAACCCAAGCCAAAGTGGTCTTGGGTACCCCTTTCTCATCAAAATATTTGCATTCCTTTTTGACAAGATTTTTAAACTTTGACTCCTCATTGCTGGAGTACTTTGTCACAATAATGGGTTTTGCAGCACATTTGCTAGAAGCAGTATTGGTTTTAGAAGAACTAACTGCATTAGCAGTACTTGCATGCTTAGCAGTATTAACCTTGTTAGAAGTAGTAACTGCATCAGCCGCAGTAACTGTGTTAGCAGTAGTAACCTTTGAAGAAGTACTAACAGTATTAGAAGCATTAATCTTCTCAGCAGTACTAACACTGGTAGCAGCAGTATTGCTCCTGGCAGCACTATCCCTGTCAACAGTATTATTGGATGTAGCAGTACTAACAGTTTTAGTGCTTCTAGGCACCCACATTTTAATACTCTCTTTTAAAACCTTTTTCTTCATTTGGCCTTTGGTTTCAACAGATTTCTTAGCCACATGTTTCTTTCCAGCCTTCCTATAACCAAAAGGTTTTTGCACACATCTTTGAAAGCTCATTCTTTGGTTAATAGGATTAAAGAAACAGTACTTAGCCAAATGATTTAACTTGCCACATATGAAACATGGTTTTGGTCTCATTATCTTACTCAGATCAACTCCTTGTTTCTGAGCCCATTGATTATTCCAGTTTCTTTGATTACCTCTCTTTGTACCAGAATTTGGGCTCTCAGTTTTATTGCAAGCACACTGTTTACAAGGGCCAGGATTCACAACCGTGGTCTGTTTGTAATGGACCTTGTTAGCCTTTCCTTTGGTATTCTCTATCTCTTTAGACTTGACCCAGATTTTTCCACATCCCTCATTGGTGATAATGTTGTTTTCTAAGGGTATCTCTTTACTCACAGCATTATTCCTATTCTCACTAGCTTCTTTCTCAGTCAGATCCTTAACCACCACCTCATCCAAAGGATCTATCTTAAATGCTTTCTCAGACAAGTCCTTTTTCTCCTTGGTCTCTAACAGGTCTGATGTAGGAGGGATATAGTTGTTGTTATAAGAAGGAGGTGTGTTGTTGTATCCAACACCAGGCTTCATCTTATCATGAATCTGAGCCTTTAGAAGAGAATCCATTGCTTTTGAGGCATATGAAAACTTTTCTATATCAAGCTTAACCTTAGTTAATTCTTCTTTCAACTTATCATTCTCTTCTTTGGACTTAGACAGTTTGGTCTCTAACTCATTCTTTTCCCACTTCCAGTAGTTTGTGTCATAAGAGTGTTGAAGTTCATTGGCTTGAAAGCCTTTGATTTGTTCTTCAAACCTCTCCACTATCAACACATAATCTCTTCTGTCCTTTTCTAATCTTTTGAGGTCATCACACATGTTTTGGTTGTGATCCCTGTACCTTTTGACAGTATCTATGCAAGATTGAGTACAAATATTAGAACTTACCTCAGAGGGAAGATCAGATACCTCTGCCATAAGAGCTTGATTCTGAATGGCTTCCTCAACTTGGTCACTCCAGTCAAACCCCATTCCTTGTTGAGAAACAAGGGCTTGATCAGAGTTCTTGTTTTGATTGTAGCCTCCATTCTGGGCTTGTTGGCGGTTGTTATTTGGCATACCACTTCTGCATTCTCTAGCAAAGTGTCCCTTCATGTAGCACTTATAGCATTCCACCTTTGTCTTGTCAAAACCAGCACCATCTTCTCTTCTTTGAGAGAAGTTGTTCCTCCCAGTTCTTTTAATAAACTTCTTCACCCTCATAGATAACATGGCCATCTGCCATTTAATGTCCATCTCCTCCAAGTCATCAGGGTGAATTTGTTCCAGATCATCATTAATCAAAGAGTTGTTGCTATGACTTGACAAAAAGGCTTCAAAGACAGTTTCAGTGCCTTTTTCTGAATTCACTCCACTAGCAGCACTAACTGCTTCAGGGTTGGCAGTAGTATCAGCAGATGTTGATAGAAGTGTTGCATTATGAATATACCCAGTGGGCTTCTTCTTAGCTTCTACCTCTGATTCAAAAACTCTTAGATCATTATACAGATCATCTAGTTCCTAACAAGGATTATAAATACTCAGAAACAATATCAAAGAAGTTTGCGGAATAACACTTTGATATTTAATGAAACAGTAAACAAACAGTAAATCTGATGAATAACTTGCAAACTTGTATTGAATGATTGAAGTTACAAGATTTCACACACAACCTCAATCTTGAAGAACAGACTCTTTCAAGACGAATTCTACTTCTCTAGAATTAGGAACTATGCCTTGAGGTTGATTCTCTCTAAAATAAAAACTCAGAATTAAAAATTCTATCTAACTATTCTAAGCAATTATATATATACTGAATAATAAAAGATAATTACAAAACTTAAAAAGATCTTCAAGATAATCTTCATAATTATCTCCAAGCTTTCCATGTATATCTTCAGACGCGGTCTCTTCAATATTATCTTCAGTTTATCTCAGAAGCAGTATTAATTACCTTGGAAGTATTAACTGAATCTTGGCAGCATTAACTACTAAGCAGCACTAACCTCTAGCAGTACTAACTAGCTAAGCAGTACTAACTTTGTTCAAGCAGCACTAACTTTGACTAGCAGTATTAATTCTACTAGAAGTAGTAATACCTAGCAGTATTAATCTTTGAAATCCTCTGGCAGCACTAACTCTGAACTGGCAGCATTAATGACTTAGTCACATCTTCAGTTCCCAACAGAAGTTACCTATGGAATCATTTCTATGGTTAAGGATGAAGTTAAACCAGATAAGACCAATTTGAGCGATAAAAGAAACAATTAGACTTAAGAATTACTTACTTAAAATTTTATATGTTACACGTGGAGTTCAGAAAACTTGCCACACGACCGGGGGTCGTGTGTAAGGCCTGAACCTACAAAAAAAGTCGAATTTCGGTTTTTTTTTTCATTTGGGTATATCTTTCTCATTTCTTAGCCGATTTTAGTGATTCTTGAGCCTAGAGACTCGATTCTTGAAGATATTCAAGGGGAAAACAAAGAAGATTATAGTTTCCTTGAATATTTGGGTTCCTAGAAGTTGAAAGGTAAGATCTAAATATTTGTTTCTTGACCTAGGGTTTGATATTTTGCATCTCCAACCTCTTTATCTTCTTTGTGGTGTTTTACTAGAGTTTTGGGAGTAAGATAAGTGTTCTTTGGAGTTCGCATATTAAGATTTGGGTGCCTAGCTTGAAGAATTCAAGTCTTCACCAAAGGAAGTTAAAGAATGGGAGTAAAAACCTAGATTTAGCATAAATCTAGCAAGATAAGTTCTAGTTTCTTTGCAAAACTGTATACATGTCAAAATACCTCCATTTTGGGCTTTAAATACATCTTGATGGGTTTGTTTTATATTTGTCGAGTTTGTAATTTTTGTGCATTTGAGTATGTTTTGGGTCTCATACTTACTAAAATGCTTATAATTGATTTATTGGTTATTTTAGGATACATGACTTCAATAATTGCTCTAAATGATATTTGTTGTATCAAATGAGGTTTCTTGAATGCTTGGATAATTTGGAAGTAATACATGGTTTGATTTCGAAAAATGTTTTTTTGGGATTTAACCTAACTTGTGGATTTTAATAAGAGGAATTTTAGCCCTTTTTGGTTATAAATGTGCAAATCTTTGATAATTGACCTTCTTTGCTTTTGTGAGGATTTTGGAAATACAAACCATACGGTTTTGAGTCTTTTAGCTAGTATGCTTTAATAAGGTGATGGGTTATGAACCTATTCATGTTGTAGGTGCCATGTGTTTATTAAGGATTTGGAAAATGTGACTTTTCAGATTACGTGGTTTACATCAACTTTATTTAAAATACTCAAGTGTTTTATGAGGCCTTTTGGCTTGATTTTAACTCAAATGAATTTTGGGGACATTTGTCCTGTTTTCGATAGGTAAATATGGAGCTTTAGACGTTTAATGCATTTATTGCATAATTGCTTGGGATATTACATGTTTTGAGTACATTAGTCATTCAATTGGATTCAAGTAATGCATTAGATCCATAGGCATGTGAGTTAGTCATTTGATAATTGAGTAATTGGTATAGCGGAGAGGAATCCGTGTAGGTTGGACTCCGGGACCGTAGTCGGTATTGCGGAGTGGAACCTGTGTGGGTTGGACTCCAGGACCTTGAGTATTGTGGAGGTGATCACTTATTGAGTCAGACTCTGGGACCCTAGTATTACGGTGATGAACTCGTAAGTAGTCAGACACCGGGACCTTGTTTTTGTTGGGAAAATGGTCTCAGAGATTCCCAACAAACACTGCCCTATAAAAACGAAAAGAGAAACGAACACAAGAATATACGTGGAAACTCCAAAACCGGAGAAAAACCACGGGCCTCCAGAGAGAAAATTCCACTATACGACAAATTTATACAATCATATAGACCAATCTCTCAAGCCAACCCCCCAAATACACTCATACTCTCCAAAGATTTAACTCACCACTTTCTACACTCTAAAACAAGAGAACTAGAAAGAAAGAAGCAAATACTTAAAGTATATATTTGATTGGGGCACTTTGAAACCAAAGCCTTGGACTCCTTTTATAGGCATGGAATCCACTCCACCTTCCTTCACTCCACCGATGTGGGACAAAGAGTAAAAACATCCTTCTTTTATTTTAGCCAATACTTCATCAATCTCCACCTTGGCTACAATAAAAAAAAAAACAATGATTCGATGCCACATCTTAGAGAAACATTGTCTAAACCGACAATCATAATTCTCAAATCAGAGAATTAACATACTCCACCATAAAAGAGTATCATCACTTAGAACATTCCCGTTCTAAGAATTTCAAATCGGCACATGTCGAAAACTTGTTGAAGATTTTATGGTACAACTTCCCCATGTGGCTTTCCCGGAAGTTCATCAACCATCGACATCAATTTCCACCACACATCTTGCATCTTTGCCAAACCAATGCCCATGTGTAAACATGTGGATCCACTAACACATCCTTCTCCATGGCGCGGACGTATAAGGATATCTTATCTCAAAAGAATTCATCTCCATCGGAGACGACAGAGATAACGTTAGCTGAGTTGGAGTCTTTTGTCGCGCCTGCTCCACCTGGACAATTACTCCTCACATGCCCAGACTGTCCACACTTCCAACAAATTGGATTCTTCCTGGAGTTCTTCTTCTTCTCGTTCCTGCACAACAAAACTGTACCTTCTGATGAAGTACCACTGCTACCTTCCAATCTTTTCTCCTCGGACAGGAGTTTGCTAGTAACATCTTCATACTTCAGGGTCTCTTTCCCATACATCATAATAGGATTCATGTGCTCATAAGAAGATGGCAAAGATAATATAAGCCTCAAAGCTTTATCTTCATCTTCAACCTTCACTCCAATAGCCTCCAGTTCCGAAACGATATTATTAAGAACACTAAGATGATCTGAAATTTTTGTATCTCCATTCATACGTAGAGTATGAAACTGTTTCGTAAGGTACAACCGATTCGAGATGCCTTTGCCTTGATACAACTGCTCAAGCTTCTCCCAGAGCTCCTTGGCCGTTGATATCCCGTGCACATTTTCAAGAACATTCTTCACAAGACATAAGTGAATTGCACTTGCTGCTCTCAAATCCATATCATCCCATTCTTCATCATCGACCATACTGAAATTTCTGGAATCGCTGCTAGAACCAGGGGTTGGTTTACCCCTTAAAGCCTTGTTTAACCCGGACTGAATCAACACATCCTTGACTTGAACTTGCCACAAGCCAAAATTGATCCTTCCATCGAATTTCTCAACATCAAACCTCATAGGGCTGAACTTTGACATCCTAACCGTGTCTCACAACCGTATTTTGTATACTAGAAAAATGTAACTAGCCAATGAGTAGTATGCCCAACAAAAGATCCCAGGAAAAAGAGGTGGGTCACAATGGACACGCTTAAGTACCAAGTCTTTCCTTAGCCAGAACCTTCCCTAGACATACACGCATTCCCAGTCCATACACAATTCTATCGTACACAAAATAACCAATAGAAAATTCGTTTTCTGATGCGGAAGATTAGACAAAGCTACGACCACAAAGCATACGACGAACCTCTAAAACCGAGACCCCCTCGAACCTGGGGCTCTGATACCACTTGTTGGGAAAATGGTCTCAGAGATTCCCAACAAACACTGCCCTATAAAAACGAAAAGAGAAACGAACACAAGAATATACGTGGAAACTCCAAAACCGGAGAAAAAACACGGGCCTCCAGAGAGAAAATTCCACTATACGACAAATTTATACAATCATATAGACCAATCTTTCAAGACAACCCCCCCAAATACACTCATACTCTCCAAAGATTTAACTCACCACTTTCTACACTATAAAACAAGAGAACTAGAAAGAAAGAATCAAATACTTAAAGTATATATTTGATTGGGGCAATTTGAAACCAAAGCCTTGGACTCCTTTTATAGGCATGGAATCCACTCCACCTTCCTTCACTCCACCGATGTGGGACAAAGAGTAAAAGCATCCTTCTTTTATTTTAGCCAATACTTCATCAGTTTTGAGGCTTTGGCCTATTACAGTTGACACTTAGTCATCAGGGGTATTTTGGGGATGAACTCGTGCGCAGTCGGGCCCCAGAACCATTGGCTTGTAAGTGTAACTCTATGGTGTGTAAGTAGGCACTAAGATCGGGAGTAGTGTGAAGATAAACTCGTGTTGGATAAGGCTCCGGGACCTTAGGAATTACGGTGGAAACTTGAGAGGAGTTAGACACTGCAACTATGATCTTAAGGCGCTACTTGATAATGTTGACACATGGCTTACTTTGTGTTTTGCCATAGTTAATGGAAACGGGTCTTCTCCGTAGACGGAAGATGTTGTTTTGGGTATCGAGTTTATCTATGCTTTCGGTGATCTAGGGTGCAAAGTATTGTCTTATTTTGAATGTTTTGTGGAGTGAGCCTTACCACTTATTATTCATGTAAGTTTGAATGTCGTTTTAGTCTAAAGCAAGTATTATCCATTATTAGATCTCATTTTAGAAATTGTGGGTTTTGTAAAAATATTCTTTGGATTTTAAATGTTATTTTAAATAAGGAATTTTGTGATTAAAGAGAACTCTTCTGATTTTACTGTTTTACGTTTATGGAATAAGCTGCTTTAACTCACTAGGTATTAAGTCTAAAAAATTTTCTTGTCGACATGTATATCAAGTCTTGGTGGTATTTGAATGGCGTGTGGAGATTTGTAGAGCAACTGATAGGATGACATAGGGTTGTCATCCAATTTTGAAGATAGCAGATTTGGTGGTCTTAGTAACTCCCAACTTGTTCTAATTCTGTTTGGGAATTAGATAATCCTATTTAGTTCTATGATACTTATCTAGTCCTCCTTTGTTGTGAACTTCATGTATTTCTATGTCAAAGATGTTTTAAATTCAATTTAGAATTTTAAAGTTTTTGCTATTTTCTAAATTTAGGGCAGTTACAAGTTGGTTCCATAGCATAAGTTTAAGATATTTAGGTATTGGTCTTTAGATACCTAGACTTAAACTAGCTTGTTAAGATATGATTTTTAGATTGATATAGGTTTCTTGATTTAAGAAGCCTTAGGATAACAGAAACTCAACAATTTGAGAATCATGATAATGGTTACAAGGATCCTCAAGTATAATATGTTCAAATTTCTTTTGGCTAATGACATCAATAATTTATGTATCATGTGTGTTTGTCATACTGTTGTTGTGACGATTAGTGGGTGTGTTAGTATGTATCTAAATGTTAATTTTTTAAAGAATTAACACGATTTATGCTTTGTCGTTTGTTATGATAGTCAAACATGGTATTTCCGATAGGTTGACATGCGAGGAAGGAAATATCACACCCCCGAACCAAATCAAGGGACCACACCACCTTATACCTCATTACTTATCGCAAGTTCCAACAGTTATGGGAGATGGCGTTGACCATGCGCTGGGAGTGCTTTAGGTCTCCTGAACTCAAATCATCCCAAGAGTTGATCCCCAATCTGCGATGATGGCGGGATTAGCGCTGGTGTTGGACACCGCCATGGATCGTTCGTGAGAGATGTTTACCCAGATATTCGAAGAAAGTGGTGCTAGCAACCATAGACCTGAGGCAATTGATGAGTACACCGCTAGAGGTTCTGGGGACACCGAAAACTGATTTGGTACCAGAAAGAATCTGGTTGTTGGTGAAAAATATGGTATGAGGGGATGTTCCTACAAGACATTCCTTTGTAGTAAACCACCCGAGTTCTTCAGGGCTACCAATCTTGTGGCTTCAAGATATTGAGCAATCTTTTGAATCAAGCGAGTGCGGCGAAGATCAAAGTTGAAGTTTGTTTCTCAAATGCTGAGGGGCAAGGCTCTTAGTTGGTGGAATGTCACCAGATTCGTTGTTGGTCCGACCATCGTGGCCATGCTAACTTGGATGATGTTCAAAGGAAAGACTATATACAAATATTTCAACATGAGGGTTCTCGACAAAACTAAGGATGAATTTCAAGCTCTAAAAGGAGCATGTCCATTGCGGATTACTCTAGTGTGTTGATGGAGAAGTTAGAGTTAGTGAATCATCTAGCTCCGGATGAGAGAACCAAGATTAAGTGCTACCTCAAGGGGTTGCCAGCGGAGATGAAATCACTTGTGAGGAACGCCAGAGTGTCCTCATTGCAAAAAGCTACTGAAGAATCTCAATGGATGAAGACGACTTGCCCCAAAGGAAGGAAGAAAGAGTCACCTTGGGTGATGAAAAAGACAGGGAAGGATATTCTGGGTACTTCAAGAGTCTAGAATTACTTCTCATGAGCTAATCATAGGGCCTAGTGAGGAGGCTAAATGGTGTTCCACATGCCAGCGTAAGCATCACGACACATGTATCTCTAAGCCACTAGAGTGTTTCATGTATCGAAAGATTGGGCATATGGTTTGAGATTGCACGTTTATGGATTATCCTGTTTTGAGTGCAGAGAATTGGATCACATCAGAAAGTATTATCTATGCTTTCGGTGATTTGTGATGCAAAGTATTATCTTATTTTGAATGTTTTGTGGAGTAAGCCTTATCTCGCTTGGTGTTGATCAAGCTAACTGGCGTCCATGCAGCTTATGGGGAAGCATATATCGCTCAACCCCAAAGTCGCCCGATCATGGATCCTGCTCATACACATTGCGCTCACCACACACCTACACGACCTTATGCGGGCGGCCTTCCCATGCGGGTTTAGGCGTCCTGTTGGTGGCTTGGACCCTTATTTGTTTCCTCTCGAGTTGTATTGTTGATTAACCCAAATAGAAGCTTGGTCAACTTTTCCTGCGGTCTAAGCTCCTTATTCCACTAAAATTGATCATTAACAATTCAAAACGAAACAAGGCGATAAAATGCAATTGAAACACCAATTTCCATTAATCACCAATCCACGATAAGTTCCCGATTTATAATATTCGCAAAAATGAATAAAAATACGGGTGTACACAAACCAAAATAATGTCCTACCTAAAATTGTTACGATAGGTGTATAGTTTACTTTTATGCGTTTTAACAAGTTTTGTAGGACGCTTTACAAATAAAGTGTCATATTAACTATTTTATACGACACTATATGAAAAAGTGTCTTATACACACAATTGTCCTATAAAAAGATATTATATGATACTTCTCAAAAGTGTCATATAAAATAATTAATATGACATTTTATTTTAAAAGCGTCCTAAAACTGGTTAAGATTACCAAAAGCGTCCTATAAACTTATAGCAACACTTTTAGATATAACACTTTATATTTTTTGTCCTACAAACTTAAGTTCTATAAATGTTTTTGGAAAAAGATTTCTTACATATACATATGGAGAGCGTAAGGCTTGTGACCGATTAATATAAAGTCCAAATATATGTACATGGACTTCAATCTGTAAGATAGGGACACATAGGGGCTGTTTGGTTGGTTTTCCATTAAGTTCTGTATGGATAAAGTTGTCTGTGTGGATTAATCTGTTTGTATAGATTTAGAAGATTTTTATTTGAGAGAGTTTTTCATAAATGGAAGGAACGTGTTTTTTAATGGGAGAGACTGGTTTGGAAAAAACTTGGCTTTCTGCGTAAAGTTCCCCCTTGAAATCTTACTGAATAAGCCACTTCCTATATTATTAAGCCACTACCAAACAATCATATATAGCTGATTGAATAAGTTGTGAGTCTCATTAAGCTCATTAAGCTGCTAACAAACAGACCCATACATGCTTATGCTATCAAGATGGAATAGAATACTAGAAGTGAGTTAGTTTAACTAATGAGAGTATCTCCAACAGCTATGCTAAAGTTTTTTTATAATAGAATAAAAAAAATCAAAATCTCTAAAAAAATTGTATCTAACTCCAACAGTTATTCTATTTTAGCAACTCTAGTATTAATTATCTTATTAAAATATTTAGTTTATTTAATTATATTATTAAAATATTTAATATATGGAAAGTTGTGAGATAAAAAGTTTGCTATTTAGAGGTAATAATTAGTTTTGGAAAAAACTATTTATTTAGAGATTTCTCTAAATTTCCTCTTTTCTCTATTTTAGCATAGAGGATAGCATAGCTGTTGGAGCAACAAAAATGCTAAAATCCCAATTTTTTTTATTTTAGCATAGTTGTTGGTGATGTTCTGACCGCTTAAATAACATACGCTCTACAAAATTCAAAAATATTTGAATTTTGAAAAACTCAAAAATCAAAGACTTTTGTTTTAGTTCTTATTTAATGTAATGATAATTTTTTTTCCAATTAATGTAACAAATATTTAATTCGTCTTATTTTGTGTCCTTTTCCAATAACCATACATCTTGGGCCTACTGATGAGCTAGTGAATGCAACAAATTATACTGTAAATCTTAGAGCATCTTCAACAGCATTGCTAATTTTTTTCTAAAATAGAGAATGGAAAGTCAAAATCTCTAAAAACATTTTCTTCTAACTCCAACAGCTTTTCTATTTTAAAGAATCAATCATTATTTATATTATTATAATATTCCATAATTTATCATCCTAATACACTTTTTAAAAAAAAATTAAAATAAAATGTTAAAATTTGAATCTTATTGATTGGATTGAATAAATTAATATTTTCTTTCTCCAATTTAGAGATTATTGAGAATTCTCTATATTTAGAGAATTTTTTATCTTTCTCTATTTTAGCAAACCATATAGCAAAGCTGTTGGAGAGGAATAGTAAAGAAAAAGCTAATTTTTTCTATTTTAGCAATGTTGTTGGAGATGCTATTAATTACGTGGATGTGTGTCAAAATTGCTACATCAAATTCAGTCGATGCCACAAACAAAAAAGAAACCATTTACAGGTAAATTTGTGTGAAATATAAAAAATTTAAAGTATGTTAAAGCTGTTAAAAAGATGTATCATCGTCAAAATATAAATCAAAACAAACTTCATTCTATTTTCTAAAGGGTTTTTAATGAAATTATCCAACCCTTGTGTTCCATATTTCATTTACACTAAATATTAATAATAATTAAAATTAAAATTTGAAAAAATAAAAAGACTTCGACCAAAATTCGTTACTGTTTATGACCAAGATTGAAATTAGGACAGCTAAACCAATTATTATATGGAGCAACGTTGAACCTTTAGACTTGGGTGTCGTTTGTTTTTTAAGAGGTCTAAAGTCTGAAGTCTTATTTTAGTTATGATTAATAAGAGGTGGGTGTAAAAATGTCTGAACGATTCAGACTTAAGAGCCATTAAGAGGTTTTTTAAAAAAATCAAACAACCCTTTGGTAGGGATGTAAATGAGACGAGACAACTCGCGAGCTACTCGAGATCGACTCAGTCAAAACTCGACTCGATATACTAACGAGTCGAGTCGAGCGACCTGATACTCGACTCGATAAGCTCGTGAGATACTCCATAAGCAAAATAATAATAATAACTGTCGGTCCACAATATATATCATGTTTTTATCAAAACAACACAATATGATTAACCAACCTGTTTTGGATTAATAACAAACGATTACAGGATTGATCGATTGAAGCTCTTACTTTTTCTCTATGTTTTACACATTTTGTGTGTGTGTGTATGTGATCTGATCTTCTTAGCTTCTCTAACACACTAACATAATATCTAAAATATAATATCTAACTAATATCTAATAACTTAGATATTTAGAAATAATAATAAAATACTAAAAACTAAACTTTGACATTTTATTACAAACGACATTAGACTTAATATCGAGAGTCGACTTTCCGGCATTAGCTTCAGATTGGATGATCTTGAGTCCAATAGATATGTGATCTAACAATAACTAGTAATATTATTTTAATTTAATTGATAATAATAATAATAATAATAATAACTCAAATTTTTTGATTTTTTTTTTGGAAAATGATGGTGTAAAATACATGGGTAAACTCTTAATGGTGTGTCTAATACATCCCACATTGGCGGTATATAGAACTCAATGCTTTGAACTCCACTATATATAGACCTTTCTCCTCCCTTATTTTACATTTTTTGCCTTTGTTAAATGGCTTGAGCCTATGTACGGGTGTGAATGAGACGAGATAACTCACGAGCTACTTGAGATCGACTCGGTCAAAACTCGGTCAACACTCGACTTGAATAGGCTTGACTCGAACTCGAGCTCGACTCGATATACTAACGAGTCGAGTCGAGTATAATGATACTCGAGCTCGACTCGCATCATTTACACCCCTACCCCTTGGTCTCTTTTTCATTTATTTAGATTGATGATATCGTCTTATACACGTTTTTCTGTTGTTGTACGACATTTGGCCATAGATATGAACATATTGGTTTGGTGGGTAAAATTTAAACCTGATTTGAAAGATCGGTTTAATTTAGATATTAAATGTGATATAACTCTAAAGTGCGGCTAATTTTAGTGTTATCAAGCATTTTAGTATGATTGTGATTTAACTGAGATCCATTAGGTGATGAGACAAACATGAGTGAGTTAGGAGGTGTGGAGTACACACTCACAAATGTTGTCTTTATCACCTTAAATCGCCATAAGACGGGGGGCCAAGGAGTCGTGCCCCCTTGCGTGCTTCTAGGGGCAATGCCCTTAGCAGGGTCCAAGTGTCAGAGAAATTTAGTTTCAGGATGATTTGGACGAATTTCAGAAGGATGGAAATCTTCTTTAAATTGTTTCCGAAATTGATAGAAATATGACTATATCTGGATCAGAGATAGAGTAATTAGAGCTCTGGACCATAGAGTCAAAGCTTTGGACGGTGGGTGAAGTCAGAGTTGTAGACCGTTGAACCAGAGTTCTGACGTTGCTTATGATTTTGAAGTAACTTCTCCTTAACCTTATCGGTTAATGGTTATAACTATCATGCAGTTATGTTTTAACCGTCTATAGCCGTTGATCTCTCATATAAATATGTAAACGAGAATCCGGGTGTATAGAATAACTTAACTTTTATAGCCTTTAAGACGAGAGTTTTTCTTGAATTATTCCAATACGAAATTCGTGATATCCAAGGCATTAAGGGTATTATTGTATTTGAAAATTGAACTTTTGCGATTCAACAAGATTATCCGGTCCAAGAATCATCTCCAATCCCCAATTCCTAACATAGAAAACATGTTAAATGAAAACATCAAATTTGATATAAAGTTGTTCATCACACTTATCATTTTATTTTATATTTTTATCATCTTTTGATTAATTTATATAATTTATTAAATATTTAACATAAAGATAAAAGATTAAATGATTAATTTTACACAAAATATATCGGCTACAAGAATCACATTGACACCTTATTGTTGAAGACGATGTTTAGCATTTATTGAAAGTGTTGTAATTAATTACTATATTTTAAAGAATTAGAAAGTATATATAAATTAAAAGATACAAATATTATTAATCTACTATAAAATAATACATTCAGGGTATACCAGTTATTCATTTTTTATTATTATCATTTTTTACTTTCTCGCTTTATCACACTTTTTATAAGCTGTGAACCTTTACGAAAATAATCTTTTCTTTTTTTAAGTAGATGTCAGAATTATTTACATCTTACCCATCCAGGTGTAATATACTGGGTTGTTTGTTTTGATTTTGTTTTTTATTCAGTATTCAATTAAAATTTAATTGTATTGTAAATATAAATTTATTTAAATGTAAGAAATTTAGTTAAAAGACCTAAAATTTCTTTTGTTATTTATGAAAATGACTTCTTACATAAATTCTGATAAACTAGGCACATGGCTAGGGTTGTATGACAAAACTAGATAGAATCATAACTAGAAAACTGACAATATAAGAATCCATAATCGAACCGTATAATACTGGTTCGGTCCTAAACGAGCACGTGAATCATACTTGAGCTTTGAGCTAGTCAAGGTTCTAAAAACGTGTTATGGCGGCATTGTGGCGCGGAATAACGTCGAGGCGTGGTCTTGCCCGCCACGTTAAAGCCCGTGACTCGACTCTAAGGTGTGACTTAAAGTATGGCGCCTTATGGCGGATTATACTCAATGCGTGTTACGGCGTGAATTGTTTTTTTAGTTTTCTTTTTTACTTTCTTTATATGTAATTTATGGCTTATTAAATTAAATATTAACGATTCTAATTATTCATTGAAAGCAGCTAATTGATTAACCACAAGTTGAAGACAACAAAGATTTTGAATTTAATTCCGTTGATGAAAATAAATGATGAAGATTACATGAAGTATAATTTAGTTATAAGATGCATCTAATCTAATCTAATCCAATCCAATCCAATCCAATCAAACATATTTTTTGGATATCATATTAGAATTAATTTGTTTATAGTTTCATATGAATTTAATTTGTTTAATCATTATTTTTCAACACAGTGACAGACACATACATCCGTGTATATACTATACATATACATAGATTTGCCGTCTTAAGCCATGCATTGAAAAACGTTATGGTCTCGCCTTAACTTGATGCCAGTAATTTTAATATAATTCCTAATGGAAAAATATCTTTTCATTATAGTTTAAATGTTCGGTTTTGGACTAAACCAAACTGATACCGAGCCTGATCAAAATGATAATCTATTTTTTTGTTATAATGTTGAACCGAATACCAATCCAAATATACTGAGTTGGGTACCGTTTTGACTCCATTTAGCAATTTTAAAGTTTCGTACCAAGTTTTACGCACCAAGGCATTGTTTCGCAAAAATAAGCTAGCTTATTTTTTGGGTACATGTTTGATTGTCATAAGCTAGCTTTTTGATAAGCTACTTGGAGTAGTTTATGAGAAGTTTTTTGTGATTATTCAATTATGCCCCTCATTAATATTCATAATTATATATTAACTTTTAATTATAAATAAATAATTAATGTTTTTTTTGGTAATTTAAATGTTTATAAGCTAGTTTTTGTCAAACGTGACTTTTTCATCAACTAACTTATCAGCTACCAGCTAGCTTATCAGCTAGTTTGCCAAACATAGCCTAAAAATACTTATAATCTCATATTATCATATGACCAAAATATGTCGCATGAAATTGGAGCATTTTCTAGGTCCTTGTTTTACAGGCCAATTCATTGTTCTTTAGAGCCCAATATGGGCTGGGCCTATTAAGCATTGGGTTTATGAAAGTTAGGGGTACAAAATACAGAAGATGGTATTTTCGGTTTATATATTGTAAGTTTGTAACAAAATATTAAAAACTATTCATATTATTATAATCATATTAATTATAAAAAGTTCAAAATTAATTTTTAATATATGAATCACTAGTAACAGTAGATTCTATTTGTCAGGGTTGTGACATTGTAATAACTTTCAAATACAGACAATAACATTAATTTAGTTATTTAAAAAATATAATAATTATATATTTTTAAAATTGTAAGTCATTTTCATTGTTGATATTTATATATGACGGAAAAAGTAATATTTAAACTGAAAAACGATTAGAATTGACCAAAAATGGGTCGAGTTAGATTAATCAACCCGCATTTTTTTTATAATTAATATGTTCAATACGATTATAAATTTTATATTATTAAAATAAAGTTTTACCAATAAATAAAATAATTTAAGATTTAAATAAATGTATTAATTCATTTTTTGCGCCTTTGGATGAAGCAGTGACTTTTGCTTCATGAAGTAGTAATATTTGAATTATTTATATATATTCTTCTATTTTTCTATTTAGGCCACCTACTCCAACCTTTTAAAAAAAATATATTTGCACAACTATCAAAGCCCAAATCCACAAACTAGTAATATCGTAGCGGCTCATGGTTATTTTGGCCGATTGATCTTCCAATATGCTAGTTTCAACAACTCTCGTTCGCCTTTCATGGCCACGTATCTTTCCGGCTAAGGAATGGGAAATCCTAGACAAGATACCTTTACTTTGATCCATTAGCCCATCTATCTCCCACCTTTATTTTAATAACCTTGCACCCTAAGCTATCTTCCGATTAAGATTCTGTCAAGTAAAAAGTGAAAAAAAAAACCTTCACCCTCTGCATCAAACCTTCCAAGGAATGCTTTGTCTTTCATCAACTTTGTATCCTAAAAATGCATGCGAGTCTTTTCGATGTGTTGATGTATGTCAATTGGTAGAGAAGTTCTATCTTGTAGATTTCAACAATCATGAAAAAACAATTCTGGAGATGTAACTTCTACATTATGATATTGATGTTATTCAACATGCAGATTATAAGCAACTATCATCAATTTCATAATTGTGTCAATGGTTGGTAAGGACTAGAAGAGAAGCCACTTTTGATCTTGTTTGTCGAGTAGTAAGTTTGATACTTACTCTCCCAGTTTCTACTGTAACAACAGAGAGGTCATTTTCAGCAATGAATATTGTGAAAACAAGGTTACTTAACAAAATGGAAGATGAGTTTTTGAGCGACTCTTTGGTCTTCTTTATTGAAAGAGAAATCGTAGAAAAGATTAGCTTGGAAGAAATTGTGCAAGACTTTAAAGCCACCAAAGATCATTGCGTTCCACTTTGATTAGTGATCTTTGACAATTTCATATTTAATGTTTTGTATTAGAGTTTATATGTTACAACTTCGGACACTATCTATTTTTGTGTTTTTTGAAAATATACAAGTGAGCAAGTCGGCTACTACAGTTATTAGACTTGTGTTCCGCCACTATCTGGATCCAAAGAAACCTCAAGAATTGGGGGACCATAAACACCCATACTTACAATTCCATTAAAATAAACCAATATTCTTCCCACATGGTTGCATGGTATGGGGATGGATCATGGATGGCATGGCATATATGGTCATAATCTTTATATATATATATATATATATATATATATATATATATATATATATATATATATATATATATATATATACTAGAAATGTACCTTCGCAATATAACGAGTTTCTGAAATCTAGAACTCGAACCTTCGATCATTATTCATACTTTTTGTTAGTTTTTTTATTTTATTTTACGATTTTGAGAAACCTAGATTTAAAACAAAAATATATTTTAGTTTAGTTTAATTAGGGTTTTTTATAAAAAAAATAATAATAAAGTATTTTGTTACGGGTCAAAAAATGTTTAATTTAAATGATAACTATATTTAAGTTTTTTTATATTTAAAATTAAAAAGATAACATACTTCAATAAAAAAAAGTAAAAATAAGGTGTTTTATCTCGAATTTTCTTATATTTATTGGTTAGTTATATCAATAGTTAAAAATTTTAGATATTTTAGAAAATAAAAATAAGTGCTTATCTGTAGTTAGTTATACGAATTCAAACATTGAGCTTTTATAAGTTGTACCTATGTTTAATCAATTTGTACTTTTGGATTTTAAGTTATAATGCATAAAAATTAGTTTTTAAGAGTTTAGCTTAAATGCTTTATAATATAGTATAAATATATTAGTTAAAATTCAAAATTACAAGTTAATGAAACATAATTATAACTTATTAAAGTCCCATGTTTTTATTTGTATAACTAACTGCAAATAAACATATTAAATACATGATAAACACTATGAGATAAACTACCTGTTTTATTTTTTATTAAAATATATTATCAATAATTTTAAATATAATAACATAAAATAATTTATCATTATCTTTATAAACAAATCATAACTAAAAGTAAAATAAATTACATCTTTATAATAAAATATAAGTTGTACCAAAGCATTATAAAATTTAAATTAAGTAATTGACTTTAATTAGTTGTATTTTATGTTTAAAATGTTGTAATTAAGAGTTTTTTATGCCTATTTTATAATATAGTATAGATATAGATATATATATATATACATATAATAAATAAGTAACTAGAAGGACACGTGTCGCCTTCTGGTGAGCCTATTTTTTCATTTTCCCGCCTAAACATGTATCTGAACGCATTTTACATTATAAGTTCATTTAACACATCCATATTCATTCCTTCTTAAATCTTTCCTTAATTCAATTTTTTTAATTTATACCTTATATTTACTACTCTTATAATTAGGTATGTAGTTTACTTATAATCCCTTACTTTTTTATTTTTCATTTTAGACACTTATCATATTAACATAAATAATATATATGAACTAAAATGCATTAAAAAAACATTTTTATTTTTTATAAATTATACCATTGTAATCGCTTCGTCAATACCTTCGAAATGAGTCCAATATTGAATATTTTTAGATTTAATTATATTATTAAATATCATAAATATATATGAATTAATGTGTCGTTATTAGTATGAGATTTGTTAAAATTAGTATGAGATTTGATACAAATAATCACTAAATTGTCGTGATTTTCTTTTTGCAATTTCATATCAATTTTAACTATGTATTTTTCCATAATTTCATTTACGTTATATTATAAATTTTGTTTTATAAATTCTTAATATTTATTCATATTTTTTATTAATTTTTTTGTAAAACATCATTTGTGAAAATTGCCTAAAACAAGGACATTTTGTAACCAATTGCAAAAAAACAACATTGAAGGAGAAAAAAGTTTGGAAAAGTAGCATCGTACTTTTAATGATCATTCATATCTGTAAGATAAGTTTTCTGACATAATTTAATTTTTTAAATTACCCCGTGTAATACACGGGGTCGAACCTAGTATATATATATATATACTACCTTAATATACATTTAGACAAAAAGTCTTAAATACAAGTCCCTAAACATGATGTACAACAATTTTAAGCATAAAATTTGAAAAACTCTTAAATGCACCTCATAAAGCACAAGTTATAAGTCTTTGATGCAAATGATTTTAAAAACAGGTCAATACCTAAGAGTACAACTATACCCCCATTTCTAACCTCTCCTTTCTCTTATTACGTCTCAGGGTATGGGCCTTACCCTGTTGGAACTTGGAAGACTTCATACTCTTTCAGAGTTTTCACGTCTTCTACCGGCTCCCAACCGTATTCTACCTGCTCCTATGGCTCCCAAGATGAATTGAAATTGCATATAAATCGGCTTCATCTTCTCTTCTATCCAATTTCAGTCTCTTCTCTTCTATCCAATTTCAATCCCTTCTCTTAAAATAAACCCTAAACAGTGTGTGAGACGGAGAAAGAGATCGACCACCGCTGATCAAAGAGAGTGGTACAATGGTAAGCTTTTCAACGATTCGTTCTCTATTTTTGTCATTCTAACCCATCGACATTAAAAAAACACTTTTAAGTTTGTTGAAATCTCAAGCCGATTAAATGTGTTCTCTGTATTGGGTTTTATTATTTTGATTGATCGTTATTTCTTTGGTGTGGGATACCAGAATTAGGTTTTTTTTTCCACACATTTGGGTTTCTACATCGATCTCCACACTCCAGGTTTGACATCTCTTTGGTTTGCTTTTTCTTTAAGTGGGCGTATGTCTCTATTCGAATCTGAACTCAACCTTTTTAGGTATTAGTTGTTTCAATCTATACAAATTATGTCGTTCATTAGGTGGCTTGGTGATTTCATACTATCCTAAGTGATTTGGTGTGTTTAGAGATGTTTTCTTATATTTGGGGAGAGATCGTGCAGCACATCCATCACTGGCTAAAATATAGATGAACTTGTACTCCAATGTCAAGTGAGTTATACCCTGTCTATCGTATCTCGTGCAATATATATATATAGAAGAAGAATCATGCGAGAAGTTAAACATTTTGCGAGAAGGCAAGAAGTGTTTAATCATATATGATTAAACGTCTATATATTGCCAATATAACATGTGTTTAATCGTATATGATTAAGCTTGTGTATCATATATGATTAAACACTTCTCGCCTTCTCGCAAAATGTTTAGCTTCTCATTTGAACCTGCTCCTATATATGTGTGTATGTGTGTGTGTGTGTGTGTGTGTGTGTGTGTGTGTGTGTGTAATAGTGTATGGGAGCACTTTGACAAAAATGAAAATTTAGTTCTGTATTTTGTTCTTCTATTAAAGCATAGTCAAGATAACATCGTGATTTATTTGACCTCAAGGGGTATGGCAAGATTGCTCGAGTATTAGTCCCTTTCCTCGATCCTGCATGAGTATTCCTAATGGATTTTTGGGGATTTGTTTATACCGATCTTCCTTTGTTTTTTTCCTTAGGGAAATGTAAATGTACGTCTCTCTTCAACTGAGTCAGTCACATTTTCTGTTTGTAGAAATATGGAGGATCATTTCTACTTCTCCAATGTCCTTTGTTTTTACGGCCATCATTGGTGATCGGGTTGATGTTGGTTTGTATGGTGGTCCTTTTGATCGAATTCGGGTCACACAGTTTCTTAGCATTAGATGTTTTCTACAGACATGATTTTAAGTTTTTTTTTTTATTTTTTGTGGCTTTTAGCTTAATTAAGCATCATTTATGTAAATCCATGAGATCTTGTGCATATGCCTTGCCTGTTTTTCTAATTCATGTTTATGCTTGCAGTGGTTTAATTTTTATTTAACTTTATATACAAACAAAACTTTGCTTCCAATATGTAATTAAGTTGAATATTGTTGCATGGTTTGTCTTAACTGTCACCATTTGGCAATTGAATAGAAGACATTGAAGAACCTCAATATATATCTTTCTACTACATAAAAAAGCATACGGTTTCCATCTTGCAATTTTTTTTATATCTAAAAGAAGTCGTAAAAAGATACAAGTTATATGGAAATGGTTTGTACTCTATCCATAATTTATGTTCAAATGATTTTGTTGTCTTAGGAGCTATTTACCAAATGCTTTGGATAACCGTTTACCGGCCAAAGTCATATTCTGACTTGACTTACCGGTTAAGATTCTCAGTCATTGCAATACCTCTTATCGGGTAAAAATTACCGGTTCTTGTCATTCTAACCAAGTAAGATAAGTGATACCACTAAGACCTTACTCTACAAGTGTTTGGTAATGGCCCCTCTGTTTTTGCTGTGATGATTGAGGCGAGAGTCAATCAAATGGTTAGTTGGATTTTGGTGGAGGGTGTGGATGGATGCTTAAATGATGGAAATGCCAGACGGTTTGCATCTTATTTAAATAATGTTCTCCATCTTTTTTATTTTTGCTAGACATGCTATTATCCTAAATCCAAGAAATTAGTGGGATGGATGAAGCACTAATTGAATCAAAATACCAATAAAATGTGTTGAAACATACTCAAAATGGTTAACGAAATCGTTCCACCAAGCATATAATATGAAGTCGTATAAACAATCTGGTTTCTTTCTTTCCACTTGTGTTTGCCTGTATTCTCTTCTCTACTATCTGGTGGTTCATTCTTTGTCTTCAACCATGTTTAATTGAACTATATGTGTATATATGTAACACTTCATAATGAAGTATCATCTATCAACACATGAATTATATATATATATATATATATATATATATATATATATATGTATATATATATGGTCAGGTTCAGGGGAAAACCTCAAAAAAACGAAAAATGAAGAACACCCTAGAACACCCTGGTAGCCCTTCATTTGGATGGTATGCACTTGTGCATACAAGTAATCTGTAACATGCACACGTGCATATGCACAAGCATAAAAACCAAAAAAGCAACATAATTTACCTATATGCACAAGTGCATACCGTCCAGATGAAATGCAACTAGGGTGTTCTTCAGTTTTCCGTTTTTTGAGGTTTTCTCTTGAACCTCCGTTTATATATATTAAAAGCTATACAAAACAAATGTGGATAATCTATGGCTGAAACAACTTTATCCCATAAATGACAACTAAGAATGTTTGTGTTTCTGCAAATATTATACTATTTTACCAGGGAAAATAGTACACTTTAAACCTTTATGTCAACTTTGTAAACCAAATTTCTTAAGAATTAAGTTTATGAAAGCTAAAAATGGATGCCAACATCTAAAAAATATCAATCTAAGGAACCCAAAGTAAATCAACAACACAACCTAAATATTCATATGTTGATTTTGTTCATATTTCATTCATGTTGCTGTAATTTATTAGAGTAAATTACATATTTCGTTCGTGGGTTCGTTCATTTTAGTATAGATTATATATTTCTTTGTTGTAACAATCCTTGCTTATTTCGTTCCTGTGATTGATACCGAAGTATGTTTTTGTTAGGATTTTGCCCCCTCTATTGAAGTACATTTGCAGTTTCTTTGTTGTTAGCGGTTGATTGTGTTACTATTATTAGAGTAAATTGCATATTTCATTCCTGGGTTTTTGGCCGCCCTCTGTCTTTTTTTTCTTTGACATTGCGACCTGGAAGTTTGCAGCCTTGGTGGATTTATGCTCAGGGTTTCAAGGTTTCACGGTTCCAATTTGATTTCACGGCTTCACAGTTTCTTCTCAGGGTTTCACCATCTCAGGTACGTTTTCACCATCGATTTTGGTTTATGTTTGCATAATAGAGTTCGTCACAGGTTTATTTGTTTTTGTTTGGGTTTAGGGGTTAATCAATTTGGGTTTCACTATTGATTTGGGTCTAGGGTTCAATCGATTTGTTTCTGTTTGCAGGCGAAATACAGTGGTAGAAAATAGATTTTATGTAAATAAATGTAACACAGGATTGTATTTAAGAATTTGGGAATTTGGTGCTTCAAAAGCAAACTTTACCCCTTGGTCCAAATGAAATTCTTTTGCGATTAAGATATTCTACTTCTCTAAACTTACGGTTCTAAGTATTTCATTCTTGCCTTGTTGAGATTCAAGCTTAACGGATTGTATTTAAGAATTTGAGCAGTATGTGAGATCCTCACATCTCTTTTCTGTTGCTCACATCCATTTGTTTGTATAATTGGTTTCTAGCAGAAAAATCTGTACTTTTCTATTGTATAAATAGATAGTAAACAGATTTCTATATCTATATGTTAAGATTCTGCATTAGTCTTCAAAAACTGAAGTGGGTTTTGTTTACTTGATTCAAAAGCTTTAAATACGAACATTTTTTTTGAGTTGGGTGTTTTTGTAGAGGATGAGTTCGTTTTGAAGATGTATTTTGGGAATTATGAGGAGTGTTTAATTTTCCAGATTGATTGTGGCGCCTGAAGACGTGTTCTTGCAAGTTACAACTCATTTTATTCCATTTGGACTTCTCAGAATTTCATTAATTTTTTTTATCTATTTGCTTATGAACACCTACCCACTTTTTTGTTATTTTTTGAAAATTGGATTTGGGGAAAATCCATGGATTGTTAAAGCATATCATCTGTTAGATTTGTTATTTTCTACAATTTGATTCATAATAACTTGTAAACATGATGTTGATCTTATTTGTTGAATGAACAGGAGATTCAAACATTTATTGACACCTCAAGGTACTCTTCTTGTAATAGATTTTTATTTAATAGCTTTTTATGTTTGCCCATGCATATATCTCTAATTTGTTTTTGTTGTTTATCCCAACTCAGAATCTTTGTAGCCATCTTTTTCAGATTACACACCAATTGTGAGTTTGAACATGTGCTTCAAAGCTTTAGGGTCTGGGTAACCATTGTAGACCTCCAAAGCCTGGTGTTTTTGTAAACGAAAATTGGTAACCTTGCTCTAAGGTATTTTGCTCATTCTTATCCTTTGTGTTTAGATTTTTATTTGTACAGATTGGTTATTGATTTGTAGCTGAATGATTTGTAATTTATTTTTAATCATTAATCTTTTACCTGCTTTGTGTAAGTATGTATTTTGAGTTACACCAATAGCATCTTTGTTTTGTATCTGTTTTGATGCTCGTAAACGCATATTTGTATTTTTCATTTTTGTTTACATTTGATAAATTTTTACTTCCCGACGCATTGCGCGGGTACACAACTAGTATATATATATATATATAAAGGTTTATTGGCGGGGACCCAAGGCCCCGTGGTCCACTTTTGTGGACCCTACAAGCCCTACCTCATAGACTTGCACCGGAAAAGACATCCTGTCTCCCCCCGGATTCGAACCCTGGTAAGGGAACCCTAGGTAGGAACGTTTACGGAAGGAAGGTGGCCACTATTCCAAAGACCTAGTGGTTTATATATATATATATATATATATATATATATATATATATATAGTGTTTGGTTCATTTGAGAAATGGTAAATATATGAGAAATAGAGAAGTAATCCTAGTCATTCATATGGTCAAGATCGGATTTGACTAGTCAAATATTACGGCTTTGACCGGTCAAAAGTTGCGGCTATCCCAAAAATAGAAGGACAATTTCGTAAATTTTACAAAACACACGGGCTGTGTTCATATATGAACATGTATAATTCACATATAAATTATATGTTCATATATGAACCAGTGTAATTCACAACTGAACTCTTTTAACTGATTCATATATGAACTTTTGTGAGTCATATATGAATCAGTTGAACTAACTAACAGATTCATATATGAACCTTTGTGATTCATATATGAATCTGTATGAATCACAAAGATTCATATATGAACCTTTGTGAATCACAAAGATTCATATATGAATCAGTTGAACTAATTAACAGATTCATATATGAATCTTTGTGATTCATACAGATTCATATATGAACTCATCCCGTGTATTTTACGAAATTACCCCTCTACCTTCTATAGACCACACAAGGAATTATCCGGTGCTTCACGGTTAAAGCCGTAAATGTTGACCAGATGAATGACTAAGATTACTTCTTTATTTCTCATATATTTACTATTTCTCAAATGAACCTCTCCCCTATATATATATATTTATTATATTAAAAGAAATATACAAAAAAGCCACCCAACCGTGCTCTTACAAGTAAAGCTGGCACTATATGGCTAACATGCGCCTGATGGGTATGCAATTAGAGATGGTACACATATATACATACATACATACATACATACTTATATAATAATGTGGTCCATGAATATGGGTATGGATTCAGTTTTCATTCCCACATCCAACACGTAGTGGTGTGTGTTTCTGTGTGTGTTTTGTTGGTTATCTTCACAATTGTGAGATGGTGAAAGATGAGAGATTCTTGAAAATGATGATGAAGATGAAGGTCGACAAAATCCCGAGAGTCATGTTTTTCCACAGCTTTCTTGAACTTTTATAATATATGTGTGAATTCTGTTTTTGAGGATATTTATTCAAGAATTCAGGCGATTAAACGAAGTTCAAGAAAGTTGTGGGAAAACATGGCAATTCTACTGGATGGATGATTCTTCTTCCTGTTTTAGTAATGGATCTTGCATACAGAGGTAGAATATTTGGTTCGTTTCATTCATTTTCTTCGATTTCTTATCTTCATTTTATGGGTTCGTTTTTTTTTAATCTTTTCATGATAGACCTGTGAACACAAAAAATGGAAGTAAAAACTTTTAGAATGAAAGGATTATCTGACTGGTCTAATCTCTCTTAAGAAATTTAAACCAAGATTTACTTCAATGACCAGTGCTTTACTTAGTTCTTCGATTTTAAATTTTGAATTCTATATATGCTCTAGAAATGTTTTTGGAATAAATAAATCTTATTATTCTCTCATCATTAGACATAAATAATCAAATAGATTACTTACCTAAAATACCTATATTTAATAGGATAATTCTTTATGTTATCCGATTTAGAAAAACTAAAACATTATATAATCCTATAAAGATTGAGGTAAAAATAACATTTTTTTGGCATTAATTATTTTTATGTCTTTTCCTCATCTCCTATATTTCTGTGGACCTCAGAAAACAAAGTTTATTCTTTGTCAGTAGTATTTGTCACCTTTTCACTCACTCCATGTAAAACAAAGTAAATTTTTTTACTTTAAAAGGATCCGATAAGTTTTAAATTATAGAATATTATATATAGAGAGACCTTCATTTGCAAATTTTCTAATATATATATATATATATATATATATATATATAGAGAGAGAGAGAGAGAGAGAGGGAGATAGAGAGGCACCTTCATTTGCAAACCTTCTAAATGGTACAAACAATACAAACCAGCGTATTTTTGTCTTTTTATAATACCGTATTTTTAGGAACAACCAACTTTCTTAATCATTAATTTGAATTATTTATTTTTGGTTATAATCTCTCCATATTTTTTTTTGGGAAGGGTGTCCTAGGATATGCCTAGACTAATCCCTTGACAAATTATGACATCAGCCCTGATTAAATCTCAGTGGCCACAATTGTTGTGTACGCCTGGATTCGAACCCTGGGTAGATGGGATATTCCACCACATCGCTCAGGGACTTAACCAGCACGCCACAACCCTTGTGGTTTATAATCTCTACATATTTTTCTCAATTATCTCTCTCTCTCTCTCTCTCCACCATCACCTAGGAGTGGCAACGGGCCGGGTTCGAGCTGGTTATTGGTATCCCCGTCCCTGAAACCGATAACCAAAATTGTCTCCGTAAATGCCCCGATCCCCGTCGGGGATCTTATCGAGGATCCCCATCGGGTCCCCTCGGTTTCCCTGATCCCCGTTGGGGAACCCGTTAAGGTTAAAAATCATATTTCCTCATTGGTTTTCACCGTTCACCGTTGATTATACCCGAACCCGAAACCATCCCGGAATTTTTTTTACAAAATGTTAATTTTCACAACTAAAAGTAAATTACATTTTTTTAAAAAATACGTCTAAATGTCTCAAACAATGTCTTAAATTACAATATAAAAGTAAATAAAACCCATATATCATCCAACTAACATTTAGGTTTCACGATTAGACAAATAAACTAGACTTTTTCGGGAGTCTTATTTAGGGTGTTGAGATAAAATAGATAAAAACATTTTAAATTTTAATGTAATGTTAATCTTTTTTTAATGATATTATATATTATATATATAGAGAGAGAGGTAGGTTCATACGAGAATGATAACGATTTAAAGGAATAAAGGGACAATTCTGGACCAATCATAATTATTAAACAAATAATTAATTTTTTAAATAAAGAAATTTATAAAAGGGTATTTTGGTCTTTTTTACTCCTATGTATTTTAGGATAATCACTACTAAATATAATTATTTCCTAATTATTAGCTTTCTATCTCTATATTTCTCTCTCTCTTTCTTTCTCTCTCTCTCTCTCACGAGATTTAAACCATAAGATGTCCCTGGTTTTGAATGAGGAAGGATTAACCAAAGGGTTGGATCTGGATTCACCGGTCGTTCCATCCTATCGTCCATGGCAATGTCGCAATCCACGGTGGCTTCCACCACTCCTCTGCCGGCAATACCACCGCCACCACTCTCTGTCGCGACAACATCTCACCGACACTCTGCGAAGACTGCGTCAAAAACTCGATTCCGTCACTCCGTCGCACCTGCCACAACCAAACGGAGGTGGCTGTCTGGTACGCCGATTGTATGGTCCGTTACTCCGATCGGAAGATCCTCGGAGTGCTCGACAACTGGACCTCCGGTAACTTATCCAACACGGCGATTGTTGTCGACGTTTCGGAGTTCAACAAGGCGTTGAGTGATCTGACCACTAGGTTAAAGGCGGAGGCCGCCGGCGATGATTCGGTTCGGAAATTTGCGTCCGGAAATGTGACTTGGGGACCGGATTCGCTAACGATCTACGGCGTTACGCAATATTCGCCGGATTTATCGAGAGATCAGTGTGATAGATGTATAAATGGTACGATTATTGGAATCCATGATTGTTGTATAAATGGTAATATTCTGTTTTTCCATATCCAATTTATATGGAAACATTTTGTCTAATATTTAGAACAAAATCACATATGATTTTGGTGTTAAGTATTATAGTCAAGTTATTTTAGTACAAAATCACATATGATTTTGGTGTTAAGTATGAATTTGGTGTTACGTATTTAGAACAACATCACATATGATTTTGGTGTTAAGTATTATAGCCAAATTATTTAGTACAAAATCATATATGATTTCGGTGTTAAGTATGAAGTTGGTGTTAAGTATTTAGAACAAAATCATATGTGATTTTGGTGTCAAGTATTATATCCAAGTTATTTAGTACGAAATCACTTGTGATTAACATGATAAAACCAATTTTGAATTCATTATAGCAGCGAATCACTTATGATTACCATGATAAACGAATTTTGAATTTTATAGCAGCAGATCATTTGTGATTAACATGATAAACCAAATTTGAATTCATTATAGCAGCGAATCACTTGTGATTACCATGATAAACGAATTTTGAATTTATTTTCAGAAAAAATGGGGAGAGATTGAGACGTGTTGAGATAAATTAGGAAGGGATTTTTTTTATTTGAATTAAATATTATAATCCTTTTTTTTGGAAGTTAATACTGTCCTAAATTATCTATAACATAATATGACTTTATTGCCCTTTTACTCTTAATTTTAGAAACTATTATTTTTGGAATTAATTTAAAAAATGATTGGCTGAGAATTGTCCCTTTATTCTTTTAAACACACTATGTTCTCGTTTGAACTCACCCCTATATATATATATATATATATATATAAATTAACATATATATATATATATATAGATACATTAATATTTATCTATATATATACACATATCGGGCCGGGCCGGTGATCACCGTCCCTGCCCCCGATAAAATCCCCGAATATGTCCCCGATCCCCGCCCCGTCCCCGAACCGGTCCGAAAATTTCGGTTTTCAGATTTCACCATCGTTTTCGGTTATTTTTGCCATCCCTACCATCACCATTCAGTTCCGACGACCTCCTCCCACTCCTGCGAACCGAGATACGACTCTCTTTCATAGTTTTGCAACTGTGAAGTTGATTATTCATATGAGAGAAAAATATGAAACTTAAATATTTTGAAAATATATGATTATTTAAAAATCTGATTATTCATATGGAAGAACAATATATGAAGGGTGTTGCTATCCATACCCCTCCTCACTTACAAAACCCCCATACCCCCTATCTCACTCACATACCCCTTATTGGAGGGGTATGGATAAAATTCACCTATATGATACTTCAAAAATCTGAATATTCATATAGGATAAAAATATATGAAACTTTGAAAATATATGATTATTTTGAAAAAAAATATGATTATTCATATGGGAGAAAATATATGAAACCATTTATGAAGCTTGGAAATTAAAAATCCAACAAACAGATTATGAAACTTGAAAATTTCGAAAAAAAAGTTTATGCAAGTTGAAAATTTCATATTGTCAATAAATAAATAACAATTCATAAACTCACCGGAATTGGGGGAGGTCGTCGGTGGGAGGAGGTCGCCGGAATTGGATGGTGATGGTGGGTGTGTGAGAGAGAAATCTATATATATACTATATTATAAAGCACGAATAAAAAACTCTTAAATACAATTTATTAGGCATAAGGTACCATCATTTTATGCAAGATTTTAAAAATCTCTTAATTTACAAGTATCAAAGCACAAAATACATATTACTACTGCAAGCTTCTAACACCCACCAATTTGGTATGTGCAGAACCTTCCTTTTATGCAGACATTTCCATATATCCCTATTAATTAATATATTACTATAAATTTGTTTTAATTATATTATTAAATATGTAATTGGTTATTTTTTCTAGATGTCATTAAAATATATAAGATAATCATTGAATTCTAACAAAATACTTATTTTTTTATATAAAAAATATTATATTATTAAGTCTAAATTAAACGAATTTATAAAAAAAAAACATTATCACTTTCTCAAAACCATCCAAAATCGTATTGTAAATCGACAAAAAAACAAAATGAAACATTAAAATGGTGATGTATCTCGCTGCATTGCGCGAGTACGCTTCTAGTATGGAGATAATTGAGAAAAACATGGAGAGATTATAACCAAAAATAGATAATTCAAATTAATTATTAAAATTAAATTTAAAACATTTAAAACTTATTCTCAAAATACCCTTTCCTTATTTTTTTAATAAATTTAAATCCGAAAATTACTCAACCATTGATCAAAAAATCGGATGGCCTAGATGGGTTTGTACAATTTCTAACCTTTAGAAAGTTTGCAAATGATTCCCCCCCTCTATATATGTACTAGAAGCGTACTCGCGCAATGCAGCGAGATACATCACGATTTTAATGTTTCATTTGTATTTTTTTGTCGATTTACAGTACGATTTTGGATGGTTTTGAGAAAGTGATAATGAATTTTTTATAAATTTGTTTAATTTAGGCTTAAATAATGTTTTTTATATAAAAAAAAAATTAAGTATTTTGTTAGAATTCAATGATTATCTTATATATTTTAATGACATCTAGAAAAAATAACCAATTACATATTTAATAATATAATTAAAACAAAATTATAGTAATATAATATATTAATTAATAGTGATACATAGAAAGGTCTGCATAAAAGGAAGACCCTGCACATACCAAATTGATAGGTGTTAGAAGTCTGTAGTAGTAATATGTATCTTGTGCTTTGATACTTGTAAATTAAGAGATTTTTAAAATCTTACATAAAATGATGGTACCTTGTGCCTAATAATTTGTATTTAAGAGTTTTTTATCCGTGTTTTATAATATAGTATAGATATATACTTTTAAAATCATATTTAATTAAATGTTAATATAGAAACATTGTAATTTCGGTAATTTTGACTTACGAAATTTAAATCTTTCAACTACTATTTCAATTAACATTGGGCATTTGAGAAACGAGTGATAAAAATGTTTCATGGCTAAAGGACATTGTGAAAATTTTAAAAATCTCTCTCTTTCCTCTCACCTATCTTCTGGCTCCTATCTTATCTATCCTCTCTCTGTCGAAGAATAAACTATTCCCATATAACGTGCACATTACAATTTATGGTCAGGGCCGGTCTTAGGGTTTTTGATGCCCTATGCGAAAATGCTAAAAAAATGCCCCTATGTCTATTTTTTAAGCAAATGAAACGACGAAACATATGATTTTTCAAAGGGTTTGGAACATAGTCAAGTTAGATAGCTCATCCTCACATTGTTTTTTGTTAATTATAATTAAACAAAATATAAGGGGGACATAAAAATCAAACCCCGAATTACAAAATATAGAATGATAAATTGTTAGATCACATATTATTGGATTCAAGATCATCCAATCTGAAGTTTGCAATCTGAAGCTAACGCTGAAAAGTCGCTCTCAAGATTAGTCTAATGTCGTTTGTAATAAAATGTCAAAGTTAATTATTGTGTTAATTAATAGTATTTTATATTAGTTCCTAAATATCTAGATATTATATTAGTTTAGATATTTAGTTTAGATATTATGTTTTAGATATTATTATGTTGTTTTGTTTAAGTTAGGTGAGATCTCAAGATATCTCACAAGCCAACAATCTAGACAATCTAAGAAATGGATCCAACATCAAACACTGTTCATAGAGAGAGGAAACAGTGAGAGCTTAAACAGAAGAACATCAACCTTGTAATCCGCGTTTGTAATCTAAACAGGTTGGTAATCTTATATATCTGTTGTTTGATTATCTGGTAAACGATCGTGTTCAATCAAACGGACTCACAATTGGTATCAGAGCCTGAATCCAGATCAAAATCAAATTTTCAAGAACTCTCTGTGTTCTTCATATTCAACCCACTGTACAATCGATCAATCCTTCGAAAAGACGTTGTTTTCGAAATCAAAAGCTTGTAACTTGTTATAGTTGATAAGTCGATCAAGGTGTCAAAGTTTGGTGCTATAATTCGACTTCTAGACAGGTCAATTTGGGATAAATAGGGCCGATTTAACGAAGAAGAAACGCACACCGGTCGAAATCCATCGAAATCCATCGGTCGAACACACCGGTCTCAACACCGATAGAGGTAACACCGGTCACTGTTCAATCCGGTCCCGGTCAAAAATTACTTCCAAACCCTGGTCTATATCACCGGTCTGAGCACACCGGTTGTAATATCGGTCGAAGGTACCATACCCGTCTACATCTACCCGATCGCAAGGTACACTCCGGTCACAATAACCCCGGTCAATACATCACCCCGGTCAGACTCCATACCGGTCAAGGCTCCGGTCGACATCAGTCCGGTCAGGACACCGGTCGATCACTCCGGTCCGCACCAACTCCGGTCAATCAAGGCACCGGTCGAACATTTATCCGGTCAACAACACACCGGTCGACTCACTTTGCGCCACCTTCGACTCATGCAAACCTCCTTTCGTGCGACCAACGACTCGCGTAAACCCCTGTTTGCGCCGCCCACCTCTCGCGCAAATCTTCTTTCGCGCTACTAACTGTTTCTCCTTGACTGCCTTGATTCCTTGTCAGCGTGATGTTGACTTTCAGAAACTTCAGCAGTGCTTTCTTCACTTCTCTTCTTTCGCTTCCCATGCCCCAATTTCTCACTTCCTTCTTCAGTAGCAATCTCTACCCCTCTAGTCCTCAACGTTTTCCTCCTAGGAAGTTCTTGGTTACTTTCTGAAGGAACATTGATCAAATTATTACTCAGATCAGAAACCTTTGTATCCCTTCTAGTTATTTTATTCACAACTTGGGTAATTGCAACCGTGTTTGCAACATCATCTGTTAATGTTTGTCCTCTAGATCTTGTAACTCTAACTGGGACATTCATAACCTTTTCTTTCAAACCTGCTTCTTTCAAAAGGTCAGTTAAATCTTCTAATCAAATTCGTAATTCTAACCTTTTCTTTGATAGAAATACAGATGCTTTAGGTACACATCAAAGAAGGAGAAACAACTACAAAGAAGCTGAACTGGTCTGGAACAGGAAACCAGTTGAAGAAAAGAAGAAATATGAGCTGAAATGTAAAAAGTCATGTGTACATACGCAGAATGCCAAAAAGAACAATGTGCATAAACGTAAACCTGATTTTGTCTACACAAGAGATAAATTAATCAGTTTGTCAGGTAAGAAATTCTATTGTTCTTATTGTCGTACACATGATCCTGTTCACAAGACGAGTGACCATTACTGGTATGGTTCTTACTCAGTAACCCCCACAAGAACTGCAACTAACACTCATGGACCCAAATACCAGTGGATACCAAAGAAAAGGGATGATTCTGTGTTGTAGGCACCTACTGTCAAGGGGGAGTAGGAGATCATAGGCTTCTGAATACTTCAGTTCAGAATCCGAACTTCAAAGACTATCGACTTCTGATTATGTACAAATCAGGACTCGTTCTTCAATGACAATATAAAATGGTTCTTGAGTAAAACAGTTCAAGACCCGGACATCAATGTCAAAAGAGGCTTCTAAGTAAATTAGCTTAGAACCCATACTTCAACGAAGCATGGATCTTAAATACAACAGTTCAAGACCCGCACTTCAAAGATCAAAAGACCTTACTCCAGTGCTGATAAGAGATTGTACTCCAATACTCAAATGACGAAATCAACCTTCAAGGGGAGTACATATTTTACTGAAATTTTAATGCATATCTTTTTCAATGATAAGTTTCAAATGCATAATTTCAGGGGGAGTAAAAGGTGATGACTTCTGATTATTTCTGATCAGAACTCGTACTTTCATAGTTTTACTGCTTTTTGTCTTTTTAATTTAAGTGAATAAATTTGCTTTGACTATGACACAAGACTTTTGCAGATTTTTGAGAGATGCTTACATGTTCATATCTTTATGACTTTAAGCTTAACTTCATGAGATGTAAGATCGCACGTAAAGGTATAATCCTTTATCTTAATCTCATATATGATTGAAAGAAGGACAACTTTCAATCATAGAAAACATTGTTCTTAAAAGTTCAAACCACTTCCCGATTCTCAAACGAATTCATGAATTGGAAGTGTGATTTTAAATGTTTTCAAGATCTAATTTGTGCTTTAACTGAAATAGTTAAACCATTTTGAGCATCATATGCTTTCAAGGATAAACCATGATTTCATTGTGCTAGGACTTAACACAACTTCTATGGAGTCACCTTAACCAGTGATTTCTACCCAATAGGTTAATCCATAGTGATTAAGTGTGAGAAGTCGAAAAGAAATGAGTGATTTCTAAGAAATGTGTTTGGTTAGAGTAAGTTAAATGTTTAAAAGAAAGAGGGTGTGAGAACAGAGTTAAAAGAATATCAGAACTTTGCACCAACTTTTCCTGAGCCGGGCAGTCACAATTCTAATGTTTCACAACTCTTTGGTGATCATTATTGAAACAGGCAACTAGCCCATGCCAACTCTTGATCAAACCTCACCAGCTACTCATTTTCTACTCAAATAGAAAGTGTTTCACATTTTCAAAGGGGAAGCAACACATTTGCTATCTGAGTTTCATTTGGAAAATCTGGATATTGAAAAGAAGGAAGTCTGCTCCACCTTCGCATTTGACTCATGCACATTGAGTCTGTGTTTAACTTACTGTTGTCTCAGTGGTTTACACAATTTTGAGCCTATAAGCAATCATCCGTGCTAAATTCTTTCTATCACAAGCACAAACACACAAGGAATTTGTTTTTTTGTCATAACGTTCATAGAAATTGCCCTTGTGGTGTTTCGATGATTGAATGGAAGCCCTAGAGGGTGAACATCAAAAAGCTCCTTTCCAATGTGTATTCGTTACACACAGTGACTTAGTGTTACTGACAGGCATGTTAACTGATTCATTTGTTGATTCAGGTGTTACACGATTATTTTGTCTGGATTTGCAAATATCTGGATGAATATCTTTTGAATTGACGGATTAGAGGCTCCTGATGAAATACATTTCTTGATATATGTTTTGATGAAGTCGTTGCACTTTTCATCAAAAAGGGGGAGAAGAGCCTACCAAGAAATGTGAAAGATCAAAGGTTTAGAGAATTCTTCCAAGATAGAGAAGAGAAGAGCTAACCAAGAAAAGATTCTTCAAAGTATTCTAAAGACATACTGATCTGAGAAAAAATTTCTTTGAAGATAATTTGCCTGGAGATTATTACATTCTGAATAAAGATAAAGAGATTGCATCTTCTGAGCTAAAAGAGAAGACCAAATTGCTAAATCATTTTAGTAATGATCTTGATCCAAAGGGGGAGATTGTTAGATCACAGATTATTGGATTCAAGATCATCCAATCTGAAGTTTGCAATCTGAAGCTAACGCTGAAAAGTCGCTCTCAAGATTAGTCTAATGTCGTTTGTAATAAAATGTCAAAGTTAATTATAGTGTTAATTAATATTATTTTATATTAGTTCCTAAATATCTAGATATTATATTAGTTTAGATATTTAGTTTAGATATTATGTTTTAGATATTATTATGTTGTTTTGTTTAAGTTAGGTGAGATCTCAAGATATCTCATGTAACACCCGTGATTTTCGGTAAGTAAATGTCACCCAAACATTTCTGTGACTTGTAAACAGTGGGGTTTTGTTGGGAAATGTATTTTTTAAAGTCCCTCGGAGTATCGGGAGTTCGGGCATTGAAAAAGTCGGATTTTTTGGAGTTCGGGGGCACCCGGACGACCATGCCAGCGATTGTGCCAGAGGGCACAATAGCCTGGCACTATCGCCGAAGCTGAGGAGCTCACGGTACATGTTTGGCGATTGTGCCAAGCGATTGTGCCACTGGCATAATCGCCAGGCACTATAGCCTGCGTGTACCAGTGGGTTAAATGTGCGATTTTCACCCATTTCCCTCATTTCTCATTTCTATCTTTTCCCCTTTTCTCTCCCAAACCCTAAAACCGAACCCTAACCCATTTTGGAGGCTTTTCTTCTTCATACCCCATGATTCTTAACCATTTAGCTAGTTGGAATCAAGAACCCCAAAATATCTTCATCTCCATCTTCCTCACCAAGCTCTTTGGGGTTTCATCCAACCTTTGCATCGTTGAAGATTTAGGAGCTTATGGTTCGTTTTGGTGACTTACATGGGTTTTGGTTGGTGGTTCGGAGTTGTAGTTAAGGTAACTTCTTGTTCTCTTCATTTATGGAAATTAGGGTTTCTACATAAGTTGAGATCTTTATATATAATATTTGGGGAATGATTTTAAATGGTTAAATATGGATTTTATGGTTGGACCCTTGTGGATCTAGGTTTTGGAAGCTTGATTTGAAGAGTTGGATTGAGTGTCTTCGGAAAGCTTTGGTGGAATTTAGGCTTTTGGAGGCCCATGGTTGTGGATTGAAAACTAGGTTTAACTTAACCTAGCAAGGTGAGTTCAAGTTGATTTATGAAAACGGTGTAATGCCAAAATGATTATTTTTAAAATGTTTATGTTTTACACCAAATTGTTAACTGCTGATAAATTTGAGTATTTGGTTATATTTATCTTTATAAACTCATGAAACATGCATCTTGGTGATTTTAGGCATATTGACAAATAAAACTTAGTGACATGTTTCTTGGACGTATTTTATATAAATGGAGTCCATTTGATGTAAATGTCATTTACATGATTTTGTTCTTACGTCTAGTTGGAAAATGTGCATAACTGTGTCACGAAGTATTTTGGGAAATAAGAGTAAAGAGTTTATTTGGGAAAATGGTTTGTCTCAAACAATGTTGAGATGGTGTTATTTTACACTTTTGGGTTGTTGTGTCTTCGTTAGTCGGTTAAACGTGTTTTTAATGTTTACAAAGGCTTCGTTGGTGATTTACGTAAAGTGTTGGGCCTTTGGCTCGGTTTTGACTAAATGAGTCGTGTGGACACTTGTCCGGATTTATAACCATCGTGGGTTTTGAGTATGATGGCGCTTAATTTTGTGTCATTGGTGAGTTATATGCTTTGGGTGTTTGAGGGGGAAACTCGTCTAGATTGGATAGGCACCCACGTCTGTAAGTCCTTGAGGTGGAACTCGACGGAGTATGGCCAGAGGCATTAAACGGTCCGAGGATTGTGATGTCGGTGGTGGCATGGGAACTAGGATGTCGGGATGTGTGGTGAAATCCAATAACATTGCGGGTGGCCCCATTCACGTGTTCTCGCCACCCAAGATGGAAACGTTTAGATGACATGCAAGGAAGTCGCGTGAACGGCCTACTTACGTGTTACTCTATTCTCAGTGTATACAGATCTCTTCATCGTTGATTCGTGGTATTTTAAAGGGTAATGTCGTATTTTACCAACTTTGGTTTTTAAGTGGTCGACGGTAAATGATGGCTTTAATATGGGGTTCTTCCCAAGTATATTAAGGATTGAATGGAATTCGTCATTACCACGTGTCGGTATTTATCTTAGTCCATTTCATGGTCGTGTGAGTTTTGGGTCTAATGCCGTGTTTATGGCAACATTTAATTGTGTAAATTTTCATCTTCGATTTATGGGTTTGGGTATCATGTTCCACCCGTGTTGGGTATTTCTAGTTATAACGTGTTGTCCACATTTCATAAAATTGAGGATCTCGCCTTTTAAACAGTTTGGTTGGTTAATGAGTAACTCAGTGTCTCTTTCGTATAAAATGCATGATTATTGATAAACGAGTCGTTTTCATATGTGAAGCATATCATGTTGAAAGATTATTATTTTATTCGCATCCCCCCTTTCTAAATGATTAAATTATCTTTGTTGAAAACTCTTGAGCTCACTAGGCGTTAAGCCTAACCCTTTTTATTTGTCGGCATGTGCATCAGGTTCCAGTTGAGAGTTGGGTTCTAGCAGTTCTATGAAGAGTAAAGCCTTAGCTAGACACAAAAGTAAGTAATTGGTGAAGTCTTCCGCGAGATGGAGATAGTGACATGTTTTGGGTTTTAGTAGCACCCGTCCTTATTTTTTACTGTATGTATAGATTGAAGGTGTGTAATGAGGTTAAATCTGAATTTATGGTTGTAGATGATTCAATTATCGTTGTATTTAGAAAATTTAAATTAGTTGTTATTTCCAGAATTGAGGGTGTTACAAGTTGGTATCAGAGCTTAAGTTTGAGAGATTTAGGTATTGATTTTAGGATGCCTAGACTCAAACTAGCATTCTTATAAGCGAAGATAAGTGGAGTTGCACATTAGGTACCATAAGATAAGATGCTTTGAGGATGACTAGTCGCTAGAAACGGGAAATTGTCGGGGGTCGCAAGGATGGTCATGTACGGTACGTTCATAATAGCACCTGGTCAGTGTTATGGTGAACCTACATGCTACATATATGCACATGCGCTACCTCGAAATGATGACCGTTGGGGTAGTGAGAAAGTTCTTAAGTGAGTCAACTAAGGAAGGATTGATGTTTATATCAAGGTCACCGGGAGAGATAGCTAAGCGCGAGGAGGTCACTAAGTTGATCCTCTTGGGTCGGAAATCTTGGTTGGATTTAGATCCGTGAGTTTGTTAGACCGATTCTATTTCAAGGAGAATTCGTAAGTTTATCAAATTATTGAGATTGTGACTTTAAGACGTTTGATGCATCCGAATGACGATAGTCTGTCGGGTTGTTGGGAAGGGTAGTCCTATGATGCCAAGTGCCGATCAAATTCATGCACTAAATTTATTTCCGAAATAAGTCTGCATAAATTGTTTCTTATGTTCGTAAAACAAAAAGTGGTTTATATTATAAAGTTTTGGTAAGAGCATTTATCACGCTTCAGATTCTAAACTGTGAGCTTAAGCATTCATGAAAATGTTTTGTTGCACGTAATTGCAAATTGTTATCAAAAAATCTCTTTATTCACGTCTCTTGTTTAACGCTATTTGCGGATATTGTAATATCTATGTTTTAATGTCATTTGAGTATTGGGCAAGTAGCTATGAGATTTTAACCTAGGCATTGGATCTCCTCCACATATGTCAATGGTTTAAAAGGAAAAGTTATTCCCACGTGTTGAGTCGGAATTTCTTGAAAATTTTAGTTTGTGAGAATTTTGTTGAAATTTCATGGAGTATTGTTTTATGCGATGTCTTTTCATGCGTGAGTTTCAATCTTGCTTCTTTTAAGCTTACGAGTTATTTGGCGTCGTGTCCCATGTGAATTTTGTTAAAGGTGTCATTTTACCTTTCATTGCGTTAAAAGAGGAAACTCTTAGAAGATTAATATTTTAAACATATAGTCGTCTTGCACACTTTGTTGAGAGATAAAAATTGACACTGCTTGATTTTAGCATTAATGAGTTTCGCAAAAAATTCAGTTGGGTCCATGGTGTCTCATCGTACGTCATTTTGCGTTACATAAATAAGGTTGAAGCATGTGTTCATACATTTCTGCATACGTCTAAATGTAGAGTTACTAATCGGTGTCATCCCATATGTTGTTTTGGGGAAATTCCCTTATCATGCAATTTATCTTTGGGCTTTATAGAAATGTCAATCGTTGCATACTATTTGCATTTGGATTTAATTATAACGTTGGTATGAGTAAATATATAAAAGATCTACATCATTTCAAACAGGACTTTTGTTCTGTTCATGTTTCAATCAATTAATTTTACCGTTAGAAATTTCCGCAATGCATTTATTGGGTTAGCAATGTTTATATCGTTGCAGTTACTTTTTGGTCAAAGGTTTTTATCTGTACGATCTGAAGCTTTAAACTCGATTTGAAACTTTATTTGTATTCCCACTATTTTATCAAGCTTTGAGGATTAAACTAATGCGTTTGGGATCGTTGATAATTTTAGGCCACAACGTCTTTTGGTTAAAGAGGAAGAATTTTTAAAATTAAAGTTGTGAATTTCTCTTTTGGAGTTGTACAAACCTTTATTGCACGTGTGGTGGTGCATGAATCTATTTTCTCTTATATGGGGTAAATTGTTGCGCATGTTTTATTGTTGTCTTTACTAACGTAAGTATTGCACAAACGAGTTTTTGGAAATGTTTTCATATGCGCTGTGTGGTTAATCAACTTTGAAACCTATCGCATGGACGGTAGTGTATTTTTGCCGCACGTCTAATCGTTAAGAAACTTTTGTATTCGAAAGTTTTATAAACTCAAATTGGCATACTGGTTGAAAAACCTTGAACTCATTAGGCCTATAGATTTAAACCCTGGTGTAAGAGCAGTTGTAATTAGGGACTAAGGGAGTCCTTGGGTTTTGAAGCGTCGGATGATCCGCCTTGCAGTCAGTCTTGGATCTTGGGCTTCAGTGATCAAGCGGTGCGCCCGATTAATGGAAATAGCAGACTTAAGCCTTTCCGGTTAATTAAGGGGTGATTTTATACTTCGGTGATCATGCGAGTTAAAGTTTTAGGTAATTATTGGCGATTAGATTGGGTTTCGTTTTGGTGGTTTGCTTGTCAGGGTGGCACCATGGCTTATGTGGTTGGTGTACCGTCTTAGCGAGTCCGCGATCAAAGGAAGTTTTGGTGATCTGTCTGCTAGAGATGTAAGATTTGAAATTTTAGCTCTCTGTTAGGTGTCAACCTTGGTGCGACAATCCGTCTGGAATAGAATTTTGGGCGAGATGTCCACGTTTCGAGGTCACCGTTTAGTCCTAGGCGTCGACTTGTTTTCTTGAGGTCAATGGATCTTGGAATGGATGTATGTAACACGGTTGGATTATGGAAAATAGTGACATTTCGGTGATGGATTTTGAAAGGAGTTTGGGTATTGAGGATTGAGTATCGATGTGCCTAAGCATTCCTGTGGTGATAAGGATGTTACTTTAGGAATGTTGTGAGATTGGTGTTGGGTCGGAGTTGAGTGACAGTCGAATCTGTGTTAACCGGATTGCACGAAGGACGTTTTGGTGCGCCTTGGAAGGACGTCTTTATGGATATTAGGAGTGGATCAGTAGGAATCTGAGGATTCATGGGAGTTTGGTTTCCATCCTTGACGTTGGGTTCGGAGCCGTGATGCTCCGAAGGGAATTGATTGGTGAAATGTTAAGGTCACGAACTACCCTAGAGGTAGTAATTGTCACTCTAAGGTTGGGAGACGACCGTAACCTTGTGGGTAAAAGGTTACTTTGGAGAGTTAAGTGTTCGCTCGGTTATGAGTATAATGTGCCCAAGAGAGACAGTTGATGGGAGTCTAAGTGCAAGAGTCGTGATAGTGGTGTTGACAAATGGCTTAAGGTCGGTCCTTCTGCGGGTAAGATTTCATGGGAAATGTAGATTTCGAGGACGAAATCATTTTAAGGTTGGGAGGATTGTAACACCCGTGATTTTTGGTAAGTAAATGTCACCCGGACATTTCTGTGACTTGTAAACAGTGGGGTTTTGTTGGGAAATGTATTTTTTAAAGTCCCTCGGAGTATCGGGAGTTCGGGCATTGAAAAATTCGGATTTTTTTGAGTTCGGGGGCACCCGGGCGACCATGCCAGGGATTGTGCCAGAGGGCACAATAGCCTAGCACTATCGCCGAAGCTGAGGAGCTCACGGTACATGCTTGGCGATTGTGCCAAGCGATTGTGCCACTGGCATAATCGCCAGGCACTATAGCCTGCGTGTACCAGTGGGTTAAATGTGCGATTTTCACCCATTTCCCTCATTTCTCATTTCTATCTTTTCCCCTTTTCTCTCCCAAACCCTAAAACCGAACCCTAACCCATTTTGGAGGCTTTTCTTCTTCATACCCCATGATTCTTAATCATTTAGCTAATTGGAATCAAGAACCCCAAAATATCTTCATCTCCATCTTCCTCACCAAGCTCTTTGGGGTTTCATCCAACCTTTGCATCATTGAAGATTTAGAAGCTTATGGTTCGTTTTGGTGACTTACATGGGTTTTGGTTGGTGGTTCGGAGTTCTAGTTAAGGTAACTTCTTGTTCTCTTCATTTATGGAAATTAGGGTTTCTACATAAGTTGAGATCTTTATATATAATATTTGGGGAATGATTTTAAATGGTTAAATATGGATTTTATGGTTGGACCCTTGTGGATCTAGGTTTTGGAAGCTTGATTTGAAGAGTTGGATTGAGTGTCTTCGGAAAGCTTTGGTGGAATTTAGGCTTTTGGAGGCCCATGGTTGTGGATTGAAAACTAGGTTTAACTTAACCTAGCAAGGTGAGTTCAAGTTGATTTATGAAAACGGTGTAATGCCAAAATGATTATTTTTAAAATGTTTATGTTTTACACCAAATTGTTAACTGCTGATAAATTTGAGTATTTGGTTATATTTATCTTTATAAACTCATGAAACATGCATCTTGGTGATTTTAGGCATATTGACAAATAAAACTTATTGACATGTTTCTTGGACGTATTTTATATAAATGGAGTCCATTTGATGTAAATGTCATTTACATGATTTTGTTCTTACGTCTAGTTGGAAAATGTGCATAACTGTGTCACGAAGTATTTTGGGAAATAAGAGTAAAGAGTTTATTTGGGAAAATGGTTTGTCTCAAACAATGTTGAGATGGTGTTATTTTACACTTTTGGGTTGTTGTGTCTTCGTTAGTCGGTTAAACGTGTTTTTAATGTTTACAAAGGCTTCGTTGGTGATTTACGTAAAGTGTTGGGCCTTTGGCTCGGTTTTGACTAAATGAGTCGTGTGGACACTTGTCCGGATTTATAACCATCGTGGGTTTTGAGTATGATGGCGCTTAATTTTGTGTCATTGGTGAGTTATATGCTTTGGGTGTTTGGGTCATTCATTTGGAGTCATGAAATGTTAGACAGTGTCGTAATGGATCCATAGGCACGTAAGTCTGTCAGTTATGTAAGGCCTGAGGTTTTGGGTTACTTTTAGTGACCGATCGGGTTTGCTAGCGAGTGGACAACGAGTGGCACGAGCTGCAGAGGGGGAAACTCGTCTAGATTGGATAGGCACCCACGTCTGTAAGTCCTTGAGGTGGAACTCGACGGAGTATGGCCAGAGGCATTAAACGGTCCGAGGATTGTGATGTCGGTGGTGGCATGGGAACTAGGATGTCGGGATGTGTGGTGAAATCCAATAACATTGCGGGTGGCCCCATTCACGTGTTCTCGCCACCCAAGATGGAAACGTTTAGATGACATGCAAGGAAGTCGCGTGAACGGCCTACTTGCGTGTTACTCTATTCTCAGTGTATACGGATCTCTTCATCGTTGATTCGTGGTATTTTAAAGGGTAATGTCGTATTTTACCAACTTTGGTTTTTAAGTGGTCGATGGTAAATGATGGCTTTAATATGGGGTTCTTCCCAAGTATATTAAGGCTTGAATGGAATGCGTCGTTACCACGTGTCGGTATTTATCTTAGTCCATTTCATGGTCGTGTGAGTTTTGGGTCTAATGCCGTGTTTATGGCAACATTTAATTGTGTAAATTTTCATCTTCGATTTATGGGTTTGGGTATCATGTTCCACCCGTGTTGGGTATTTCTAGTTATAACGTGTTGTCCACATTTCATAAAATTGAGGATCTCGCCTTTTAAACAGTTTGGTTGGTTAATGAGTAACTCAGTGTCTCTTTCGTATAAAATGCATGATTATTGATAAACGAGTCGTTTTCATATGTGAAGCATATCATGTTGAAAGATTATTATTTTATTCGCATCCCCCTTTCCAAATGATTAAATTATCTTTGTTGAAAACTCTTGAGCTCACTAGGCGTTAAGCCTAACCCTTTTTATTTGTCGGCATGTGCATCAGGTTCCAGTTGAGAGTTGGGTTCTAGCAGTTCTATGAAGAGTAAAGCCTTAGCTAGACACAAAAGTAAGTAATTGGTGAAGTCTTCCGCGAGATGGAGATAGTGACATGTTTTGGGTTTTAGTAGCACCCGTCCTTATTTTTTACTGTATGTATAGATTGAAGGTGTGTAATGAGGTTAAATCTGAATTTATGGTTGTAGATGATTCAATTATCGTTGTATTTAGAAAATTTAAATTAGTTGTTATTTCCAGAATTGAGGATGTTACATCTCACAAGCCAACAATCTAGACAATCTAAGAAATGGATCCAACATCAAACACTGTTCATAGAGAGAGGAAACAATGAGAGCTTAAACAGAAGAACGTCAACCTTGTAATCCGCATTTGTAATCTAAACAGGTTGGTAATCTTATATATCTGTTGTTTGATTATCTGGTAAACGTTCGTGTTTAATCACACGGACTCACATAAAATGATAAAGCTTATTTAAGAGCATGCTTCCAACACAATAGAACATTTATTTCAATATATGGAACTTAAAACTAAAAGATAAGGAAAGCTATAATTAGTTTTTAACTAATATAATAAATTACATCGAAGTTAATGTCATCGCAAACATAGAGCAAAACTCAGAAAGTTACAGGTCTAAAGACTAAAGTCTAAATCTAATGTGGTAATGTCAAATCTCAAAGTAAACAAGAGTAAAAAAAATGAACAAGTGCCCAATAAGACAATATCACAATATGTTGCTATAGTTGTGCAACGTGCTCCAACTGTGCTGATACAATGATGTCTTCATGTGCATTGCAAATTTCAATATGCAAAACAAATCGAACGAACACGAATGGAGGCTTCTTCGTGTTCGTTCATTTAACTTAACCAAACAAACGAACACGAACGATAAATGAACGTAAGCTTTTGTGTTCTTGTTCGTACATTTAACTTAACCGAACTAACACTAACGGTAAACAAACGAAATTTTTTGTATTCTTGTTCATTCGTAAAGAAAATGTGTTCGTTAATGTTCATTTGATAAGGTGCTAAAGGAACGAACATAAACGAACGAAACTTTTTATGATCATATTCGTTCATTAAGAAATTTTGTTTGTTCGTTAAGATGCTAAATAAAAATTAGCTTGAGTTGTTGAAATTTTGGCTTTCATCGGTTCACGATTCACATTTAGTATCCATCACTACTAGGTCTTAGTCTGTTTTTATAGTTAAAGCACAATCGTCCAATTCTCAAATTATTAAGCCCAAAACTAGTAATAGATGACAACTTGATGCCCCCTTAGAATTTGATGCCCTGTGCGGTCGCACGGGCTGCACGTGGCCAGGGTCGGCCTTGTGTATGGTGTGTTCACAATGTGACAATAACATTCACACTATGTATATGCTAAGTTTGTGTGCACATTGTGATGTGTCTAGTTCATAGTGTGATAGTATCACGATGTGCAAATATACCTAACAGTATACCTTATTGTTTTAGAGTATTCACAATGTGATTTCAATATGTCTATTATTTAAAACCTTATTATTTTAATGTGTTAACAATGTGATTTCAATATTTTTATTATTTGAAACCTTATTGCTATAATGCATTCACATTGTGCACATAACCTGGTAGTTTGAATGATAGCTTTTCCTATTTGGATGAAGACGAGAGAGATGGGGTAGGTGAGAAAAAAAAGAGGGTAGTTATAATTGTGTGTGTGAGAGAGAGTGATATATATATATATATATATATATATATATATATATATATATATATATATATATATATATATATATATATATAGGGGTGAGTTATTATGCATCCTTTTACATAATACAACCCTTGCAACCCCTTTATCCACCGCACATTTTACTTTTAGCTTTTTTCTTTTTTTTTAATTACATAAATTTTGTGGTGGATAAAGGAGTTGCACCATGTATAGGGGTTGCATTTGAATGCTCCCCTCTCTCTCTCTCTCTCTCTATATATATATATTTATATTTATATTAATATTAATAATTGATTTTCAAAAAAATGGTTCAATTAGTTATCATTAATTATTAGTTACAAAATTAACCTTTTATGTTTAATTAATTAAATCAAATGAGTAGACTAGAATGGATCTCATAAGCCCAAACATACACACACACACACACACATATATATATATATATATATATATACACACACACACACACACACACGTATGACAAGTCAAATACAAACCATGAAAAAGTTATAAACCATACAAACCAATCAATTAAGATATTTGTGAAAATGGTGAAGGTTCATTTATTATTATCTAAATATCTATGGAAGACGATTAGAGTTTATTAATTATAATCAACACTTTATATTTTGAAACAATAATTTATGAAACCATATATTCGTTAGATTAGATGGAGTGGAGATTGATTTGTTTGGTATGATTTGTATTTCATTGGATATATATTTATATATATACACACACATACACACATAAATGAGAACCCATGTCCCACCTACGTCGGGGCATATGGTAGCTCGTGCCACCGCTTCATGATACTGTCATAGTGGGAAAAAATTATGTTCCCATCATAATATTTTTTTGTGTTTCCCTATAATCAAAAAACTATATATATAATATAAGTTTGAGGTAACTGAGTTGGTTTAATGTGCTTGATTAATGTTTTCTATTAAAAAGAAGTGTGTCTTCAAATCCCCTATAAACTAAACTTCCCCATTTTAGCTTTTAATATCGGATTTCTTATAGCTTTTGTTTGAATCTTTTGGGGGGAAATTATATAAACAGTACGGAGAATCAAACTCGTGCCTTTTCTTTGAAAATACAAGTAACTAAGCAATTAAGCTAATATGATTATGTTAAATTTCTATGTAGGATCCCACATTGGTTGGGGAGGGGAACAAAAGTTGCCTTATAAGGGACTTGATACCTTCTCTATCAAATGCGTTTTAAAAGCATGAGTTCAGGTGTGTGGACAAGGCGAACAATATCTGGTATGGTTAGTCTGGGATGTTACAAATGGTATCAGAGTCGGGAACCAGACTAGTGTGCCAGCGAGGACGCTGGGCTCCCAAGGGGAGTGGATTGTAAGATCCCACATTGGTTGGGGAGGGGAACAAAGGTTTGTATTATAAGACACTTGATACCTACTCTATCAGACGCGTTTTAAAACCGTGAATCCAGGTGTGTGGACAAAGCGGACAATATCTGGTACGATTAACCTTAGATGTTACATTCTATAGCTTTCATTCTTATGATCAAACAATAACACGGTTTAAAAAGTTAATTTCCTGGATCCGTTTCAATGAAAACCCTATTATTTTGAGACATGTGAACCCATGATAATATTTCAAGGAGGGACTAGACTGGTCAAATAATGGAAATGTTTTAGTGGAACAACCCAATTATCATTTACTAATAAGTTGATAATTATTTAGTTGTTTTAAAATTTAAATTTTAATTCATTTAAATTATTCTGGAAGGAAGGAAATTGGTGGTGGTGATCAATATGGGAGGGGATTCCATTCCAATAATTGTGATTGAGATATAAAGACTTTTTTCACTCCTTGGTTTCTCATCAGTGTTCAAAAAGGCGCGTCATGATGCGATATGGCGCAAGACGTGTCTCCGCCGTTACGAAATGACCCATAACGTTTCTGTAAGGCGTGACTCACACTATGGCGCCTTAAAGTGCGCCATGGCACGCCGCGGCGCACGTTTTTTCTAAGACGTGATTTTTTTTTCAATTTTTTTTAATTTTTAATTTTTAATTTTTGATTTTTTTTATCTTTTGTGTTTTTACATTTTTAACTTTAGATTTAACATTTTTATAGATTTATCTAATCACATTACTTATAGTTTCACGAAGTCATAAACGTTATGGACTCACGATTAAAACGAAGATGTAAAATTATTTTTCTAAGTTTTATTTTAAATAGTTTCAGTCTCTATCTACGGTCAGATCCTTTCCCTGCTCCGCCAGCGCGACAACTGTCCGAATCATTTGACGCTTCTTCTCACTGAGCAGCCCCTCGACTTCTACTTCAGGTTTCAATCAAAAACTATTTTTATACTAGTAATTTATATGATTTTTCTTCTTCTAATATGAATGTATATTCTTTAATATCATTATTTGATTGAAATAATATATATAAAACATATACGTATATATATAATTTTGAATATGATATACAAATTTGTCGCCTTATGTCACGCCTTGAAAAACGTCGCGTCCTCGCCGTGGCTTGTAAGGCTTAAGGCTTGACCTCGCCGCCACGCCACGCCTCACGCCATTTTGAACCTTGCTTCTCATTAGTCATGTAGATTAGAGAAAAATAAAGGAGAGAAGTCTCCTTGTTTAAGTGTTTTTGGTGTTTTTGAAACACCATTGAAAATAAAGGAAAGGGAACAAGAAAATTATCAAGTTTGAGGCAAGATAATTTATCTAAATTTGTTGTTTTGTGATGGGTTAGTAAAATAATGTTCTAGGAATGTTGTATATCATTTTTCCATTGATTTAGAAGCTAGGGTTGGTGCAGAGCTTTTTCGATGTCCTGGGGACAACACTTAAAAATGCTCCAAATATAGAAAACACAAATATTTTGGGGTTTATAACAATGTAAAAATGATGTTACACCACCTTCAATCGTTTGCATAATTTTTTGTACTAAAATGGTGTAAACATCTATGTGTATAATAATATTTTCATTTCCAACCGGTTACATTATCTCTAACATCAAATAAAATATTCCAATATATATTTTATTCCCAACTTATATACATTTATTGTAATATTCTTATATTTTCTTTTACAAGTTCAACCCATAAGTTTTTGTTACGATAATAATATACAACTGTAATCAAAAAAATTATCCGTACGTAATTAAATTTGAATTTGTTATTATCATATTAAAAAAAGTTATAACACATATTTAAACAAATAATACCAATGCATTTAAAATGTATACTATGCATTATTAGATTTATAGGATGTTGTAGGGTTTCAAAATAATTTTGTAACCTTTTAAAAGTAGCGGAAAATATTTTAGGTTACTTTTATTAGAAAACTTTTCCAGAAAGAAACCCATACCGGATCCAATGATGTTAAAACGAATATTAAACAAACCATAGGGTGTGTTAAGAAAGTTACCTTTAGATGTAAATATGGTTTTAACGGAGCACTTAGAAATCAAAGAAGATTTCCTTTATGTAAGTCTACACATGAATATGCTTGGCTTCTACTGGGTGGTAACCCAAAACCCTAATCTAGTATGTGTTTTATAGAAAAGAAAGAAAATATTTCGTTTCTACTTTTCTTGGTAATCATTAAATCTAAAAGATAAGTTGATTAATCTTTTAGGCTTGGTTGTTTGGCAAGTTGCTAAATGATTTGATGTAGAATGATTAAATGGTCAGAATGATTAAGAAACTCTTTTTATATAGTGCAAAATGAAATATAATTGTTTTGTAATTGTTTAGGATAAAATTGGGGCACTGAATAGTTAAGGGAAACCCATTATACAAAATAATTCAGAGGGTTTTAAAACCATTAAGAGGCAAATTCTTTTTTTGACAAACAAGATTCACCTCTTAGCAATTTAGAAGTTACCTCTTAATAAAACTATTAAGAGGTAAACAAACATCCCCTTAGACTTATATCTTTATTTACAATTAGTCTATCTAAGTTAATAGACTAAATATAAAACCAAATCATGTGGTGGGCTTGTGATTATCCTTAAACCCATAAATATAATAAGCTCATAAAGATTTTATTTATTATTAGAGTAAACTAATATTTTAGTTAAAATGGTTTGTTTTTTGTAACACTTTTGATCCCTATAATTTTAAAATTACAAGATGACCATTGTGATATGAAAAAACAATCGGATTTGGTCCCTTCCTCTAACGACTGTTAAAAGAACCCGTTAGGTTAGGGGTATTTTAGAACTTTTTTTTTCATTTTCTGTCATTAAAAAATAAATGTTAATTATATATATATCTATAAGGGGCATTCAAGGGAGAACTCGTAAATTTGTGATAACTGTGAGATCTAATTTCAACCTCTCATTATTAATAATCAATGTTTAATATTAATAATGTTAGTTTTAGCAATGTTAAAATTTTTAAATTTATGGATAACTAGAAGCGTACTAGCGCAATGCAATGAGATACATCATGATTTTAATTTTTTTTTGTCGATTTACAGTATGATTATCTTATATATTTTAAATTATTTATATTTAAATTAAAATGTTTATCCTGTTTTGATTATGTTTATCAGTTAGTTATGAATTCAAACATATAGCTTTAGAAATTTGTACTCATGCATCATAACTTGTAATCTTGTATTTTAAGTAATGTGTATTAATAAACAGTATTTAATGCATAAAAGTTTGTTTTTAAGAGTTTCTTCGATAGTTTAATAATAATGTAATTTATTTTAGTTTTAATAAAATAATTTTTTTTTATAAAATAAACATTAAATATTTTGTTAGATTTTCTTAATTATATTATAGATTTTTTATATTTAAAATTTGATTTTTATCATGTATTTAATTATGTAGGGAGTGATTTTAGGGAAGTTGAAGTGAGGAGTGATTTTAGGAGAGTTAAATTTGTTAGAGATAAGGATTAAATAGCAAGGAATTTTAAGTTTTCATTCTTTATTTAAGTTTTAAGTAATTAACATTAAATAGCGGTATATTAAGCTTTAGCAATTGTTTTTAAGAGTTTTTTATAGATGCTTTATAATATAGTATATATATAATGTTTTTTATAAAATAAACATTAAATATTCTGTTACATTTTCTTAATTATATTTTAAAAAGTTTTTATATTTAAAATTTTATGCGGGGAGTGATTTTAGGGGAGTTGAAGTGATGAGTGATTTTAGGGAGTTAAAGTGGTTAGAGATAATTATTAAAAGTTAATAAATATCATTAAATGTAGTACATAAAACTTTAATGGTTATTTTTAAGAGATTTTAAATAATTAACATTAAATAACGGTACATTAAGCTTTAACAATTGTTTTTAAGAGTTTTTGTGAGTCCAAGAATCAATGAATCCTAGAGAGAGAAAGTAGAGAGAGTAACAAGGATGCGCAAAGTGTGTAATCAGATTAATGTGCGTGAAGTTCTTACAAAGACAAAGACCAAAGGGACTTAAATACCCTTGGTCAATACAACACAATATATGACTTTTAGACACAGTATATGACCAAGCCCTATAAATACAATGATTACTATAAAATCAGACCTAACAATATCCCCCTTAGTAATCATTGGCGCTTTGGTCTTCAAAATTCATCTTCTAAAACAGCACAGACCATTAAAGCGACTTTGTGAAGCTTTCTGACTTTTAAGAAGAAAAAAAATTCTTCTCAGCATCTTTCAGATTGATTTGTCTTTGCTGCCTTTGACAAGTCTGGACCAGATTGGAATAAACTTGAACGAACAGTTGATTCATCAGCTTGTGCTCTAGACAACACACCTCTTTTGAAAGACCTTGAACGAACTGTGGTAGTCGGAGCAGGAACAGCAAAAGAAAAGGTTGAAGCTGAGAGAATAGAATCTTAGAGCGAATCTTGATCAGCAGATAAACTTTTGAGCTCTTTGTCTCTTTATCATCTCCTTGACTTCTCTGATTTCTCCCCCTCATGACCTTGATGAACAGGTTCAACTAGGTCATGCCAATGTTGGAGACGAGACAGCTTAAGATCTGCAAAATCAAAGAAACAGAGAAAACATGGGAGGTTTGCGCTTCACGTTGGTTGCGCAAACTGAGGTTTGCGTTACACCAAGGTGGCGCAAAGTGAGGTTTGCGTTACACCAAGGTGGCGCAAAGTGAAGTTTGCGTTACACCAAGGTGGCGTAAAGCAAGGTTTGCGCGACCAACTGATGCCGCAAAGCTGACTTAAACTCAGAAAATTTTTTACCTTTTTAAGCTCTTTGACTCCCCCTACACAAATGCACTAGATATGACAATTCAAGTTAGCATTCATATAAAGAAAATCAGATACTCCCCCTCAAAAACAGATATGATCATTAAGAAAAAATTCTCCTTTTTCACTCCCCCTTGAATAATGCTTAAACCCATTTGAAATATATTTATGAGAACAAAATATGTAAACATCAATGTAGAAAGAAAAATATATTGAATATGTATTTTGAAACGACTAAATATATAAAAGTTTAAACATAAACAAATAAAATTCTACTTAGTAAAATATCACAATAAAATCCATCAAATGAAATCAAATGTATGTGTTAGAATACAGAAACAAGTTTTATTGCATATCAAGTTAAGACATGTTCAGTTTCAAAAACTTTCATCAATCTATTCAGTGTGCTCACATGTGAACTTCGATTAGCTTCAAGAAAATGCAATTCTAAAAATATAATAGAGAACTTTGCATGTAATCACACTAAGCCATCAAAAATTCAGACTTTCACAAATTTACAGGTTTATTGCAACTCAGAAATTTTAACCAAGTATCATGAGATGTGTGCTCATTGGCATCTTTTAGTATTGTGCACTATGGCATCTTTACATGAGTGTGCTCTTTGGCATCTTTTAAGCATGTGCACTTTGGCATCTTTTAATCAAAAAGTTTATTAAGTAAAGAACATGCCGTAAACGTAAATTTCTATCTGACCCTATTGCAGGATTTGGGTCAGTTACTCTCAGACCAGTTGGCCTTAGGGGACTAGGTGTCAAGCACCCCTTGGAACTTACTTTCTCAGATCAGAAATGCTACATCAACATATCCTAAACCCATTCATACCAGTAGAACATGACTTTCGATCTGGTTCTATAGAAGGATTTGGGTTCGATCACTCCCAGACCAAATGACCTTAGGGGACCAGATAACAAGCATCCCACGGAACTTACTTTCCCAAACCAGAAAGGTCACAGGTACAAACTTTCAAACTTAGAGATTTCTGATTTATAAGAATTTAAAAATCATCTCAAACACAAGGTTTTACGTCTAAGTGCTTAGCCCATATTTTCATTACAATCTAAAATTCCGACTTTTTAGGTTTTCTAAGCATTGTAAACTATAAATATTCCGAATCACACAACTTTGAAACAAAATCAAAAGCTACAAACATGTTGCTGACTTTTCGACTTTTGTTAGAACTGAAATTTGAACATATAAGAACTTTAATATAAACAAAGCAACTTGAAAATTTATCTTAGACACACATTTTATTCAAAAGAAAGAAAATTGTAAAACTTTTACTTTATAGAATAAAATTTGTAAAGGTTTAAACTTTTAAAACAACATGCCTAAATTTTAAAAATAGAAATATTTGATCGGCAAGTTTATATTCAGTTGAAACAAAATATTATTCAATAATATTATCATTCACACAATGTAAAAATGAAATTTGTGTCTCATTTGAAAAAAAATTGGGTTGAACAAATTCAGGAGTCGAAATGAAATGCTCAGATTCTTTAAAAACATTTGAGAAAACCGGAACAACATCATTATCAGATATAAATGCAGCGGAAAAGAATAGATGCACTCACAGTTTCTCATTAGTCAGAAGCTTAATGCTTTGAAGAACGAGTCCTAAACTGATTTGTCTAGAAGTCGTAGTCGTTGAAGCATGGGTTATGAGCTGAAGTACTCAGAAGCCAAAGTCTTGACATTGAAGTCCGGGTTTTGAACTGCTGTGTTCAAAAGCCATTCTTTCTCTTACTCCCCCTTAACACGTGCAACTTTGAATCAGATTGAGACTTGGGTACCCAATTGAATTTGGGCCCATGAAAGTTAGTTGCAGTTCGTATGGGGAAATACATATTAGATTTGACAGTTAAAACATGAGAAATATGATCACAAGAATGATAAGCACAATCATCAGAAGAGAAAGCATAATCATTTGAACTAGAATCAGAAGAAGAATATGAGACATTTTTGGAAATTTGAATCATTTGCTTTATTGAGTATTTGGAAATTTTATTACACAAAGCAAATGAATCACTTTTATAATGTTTGTCTACATATCTATTCTCCTTAGACATAGAATCATCTGATGTCCGCTTTTCTCGCCAAATCTGCTTCCTTGACTTGCTCAAAGTCCTATCTGAAAGAATTGAATCGGAAGAATTAGAACTGTCAGAAAGAACTTTATCTTGTTTCTTTGACTTCTTTGACCGTCTTCTTTTACGCTTAGGTTTATAATATTGATCATTTAGCGTAAAAGAATCATCAAGAATTTTTGGCTTAATATTTAAATCAGAAGAAATAAATTTATCTAAGCAACCAATCTGATCAACTAATAAATCTTAATTTGCCTCGGAGTCTGAATAATTTTGAGAAAAGATTTTAAAATTGGAAACTTCCTTTTTGTTTTCCTTATAATCACAAGAAAGGTTAGAAATAGAATCTGATTTTTGAGAAAATAAATTTTCTTCTAGACTAGAAGTAATGAAAGAAATAATAATATCATATTCAATTTCCTTCAAAATATTTTGATCTTCTATCTTATCTTCAAGATCGATGATTTTTCCTTCTAAAACTAACGGAGGAGTATATTTCTTCGAATCATAAATGATTGGAGAAATATTTTCCTTATCAGAATCAGGGGCATAAGAAGGAAAAAAATCATCAGAAACTGAAGATTTGACATAAGATATATCAATTAAACCTTTTCTACCTCTTCTTGATTTATCAGGAAAATATTTGGCATTTTCACTTGTGTACACAAAAGGAATTTCGATTTTCTTATTATTCATCCTTTTCTCATTTTCCATTTCTAACACTTGCTTCTCATTCATCCAATCAATCTTAAATTGAGGAGCATAATGAGCAAGAGTCAGATAATCGTATTTATATAAAGTTGGGGATTTTTCAATTGCATTGTTTAAACAATGAGGATTTTCAAAACCAAGTCCCCACCTTTGTTTTAAAGCTTCTTCACTCCTCGGTTTATTCATAAAAATTGTTTGTTCAGATTGGTTTCTTCGATAAAGATTTTCTTCTAATTTATTTATTTTATCTGAAAATTCATCTTTTAAAGAAGTCATTTTAGTCAAAGACTCAAGATAAGTCTTATATGAAATTTCCAAATCATCCAATTTCTTTTGAAAGATGTCTTTTGTATTGTCTAAAATAGATTTTTCATCTTTCAAAGAAATTTTCAGTTTGTCAATCAAATCTGACTTTTCAGCATTTAAATTCTTTTCAGATAAAAACTTAGAACGTAAATCAGACAAAGTTAATTATGATATTCATCTGAGAGGTAATGAAATTATAGTCAAATTCAGAATATACCTCATCCTCATCCGTATCAGAATCGTCTGACTGGTCATCTCCAACCAAGCACATCTGAGCAATCTCGACGTTTGAAGCTTCGTCGTTAGTGTGATCCAGCCAGAATTCTTCCTCGACCAGCAGAGCAGTTCCGTTCTCTCTCTTTTCAGCCAATTCCATTTTCTTTCTGTAGTATGCCGAATCCCTAACTACCTTTGCTCTACACTCCTTTGACATGTGACCCGACTTTCCGCAGTTGTAGCAAGCAACAGTCTTTAGCTCGGGTACTTTGACTTTAGGACCTGAAGTGAAGCGAGAAGAGTTGGAACCCGACTTTGGTTGGAATTTCTTATGGTAATGCTAAGAGAGAAGGATCATAGCTTTTTGTAAAGCTTCACCATCATCTTCAGTTGACCCGATGTAAGCGTTATCAGACAACGCTTGTTCAGTTAGTTGCTTCGTGATAAGAGCAACCGGATCAACTGTCTTCTTGTTCCTTTTGTCCAGTTTGTCCTTCTTTTCAAGCACCAAGCTCTCATCAGTCATCAGAATCTCATATAGTTCTTGAATCTTCATTGTTGAGATTCGAACATCGTTCCTCAGTCTATGACATGATTTGTTCCATTCAGGCTGAAGAGCATTGAGGAATTTTAGATTCGTCTCAAGATCAGTCTTTTCCACTTTAATCTTTCTTAGATCATTAATCACAGTGCAAAACCGGTCAAATATAACCTTCAGAGATTCATTGTCCTTTGCCTTAAATTCCTCAAAGTTATTCATGAATCGTGTCTGACGAATTTGAATAGCAACTGATGACCCAAGCATGATCTTTTCTAATTGAGTCCACATCATGTTTGGATCATGTTTGAAACAGTCAATTCGATTGTAAATTGAGTTAGGCAGAGCTAGCATCAAATTGGACTTTGCTTCTCTATCGGCTTTTTCGCGTTTGATTTCATCAACAGTCAAAGGAATGTCATTTTTCGGCCTGACAAATGGTCCTTCAGATAAAGATTTCATCATATTCTCTCCATTAGTCTGACGCTCAATGAAATTAATAAACCTATCTTGCCACTGTGTAAACTCTTCTTCGTTGATTAAAACTGGTGGACGAGTATCTGTTCCCAATTGCATCATCAGATCATTAGAGTAGAACCTAGCTTGGAAAGCAAACTTGGCAGAATCCATTTCTGATGTTTAGAAATATTTCTAAGTCTGGAGCTTGCGCAAAGGAGATCTTTGCGTGTCAGGAAGAGGACGCAAACAAGAGCTTTGCGTATTAAGGCAGATGCGCAAACACGACTTTTACGTGTGAAGACTGATACGCAAACAGGATTTTGCGTGTGAAGGAGGGTACACAAAGTTAGCTTTGCGTATGTAGAAGGATGCGCAAAGTAGATGGTTGTCGCGAGCAAAGGAAGACGCAAACTGGATTCTCTTGAGTAGAAAGTAACGCAAACTTGAATTTGCGTGAGACACTGAAAACGCAAATCGAACTTTGCGTGATATGCTAGTAACGCGAACTGAACTTCGCGTGAAAGACTGAATGCGCAAACTAAGACAAAACTTCTCGCGAGCAGAATAATACGCAAAGTTTACTTTGCGTGATTCACTATTAACGCAAATTGCACTTTGCGTGAAGAACTAGAAACGCAAACTATTCTTTGCTTGATCCACGGGAGACGCAAAGTTGCACTTTACGTGATGAACTGATTTCTGAATTTGATAAAAAAACCTGAAATACATTAAGACAAGATTAGTAGATCGCGCAAATCAAACGATGAACTAGCGCAAAGTTTAAATCTGGCGCAAACCGTTAGAAAAACAATAACTTTGCCAAAAAATCGATTATAGCTATGAAATTTATGCAACTAAAACACACAGAATTGATCGAAAACAAGTTTCTAACACTTTTCAATCAACACAATCGATCAAAAACCACGAAATCAAAATTTCAAGATTGTAACAGTACGTCAAAACGAGTTTTTCAGAAAGTTTAAATTTCTCAAAATCAAACAACAAAACTTGTTTTTCTTGAAAATCGATGTGAATCAAAAAGATTTTATAATCAAAAAGATTTTATAATGAAAAACGGATCCAACAAATCAATTTTCACAAGAATTCGATCAAAAACAAAGTTGAATTTGTCAAAAAATCCAAAAAACGAGATTTTCTTGAAAAAATTCAAGAAAATCAATCAAATTTTCGAATTAATGTACAAAAACATATTCGAAAAACAAATATCTCAATTCTCTCAAGATTCAGATCGACTCTGATACCAATTGTGAGTCCAAGAATCAATGAATCCTAGAGAGAGAAAGTAGAGAGAGAGTAACAAGGATGCGCAAAGTGTGTAATCAGATTAATGTGCGTGAAGTTCTTACAAAGACAAAGATCAAAGGGACTTAAATACCCTTGGTCAATACAACACAGTATATGACCAAGCCCTATAAATACAATGATTACTATAAAATCAGACCTAACAGTTTTTTTTATACATGCTTTATAATATAGTATAGATATTTAAGGGTAAAGTAATTTTTTTAAAATTTATGGATAATTTTTTGATAATTATCCTTTTTAATGGATAATATATTGATAATTATCCTCTTTTCCTCTCCTCTCTCCAGCGAACGTTATCAGTTTCAAACTCATATATCTTATGATTCACGTTGTGATACATTACCACTTTATATATGCTATCATTGTGATACCCCAAAAAAACTCTATGAAGACTCTGAACATTACCACTATGGTACACTTTAAGAACATTGTCACTATGATACAAGTTGTGATACTGTGTGATTTCATGATTTTTAGCTTTAGTGATACATTCTTTTGCATATTATAAGACACTGTGATCCTTTTTTTAGTGGTGTTGGGAGAGACCCAAATTTTGTTACGGGAATCAAAAAGATTAATATTTGAAAATTTTAATTGCATGAAATTAAAATGAAAATTTCTATAATAATGATAATTAATTTATTTCGTTGTTATCCGAATCCCAAAATTACTAATTCACCTTTTATTATATAAATAATAAATATACATAATTATCTCAAATGAGTGGCTCACATTGGATCTCACAGTTATTACAAATTAGCTAGTTCTCATTTGATTAGGCCTATATATATATATATATATATATATATAGGACGATAATCAAATGAGAACTAAAAATAGGTTGAGAACCGTGAAAACCGATATAAACCATTGAATAATTTTAATCCATGGTCATTAAAGGTAATGACAATTTTGAAATAAATTGGAAGTGAACAACTTTTAATTAAAACCATACGATCAAAACCAAATTACGGCTTAGATCGGTTCTCACGGTTCTCAATCTTTTTTTGGTTCTCACATGATTTAACCCCTATATATATATATATAGGGGTGGTATCAATTGGAAACCAAGTTTCATTGGAAACTTTGGAAACCAAATTTCAGCCATTGGTCTTTATAATAAATGGTTAAGATTCATTTGAATTATATATGGTAGTAAATTAATTAATTTATTAATAATAAATAAAAATAATAGATAAAAAGGGTAAATATGTCTTTTGATTTTATGTCTCAAATATGACAAGAAAGATTTATTTTATTTAGATTACTTGAAACCAAAATAAAATTTCCCACGCAATCTAAATTTTGTTTTTTTTTACTATGAAAACGTGGAGCATTTGTCTTTTCATCGAAAAAATTATTTTTCTTTTAAAATGTAAGAAAATATTTTTTTTAATTTCATTTTATTATAAAATTTCCCACGCAATCTAATATTGTGATGAAACAGAATGAATTTGTGGATTACAGATTTCATTGGATTACAAATTTCATCAGGTTCATCGTGTTAGCATTATTGTTTCATAATGAAAATAGATTCATCAGGTTTATCGTGTTAGTATTATTGTTTCATAATGAAACATGATGAATTTGTGTCATTTTTGTTAACTTCCCATTTTTGTTTCATTACCTGTTCAGTTGCATATCCGTATATGAAAATAGATTCACCAGTTTCATCGTGTTAGCATTATTGTTTCATAATGAAAATAGATTCATCAGGTTCATCGTGTTAGCATTATTGTTTCATTATTACCATATATAAGCTAAATTAAAATTAAATAATTTACCTAAATTAAATATCTCATTTTTAAATTAATCAATGATTATTATTACCATATATAAGCTAAATTAAAATTAAATAATTATTAATATAATAATAATAACAGTTACCATATATATTATGAAATAATGTAAAAGACACAAATAACCTTTTCAATTAAAAAAAAAAAGAAATTCACTTATTGGTTGATTTCGGTTTCCAAAGTTTCCAATGTAATACTGGTTTTCAATTGATTGCTCCCCTATATATATATATATATATATATATATATATATATATATATATATATATATAGGGGTGAGTTCAAATGAAAACTCATCTTTCATTGTGCGCATGAGGACAAATCTCAATCATTGATCAAAACTTAGAAAACTAATAAATAGTTATTACATAATAAGGTTAATTGGAAAGTGATTAAAGACAAAATTGTAATTTTGAATCAACGTCTACCTTCTTTGACTTTTTATTTTTATTTTTAATTAAAAAAAATTTACCCCCTTAAACTTTAAAATAATTTATCTTAAAAATTACTAATATTTTAATCAAACAAATTACATCAAAAAAAACGAGAATTTCGTGCTTTTCGATATGACATCCATCTCGATATAGTTTTTTTCTCGATTTAACCGTTTTTTACGTGAAATTCTATATACGTGTTATATTCATTATGAATATGCATACACATCCTCGAATGTCCATATTCAGTCTGAATAACAAAGGTGAACGTTCATTCACTATTCATGATGAATAATACAGTATTCAGGATGAATAATACAACATTCAGGATGAATAATACACGAATTCATGATTCATGTATTATTTTATCACAAATCGTATAGAATTTTACGTAAAATTCTATATATGTGTTATATTCATTATGAATATTCATGCACATTCTCGGGTGTCCACATTCAGTATGAATAACAAATGTGAACGTTCATTCACTATTCATGATTAAAAATACAGTATTCAGGATGAATAATACACGAATCCATGTTTCATGTATTATTTATCATGAATCGTGTATTATTCACCCTGAATGTTCTATTATTCATCCTGAATGATACATTATTCATGATGAATAATATATGGATGACCCGTGAATGTGTAGACACATGGCGCACTCTCTTTTTGTTTCCCAATTCACAACCGAAATTTGGTTTAATTCATTATGAATATGTATGCGCATCCCCAGATGTCCCACATTCAGTATGAATAACAATTATGAAGGTTCATTCATTATTCATGATGAATAATATAGTATTGAAGATGAATTACACAACATTAATGACGAATAATATACGAATTCATGAATCGTAAATTATTCACCATGATTGTTGTATTATTCATCCTGAATGATACATTATTCATGATGAATAACACATGAATGACCTATGAAGATTTGGAGACGTGACGCACTCTCTTTTTTTTCCCCGATTCACAACAGAATTAGTCGATTGGTTCTCGATTCGTCTTGATGGGTGTTGGGTTACGGTGCTGAAGAAACGTGATGCCTTACGACATTGAAGAAAGTATTGAAGAAGGTGATGTCGAGTTACATACTTACGGTGTCGAGGCGTTGTACAAATTTGAACGTACATAAATATTCATAATGAATATAACACATATATAGCATTTCACGTAAAAAACGGTTAAAACGACAAAAAAAACTATATCGAGATGGATGTCATATCGAAGAGCACGAAATTCTCGTTTTTTTTATGTAATTTGTTTGATTAAAATATTAGTAATTTTTAAGATAATTTATTTTAAACTTTAATTGGGTAAAAAGTTTTTAATTAAAAAAGAAAATAAAAAGTCAAATTTGGTAGGCGTATGTTTAAATTTTTCTTCCATTTTTACCCCTAAACATTTTATAATAAAAAACTCTATTTAATATGAGTTGTTGGATCAAAAGAGATCGAGTGGCTGAGATTTGTCATCACGTGCACAATGAAATATGAGTTTTCATTTGAACTTTTCTCTCTCTCTCTCTCTCTCTCTATATATATATATATATATATAGGGGTGAGTTCAAATGAAAACCCATCTTTCATTGTGTACATGAGTGCAAATCTTAACCATTGATCAAAACTTAGAAAACTATTTAATGATTAATACATAATAAGGTTAATTGGGAAGTGATTAAAGACAAAATTGTAATTTTAAATCAACGCCTAGCTTCTTTGACTTTTTAAATTATTTTTAATTAAAAAAAAATTACTCCCTTAAACTTTAAAATAATTTATCTTAAAAATTACTAATATTTTAATCAAACAAATAACATCAAAAAAATGAGAATTTCGTGCACTTCGATATAACATCCATTTCGATATAGTTTTTTTTTTCGTTTTAGCCGTTTTTTACGTGAAATTCTATATACGTGTTATATTCATTATGAATATGCATGCACGTCTTCGGGTGTCCACATTCAGTATGAATAACAAAGGTGAACATTCATTCACTATTCACGATGAATAATACAATATGCATGATGAATAATACAATATTCAGGATTTTTTCGTTTTAACCGTTTTTTACGTGAAATTCTATATATGTGTTATATTCATTATGAATATGCATGCACGTCCACGGGTGTCCACATTCAGTATGAATAACAAAGGTGAACGTTCATTCACTATTCATGATGAATAATACAGTATTCAGGATGAATAATACACGAATCCATGATTCATGTATTATTTATCATGAATCGTGTATTATTCACCCTGAATGTTGTATTATTCATGGTGCATGGCGCACTCTCTTTTGTTTCCCAATTCACAACCGAAATTTGGTTTAATTCATTATGAATATGTATGCGAATCCTCGGATGTCCCACATTCAGTATGAATAACAAATGTGAACGTTCATTCATTTTTCATGATACATTATTCATGACGCATGAATAATATATGAATGACCCGTGAAGGTGTAGACACATGGCGCACTCTCTTTTGTTTCCCAATTCACAACCGAAATTTGGTTTAATTAATTATGAATATGTATGCGCATCCCCGGATGTTCCACATTCAGTATGAATAACAAATGTGAACGTTCATTCATTATTCATGATGAATTACACAATATTCATGACGAATAATACACGAATTCATGAATTGTGAATTATTCACCCTGAATATTGTATTATTCATCTTGAATGATACATTATTCATGATGAATAACACATGAATGACCTGTGAAGATATGGAGACATGACGCTCTCTTTTGTTCCCCGATTCACAACAGAATTACTCGATAGGTTCTCGATTCGTCTTGATGGGTGTTGGGTTACGGTGCTGAAGAAACATGATGCCTTATGACGTTGAAGAAAGTGTTGAAGAAGGTGATGTCAAGTTACATACTTACGGTGTCGAGGTGTTGTACAAAACTTGAACGTATATAAATATTCATAATGAATATAACATATATATATATATAGCATTTCACGTAAAAAACGGTTAAAATGACAAAAAAAAAACTATATCGAGATGGATGTCATATCGAAGAGCACGAAATTCTCGTTTTTTTGATGTAATTTGTTTGATTAAAATATTAGTAATTTTTAAGATAATTTATTTTAAACTTTAATTGGGTAAAAAAAATTTAATTAAAAAAGAAAATAAAAAGTCAAATATGGTAGACATGACTTTAAATTTTCTTCTATTTTTACCCCTAAACATTTTAAAATTAAAAACTCTATTTAATATGAGTTGTTGAATCAAAAGAGATCGAGTGACTGAGATTTGTACTCACGTGGACAATGAAAAATGAGTTTTCATTTGAACTTTCCTCTCTCTCTCTCTCACTATCTATCTATCTATCTATCTATCTCTCTCTCTCTCTCTCTCTCTCTCTATATATATATATATATATATATATATATATAGGGGTGAGTTCAAATGAAAACTCATATTTGATTGTGAACACGAGGACAATTATGGGTTGTTGATAAAAAAAAAGTTGAATAGATCAAAGGATAAAAATAGCGGTGGCAATTTTGTAAATAAATTGAAAACTCGGTCCATGGCTTAATGAATATTTAGCGCGTAAGGGCATTTTCGTAAAAAATATTTGACGATTCAAAAAAAGAAATTAGATCATAATCATGATGCATAGCCTGCAAATACGGCTTATTCAGAAACTCTCTCACTAAAAACGCCATTTATCTACTAAAATTCTTTCACTAACTCTCTCATTAATTCTCTCTCTTAAACCGCCATTATCGAAGATCATCAACGAAGAATTTTTGCTGAAAAATGAGCGATTCTAGCAAAGAACAAAGAGATCACATTCCGATAGCACAAGTTTTTGCAAAAGGTAACTTCTAAAACCTAAATATCTGTATATTTTGAATAGTTAGGGCTTGTATTCATTATTTACTGATTAACATTACTAGATAAAGTTGAAAATATAAGCAATAAAATCTCATTCAAAAACCCTAAAATGGAAAAAATGGAGAAGAGACATTATTCGAATAAAAACTTGAAATAAAGAGTTATTATCTGAAAAAATGATTATTAGAAACGTTATTCGATAAAATTTACCAAAAACCAGAAATATTTTGTTAGATCTTGTAACAAACTAAATAAACATATATATTCGGTAGGAATATTAGTTATTCAGTATGAATAACAGTTATTTTGTTAGATCCGATTTATTCATAGTGCTTAAAACATATAAAGGATCGAAATTCGAAACAAGAATTTAATAAACACTCAGAAACTATGTTAAAAAAGTCGCGGAAAAACACTTTAACAGTAAATCAATCAAACAGTGTATGAACTCAAATCACAAGTTATATTAATTTAACTTAATGATTACAAACAAAACCTCAATCTGTTGAACAAGCTCAACAGACGTTCTATACTTCTCTAAAGAAATGATTAAAACTAATCTTGAGGTTAATTCTCTCTAAACGTATTCTGTATGAATAAGACTATCAAAAACTATCTCTAACTATCAAAGACTTCTAGACTATATATACAGAATTGATTACAAAATAATTACTAAAGAAATATTAATCTTCAGCATCCATTCCATAATTATCTTCAACATTATCTTTAGCTCCTAGTCTTTCGTTCAAAGTCATCTTTATCAACATTATCATCAGAAGCAACATTAATTTTCTAGCAGTATTAACTTCCTCATATCCATAGCAGTACTAACCATACTTGCAGTAGTAATTCTTCAAGCAGTACTAACTACTAGCAGTATTAACTTTCAAGCAGTATTAATACCTCTAGCAGTAGTAATCCTGCAAGCAGTAGTAATCATTCAAGTAGCAGTATTAATATGATCATCAGTATTAATCTTTAAGTCCAGCAGTAGTATCCATCCTTAGCACATTTCAGACCCAACAATCTCCCCCTAACTTAACTTTTGAGATCATGTCTTTCTTTCAACTTTCTTTCAACCTCAACCCTTTGAGTGAAATCCCCTTTCAGCTTGGCCATCTCCTTCTTGTATAGCTCTTCTATTCTTCCAAAAGACATGCTGGTAAACATTCCTTCAGGAACTCCAATAGCTCATTTCAGAAAGTTTATCATTTTCCTTCTTTCTTGATTGGCCAGGAAGGTCTTTGAAGGCTTTCTTTGGCTTTGTCTAGTTGCTCTGAATGTCACTTTCTTAGCAGCAGCAGCAGTCTTTAACCTCCTTTGATATTCTTCATTAATCGTTTTAGCCATTTCCAATGCAAGCTCTCTGTCTTTTGCAGATTGAATCTCTTCCTCCTTTTCCAACTCTTCTTGCAACTTTTTGGCCATTTCTTCATCAAGTTCTATTTGAGTTTGCTTCTTTAATGGATTCTCAGGCTCAATCATCTTCTCCTTCCCTTTCTTTTTGGCCTCAGCTACACTGAATTCTTTTCTTTTCTTCTCTGTTTCAACTTATTTGATTACCACTCCCTTAGCCTTTGGAGTAGCTTTGGGAGTGTCATTCTTTGCCTTTACTAGAGTTTCAGCAATTTCAATCTCTTCACTGGATAATTCTGTTTCTGCTGCTGTAGTTACTATTTCTTGTTCAGTTTCTGTTGCAGACTCAGTTACTGCTGCTTTACCTATTTCTGCTGCTTTCACAGAAGTTTCTGCTACTGATGTAGTTTCTACTTCTTTCTCAGTTTTTACTGCTTTTGTTGTTTCTGCTGCTTGTTTCTTTCCTGCTTCACTATTCAACTCCCCCTCAAAATGAGATTCCATGCCAACAGGGCTTTGCTTTTCAACTTCAGCTTGACTCTCCCCCTTTTTGAAAGCATCATTTACATCTTCCCTTTTCTTCAATACATACTGCTTTTTCTTCTTTTTGTGCACCAACTTGAGGACCATATTTTTGAGTTTGGTAATCTGCACTTGTTGAGAAGTGATCACCTTTTTCATCTCATGTATCTCCAAATTTTGATTGTGAACTTCCAGACTTATTGTACCATGAGTATCCATCAATTCATCATAAGTATATCTGTCCTCACCTCCTTTAGGTGTTTTTACCACCCTTGAAGGATCCTTGGATCTTTTAGTAGAGGCCTTCTGCCTAGCAGAAGCATCTGCTACCCCCGTGGTTTCTTGGCACCTGGGACCTTTAGATGATTGCTCATCTAAAGTTGCCGTGGGGAAGGTCTTAGGTATGTTCACATTGTCCTGTCCTACACCTTGTGCAGAAGCAGTAGTGTGAGCCTTGCTGCCCACATGCTCATCCTTCTCCTTATATAGAACATTCTTGGGGTTGGGAGACACCCCTATGGTTTCCCTTTGGATATTCTCTAATGTAGAATGCTCCATTAGAGGGATTGCAGGTTGTTGGGGTGAAGATACAGGAAGGGAAGGAACCTTCTGTACCTTTTTCCTTTTATATGTTTTAGTGATGGGGGATTTTGGCTTGACAATAGGGATCTGAGGAGTATCAATTGAAATGAATGGTGTGGGTAGGTCATCAGTTGGGTGGTCAGATGTGGGCTTTGACACTGATGCCTCACCATGGGAATGAGACATAACCATCATTGTAGAGAATAATGGTGTCTCTTGTCCAGAAAAGTCCTTACTTGGTCTTTTCATGTTAGAGAATACCTTCCCTTTGGGAGGTTTTGGTACATACACCTCTTGAAAAGAGGGTAAATTCGTCAATTCATTATTTAGTACTTCTTGCACAAACCTTGGATACATATAAAAGCTTTTGGTTTTGGTATCCAGGTTTGACATTAAATCATTGAAAATCATTTGAGAAAAGTTAAACTTTTTAGAGGTAGCTAAGTATACTAGAGCATAAGCTAAGGTACTGCTGAACTCACTCCATTCAGTTGTTTTTCTAGAAATACAATGCTGAAGGGTATGAACAAAGAATCTCCACTGAGGTGAAAATTTGCTCTTGAAGAACTTGTAAACCTTAGTGGGACCTTCATACCCCATTCGACTAATTGATTGGAAGAGATCTTCCTTGGACAGAGAGGTAATACCTGAGGCATCATCTAGTCGTAGATGAATGCGAATACAGCCTTCTGTGATGGTTAGAGGTTTATCACAAACCCTTGATTTGATGACCTGATTGCCATCAATAGTCTGTATAGAGGCATTGGCCCAGAACTGACGCATGTGCTCCACATAGATTGTGGGATTGACAGTTAAAGCGTAGGCGATGTGGGAGGATTTTAGGAAATCCACAATCTGATGAAAACCTTCTGCTTGCTTGGGTTTCTGTAGCATTGCCAACTCATTGTGATCATTAATAAACACCAGTCCTGCCATCGTTCTTGGATTGAATCACTACTAGGGTTTATGAACTGGGAAGCAAGAATTCGAGAGAGAGAGAGAGAGAGAGAGAGAGAAGATGAACACTCGTAGGAAATTCAAAGAGCCGTTTGGATTTTGGCGGTCAGAAAGGGTATTTATAGGTGGAAGGTTTCATTTAGAAGCAGTATTAAGTACCCTAGCATCATTAACAAGCCCGGAGTACTAACCCATATAAGCAGTAGTAACACATACTAGCAGCATTAACACAGACTAGCAGTATTAACACAGACTAGCAGTAGTAACACATACTAGCAGTATTAACACAGACTAGCAGTATGAACACATACCAGCAGTAGTAACATTGTCTGGCAGTAGAAATAAGGTAAGCAGTAGTAACTTTGCATTAGCAGTATAAACCACCAAGCAGTAGTAACCATACTTACCCATATTTGAACTGGCAGCAGGATTAATAGTGAGAGCAATATTAACTTAACTAGAAGTACTAAGTATCCAATTCAGCAAAGTAATCTGAAACCATACATTTGCCACTTATCTTACCTCCTGCTGGATTGTCATTAAAAGCAACATGTCCTCCATCACATCTTTTGAAATTTTGAAGGCAGTCCATGTTACCTGTCATGTGCCTAGAGAAACTACTATCTACATGCCAAATGCTCTTCTTCTTGAGCTGTTGGTTGCCCTGCACACTAGATAAAACAGTTAGTTTCTAGAGGGAACCCAAGCCAAAGTGGTCTTGGGTTGCCCTATCTCATCAACATATTTATATTCAGTAATCTTAGTCTGGATGAGATGATCAGATTTAGGAATCTCATGGTTGGAATACTTTGTCAAAATTATTGGATTGGCAGCATTAATACTGGTAGCAGCACTATCCTTGTTAGCAGTACTAACTTGGTCAGCAATATTATTGCTATCAGCAGCACTATTTCTGTTAGCAGTACTATTTGAGGTAGCAGTACTAACAGGTTTCTTGACTTTTGGAACCTAAATCTTTACAAAGTTGTTTGCTTTCCTGTTATGTGAGTTACTCCTTGACTTGCTTGGAGTATTTTCTTTTGCTTTAGCAAACTTATTCTGAATATGAGATTTTGCAGTCCTAGTTTTCATTGGTACTGTTCTCATATTAGCAGCCATGTGATTTCTTGATTGATTCCTATAACCAACTGAATTTTGTGTTTGTCTTTGAAAAGAAAATCTTTGCTTAATAGGATTGAAATAACAGTGTTTGGCTAGATGATTTAACTTGCCACAAATAAAACAAGGCTTTGGTCTATTGACTTTGCTTAGATCAATTCCCTGTTTTTGAGCCCACTGATTATTTTTGTTTCTCTGTTTTCCCCTTATTTTATCATGTTTATGGGGCTTGTTATGTTGACAAGTACAAGGATTTACAACAGAGGTTTGCATGTAGTGAACTCCCTGTACCTTTTCCTTTACTTTCCTGGAGGTCTCAGCTTTCTCACTCTTAACAATCTCTTTCTCTGTCTTGGACATCTCCACTTTATCACTCTTAATAAATGGTTTACCCCCTCTCTCATTTGTAAGAATGTGGTTTTCTAAGGGAATATCTTTTTGGTATTCCTTAGTATTTTCTTCTTCAGAATCTGCCTCAACCACTACTGAAAAAATGATTATTAGAAACGTTATTCGATAAAATTTACCAAAAACCAGAAATATTTTGTTAGATCTTGTAACAAACTAAATAAACATATATATTCGGTAGGAATATTAGTTATTCAGTATGAATAACAGTTATTTTGTTAGATCCGATTTATTCATAGTGCTTAAAACATATAAAGGATCGAAATTCGAAACAAGAATTTAATAAACACTCAGAAACTATGTTAAAAAAGTCGCGGAAAAACACTTTAACAGTAAATCAATCAAACAGTGTATGAACTCAAATCACAAGTTATATTAATTTAACTTAATGATTACAAACAAAACCTCAATCTGTTGAACAAGCTCAACAGACGTTCTATACTTCTCTAAAGAAATGATTAAAACTAATCTTGAGGTTAATTCTCTCTAAACGTATTCTGTATGAATAAGACTATCAAAAACTATCTCTAACTATCAAAGACTTCTAGACTATATATACAGAATTGATTACAAGATAATTACTAAAGAAATATTAATCTTCAGCATCCATTCCATAATTATCTTCAACATTATCTTTAGCTCCTAGTCTTTCGTTCAAAGTCATCTTTATCAACATTATCATCAGAAGCAACATTAATCTTCTAGCAGTATTAACTTCCTCATATCCATAGCAGTACTAACCATACTTGCAGTAGTAATTCTTCAAGCAGTACTAACTACTAGCAGTATTAACTTTCAAGCAGTAATAATACCTCTAGCAGTAGTAATCCTGCAAGCAGTAGTAATCATTCAAGTAGCAGTATTAATATGATCATCAGTATTAATCTTTAAGTCCAGCAGTAGTATTCATCCTTAGCACATTTCAGACCCAACAATTCAGTTGGAATATGACTTCAAAAAATTTGAAATAATTGTGATATTTATAGTGCATAAAACATATGAAATGTGATTGACTATTGATTCTGAAAATTTTTCCTCAAGCTCTGGAGGTCTGATATTCATACTGAATATATGGCTTTATTCGGTTTAATAAATATATACATTCAGTTGGAATATGACTTCAAAAAAATTGAAATAATTGTGATATTCATAGTGCATAAAACATATGAAATGTGATTAGCTATTGATTCTGAAATTTTGTCCTCATGATCTGGAGGTTTGATATTCATACTGAATAATAGCTTTATTCGGTTTGAATAAAGGTATACATTCAGTTGGAATATGACTTCAAATTTTTTGAAATAATTGTGATATTCATAGTGCATAAAACATATGAAATGTGATTGACTATTGATGCTGAAAATTTGTCCTCGTGATCTAGAGGTATGATATTCATACTAAATATATGGCTTTATTCAGTTTGAATAAAGGTATACATTCAGTTTGAATATGACTTCAGAAATTTTAAAATAGTTTTGATATTCATATTGTATAAATCTTATATTTATTAAATGTATAATTTTAAATTCAATAGCAAAAAAAAGTAAGAATGAAGAAGAAGAACAATCTTCAACAAAAAAAAAAAAAGAAAGAAAAAAAACAGATAGAAGAGACCAAAAAAATGACAAAGGAGAAAATTAAGAAGAACAAAATTGAAAAGACCAAGAAGAAAAAAGGAGAAGAGTCTAGAAAGAAGAAAGAGAAAGAGAGATTAAAAAAGAAAAAAAGATGAAGAAGGGAAGAAAAAAAAAGAAGAGGAAAGTTGAAGAAGAAGAAAAAACAGAAGAAAAGGAGTAAGAAGAAGATAAAACACAGAGCTCTCTCAATTAGAACAACACCAAAAAATCTCATGATGGTAATTGGGAAGATGAAGATGAGAATGCCCCAAATAAACTGTGTCAAGAAGTTGGGGTTTGAAAGTTTATTAGAAATGAAGATTGACTCAATCCCGGCAAAATTGGCACATTACATTGTGGACAATTTTGATCCAGTAAACATGGTTATAAGAACATGAAAAGGGCCAATTCAGGTGACAAAAGAGTCAGTGCGTCACATTTTAGGACTCAAAAATGATGGAGTAGATATTGATGAAGTTAAGACGGACAGTGAGTGGGATGAAATAATAAAGGTTTGGAGACAACAGTTTGGGAAACCTCTGGTTAGACCGAAGGATATTGTGGAGAAGATACAAGACTTAAACAGTACAAACTGGAATTTCAAGTTAAATTTCATAGTTTTGGTTGTGAATACAATGTCAGTATCAATGAAGATGGGGACTTGCAATCTTGCAATTCTTTAACATCTTGGAAAACGTTTGGATTTAACAAACATCAATTGGTGCAAATACATTATTAATCGTGCAAAAGAAAGCAAGATTGGTTGGAACAGTGAATCAGATGCAAGCTTCTACACTGGTCCGATAACATTTTTGACGGTATGTAGTCAACTTTAATCTCTTTTTATTCAAGATTAATATGATAGTTAGGATTGTGTTAACCATGAATGCATTAAATATTCAGTGTGAATAATTTTGATATACATGCTAATCGATGGATTATTAATGGTTTAAAAAGGAATGAATTTATTATTAAGTATGAATAACTTAGATTGTTTGATATGAATGGAGTTTGATATGCATCCATAATTCAGTGTGAATAAAACTACATATTCAGTGTGAATATATAGAATATGGAATGTTTTAGGTGTCATTTGTTTTTTAAGAGGTCTAAAGTCTGAAGTCTTATTTTAGTTATGATTAATAAGAGGTGGTGTGTAAAAAGGTCTGAACGATTCAGACTTAAGAGCCATTAAGAGGTTTTTTTCAAAAAACAAACAACCCCTTAGTATTTAGTATGAATGGAGTTTGATATGCATTCAATATTCAGTATGAATAAAACTACATATTCAATGTGAAAATATAGAATATGGAATGTTTTAGTATTCAGTATGAATGGAGTTTGATATACATTCAAAATTCAGTGTGTATATATAGAATATGGAATGTTTTAGAATACAGTATGAATAAATTTTAATATGCATTCAATATTCAGTGTGAATAAAATTACATAGTCAGTGTGAATATATAGAATATGGAATGTTTTAGAATTCAGTATTAATAAATTTTGATATGCATTCAATATTCAGTATGAATATAGTTTGATATTCACTCTGAATATCAATTTTTTTTTTCAATTTATATATCTGAATTATAAAAAATGTAACTTCTTTATCTTGACTCAACCACATGCAATGGATTGGAGCATGAGAGGATAAGGCCTGCATTGAGAGGATGTAATACAGAAATAATGAAGAAGAGAAAGAAAATGGAAATAATCAATGGAGGTTTTGGAAGAGGGGAAATGGCTAAGAAGTATGTTGAAAAAGCATAGCCTTCAACAGAGGAGAAGACAGTTAAGGTAAACATATATTTACATTTGCATCATAGTTTTGCTTTGATAACTGAAATCTCTATAAAAAATAACAGGATTACTTGAAGATGCTTGATGAAGGTCTAGAAGAACTTTATGTAAACAAGGCAGAATTGGAATACAACTTGAAGCAAGCAATTATGATGTATCCACAAGATAGTTTGTTGACAGAGTGGAAGTCAACCTATGAAAGTTCTTTTTTCATTAAAACATAATCAATTATTGAGCAGCATATTGAGATTGGAGAACATATTGGTGGATATGGAGAGAATAGAGAAGGATATCAAAATGAAGACAATACAGCAAAAGAAGAATGTGAAGAAAAGGAGAAAGAAGAGAAGGAAGCTTGTGAGGAAAAAGAGCAAACACTTGAGGTAGAAAAGAATACTGAGTTGATTAGAGTGGATGATGTTATAGAGGGAACATCAAAAAAGGTGAATGATGAGCAGATAGAGAAGGTTGTTGATTGGCCGTCCAACACAGTACTGGAATGAGTTGGGAAAAACAGGAGAGATTGATAATGCATTTAAGAATACAAATGAAGAAAGCCAAAATGCAGTTCAACAAAGATTGGAGATTGAAGCAACATAAATCATAGAGGAGGTTGTTGCAGATATTGAGATGGGAGAACAAACTAATGAAAACAAAGTGGTGAATGATGAGGGGAAGGTGGAGAACAAGAAAGAGAACAAGCAGAAAGAAGAGAACAAGGAGAAAGAAGAGAACAAGGAAGAAACACAAGAAGAGGATAGAAAAGAAGAGAAGAAATAAGATGAGAGCGAGGATGAGGAAAAGATGCAAGAGAGGGAAGAAGGAAATAAAGAAGAGAAAGAGACAGAGAAGAAGGAAGAAGAGAAGAGAAAGGAAGAAAAAAATAAGGGGAAGATGAATGAAGATGATGAAGTTGAACCACAAGTATCAGATACTCCACATTTTAGATTGAGAATATCACAGGTGGATACTCCACAGAAAAAAAGAAAAAGAAAAAGAAGTTAAAGAAGAGATTACAAGAAAAAAAGGCCGACTTGTAATAAGAATAAAACAAAAGGAACAAGAGAAAAAAGAAAAGAGGACAGAGAAGATAGGTGATCAACTCAAATCACCTTATATTCAAAGAAAAGTGGATCCAACAAGGAATATAACAACAGCAGAAAACAAGGTTGGGAATTGGATATTTTCACTTCAGGGAGACAAATTGTAAGTATAAAACTATTATCTTTTATTCATATTGAATTATCATCTTTTATTCAGACTGAATACAACTAAATATTCAGACTGAATAACTTTGATGTGCATGCTAACTGATAGATCATGTATTGTGCTAATCATGAATGCATTATGTATTCAGTATGAATAAGTTATATATGTATGCTAATTGATAGAATATGAATAAGTTGAGCATTATCTTTTATTCATGGTGAATTGTCATCTTTTATTCAGACTGAATAAAACTAAATATTCAGTATGAATAACTAGTAATATTCATTATGAATATCAAATGCATTCATCATTTTTTTGTAATATTTATATGTTTAATTCAATTTTTAATAGGGATGTTGTCTTTCAAACAAAGGAGGGACATACCAGTTTTAGAGTAATGTTTGAAAGTTTGATTCTTGAATCAGAGTCATTTTCAAATGTTATTGACAGCTGGTCAATCCTTCTTAATCATGAAGAAAGACTGAAGAGCAAGGATTCTCCAAGAAGATTATTCTGCACAACAGAAATTCTTGTAAGTTCACTAAACTTTTAAAATAAATTACAAAAAGAATAATAATATTTATATATCAATTCTTTTTTTTTCTCAACATCCAGATGAAATGTTCATAGGGAAAGTTCCATTGGAAAAGAATTTAAATCTCTTCACAAAAAACTTTTGTGAAAACATGAAGGAGAATGCAGAGTTTGAAGCTCTAAAGAAAGTTGAATTGGTATGAAACAAATACATTAACAAAAATCATTTCATTATTTTTATTTCATATATTATATATAAATTACATAAATGTATTCATGCAGGTATTTTTTCCAGTTGTAAAACATGATCATTTTTATGTAATATGCTTTGATCTGAAAAATGGAGCATCACACATCCTGGACAACAGTGCAACTGATGTACCAGATTCTGCAAAATACGACACTGTACCAAAAACAGTTGTAAGTACAATATTATATTATCTAGTATACATTAATAATAATTATGTTATTAGACAATCTGAATAATATGTATCATATAAATATAATGCAGCAAAAACTGTTTATGAAGTTATTGGAGAAACTTGGAGATGGAAGATCGAAGAAATTCATTCGAATAGTTCCCAAAAGAGTGGTCATGAAATGGAGAACAAAAAAGAACCACAAGGACTGTGTTGTCTTCATGATGAGGCATATGGAGGCGTTCATGGGGGCCCAATCAAAAATTGGGATTGTGGACTGGAGGAGGAGTCACCAGCTCAAAGATCACAGTTGAAGAAACTTCGATTCAAATATGTGACAAAAATGCTTTTGTCAGATATTAATGAAAAGAAAGAATGGGTGATCAAGGAGACAACTAAATTTGCAGAACTACCACAAGATAAAATAAATGAGATACAAGAGAATGCAGAGAAGGTGAAGGAAGAACGCCTCAGCAACATAGTATAGATAAAGCTTGTGGATGAAGATAGCTAAGGTTGGGGATGAAGTTTGGCGAGGTTGTTGATGAAGACTGATAAGGTTGTTTGAACAATATATTTGGTTGTTATTTTGTGTGAACAATTATTCTGTGGGTTGGTATCATATTTCTTAGTATGATATCATTTGGTGGATTAACTTGAACAACTATTCGGTGGATTAGTATGACATGATTTGGTGGGTTGGATGTATGAACAATTAAGTTGGTTTTTTTGGTTGGATATATGAACAATTAAGTTGGTATTTTTTGTTTGATGTATGAACAATTGATTTGGTGGATTATATGTCACATGATTTGGTGGTTTGATGGGTTATTTAAATGGATTGGAATTATAAACAATGGTTGTTTTGATGCATCATAGAAATATAGCAATGTTTATGTTGATTTTGATTGATTATAAAGTGCTAATGATGCATGGTTTGAAATAGAATAATATTCAAAATGAATATAACTTCTTAGGATTAAATAGTGATATATTCACACTGAATAATAAATATATCCTTTTATCGTAGTGAATAAAACTTATTACTTTATTGGTTGAAAAACATGTAATTTTATTCACTTTGAATATTAACTAATATTCAGACTGAATAAAACTAAAATAGAACTAAATGTAATTTTATTCACTTTGAATATTAGTTAATATTCAAAGTGAATAAAACTAAAATGGAAAAACATGTAATTTTATAGATTCTGAATAATAAATATACCCTTTTATTCATACTGAATAAATTTATTACTCAATAGATTCTGAATAGAAATTGTTTTATTACTCAATATTCAAAATGAATACAAAAGAGAACTAATTATGAATACCACTACTAGAAAGTAAAAAAAATACTCTATTTACTAACATCTTTTCTCGATGGACAATTTCGTGAGTCATGGTTACACATTTTATTACACAACCTACACAATCTCTTTGCCTTTTTACTCTTTTCAACTGCTTTTTCTTTACCACTCTTCAACCTCTTGCCTATACCACAACCTTTGTTTCTTATTGATTTAGGATTGTGAATATCAACAACTTCTGGTTTTGACACACCAAGCAACGACTCCATAACCTCTTCCCTATTGCGATGAGGAAGACTACATCCATTGACCTCCAAATTAATCTTCAACTCTTGTATATTCAAAACAAAGTCTTCAAGATTCTTCATATCATCAACTACTAGACCAATGCAATAATCAAACGCAGCTTGAGCATCATTTTCAAGTTTCTCACGACGCTCATTTCTTTCTCTATACCAATGATGTTTCTTCAACAATTCAGAAGAAATGAGATATTTTCTCCAACGCTTAACTATATATTGCAACGGTATCTCTTCAATGCACATATTCTTTAATACACAAAAAATATGACGACAAAGCAAACCGTAATGATGATAAAACAAGCAACTACAATCCAAAGAACCAATGGACTTATTATGCACAACCTGCAAAAAATTTGAATAACTTCATTGTTTAGAATGAATAAATAATTGAATTCATTATTCAAATTTAATAAATAAATATAATTTAAAAACTAAACAAACCTTGTGATCAGACTCTTTCACATAAACTTCTAGATTTGAAGTGCATTCACCATCTTTCCTTTTATTTTGAACCTTCTTCTTCTCAACAACAACAATAACATCAGAACCATATACCAAACTCATTGATGGTTGGAAACACGACCAAACAGATTCATTTATCTCATTCTGAACATCTCTGAATATATCACGAGTATATATCTTAGAAGCATGAACCTCAATTGGAAGGGGTGTGCTAAACTTAGGTACCGTTGTTCTTGTCTGATGATTAAGCAATCTATGATTATTCCGTTGCTTGTCCATAGCAGAATCAAATGAGTCAATAAAAGCCATAAGGTTTGCACCATGATGAAAAAAATAGGGAAAAGAATGAATTTTCACTCTCAGATCTTGATGTTGTTCTCATTAGACGAGCCATAGAAATATCCCTATAAAATGATGGAATCCATCTATGTCTATTATCATACATATAACTCAACCACTTGTGGCTAACAAGATCAAACTTAACAACTAAAGAATTCCATTTCTCTTCAAATTGAATAACATCAATGTGTTCATCCCATATAAGAGCATGAAACCGTTTCTTGAAATCAGTATTTGAAATAATATTTGAAGAAATCTGAAAAATAAAAATAATAATATCAGAATATATTAAAAATGAATACATTGAATATTCATGTTAACTGATATAAAATTAAAAATTGAAGATGGGATGTATTATTCAATATGAATACACTTACTATTCATTATGAATATACTTATTAAGTATGAATAAATATGATATTTATTATTCAGTATAAAAAATAATTTCATTATTCAGTATAAATGATAATATAAAATTTCAATCTAAACAATATATACATACTGAATAAAAAAGATAAATGTGATTGATTAAAAAAAATTGGACTCATGATATGGAGGTGTTATATTCACACTGAATATGTAGCTTTATTCAGTTTGAATAAAGGTATATATTCAGTAGGAGTACCACTTCAAACAGTGAACTGTTTGAAGTAAACACTTTATTCATAGTGAATAAACCATATGAAATATGATTGTTTATGGATAATAAAAAATAAGAATAAAAGAAATACCTTCGAATGCAATTTGGTAATAATGTGTCACATACAAAATCCGTGCCTTGAATCCGGAAAAACCTCAGAAACAACTTTCTTAATTGCAAGATATTGATCAATAACAACCAATTTTGGTTGCCTCCCAAAAGATTTCAAGAAAGAACAAAGCAACCATTTATATGCTTCAATATTTTCACCATCAAGAAGACCAACACCAAGAGTAACACAATTCATGTGATTGTCAATTTCAGTGAATGGAACAAATACCATACAATACCTAAAACAAATTTAATTAATACGAGATATAAAGAAAAAAAATACTAAAGATATTATAAAACAAAAAACAATGCTTACTTATTTGTTCGAAAGGTTGCATCAAATGAAACAATGTCACAAAACTCTTCAAAGTTGCATTTAGCTGTCTAATCGGCCCAAAATACATAATTCAATACACCTTCATCGCATTTATATTCAAAGGAATAATTTGGAACATACAACTTCCTATTATTCATTTTCCTCACAAATAAATTTGCATTGGTATCACCAATGAAACAATTACGATCCCGTTGAAAATTCTTATACTCAACCTTAGTACCACCTACCATTTCATACCCACCCTTCAATTGACAAAGAATGTTATGGGCTTGCGTATCACCAATATTTGCATTAGACATCTTAAGATCCACCTTTGTTGAGAATAGTCTAATTTGCGACTACTTTTCAGCAAGTGCTTCGAATCTTTATCAAATAAACAATTGTTATGTTTCTCTTCAAATGCATATAATCTAAAAGACCTCGCTCCCGGAATAACTTTGAACTTCACACAAGCTTCACAAACAGTTTTATGAATGTTAGTACTTCTTATCTTCTTATCCAATCCATCCAATGTATCTGCCTGAACAGAATCTGGAAATCCAACTCTATTGCATACAACATACCTCAAAACAATCATCGAATATGCATTTCTTTTCACAGAAGATAGTCTAACATCAAATCCTGCTTTAGCAGCATAATTCTTATATATTTCAATACTTTTCTCCAATGATTCATAAAACTTTCCCCACAATAGGCTTTAAATCATCATCAACAACAGGGATCCAAAACTTCACTCCATCACTACCATCAATTCCAATACTTGAAGGACCATCTTGTCCTCCACTATAAATTTGATCTACAAAACATATTCACAATGAATAAAAATTAAAATAACAAAATACAAAATGAATAAACAATTAACAAGAAATATATTAATAAACTATTTAGTATGAATAAAGAATGATTGTTAATTTAAAAACATAAAAATAGAACATGAATATTTACACTATTCAATATGAATAAAGATGTTATGCATTTATAAAATTTCAATATTCAGTATGAATAAATATGACAACACATATTCAAACTGAATATTAATGAACTATTCAGTATGAATAAAGAATAACTGTTAATCAAATAACACAAAAACAGAACAAATATAACAACACATATTGATTTTGAATATTATTAAGAAACATATTCATAGTGAATATTGAATATTGTAGTTAGATTACAAAAAATCTAACTACAATAAGTACAAAATTAATAAAAAGAAACAGAAACATCAAAAAGGGCTAATTTAAAAAGAAATAATAACTTTAAAACTAACAACTAATACAAAAGAACATTCAGTTACACATTAATCAAATTATATTACAAGAAAAAAAACTTACAAATCGATGATTTCTCAACATTCGATAAGAATCAATTTCAGTGCTTCCTGTATCCACAGAATCATAATCATCAACAAAATCAACTATTTGATCAACAAAAAGTGTAGAATTTTCAACAAAAATTATATTTCATACTGTTATTTGATTAACAGTATGAATAAAGAATAACTGTTAATCAAATAACACAAAAACAGAACAAATATAACAACACATATTGATTTTGAATATTATTAAGAAACATATTCATAGTGAATATTGAATATTGTAGTTAGATTACAAAAAATCTAACTACAATAAGTACAAAATTAATAAAAAGAAACGGAAACATCAAAAAGGGCTAATTTAAAGAGAAATAATAACTTTAAAACTAACAACAAATACAAAAGAACATTCAGTTACACATTAATCAAATTATATTACAAGAAAAAAAACTTACAGATCGATGATTCCTCAACATTCGATAAACTAGAAAACATAGAAAAAGAATCAATTTCAGTGCTTCCTGTATCCACAGAATCATAATCATCAACAAAATCAACTATTTGATCAACAAAAAGTGTAGAATTCTCAACAGGATCAGAATCCACAGAAATCGATAAAAGAAAAAGAATCAACAAAGATGAACGGATTGATAAAGAAATCGATAATCAATAGATCTATTTGGAAGAAATCAATGAAGAAAACGATAATCAATAGATCTATTTGAAAGAAATCGATGAAAAAATCGATAACCACTAGATCTATTTGAAAGAAATCGAGCTAAGAAAAATCAGGAAATAATCGTATAATTGGAAAAAGAATCGTGATATTTCATTTATTTAGAACAAATCGATTTGAGGCAAAAATTGCGAATCTGCCAAAAATACCCCTGGAGTCGTGTTACACAGTCGGCTCAAATATGGTTGCGATCAAGGGTTGTGATTTGTCCTCACCTACACAATGAAAATTGAGTTTTCATTTGAACTTTCCTCTCTCTCTCTCTCTATATATATATATATATATATATTATAATTATTCATTTGTTAACCCCATTTTTTGTACTAACTTTGTGAACCGAATCTTAACCATTGATATTGAGATGAAGGGCCGAGATTAAAACCAACCAATATTAATTCTTATTTATTAGACTTGTAATAACTAATTATATTGAACATATATGATAGGGGCTTTTGAGGAAATTCATAACCCCTTTTCACATTTAGTATCTTCCCCAAATAAGGGTCACTTAATTAAAGGATAGCTCATCGTCAAACAAATTGAAACCGACAAGTGAACCCGATTTCATCAACTGAAGCCTCAATCATCGAAATCAACTACTGAACATATATACAACGACTAAACATATATGATCATTCAAAAATCTTATGATTTGTATAGCTACTACTTGTTCATATATACCCTATAGCGTTCATTTTGACATGTGTGAACGTATATGAACATATATATAGTTACTACTTGATAATGTGAACGTGTATTAGAATGTGAACATATATCCGTTAGTGTTCATTTGAGAATGTGAACGTGTGTAAACGTGTATTAGAATGTGAACGTGAATGTTCATGAACGAAATTAAAATTAAAATACACATTAATTTTGTTAAATGAATATTTGTAACCTCCTCTTAATTAATTACTATTTTGTAATTCCCAATCAACTACTCTAGCAAGAAAAACATTTTATGAAATTCCATTTCTGCCCTTTAACATTTAATGATGATGTTGAAACCAACCAAGGTTGGAAATGAATTTCTATTGGTCAAGAGTGGTTTATAAAGTTAGTACCATTTGGGAAGTTAAGAAATTTTGTTACGGGAATCAAGAAGATTAATATTTGAAATTTTTAATTGCATGAAATAATAATGAAATTTTCTATAATATTGATAATTAATTTATTTCGTTGTTATCCGAATCCTTAAATTACTAATTCACCTTTTATTATATAAATAACAAATATACATAATTATCTCAAATGAGTGGCTCACATTGAATCTCACGGTTATCACAAATTAGGTAGTTCTCATTTGATTAGGCCCCTGTATATATATATATATATATATATATATATATATATATAAACACACACACACATATACATACACATTAGAAATCTGGCGCCCACCCTTCATCATCGAAGCACCAAACCGATGTAACCTTCCAACGTCGATGTCCACTGCAAACTTTAGTGCTGATGTACCTCTCCCCATACAACTTCATCTTCTCCAGTTGAAACTCTAACACCGATAAACCCTTCCTCGTAGCTCTCTATCATTGAAGCATCAACCTTTACACGACAAGATGTCACCCCTCCCCCACGTTGATGAACCCCTCCCCTACACCGTTGATCTTCGTCAACAAAGCACATACCAGCCACGATCTCCATCATCGACTATGTTTGTTGGGTCGTTTTTTTTCAGCAACTGGCATTTGAATTTTAGAGAAAACTACACTTTTTTGGATTTCATTTTTTAGAAACAGGTTTTTTAGATTTCTTCCACTCCCAGATTTTCGAGGTATGCTTTTGGATTTTTTTGGGAGGGAGTTGTAAAGGCGTTCATGTACTAGGGTTTGAGTTTTATTTTTATTTTGCTTTTGGTTCAGATTTGAATTTGGGTTCATCGAGTAAGTTTGTATTAGGATTTTGATTTTGATTTTAGGTTTTGGTTTCATTTGGGGTTTGGTTTTAAATTTTAATTTTGATTTTGGTGTTTGGACTTTATTTCGATGTTTCTGTGTGGATTTGGGTTTGATCGGAGAAGATGATTGAAAAAGGTTGGGTTTGGTCGGAGAAGAGGAGCGGAAAAAATGGTCGGAGGTTTGGCCGAAGAAGATGATTGGAAAAGCGGTAAGTGTAAAAGGGTAAATGGACACATGTCATTGTTTTAGTGGATGAAGTTAATATTTTTAAAAATTTAATAGAAAATACAATATAAAATCGTGTAAGAACTAGTGTTGGTTGTAGTAAATTGTGTGAAATTGATGTAGAAAATGAGGTTTGTGTAACACCCCAAAAAATGGAGGTAAATGTAAACTAGAAAAATGACGTAGAAATGACATCTATATAAATGAAATCACCCAAAGAAGGGAAATTGTGAAAGCGTTTACAACCCAATAAATGAAAATGATAAATAACAACCTACTAATATAAACTATGCTAAGCTTAGATTAAAGATAGATGTCACTATCATCTTCCAAAAGAATATGTCAAAAGATTATATGTCATCCTGTCCAAAAGTCGACAATCCAAAAAGTGTCTCTAACGGCAACCAACTCTCCGCTCAAGACTTCTGAGCCCCACTGCTAAGAGAACTTGATATACATGTCATTTTAAGAAAAAAATGTTAGGTTTTACGCCTAGTGAGAACAAATGTATATAATGAAGTATAAATAATACTGAATCGTAAATGATACGAGTTTAATGCAACTCTTTATTTCTCACAAGTCACATAAGAACCATACGACTCAAAATTCATCTTATGATGACGGAGGATGCCCGATTTCCATGAATTGTGGCGAAACACAAAAGTAAGTCAAATTCCAAGTTACAAAGCTCGTACTAGGATCAATGGCCAACAAGTTCTCCGACCCATAATATATGTGTAGATATGGGCCCCTGATGATCCTAGTCATACTCATTCACTAGAATTACATTTACAGTCAATAGCTAGTGTCCAACTCCACATGACCGTATCAAGTTGCCCCCGATGACCCAATGTCTCTGTTAGGACTGAAAGTCCTAGTGCGTTGAAAGTTGTATAACACATTTATAGAGTTTAATTGTTTTATTATTTATCGCGTTGTAAAAGTCTTTTATTGTTAATTGGGCTTTGTGTGTTTATTGGGCTTTTGGGCCCATAAGGCTTGCATGCCTCATTTATATTGTTGTCTTAACCTAGCTTTCTAGGTTAATGGTCATTCATAGGTTTACTTAGCCGTATCTGATATTCTCTCTGTAAACCTTAAACCCTTTACTGATAAATCTAATGATATGACCATCAGTTGTGATTGAATATCTATTGTTTATTGATTATTTCTGTGATTGCACTATTTCTGGGATCTACAATTGGTATAAGAGCGGGATCGAATTAATTTTCATTCGATACGATCAAAAGGTTTGTCTAAAACCCTTGTTTTTATCGACTTATTGTTAATCGACTTTTTGCTTCGGTGTTCTTCATAATCAAAGGTTTTAGGTTTGAAGTTGAGTTGATTTTTTGCCAAATTAAATTTAGTTTTGTGATTTTTAAACCAAAATATCGATTAATTTTTTAGGTTTGAAAAGCCTTCTGTGTCGATTTCTGAGTTAATCGCCGCTTTTATCGAAGCGGATCGACTAAAACCAGACTTTTGGTTTTTACGCCGTGTTCTTCATTGTTCATCAAAATTGAAGTTTTAGTTTGTGTTTTTAGTGATTATTTTGTTGAATTAAATCCGGGTTTGAGGTTAATAAGCGAAATTGTCATTTAATTTTGGTTTTAAAAAGTTGTTCTTCATCGATTTTTGAGTTATCACGCCGATTTTATCGAAGTAGGAAGAACCCAGATTTCCTTCCAACTCCCAGTAGCCAGTGTTTCCCGGTACCTTGCGTTTCCCAGTACCTTGCGTATAAATTCATCCGAGAGTTCACAATTTATTTTCCACCGGGAATTATCTTTGTACCGGGAGTTCCTTGTCAACCGAACCCGGAGTTAGCATCACCCCGGGAGTTAGCCTCACCATCCGGGAATTAATAGTCACAATCCGGGACTTAAAGTTCAAACCATCCGGGTTTTTGGGAGTTTGTTGTATTGGTTGCCATGGTAAGTGGGTCGGTGGATAAAATTACAATAGGTGGTTGTGATTGAATTTGTTTCCTTGTGGTTTGCTTTGTATGAAATCAATGCATTATCCAAGTTTTGTTATTTTGATTTCTAATATGATTGGTTTTTAAAACCATAGTGGGACGGTGGAGTTAAAAATGAATGGCGGTTGTGGTTTTAATGTTCCAAGCGATCCGATCTCCTCTCCTTGCCAACCGAGACTTATAATCTCCTTGTGATTCGGGCTCAGTTTCCTTCTTGACAACCGGGAATTACATATTCCCGGGACTTGAACAATTTTATCCGGGTCCGGGAATTGAAATTTCTTTCCCGGGAATTGCCGTCTACCGGGAGTAACACTTAGGTGTCGTTTGTTTTTTAAGAGTTCTAAAGTCTGAAGTCTTATTTTAGTTATGATTAATAAGAGGTGGTGTGTAAAAAAGTCTGAACGATTCAGACTTAAGAGTCATTAAGAGGTTTAAAAAAAAAAAAAAAAAACCTTAATTTGATCCGGGACTTAAGCCCCATGTGTTCCGGGTTTAGAATCAATTGATCCGGGTTTTAGTAAACTTTGTTACCTGGACTTTTTAGCATAGTACCGGGAGTTAGTGTCGTAGGATCGAAGTCGCACCTTTGAGCTCAAAAAGTAGGAGTACGGTTGTGAAGCTGATATCAAGTTTTTAGTTTTTCGAAATGTTTTTCGGTTGATTCGGTAGTGTTTTTGGACGAAGTTTTTGGATTTTAAAACGTTAAGGGTTGTTTACGAAGCCTAAACGAACATTTTTATCGAAAAATTTCAACCCATGTTGAATTTTTAAGTTTTCGTTCGGTTTTCGATAAATTTTCGGTTGCTTCGTTCGAGAGTTTGGGAGATTGTTTCGAGTTCTAATCAGTTGAAAGGGCTTAAGGGATCATAAACGACCGTTTTTGGTTGAAGAGTTTTAACCTATATCGAGTTTCTAAGTTTTCGATCGTTTTCCGAAAAGTTTTCGGTTGGTTCGTTTGCGATCGTGGGTTTACCGGTTGAATTTTAATCTGTTAGGGAGTGATCAGGTCGCTTTAACGATTGTTCTGCATTGGATATTTCTAACTGTTTCGAGTTTTTGCAGGCGCGTCTCAATGAAGGAGATGATGAATAGTAACTAACGGATTTCGTTAGTTTGCCGTTAAATTCTTTACATTTTGGTCCGTTTTCTGTTAGTCCAGTTAGTTTCCGTTAGTTTGTTAATTTAGTTAAGTTTTATTTCATTTTAGTCCATTTTCGGTAGTTTTCAGTTAAGTCCGTTAGAAGTTTCTCTTTTTACACTTTTAGTCCCTCTAGTTAAAGATTTCATTTTATGCCATTTTTGGTCCTTCTACCTTTAAGTTTCCCTTTCTATCTTTTTTAGTCCCTCTAGCTTTAAGTTTCAGTCAGTGTCACTTTTAGTCCCTGTGTTTCAAAAATTTCGGTCGTTTGTCATTTTTGACCCCTAAACTTTCAAGTTTCACACACTGTCAATTTTGGTCCTTACACTTTAAAGTTTCATCTCTTGTCAAGTTCAGTCCCTGGACTTTAAGCTTTCCAAGTAACAATGCCTTATGTACTCATGTCTGAGCACAAAGCAATGATTGAAGCTCTCGAAAAGAAATTGGAAAACATGTTAAAGACCATTAACACACTGTTGGAAGAGAAAGCTTTTCTTCCGTTAGATTTGGACAATCTGAGATTAGAAAGCCAGACGTATAAATAGATATGTTTCTTATAAGCCAGACGTATAAAGAGATATGTTGCTTATAGTCAAACAATGACTGGCTCAAGTGCAAGAATTCTGAACTTGAAAAGGCAGCAGAAAATAACTCATATCACAGTATGTTTAATGACCAAATAAATTCTCTTAAAAGAAAGATTTTAGATCTTGAATGCAAAGCCTACACGTCAAGTACTAAAAGTTCAAAAAAAATATCTGAACTTGAAAGAAAAGTTGTAGATTTTGAAGCCAAAGAAGAGAAGAACCTGGCGCTTGAAGAAAGAGGAAACGTGTTGGAGAGTGAAAATCTCGACCTAAAGAAAAGACTTGATATTTTTGAAAAAGAAAAAGTCGACTTCTCAAATGAAAGGAAGAAACTTGAAAGAAAGATTCTCGAGCTTTCAAAGAAAGTTTTCGATGAAAGAAAGGTTTTTGAGGCTCAAAATGCGAAACTTTCAAAACATATTTCTAATTTTGAAAATGTTTTGATAATTAAGAGAGATTCTTTTGAGAAAGAGCGAAAAGGTTTTGAGAGTGAAAAGGAAATGCTTGAAAAGAAGAATGTTGCGGTTTTTAAAGAGATATATGATAAACGCAACAATATAGAAAAGGATTTTGAAAGTGAAAGAAAGATTTTTGAAACTGAGATTCATAAGCTTTCAAAGAAATTATCTGGATTAGCAACAGAGATTTTGAAAGAATAGAAGGTAAAATCCGATTTACAAAAACAATTTGACTTGATTCTAGAAGAAAGAAATGTTTTATCTGCAAAAGTCAAGAAACTTGAAGAAATAAATCCAAAAATTGATTTATCTGAATAAGCCAGTCCCGATACTGTAGTCTACATCTAATTCTTCGAAGAAGTTTGTCAAATCAAATGAATTTTCAAAAGATCGGATTCGTCATTCAAATCTTTTCTATAATTCTCTTGTTGATGATTCAAATAATCAAGTGTTTCGAAAAGTCAAGATGTTTTGTTGAAAGAAACCAACTACAGAAAGTAGTGATGGAAAAAAGTCTCATGATTCTCCTGTAGTTGATATAAAGTCAATTATTTTCAAGACTGATTCACCTACTTATGTCTATTATATAGGAAAGTTGATCAATCTGCGCCGGCAAACGATCTATTGCACTTACTGTGGAAAGAGTGACTTTGTGCATCCAAGGTACGTTAATAGTTGGTATGGTACTTATAGCATCCCCAATCCTCAGTTTAATAGCTTCAAAGCCAAAACAACTAACCATCAAGGATCCATCATAGCATCGATACCAAAACCAAAATCTTCCTAATCTGTTTTGCAGGACGGTCATGTGTGATTTAATTCAGATTATTCACGTCACATGACTATAATCAAGGGTTATGCCATCTTTTGAGGGGGAGTACCATGTTGCTTATTTTTCATATTGACTTCTGAACACTTCAGTTCAAGACTCGATTTTAAATGTTTTTGACTTCTGATTATCTCAAATCAGAAATTTTACTTCAATGTTATATCTTGGTGAGTTAAAGGAGTGTTAGGGTTTTTAATTTTTCTATGGTCAATCCAGAACCGGAAGGACCTACCCAAGAAACATATCCAATTCATAGATATCAGTGAGGGGTCTAGATTGATAGATGAGTTCGGAGTGAAAAAAAAAACATGGTGAGGATGTGACAGGACTTAAAAGAATTATTGGTCCTTACCAAACCGAGTCAGTTATCCGGGTTATCACATAATCTATTCATTCTCGTTCTTTGAAGATGAATATTGAAACAGACATGGACCCAGTGTCGATAACTCATGTCACCCCACCCAGCCACTCAAGTATCTCTCAAAAGATACTTGTTTCATATAAGCACAGAGATTTAGCACATAATCTATCTATTCCTCACTCGGAGGTCTTAGATATTGAAAAAGGAAAACATCAGCTCCAGTCTCCGAACTTCATATTCATCTCACTATGTCTATTGATTTCTAACCTGCATCCCAGGTTGAATCAATCTTTGAGCCTAATCGATATGATTTATATTTCTTTCATACACGTACGAATCTTTGTAATTCCAATTGCATATCTTTGTGATATTGCCGGAACAGTTTGAGAAGTAATTTTTTAATATTTTACTTCGGTGATAACTGGAAGTCCTATCAGAGATACCCTATTTCTAACTCTGAAAATAGGCCATACAATTATTTCAATTGTTGTGATAACAGTTACTATTGTGTTTATGTGTTAGCCGTTACCCTTGGTTACTGAATCGCTTTATCTGATCTTTTGCTACTCACCCATTTAGTCTTTGAAGTTACATGATGCTCAGGATTCTCCTAATCATCATGAGGGGGAGAATGATACAAAATTCAAAGACACATATTATGGTGTTGAGGGGGAGTTAGCAAAATTTGAGGAGGAGTAACATAATTTCTTAAATATGAGGTTGAAAGGCCATTGGATTTCAAAGATTGTGTTTATTCTATCCCTTATCATATGGTGTCTGCTACAAGTTTATTCTTCCTACAAGCTGATTGAAACAAGGTCTGAAGCTGAAAGCATATTCAACTCGTGATTCAAAGACAGATTCTTTGTTTTTAAACCGAAGATGCCCCGTAGAATGTCACGTAACTCGCACATTATCTTTCTTGTGTGCTGATCCGATGTGTTGAGTTTCTACAGTTGAAAGCTGCTTAATAGTGCGTTCAGTCGAGGCTATTGTACATTGAATCTGGTTACAAAGTTGAAACTATGAAGACCAAGAGCTTTATTCAAGGGGGAGCCTGGAAAGACATGAAGACATGCAACACCAAAGTTCTTCAAAGATTCAAGAGGGAAAGAAGATCAACGCCTGAAGATTTCAAGATGATAAATACCTTATTCAACTTTAGGGGGAGATTTTTAGGACTAAAAGTTCTAGTGCGTTGAAAGTTGTATAACACATTTATAGAGTTTAATTGTTTTATTATTTATCGCATTGTAAGAGCCTTTTATTGTTAATTGGGCTTTGTGTGTTTATTGGGCTTTTGGGCCCATAAGGCTTGCACGCCTCATTTATATTGTTGTCTTAACCTAGCTTTCTAGGTTAATGGTCATTCATAGGTTTACTTAGCCGTATCCGATATTCTCTCTGTAAACCTTAAACCCTTTACTGATAAATCTAATCATATGATCAACAGTTGTGATTGAATATCTATTGTTTATTGATTATTTCTGTGATTGCACTGTTTTTGGGATCTACAGTCTCAATCTAGTTACAACGAAAAATGTTGCATTTAAAGCAAAACCGACTCCTATGCCTATGGATCAATTGCATTGCAGTTTAACATAGGTCACAACTTTAATGTGACCAACTATAATCGTACATATAGTTTTCATCATTCAAAAGTTCTCATAAAATCATTTTAACACAGTATTAACAAAGAGGACAAAGTCCCCGTTATTCCCAATAAATCATTTCTTACTCAAATACGATATTTCTTGCATCACCATTTTCCAAGAGGTCATAAGCTCAAGAATAGACTTGATTCACAAGTAACAACACTTCTTATTCCAAATGTACTCATTTTCAGATATCTCCAAATATGTAAATATTATGAACACTCATAAATCATAATGTTCAAGTCTTAAAATAACATCTATGTGTTCAAATACACCTTTATAACACTTATCATTTTTCTAACAAAAAGGGTAAACCCCCCCAAATGTCCCAAAATACCCAAAGATTAGTTAAAATACACAAATATGTAAAATATATCAAAAGGAACATTTTAGGAGATTAAAATAAAGCATTTTGACATGTATAAAGTTTAAAAGGTTAGAATGAACTCACAACTTTGGTTTTGAAGAAAACCAAGTGAGATGTGATAAGAGGATGGAGATCTTGATTTCCCAACTTAAATCCTTAAACCTTGAGGCTAGAGAGGAATAAATGCTCTAAAAATCAACCCTAGGGTTTTCCAAATCGTCTTTAATGAAGAGAGAGGAGAAGATGAGGGAAATAATGAAAAAGAGGACGGAAAATCGTTTTACCACAAGGTACAAGTACAAACCACGACTTGGTCATGGGTTTAGGCACGCCAAAGTCGCCCACACCTAAACCCTACACACTCTCCAGTGGCTAATGTGGGTTCGGCTGCATGCAAGTCGTCCGAGTGTTATGAGGTTGCACACTACAGTGCCTAAAGCGATCCCCATGTAGGTGAACCCACACCAAGGTTGCCCGAAAGGTTTTGGGGCTTCACACCACAATGTCTAAAGCGACTCCCATGCGGCTAAACCCGTCAGGAACTGCTTTAACCACTGTCTGCCTCTTCTAAAACTTCTCTTTTCCTTGATTCTTCACTTATAGTTTGGTGTTGGGATGAGATGCTTACCTAGCCACAAATCCATACCCAATGTATACTTGGGATAACATAAAGTTAACTGGTCATTTTCTTCATAAACATGTTTGACAAAATCATACACGTAGCGAAGATAATTAGTTTACAAGTATTATTACAAGGGTCTTTCAAAAGAAAAACCTATACAAAGTATTAATTGTTTGATGTGATTTTATTTCAGATAAATATGTATTGGTATGAAAACGAAACAGAAAAACAAGTTTTCAAGATCAATGGGAAAAAAAGGAAAAGGAAAACAGGAAATAAACTAATAAGAAAAAACAATCAGAATTATCAATGGCACATTGGTAAAGATTTCTTTATTATGCTTGAAAGACATGGGTTCAAGTCTTAGTTGTTATAATGTACTTAATTTTTTAGTAATAATAACAAGTATTCATGGGCGAGTTGATGCCCTTAGGCTTGTGATGCCTTGGGCTATTGCTCGGGCCGCCCAGTAATAGGGTCGGCCTTGTTAGAAGCCATAAGACCGAGAAAGTGAACGACAATTATATATAGGTGCTATGGAAGACAACAAATTAGAATATGATTGTTGTTTGTTTCATAGCAAATTGCACATCAAAATAATTATTATGATACATTTTAACAAATCTTGAGACGTGTACTACAAAACTTTGTGATACCGACAAAATCTGATTTTGGTTTTAAGTAGGTCAAATTGAGAGTCTTTGAAACTAGTCCGATATTAGAGTTTTGTAGTACCGACAAAATCTGATTTTGGTTCTAAGTAGGTCAAATTGAAAGTCTTTGAAACTAGTCTGATATTAGAGAAAAACAGTGCATTGATTTATATAATTCATATAAAATCGATTATAACTTCGATCAAAATTATTTTTGAATTTCATAAATCAGAAGAGATTGTTTTAAAAGTTTAGTTTTGCTGAAGGTATGAGAAAGTTTTAGGTTTTGTTACATGGTCATTGCTGGGAATTGTTTTGTTCCAATTCTATCAACGTGGAACATGTTATGTATGTGTTTATGAGTGCAACTATGAATGCATTGGTTAGTAATTGACCTAGTGGGTATGATATATATGCTATGTACGTGTTCACCTTAATAGCATGCATATTCAAATTAGTTTCCGTACCAAACTTTTTAGGCGAGTTTCATGCGATTTAAATAGGATGTATGCAAGTATAAAAAACGATGTGTTTAGAATGGCTTTTTATATGTTATATATATATATATATGTTTTCAGTAAAGGAGCAATATGTGTTACATATTCCTGTTATATATTACATGTATGAAATTTGGAAAGGCGGATATATGCATGATATGTGTTTTAAGTAATAGGGCAGTATGTATGTGATACATGTTTTTATTATATACTACATGTATGCAATTTTGTATGAGGAGATGTGCATGCCTAAATGTTTTAATTCATTATTTATGTTATGCATGAAAATTGTGAGTAACTGAGTATTAGACCGTATGAGTCAAGTGGCTCCCACCTGAACCAAACAAGGCAGAATGATAAACCATAACACATAAACACTACAAGAAAAAGCTCAGTAGTGACCAAAACTTTAGTGACGACTTATATTTTGGTCACTAACTATGATGTTAGTGACGATGACAAAGGTCGTCATTGATTTTTAGTCACTAATATGAATTTTAGTGACAAAAAATAAATTTGATCACTAAGTGGTCACTAATTCTCATGGAATATCTTTTACGACATTATGTTTCGTCACAACAAGTAGTGGTCATTACACTGAAAGGATTAGTGACGAAAAATGGTGGTCACTAAATTGATTATATGTTTGTGACCAAAACATAGTGGTCACAAAATGAGATTCATTAGTTGAAGATTGTAGAGTTGGATGAGTTACTGACAAAAAAAAGGTGGTCACTAAACTGAAAATGTTAGTGACCAAATAATAGTGGTCACTAAGTGTGATTCATTATTTGTAATTGAGTTGGATGAGTTAGTGACCAAAAAATATAATCACTAAATTGAAAGTGTTAGTAACTAACAAAAGGTAGTTACTAAATTAAATGTGTTAGTGACCAAAAAAAGTTGTCACTAAGTATGATTCATTAGTTGTAATTGAGTTGGATAGGTTAGTGACCAAAAAAATGTGGTCACTAAATTTAAAGTGTTAATGACAACAAAAAGTAGTCACTAAATGGTACTCACTAAACATATAGTTGGAAGGGTTAGTGACTAAAAATGGTGGTCACTAAATTAAATGTGTTTGTGACTAAAAAATAGTGGTCACTAAGTAGGATTCATTAGTTATAGGATTGTATTGGGTTAGTGACAAAAAAAAGGTGGTAACTAAATTGAAAGTGTTAGTGACTAACAAAAGGTATTCATTAATTATAGATTGGAAGGATTAGAGTGGTCACTAAATTGAATGTGTTAGTGACCAAAAAATAAGTACGATTTATTAGTTGTAATTGAGTTGGATATGTTAATGACAAAAAAAAAAGGTAGTCACCAAATTGAAAGTGTTAATGACCAACAAAAAGTAGTCCCTAAATGATATTTATTAATTATAGTGTTGAAGTGTTAGTGACCAAAAAAATAATGGTCACTAAATTGCAAGTGTTAGTGACAAAAAATAGTGTCACTAATTTGAAAATGTTGGTGACAAAAAATAGTGGTCATTAAATGATATCCCAAAAAAAATGATAATTAAGCAATAAAATCGTGGCATAAATATAAGAATCCGAAGCCCGGGGGCTAAAACTATCAACTTTCTATTCTAACTTTAAAAACACGCGGACCTAGCTATTCGGTTCATTTTCTCCTCACATTCCTACCCGAAGCAAACCCTAGGTGCTCAACGAACTGGCGAACCGGGAGCGCAAAATACAGATCGGATACAAGGCATCGAGATAATTTGTTCTTGTCCTCAAGTTAATTTGTTGATCAGAAGGTTAGTTTCTCTTCATACCTAAATTTTGTATGCTTGAAATTGTTCTAATGTTGAATTAGTTATACTGTTGGCATTTGATTTGTGCTTTATTGAATGAATGACCACCGATTGCTACTTTCTTTTGTCTATTAGTAAAATGTTTGAAAACTATGAATCAAGGACGACGACCGTCGACGGTGGCTGCTCACTAGATTTCTCGTTTCTCAGGTTTTTCGATTTCTCCTTTCTTTGATTAGGGTTTTTTCGATGATTTTTCTCTTTCTGGTAACGAGAAATCGGTTACATGACACTTCCTGATTTTAGGGCTAAGCTGTCAAATTCTCCAATGCATTTATTACCAAAATTCCCCCAAAATCAAACGCATTCAGGGACACAAATATATATAGTGTATCCTCTGCAGTTGGTTCTTGTTTGTTTTGATTCTTGACTACGCTTTTCAGATCAAATCTTAATTGATTTTAAGGTGATTGTCTTATCTTCCCTTCATATCTCCGATGGATTTCGCTTTAATTTCTTGATTTGGTTCAATCTTGGATTAGGTTTTCTGCCAGTATTTGCCATTTGGAGCAGTTGGTTTCTTCTGTTTCAGATTTTCTGCGCAAATGTTCAATCTATTGTTTAATCTTTTGACTTCTAATTGATGATTAATCTTTTGATCATGTATACCTTTGTTGGTTATCTGATTTTTTGAAAAAAAGAGATGTGATTTCTTCAATGTTGGTGTGATTAGTTTTGACCTTTTCTTAAGATTGATTATTTGTCTGTGTTCTGTTCAGATGCGTATATCAATGGTAAAAACATATATGTAAATACATTGTAACTTAGCGATTATAGAATTCTAGTTACGTGTCGGTCAATATTTTTATGAAAGATTTTTGTTAGCAAACCTAAATTTGGATATGAATTTCTTACCTTTTTACTCGATTGCTTACAGGGTCATTTTGATTGCACAATTTGGGTATAAAATTCACGAGATGAGGATTCTGTAAGCCTGCTGCTAAGGTGCAATTTTCTACAAGTCTAAACTGAGATTCATACTATTCTTTGATGATAAAAGGTCAAAACTTGAGAGTCAGTTGTTTATACTTCAATATGTTGTAGTTTTATAATTATTTATGTCAACAACTGTAGCATTGCACCCAAATGTAATTCATATAATTGTAGTTGCCCTTCTAATTAATGTGATGCTCTGTCTATTGTTGGATTATCATTAAAATTTAACAAGGATGCAAGGATTTCAATAGCATAAGTTTTTTTCCCAATTTTAAACATTGATAATCATGTTTAAGTAGAGCATGTACCAGCAAAATTCTCTGCAAAATTCTATCTTAGAATTGATTTTGCGCATTGGAACAGAGATTTAGCGTTTATTGAAGGCTGGAACAACTGTTGTGTTCGGGAAATTCAGTTTCCAATTCCAAATAAACCTGTTTTTCGGCGAAGCAGTGATCTGTGTTCAAGTAAGATACCACAATGAAGCCTAATTACTTTCTTGATTCAAATATGAGTTTAAACCATTCATTATTGTGATAATGGCTATCAGGTATAACAGTCTATGAACATTTGATGCTATACTTGTTGCAACAATGGTGGGGAGATACAGCGATGACGAAGAAGATGAAACATTTACTAAAAGAAAGTAGCAATCGGTAACTTTTCTACTTCTCAACTATGATTCACTGTTGAGGTGGTTAAAAGCTATACTCTGATGGTGTTTGCTCTGGTTCTTCAATATTCTCTTGGCTTAAATGAAATCTCCACATGTAAATTAGCATGAATTTTTTAGTATGTACATTCTAATTCCCCTGGTTTGCATATTATAAAATTGAGAAGGTTTCAAACTTCCAGTCTATTAGAACTTTCGTAGATTTCTCTGTGACTCAATTTTTAGTGAGATCTAACTGATCCCAGTGATTCTAACTTTTAAGTTAACCATCATCTTTTTGTTTTGGAATATGCTGATATCACGATTAAAGAGGATTTTTGGACCTTGTTGTATGAATTCAATTGTTATTTATTGATAAATTAGCATGAACATCTGCGCAATATGTTGAATGTTTTGACATTTCTTCACTAGCTAATGCACTTCTCATCATGTGTGTAGTAAAGTAGAGATTAGTGTACTCATGCTTTTGCATCATTATACATGAAAAGACATACACTAGGAATTATTTTTTCATCAAGATTGAACGTTTTTTAATGTTTGTTGACTTCCCATAGAGGATCCAGTGGGTTGTGTAACTAGAGTACTCTCTTCTCTCTGAAATGTGCATCTGGTTTTCTGTTTTACCGAGGTTCTTCTTGAGGGTCGATCACCCTTCACTTATGGCTTATGTAAACTCACATCCTCCCACCTGACCACAAGGAAATAAGCTACTAGAGTATTTGTATATATGAGTTATATGGTATATAGAAACATATATATACTCTACCAATTTGCTTATTTCGTTATCAGACACTACAATTTACAATTTACACCGTCTTGCAGATTATTTTTCGACAACAGAGAAAAGGGTTTACAATTTGGTATGTTTTCAAGTTTGAATCTTGATCTTGTAAATTGGTTTTTGCAGGTACGAGTTCTAGATGGAATGTGGGTTGATTGGGTGGTCTGTGGGTGCAACACATTGATATATACTAGAAAATGAGTGATTGCTTGCATTAGTGATGGCAATTTCTAGGTATGTTTCATAACTACAATTGAGCTAAAATCAAACTCTAAATATTGATGGATACAATAGTGAATAACAATGGTAATACAGGCTTGGCCACATGGAGTTGTTAATTAGAAATAGATATTCACAAAAAAAGTAAATGTTTTGAGACAGATTTCATTTGTACAGAAAAACTGCAGAAAAATTTGCATTCATCTGGTTCACAGGTCTGAAATATCCTAATCTTAATCCTGATGATCATAGCGTGAAAGCTAAATCAAAGTCAGTAAACAAATCATCTAAACCAAGTAGAACATTCATGAAACCTACTGCTAGTCATTTGGCCAAGCAGATTAATATGATAGATGTACATGCCAGCAGCTGTGGAAGGTGTTTATCTACCTCAATTCTAGTCTTTAATGTTCTTTTTTTTATTAATTGAAAAGACAAATTGGTTTTTCTAATATTTCATATTAACTGTTTGGTTCTGTTATGATGATTTTCATTATTGCTCTTCTAACATTCTCCTGAGTATTCTTGATTTTAATGTTCCACTTCTCATCCATTTCTTTTTCTGATTTACAAAGGTCAAATAAGCTAGAAAGCCCTATTGGATATGAAAATGAAGACACCAAAAAACAGAAGTTATAGACCGTTTCTTGCGTAATGTGCACGTATATCGTTCGACCTACAAGTATATTTATGATTTCATTAACTTTTGTCTTTATATATTCAAATGATGGTGATCAATGTTAATTTTGGTGGATGGAGCTCCTTATTTTATCCAACCAAAATAAAAGTTTACCTCTTATAGACTGTTAATCTGACTACTAAATGACGATCGTGGGAAATTAAGAACCTTCATCCCCTTTGGGCCAGTTCTATGCAACAAGCAATGGATTCAAATTAAAACTTTTTCTTAGAATCAATCACAGCAGAAGCAGTAGATTGAGCTAAAGAAGGGTAGGCCATCTCAAAGGACAGCTTGGTTTATGTAGTAGTGATGATAACATAAAATTGGTACCATATAGCTAGTGAGGAGTGATGTGATGATGAGAAATCATATCGATTCCAGTCCAAGTTTAGAAGGAAATGTTTCTATTTCCTTGAATGGACTTAATAATTAAGAAAGTGCAGTGCATATATTATTTCCTGGAACGGACATAAAATTAGTAGAAATTAAGGATTGGAAAATCATATCAACAAGATCAACTTATATAGAGGACTGGATTGATATATATATATATATATAGGAGCGATCAAATGGAAACCACTCTAATTTTGAAAACCGTGGAAACCCTCGATTTTATTGGTTAAGTTAATGAAATTGTTTCATATAATTCTTTTATTGATGAAATTGTTGCATATATTTGTGTTTTTTTATGTAAAAATGAAAAAGTTTCATCAGACTGCGAAAATACATGAAACAATTTCATCAAAATGAGAAAAATAGATGAAACTACATAAAAAACACAAATATATGAAACAATTTCATTAATAAAAGAATTATATGAAACAACTTGATCATATTAAACAATTTTATGAACCAATTTCATTAATTTAACGAATGAAATTGACGGTTTCCAAAGTTTCCAATCTAATATGGTTTCCAATTGAAACCACCTCTCTCTCTCTCTATATATATATATTGCTTTTCACCAGCAACAAGAGAAATGATAAAAATGCTTATTAGCTTTAGCTTTAGCTTTTCTCTTTGAATATACTTGAATTTAAGGTAGCAAGAAACAAATTAATTATCCCTTAATAATGTAATTATATATACACATATAGTACACTCATATCTTATAGCAACTTAACAACATGTTTTTGCCATACATATCATCTTGTTTGATCAGAGAATCAGTTGAAATCTTGTACAGCGGGCATCCTCTCCTCTCCTGATGAATTTACTCGTTGGACTGCAATCACATGGGTAAGGATATGTCGATTAGTTCATATGCATCATTCTCTAAGGTGAACATTCTTATGGCATTTAATGAGTTTGTAAAATTGGCGGAGATCAGCTTGTTCCTTATTATGTTGATATATTGTGACATGTGAATGCCATAACCTGCTAATCATGTGGCTGCTGGCTTATTTCTTTTTAATTTCCCAGAGATGAAGTTAGAGTTCCAAAAAAGTCACTCTAATAATTTTGTCTTATTATTGAATGTTTGAAGGATGGTATAGGTTTTTAAAGCTAGTAAGCCCTCATTAACTTTGGCCTAGGGTAGTGGCCTTGAAAGAGATGGAGTTGTCACTTGTCACCCACCTATTCTTGCATCAATTATTACAGTAGTAGTGGGTTTAGATGTGCGAAACAAATTTGTTGTTAGGATAATATATATATATATATATACACACACACACACACATGAACACCCATCCTGCAATCCTGCTCTTACTTGCTTTGCTGCCATAACTTTTTCCAGTCTGTTGAACTTGAAAGGCTGGCTGTTTTGGACTCTGATACTAGTCCATGGCACATTGCAAAACCGTGGGAGGATTTGCAACCCTTTGAATGGGATCAGGTAAGATCTGTATATGTTGAACAATCTATATCTGATCTATTAGATTTTAGCCACCATGTCATTGTACTAAGATCCGCTTCAGATCTTCAGTTTTGGCACAAAGGATGGAAAACCAGCCAGTCTTCCGGTTCAGACACACACCTACATTCTGCATACGGAAGTGCCATTTATTCAAAACAGCGATCAAGTTCTCCCGATCGAGATCAACCTCTAATGAAAGCAGCAGTGAGCTTGGATGATGTGACAATTTGTTTGTCAAAGGTTAATAAATCTATTCTATTTGGTCGGTTTGCAGCCTTGTGAGCAAGTCTGATGATATTAATTATGTTGCATTAGCCTTTAATAAGCGAGTTTTTCACAAATTTGCAGAGTGGTTATAGGGATTTGATGAAGTTAGCTGATAATTTTTCTGCATTTAACCAAAGATGAAAATATGCTCATTTCCGGCCCTTTGTCCCGGTGAAATCTTATCCGAGATCGTGGTGGGAGTATGCCTATAGAGTTGTTTCAGATCAGATAAAGAAGGCTAGGTATTAACTTCTTCCTGTAGTATCTCATCTTCTCATTATTTAGTTCTGTACTATATTAAAGGAGCGCCTTGAGTAGTCTCCCAAATCAAGTTGTAATTTTTCTGGGTTCAGTTTTCATCCTACCGATCGTAGCTTGAGCCTTGAGATGAAGGCTTAGGTAAGTTGGCTTAACTTATTTGTAAGATGTTAAAAGAATTGACCAAGGGGATAGTGGCAGCACATATGTAGATTAGAGAGGACTGTCTGCTTAAAAAATTACATATTATTTTTGTTCCTATTTTGGTTCTACATATTAGTAGGTTTTAATTTTATTGCAATACAATTGTAATAGAAATTAGTGACAAATTTTTTTTGTTCACATCTTATAATTAGTGACCACTTTTTTTGGTCACTAATATTAATTAATGCCAGTGACCACATATTTGGTCACTAATTGTATTAACGGACGTTAACGTTATCGTTATCTTGAACTCACTAGTGACGTATTTCGTGGTGGTCACTAACTTGTTCACTAATTTAGTCAAGTTAGTGACGACTTTCACCGTTTAGTGACGATATTTAGTGACCAAATTAATTGTCACAAACACAGTGACAACTCTATTTTTGTCACTAATTAGTGACCATTTTCGTTTTTGGTCACTAACGCAAATTAGTGACGGACCTTTAGTGACGAAAAGTGACCACCCAAATTTTAGTCACTAAAGTGTCTCAGTAACCAATTTTGTGTAGTTAGTGACCAAAATTTTTTCGTCACTGATTGGCAATTTTCTTGTAGTGAAAAGAAGTGTGATCTTGATCTCGATGTTGTTATTATTTCAAAGAGATTTAAATTTAAATTGTGAGCTTGCTTTCAATACAAGATTTATATGCATTACAATTATTCAAAGATGAATGTTTTAAGTGTGTGCATGAATGTTGCATGAAATTATGAACTCATTAAGCTTAGGAGTTGATTACACTACAAAACAGGGGGGCTTTCACCGACAGCTAAATCTGTCGGTAAACCGTCGGTGAAAGTCGGATCCGTTGGTGAAAGTCTCTCGCAAAATATCTCGTGGGCGATAGAATTTCCGACGGATCACCGACTGATTTTAGCGACGGATCTGACGGTCTCTATTTTCCGATGGATCACCGACAACCGTTTTATTCCCGACGGATTATCGACGGCCACCTGTCACCGACGAATCTATTCCAACAGATTTAGCAATTGTTCTCAGATGGATTAAATGTTATTTTAAAAAATAAAAATAAAAATTAAAAACATTTATCCGTTGGTAATTTAATTTTTTATTAAAAAATCATTAAAAAATGTTGATTTCCATTACAAAACCTGTCCGATTTTCATTTAATATCCAAAAAAAATATTGACAATAATTCCAAAACGTAATATTACAAAAATAAAATATACAAATAGTAATACATCTGTATATCCTCAAAAGGGGGAAGGGGGAGGGTTTTGATCTTGAAACTTCTTCATGAAGGCCTCAAACGCCTTCATTTTCTCCTCCAACCGTATCCTCGCTACTGTCTCTTCCTCTAACTTCTGTTATAGCTCATCTATCTGAAATTCAACATTTGACAAACATTTAACAATGTTAGACAACATTTGACAGACATATAACAATTATTCAACATTTGACAAACATACCTCCTTATCGCGATGGCCGCGTGAGCTCCTGCTTGTACCGGCACCTAAATCACCGGACATAGAATATAGAGGATCCTGACTGGTCCCAAATCCAAACAGGCGGCCTTTATGTCGTCCTCCGACACTACGCTACCACAACTCGGCATCATTGGGAGGAACAAGGTCGGGATCTAAGTCCGGGTACTTCTCCTCCCTAATACGTGAATACGTACCCTACAGTTTACCAAATTAGACATTGTTAACTAACCTGTAGAAAATTCGACAACATTTCAACTGTAATTTGAACATATCCATTACCTGCATTTATCAAAATAATCCTATCGTCTGCCCAACAATGGCGGCCCAAACTAAATGAATCAAACGACACAACCATATGACAAAGTTTTCTATACTTTCTATCCATCTTATAAAACTAACAAAAATCTAATAATATAATTGAACTTACCGCTACATGAGCTGCCTTCGGGTAAACGTAGATCGGACGATCTGTGGGCGGACCGGTCGCACCCGATACTAGCTTCCTGTTGGTGCAGTGCGTTCTCTCATAAACCTCCCCAGCAGTAGGCTCATGGCCCCATGCCTCTCTCTATTATAGACAACTTAAATTGTTAGTAGGTTACAAAATCATGTATATATATATATTCATGAACTATATACATTTAGTCTAGTGGATGATAAAGTACTTTGCGGTCCCGATGCTGAGTGGGACTAATAGATCCGCACGTGTGTCTGGATGTCATCCCCTCATACGTGGTGGCACGATTGGCCGCATTGGCGCTAGATGTACGCCTAAACGCGTCAGTGTTCCATACATGTTAAAACAAGACATAAATCAATATAAACCCTAGTACAACCAGATACAAGTATTCAAAACAAAATAAACCCGATCAATCATCTGAACCCAAAACTCATGTCAGATCCACTCTAGGGTGTGCGTGCTAAGAACCGTGTAGTCATGATGGTCGAACACTATATCATCAATAGCTAAATCCCACCGGATGGCCCATTTACGGGCATCTTTCATCATGTCCGGGTACCTATTCATTAGGGTACGTCGGAATGCAAGTAATACGTCGGCCTCCATATGAGGAGGCTAAATATAATATATCTGCATACACATTGTTTGGACCAAGTAAAAATAAATTAGAACATTTAGTTAAATGAAGTAAAATATATACTCGTAAACGCTCCAACAACAGTGAGAAGTGCTCCACAGGGATATCCCCATAGTGAGCCCATAGACCTGGGAACATGGACCAAAAGATGCTAGTGGCCCTTCGGACCACTTGCATCTCCTTAAACCTTAACAATTGCAAAATGTACAAGACAAAAAACATTAGAATCGGTTTATTATGTACTAGAATAAATAATATACTACATATACTTACCCGCCGCTAACTAACACAATCGTCGGTCGCTGACTTGGATAACGGGGCATCTGTAATGAAATATTGGGGCCTCTAACCCTCGAGCCCGATCCAGGCGATGGCATCGCAAGCACGCCCTCCTCAAGCTGGATCTGATCCAGTCCCTCATCGCTAGTTGGAACGAACTCGGAATCGTTCCTAGGCTCGTCAGCGTAGGGGTCACCACGCCCGACGGAGCTGCTACTGCCCTTGCTAGATCTTCTAACCTTAACCCTACAAGCACGTCCCCCTATCTAAAAGTAGAAAACGGTTCGGGCACACTAGTCATCGGATGAATTTGTAGACATAAAGATATAATATATAAATCATAAGACACAAAGATTTAAGTGTACAAACATATAAGGATATAATTATTGTGAAATAATGTTTACATAATGAAGGAATGCTAGTCATCAAACGAGTGATCAGATAACATAGGTTTGTTTTTGCTATCTAAATCATCTTCTACGTCTTCAAGTTCTTCTTCCTCGTCGCTATCTTCCTGATCTGATGCATCTTCCTCGTCGCTAGATTCGTCATGTGTGGAAACTACGTTGACCTCCCTAGTGACAAGAGTGACATAATCGAGGTCCTCATTTACCCATATGTTTGTATTATGAGTTAACCGTTTGTTGATTTGAAAGAATGGTTCTCCATCCACATTCTCATCATCCAAGGCATTAATAGCCCTTTTTGCAACTTCATATATTCCACGAGCTTTGGTCTTCACAATAACCCACTAGTCCTTTAAATCCTTAGTGCCTGAAGGATACGATGTGTAATACATTTATTCCGCTTGTGATGCTAGGACGTAATAGTCCTCATCACTGAGTCTGGACTTCTATTTGATATCAACTAACCCATGTTTATGGTCGACTTTAACTCCTCCTGGACTATCAAACCATGTACACTTAAACAAAACTACAACGCAATGGCCTACACTGTAATATTCCATCTCTAACACGTCGTCCAACAATCTGTAATAGTCAGACTCGGAGTCGTCATAAAAAGATCCTCTCACAACAGGAGCATGTGTTACCGTATAAAACTTGTAACTATGGACAAAATATCCCTTATGCGACCAAGCATACCGACCCCGTCCACGTGCTAGGGATTTCAAATGATCAGAGAAATCGGTTAATCCGAGCAAGACCTATAAAACCACAAATAAGAAATAAATAACATATGTATAACGTTACATACGTAAATTTCATATTTGTATACTCACTTTTTGTTCGAACCAAGTAGAAAACCTTTCATCCCGAGCTTTATCTCGGGCAACTACATCAAGACGTGGTTCTCTTTGCCGTATCCACTCATCAAAGGTTCACTAGAAAGATCGAACTTCTTCACAATTTAACAACAAATACGTGTGGATCTTGTGAATCTCGACTTGAGTCAATATGGCCTTTTTCCTGCCCTTCTCGAATAATCTACGAGAAGGAACCTTGAATATGCTCAAACGATCGTCTATTCCCGAAGAACTAGGAATAGTTGGGGCAAAGTTTCTTGACTCGCGATTATGCTGAGTTTCAATCTGTAGATCAAAATACAAGGATCAATAGGTGGAGAGTTCATTTACTAGATAAGGCTCAACGATGACCCCTCCACCCTTACTTTGTTTTTAACGATTCTCATCAACGACCCAAGCTTCCTAAACAACGATTGAAATACGGGTGAGAAAATAAATGGGGGATATACCAATTTTAAGGAAAATTATTTAAATGAAAAGTTCATTTACCTCTTATAAAGATACATCCACCTATATATGGACCGACCTGTAACACCCCAATTTTTAGGGAGATATAATTTAAAGTTAATACAAATGGGTATTTTAGGGCAAAAAGAAGAAATAGGATTTTGGACATGATTCTATATTTTATACCTTGTTGGATAAAGGGTTCAATTACGAGTCCAACGGTTCTTTCCGGAGTAAAATAGGAGTTAAAACGATGAAGTTATGACCAAAATAGTGATCGGGCAAGAAAAATGAAGAAAATCGGGCAGTAGTGCTCTGCGCGACTCTCCGCGTGAAATCAACACCATCATCAGCATGGGGCTTGTTCAACCACATTTCCAGTGCTCCGCACGACTTTCCACGCAGATCGATCAGCGCTACAGCCCACGCAAAGCCTCTGTGTGCATTTAAAAGGGAGGAACCGACCCCATACCTTATTTTTCACCTAAACCTCAAAACTTTTCCCCATTTTCTCTCCCAAATCGACCTCCAACCTCCAAAACAAACCCTAACTCATTTTTGAGAGTTTTTCCTCCTAAAACCATGTGATTCTCCTTCATTTAGCAAGTTGGGAACAAGAACCATAAACCTTTCATCTTCATCTTATTCACCAAACTTTCTAGGGTTTCATCCACCCCTTTTCACCACTATGAAGATTTGGAGTTTGTGGTTTATTTTGGTGACCAAGAGGTGTATTGGTTGTCGATTCAAGCTATAGGTTAAGGTAATCTCCTCCTTCTTCATCTATGAAAATTAGGGTTTTGGTATAAGTTGAGATCTTTATGTGTAACGTTTGGGGAATGATTCTAAATGGTTGGATGTAAATATTTATGGTTGAAATTTAGGATCTAGGTTTTGGAAGTTTTTGGCTTGAGGATTCAAGTTTCTTCAAGGAAGCTCAAGTTGGGGTAAAATCTAGATTTGGTCATTCAATTGGGTTTCGTTGGAAATTTTATTTTATGTCATTTTATGGTTAAAAAGGAGAATGTGGATCTTCAAATTGTGAAGTCCCTCGTTTGGGAGTTTGTTTAAACATATATTTTGCATTGTATTGTTGCAGGAAATTATTTTACGTACATGACATAGATTAATGCATATTAGGACCATGGTGGTCCATTTGAAAAGCTGTTACGCCTTTCAGTTACTGTCTTTATTAGCGTGAGTAACGCTTAAATTCTTTTTGAAATAGTTTTATATGTGTGGCACTTGTGACCACTTTGCACAACTACCGAGTAAGTGGTAGTGAATTTTTACACGTACGATTTAGTTTTATAAAGATTTTGCGTCTTAATGTCTTATAAAAATTTCAATTGGCATATTTGTTGACTCCTATAGCTGAAAAGCCTTGAACTCATTAGGGCTATAGATTTGAATCCCCTTTAAGAAAGGAGTTGTAATTAGGGACTAGAGGTGTCCTTGGGAATTGAAGAGTTGAATGATCCGACTTGTGGTGAGTTTTGGAATGTTGGGTTTCAGTTTATGAGTCGGTACACGCATGACTAATTGAGGTATTAGATTCATGCTCTCTCCCAGTTAATTTAGGGGTGATCTTTCTACTCCGGTAAATCTTTGGTATAAGGTCTCGTGTGGTTATTTCCGTATGGTTGGATTTGATTTGTAGGGCTGTTGGTCTGTTCGACATCAAGTTAGGTGTTGGTGGGGTATCACCTTGATGAGCCTTTGTGGATAAAGGAAAATTGTGGTTCGTTTGTTAGATATGTAAGAGTGGAACTTTAGTGGCCTGTTAGGTGTCAACTCTAAATTCGACGATTCAAATCCGGAATGAAATATTTTTTGTTATATCCATGTTGCAGATAGTTGTTTTGGGGATTGGTGTTGACCCTCGAATTGGAGGACAGTGACCGTTGGGATGCTTCAGTGCACTTTCGTTGATTTTGGCGTGTCTGCAAGTTAAGTGGTAACCTTAAGGATATGAGATGTTGTCAATTAGGGATCAGACATTGGTAATCTTGTATTCAACGAGGTTTCGCTGACTTGTCAATCGTTTCTTAAATGCACTATGGGAGTTGAGTAACCGAGAATTTGGGGTAATCTGTTGTATGCAGATGTTGTGCCATGTCAGCTTGGGGAATGAATCGAATGTCGCGATTAGATCGAACCAAACTAGTGTTAGGAAATTTCGTCACTGAAGGGACGAGGTATATTTTATGGTATGAATTATTTGGAAATTTGGTGAGAATGTCGAGGAAAACCTTAAATAGAAATCGATCATTGAGGAGACCTTAGTTTGCAAATAGGAGATATTGTTTTTATGACAGCAACAGGCGATCGACCCAACAATTTTATATGGATCCCTTATCACTCGAGTAAAGTCAACCTGGTTGCGTTATACTCGGAATGGAAATGAGTATGGGCAAGAGATGATTGGATTCTTTCTGCAAAGGTTGTTGTGTTATTGAAGGCAAGAAAAGAGTGTAACGTAATTCCAGGAAGGACGATTAGGAGTATTTAAGGGTAAATTTCGCCTTGGGATGTCCTTGGTAGAAGTAGTTAATTAAGATAATAAGCTGCTCTTGAGGAGATAAGGGCAACCTAAGGTTGGGAGGCAACGAATATCCTCATGATAGGAAATTATTAGATAAGGACTTGATGTCCATTCCGTCATCTGTAAGGTATATCGAACGTTGAGATTGGGTGTGTGGTGGCCTGTTATGAGAAATACAGTAACAACCTTAACCGGGATGTAATCGGTTCGTATGTGAGGCAAGGTATCGTGAAAGTATCCCTTTTTGGATAGAGAGACAATTGATCTCACTAAATACGGCATTGGGTGTTTGGTCGGGGTTATACTTCGAGGACGAAATCTCTTTTAAGGTTGGGAGGATTGTAACACCCCGATTTTTAGGGAGATATAATTTCAAGTTAATACTAATGGGTATTTTAAGGGAAAAAGAAGAAATAGGATTTTGGACTTGAATTCTATATTTTAGAGCCTTGTTGGATGAAGGGTTTAATTACGAGTCCAACGGTTCTTTCCAGAGTAAAATCGGAGTTAAAACGAAGAAGTTATGACCAAAACAGTGATCAGGCAAGAAAAATGAAGAAAATCGGACAGCAGTGCTCCGCACGAATGGATCAGCGCCACCATCAGTACGGGGCTTTGGTCCCCCGTGTTCCCAGTGCTCCGACCGACTCTCCGTGCGGATGGATCAGCGCCACCGCCCACACGGAGCCTCTGTGCACATTTAAAAGGGAGGAGCCGACCCCAAACCTTATTTTTCACCTAAACCTCAAAACTTTTCCCCATTTTCTCTCCCAAATCGACCTCCAACCTCCAAAACGAATCCTAACTCATTTATGAGAGTTTTTCCTCCTAAAACCATGTGATTCTCCTTCATTTAGCAAGTTGGGAACAAGAACCATAAACCTTTCATCTTCATCTTCTTCACCAAACTTTCTAGGGTTTCATCCACCCCTTTTCACCACTCTGAAGATTTAGAATTTGTGGTTTATTTTGGTGACCTAGAGGTGTATTGGTTGTGGATTCAAGCTATTGGTTAAGGTAATCTCCTCCTTCTTCATCTATGGAAATTAGGGTTTGGTATAAGTTGAGATCTTCATGTTTAACGTTTGGGGAATGATTCTAAATGGTTGAATGTAAATATTTATGTTTGAAATTTATGGATCTAGGTTTTGGAAGTTTTTGGCTTGAAGATTCAAGTTTATTCAAGGAAGCTCAAGTTGGGGTAAAATCTAGATTTAGTCTAAATCTAGCAAGGTGAATTCAAGTTGATTTGTGAAAACGTTGTACATGCCAAAATGTCCATTTTAAAGTGTTTATGTATTTTACATGAAATTATCAAGGTTTGAGCCATTTAATGGGTTTTGATTATTTGAAGTGTTTAGTTTTATAAACCTTGTAAAACACCCATGATTGGGATTTTTGGGCATTTTGATAAATAAATCATAAGTATAAGTATTTTAATGATTTATCTTATGAATGAAGATCTTTTGGTATAAACGCGCTTTTCGTTTGTGTTTGGAGAAATGTTTGTTCTTGCGTTATGGGACGTTTTGAAAGAATAAATAGTGTAAATTCAATTGGAAAATGGTTTGTCTCAACCAATGATGAGTTTTGGTTTAATCATACTTTTGGCCGTTGCGTTTGCATAACCGTCGGCTAAATGTGTTTTATTGTTTACGCTGACTTTTATTGTACAATAAAGTAAATTGGGGAGCTTCGGATCGGTTTTTAACTAAAATGAGTCTTGGGGACATTCGTCCGGTTTTAATAGCCCATTGTGGAGTTTTGAGTATGATGGCGGTTATTGCGCATAACTTGAGAATGACATGTTTTGAATGCGTTGGTCATTCAATTGGAGTCATGTATTGTTATAGACTGTAATGTAATGGATTCATAGGCATATGAGTTTGTCTTTAATATTTTAAAAAGGTGCTATTGTTTCATATTGGGACCAGGATTAGTTATAGGGTCACCGAGGGCCTCATTGTGATATTGACCCCATGATGTAATTTCTGAGTCTGTTTTTATGGGATAGTTATTCCCATTTGTAACTAGTTGAGACATTGGGTCTTCGGAGGCAACTTGGTATGGTTATGTGGAGTCGGATACTAGCCATGGGCCGTAAATGTAATCCTAGTGAATAAGCATGACTAGGATCCTCGGGTGCCCTCATCGACATCTTAGTACGAGTTGGCGAGCTCGTGGCCATGGGTCCTAGTATGGTGAGCTCAATAACTTGGAAAGTGGTCTACTTTTGTGTTCTGCCACAAGCCATGGAATTCGGGTCTCCCCTGTCACCGAAAGGTGTTGTTTTGGGTATTTAGTTTTATCCTTGTTTTCGGTGACGTTTTGAGTTTGGGTATTCTCCATATGTTATAATTTTGGAGGCTTGAGTTTACTCATATTTCGGTCGTTCAGTTTATAAGCTTGTATTCAAATTTCAATATTTGAGCATTTACCATTATTCATGTTTTGAGTAAGTGTTGGGTTGCATTACTTCATGAAAGAATGTTTTGGCGTGAGGCGTTCATCTATAAAATGTGTATTATTGGAAAACAGGCCGTTCTCATATTTAAAATAATTCATTTTGAAGGATCATGATTTAAGTTACATTATTTCCGTTTAATGATTTTTATAATCATGATGAAAACTCTTGAACTCACTAGGCGTTAGCCTAACCTTTTTATTTGTCAACATGTGTATCAGGTTCCGTTTCGGGATTATTTCTAACGACACTGTGAAGAGATGAGTGCTAGTTGTTTGCTCGAAGAAGTGAATAGCTTGGTGAAGTCTTCCACATTTACTTTGGATATAGCGATTGTCATTGGGTTTTAGTAACACCCGACTTTAATTAGTCTTTATGCAAGACTTTATTCATTTTGTTGACGGTTAAATCTAGAAACATATTTCTAGTGTGAACATGTCGTAAGAATGATGATTACATTAAGTAGACCGTTTCGAGTCAGAATTATTGGTTGGATTAGAACCATAAACTTATGGAATCGACATTATTCGAGGAGAAATTGTAGGATGATCGGATGAAACATTTGATTATTGCTTTAACATTTTTTAAGCATCCGAATGACAACAGTATGACTGGGAAATTGAAGAGCGTGATTTCGTGACGTTGAGTGCCGACCAAATTCATGCAAAGGATTTATTTCTAAAATAAATTGCATCAATTATTTCTCATGCTTCCAAATTATCATGTGAATTACATTACGAAATCTTGGGAGATGTTTGGCACACAACATATTTTAAACCGTGAATTCAAACATGCATGAAATTGTTTTATTGCACGTGGTTGCAAATTTTCATTGAAAATCTCTTCATCCCCGTTTCTTGTCTAACACTATTTTTGGATATTGTAATATTCGTGTTTTAATGTTATTTGGGGTATTGGGTAAGTAATTGCGAAATTTGAACCTTGACATTGGATCTCCTCCACGTATGTTAAGGTTTTAAAGGAAAAGTTATTCCCATGTTTTTGCGTCTGAGTTTTCTTGGGAATTTTAGTCTGTACGAGTTTTGTTGAGTTTTATGGGGTATTTTTATGATGTTTTCGACGCATGAGTGAACTTTGAAATGCGTAAGTTTAATTATTTTGCGAGTAAATTTATGAGTTTATTGAACATCGTGTCTCATGCAAGAGTTGTTGAAAAATGTCACTTTATATTACATTGCGATAAATGGGAAACTCTTGGAATTATGACATCTTAGTCATAACTTCGTCTTATGCTTTTATGAGGAAAAACGAAGATTTTAGCACCGCTTCATATTTTTTGTGTCATTAAGCTTTATGAAAACTTTAGTTGGGTTTCGTTGGAAATTTTATTTTATGTCATTTTATGGTTAAAAAGGAGAATGTAGATCTTGAAATTGTGAAGTCCCTCTTTTGGGAGTTTGTCAAACATATATTTTGCATTGTATTGGTGCAGGAAATTATATTACGTACACAACATAGATTAATGCATATTAGGACCATGGTGGTCCATTTGAAAAGTTGTTGCGCCTTTCAGTTATTGTCTTTATTAGCGTGAGTAACGCTCAAATTCTTTTTGAAATAGTTTTATATGTGTGACACTTGTGACCACTTTGCACAACTACCGAGTAAGCGGTAGTGAATTTTTACACGTACTATTTAGTTTTATAAAGATTTTGCGTCTTAAAGTCTTATAAAAATTTCAATTGGCATATTTGTTGAGTCCTATAGCTGAAAAGCCTTGAACTCATTAGGGTTATAAATTTGAACCCCCTTTGAGAAAGGAGTTGTAATTAGGGACTAGAGGTGTCCTTGGGAATTGAAGTGTCGGATGATCCGACTTGTGGTCAGTTTTGGAATGTTGGGTTTCAGTTTATGAGTCGGTACACGCGTGACTAATTGAGGTATTAGATTCATGCTCTCTCCCAGTTAATTTAGGGATGACCTTTCTACTTCGGTAAATCTGCGGGATAAGGTCTCATGTAGTTATTTGCGTATGGTTGGATTTGATTTGAGGGGTTGCTGGTCTGTTCGACATCATGTTAGGTGTTGGTGGGGTATCACCTTGATGAGCCTTTGTGGATAAGGGAAAGATTATGGTTCGTTTGTTAGAGATGCAATAGTGGAACTTTAGTGGCCTGTTAGGTGTCAACTCTAAATTCGACGATACAAATCTGGAATGAAATATTTGGTGGTATATCCACGTTGCAGATGGTTGTTTTGGGGATAACTGTCAACCCTCGAATTGGAGGACAGTGACCGTTGGGGTGCTTCAGTGCACTTTCGTTGATTTTGGCGTGTCTGCAAGTTAAGTGGTAACCTTAATGATATAAGATGCTGGAAATTAGGGATCAGACATTGGTAATCATGTATTCAACGAGGTTTCGCTGACTTGTCAATCGATGCTTGAATGCACTATGGGAGTTGAGTAACCGTGAATTTGGGGTAATCCGTTGTATGCAGATGCTGTGCCTTGTCAGCTTGGTGAAGTCTTCCGCATTTACTTTGGATATAGCGATTGCCATTGGGTTTTAGTAACATCCGACTTTAATTAGTCTTTATGTAAGACTTTATGCATTTTTGTTGACGGTTAAATTTAGAATCGTATTTCTAGTGTGAACTTGTCGTAAGAGATTTTATCCTTCTTTGAGGTATTATTGAAAGTTTTAAATTAGTCGCTATTTCCAAATTTGAGGGTGTTACACGGCCTACCATTTATGGATTTTTGTGTCAAATGTATCACTAAGTGTTCCATAGAATCAAAGAATCTGGGTGGGAAGATTTTCTCCAACTTACAAGTTGTTTGAACGATACTTGTTTGCAATGGAATCAAGTCTTCTAAGTGTAACACCCTTGAGCATATTGCATGAAAGAATGTGCACAACTCCATTGTCGCATCTCATATGGGAGTCGGTATCATCCCTCGTTAGGCAATAGAGAGCAATCGTTGCATAAACACATGACAATCATGACTCTTGAAGCTATAAAAGTTATAGTCCGCCATGTTTACAACCCCCAAATATTTGAAGCATACCCGTCCGGAAACTTCAGCCTCATCAACCATTCACATACTCGTTTTACTTGTTGTTTGGTCAAAGTGTACGACGACTTTGGTTTCACTACTTTATTGCCTGACGTGGCAATGTGTAACTCTGATCGGTTGCAATAAATCTCTACATGCCTCCTTGCTTTTATATTGTCTTTCATTTTTTACGTGTCTATGACAATGTTAAAGAGATTCTTAAAAACGTTCTTCTCAATGTTCATGACATCCAGGTTGTGTCGGATTAACAATGTCTTCCAATATGGAAACTCCCAAAAGTTGTTTCTCTTTACCTAATTATGAATGATTCCGAAGCCGCTAATTTTTCTATTGGTCGATCGAAATGGGGAGCCATCGTAAACAATTGGAAGATGACAGACTTGCTCCCATATTTCTTCACCGGTTAACTCAGGTGGTGGACCGACTAACAACCTAGATCCATCCAAAAATCATTTTCGATCACGTCGGAAGGGTGTGCACTAGGTAACCATCTCCGATGACAGTCAAACCAACAGAATTTTCCTCCATTTTTTAACTGAAACGAATCCATTGTACCCATGCAGTACGGGCAGGCTAACTTTTCATGCGTGCTCCAACCCGGCAACATTGCGTAGGCAGGGAAGTCGTTGACGGCCCATAAAAGTATAGACCTCATCTCAAAATTATTCTTACGATAAGCATCATACGTAAGAGCGCCTACTGTATACAACATCTTGAGATCATCTATTAGCGGCCTAAGAAACACATCTAAATACTGACCAGGGATCTTTCTACCAAGAATGACCAATGCAAGTTTAAGATATGAATCTTTCAAACTCAACCAAGGAGGTAAATTGTAGATGGTACGAAAGACTGTCCATAGTGAATACGAATTCGAATTTGAATTATTCGGGTTGAAACCGTCGGTGCATAAGCCATGACGCACATATCGGACCTTAGAAGAAAATTCAAGATGTACCATATCAAAATGCTTCCAAGCCGCACCATCACTTGGATGTACCATCACACCTGGTTCTGTCTGATGATCCTTGCGCCAAGTCATCTCTTTAGACGTCTTCTTTGACATATACAATCTTTGAAGTCTAGGAACAAGAGGCAAGTACGTCAACACCAAGTTTGGGATCTTGCTTCGTCCACTAGTCTTGTAACGACTTTCACTACAATATAGACAATGGGTCAACTCACAATCATTCTTGTAAAATAGCATGCAATGGTTTTTGCAAGCGTCGATCTTTACTTTTGGTGGAGCAAGTTTTTTCAAACTATTCTTTGTCTCGAAGAAGTTACCAGGTAGTTTGTCACCCTCGGGTAGCATCTCTTTAATTATAGGAACAACTCGATTATAAGTCGTCTCGGGTACATTACATTCTGTCTTTCAATTCAATAATCTTGTCGCAACTCCAAATTTCGAGTAATTTGGACACCAATCCCATAATGGCTCGTCAGCATCTTCTAACATGTCATAAAATCCTTAGGCATAAGGATTAGGGGTTTCTTCTTCCCATGTCATGCCATCTTCTATCATGTGATCATTCACCATTTCAACATACCCTTCATTATGATCTACTACCGATGTAGAAGATTGACCCACGTCTTGATGTGGTGCATAGTAATAGGTTTCACTATGTGCCTACCATATGGTATAATCAGGCATGAAACCGTGCTTCATCAAATGCAGTCTCACGTCATCTCTTTCTTACAAGGGCATCTAATACAAAGCATTATCCAATCACGTGTAGGTTTCCTTTCAACAGTCCCTTCATTGGCATAGGCATAGTCCAAACAACAGTCCATTGCAACAATATAATCGACCCTAAGAAACCCCCTGTTGTCATTCTTTCTGTACATTCATCCTCTCAGTCGACATATTCAACCACTACAACAAAGAAAGAAGTGGTTAGTCGACATAATCAAGATAGAGGTGGTGTAGAGGACTTTTGAATGACTTTAAAACCTTACGTGTAATGGTTTTATATAACGCCCGAAAAATCTTGGTAAGTTACTTCGGACACACATATCATTTTGTATGTTGTGGACTTATGATTTAAATGTTTAAAACCATCGAAACTTAACCTCAAGCCCAAAACTCATAAACCGAGCATGTGAATAATCGAAATGAAGAAGAAATCGAGCCTCGGGGGCACGGGTCAAGAATGCCCGCATCTGTGACATCTCGTCTGTGACAGATGTCACAGACGCATGTCTAAGACGCGACACGGGGGAGGCCCACAGTACACATCAGGCAACATTGCCCCACGATTGTGAGATAGGTCATAGTCGCCCCACTCTCACGGGGGATATACCGAGAGGTGGGGGCACACGACGACAATGCCATAGGGCATAGTTGTCGGGAAAGGTCGCCCGGTTCTGTCTGAGGGTATAAAACCAACTTGAACGATTTTTCAAGCTAATTTTCTCCAATATCAGTTTAGGGTGCGATTTTGAGAGCTTGAGGGACGATTTTTCTTCCATATATACTCTCTCCTCATTTACTCCAAAGCTTAAGTTATTTGGAATCATTAATTAGGGTTCAAGGGTGGATATGGAGCATTTATGGTGAAGATCTAACAAGAATCCAAGTTCCCTAAACCTCAAGTCCTGACCAATCTCATCTTTTAGGGGTTGCAAGTTTTTCTAGGGTTTTCTATAAAAACCTAGATTGTGAGTTTCTAAACTTTGTAAAACTAGATACATGTCAATATATGTGCTCTTACATCTTTACACTTCATATTTGTGAAATTTACCTTTGGATGATGAAATACTCACAACTCCTTATATGAGAGTTTTTCTTATATTTCATGTGTGAAAAATATTATTTGATATCTTGATAGTCATAGTGGTTTAATTTATGAATCAAGTAAGGAATATTTAACATTGTTAGTGAATTATCTATATTTGGGAATTTTGACCTAACTTAATTAGGGTTTGGCTCTAAATGAAGTATTTGCACTAAATGGTCATAAATGGTGTCCTAATGGCTTCATATGCATAAAGAGTAATTGTTTTCTCTTGGGATGTTATAGTTAAAATTATAGGTTTATTTGGCACATGATGGGAATCTTCGAAATTCATGAAAGCCATATTTGTTTATTAAGGTGGTTGGACCACAAGATTGGATATTGATGTTTGATACACCTTGCTTGGAGTAATTTGTCTTTAACATATTGTAATTTGGATGAACCATCTAGTAGGTACTTGGAGGATGTACTCTTGGGCGCCACCTTGGAGGTGTGTGCCTAGATCTCCGCCTTTAGGAGAAATGCCTTGGAGGTAGTCCCACAATGTGTCGGGCCTTTGGAGAGTTTCTCGTTAGAGTGAACATCAAGGTATATCAACTCTTGAGATGAAACTAGATTTGGTGTAATGGGTCTCCCCCATTGATTCCTTATTGGGTCTATTACTGCATATTGATCATTTCTCATTATATTCGTGGTTTACCTTGTTCAAACTCACTAGGATTTCTGGCCTAACACTTGTTGGTGTCGACATGTATCTCTGGTTCTAGTGGCATGGTCGCCAAGAAAATCTAAACGGACTATAGCGGTGAGCTTGGGGAAACAAATTTTGGAATACCCTTCTTGAAGAGTACATTTTGGACAATAGATGACAACTACTTGTAATCTTATTTTCTTGATTAGGGATTAGATTAAGTGGTTGTTATTTTTTACCGTTAAATTACAGGCATGTTATTAAACAGACATTTATTAATGTATCACTTTTTGGGAAGCTCATGCTTTGGAATTTATATAACACATTTCCGTTTTTGGAAAGTTTTTGTTTGTCCCAATTTTTGGGGTGTTACAAGTTGGTATCAGAGCTTTAGTTTAAGTGAACTAGGTATTGACTTTTGTATGCCTTGACTTAAGCTGTAGATGTTAGTAATATCTAATATCATTGTCCACTTGGGTAGAATTTTCCTAGGTGTGGAGAGAATGGGGATTGTGGAAATACATTGATTTAGAGTTATGATGACGACGACAAGAAATCTTGTGTATAATACGTTCAAATATTCACATAGCGAGTGTTGTTATGAATTTATGGTTACGCGAACATACTTGAAATTATTATTATGATGATTAATTATTGTAGTAGTATGTGTTGAACCGTTAATCTTTTAAATAATTAATCAGTATGATCTTTATCATGTGTGACAGTTCACAATGGTAAATACAAGGAGTCGAGTTGTGGCTTAAGAAGACGGTAACGAGGCAAGCGTGACCGCCCCGGAGACCTCTAGGAGAGCCATTCTAGCGGGCAACCTAACCGTCCATCCGATCCCCACTATGCTAAGGGACGTTATTGATGTGTTTCCACGAGTGAACCTGGAGACCGAGAACCCGGTGATACAAGAAGCGGACCCTGAATCAGTCATGGATAAACAGGATGAGAGGTTTATGAAGCTATTAGAGGATCATGATGTAAGCAACCGGAGGCACGAGACGGGTGTTGAGAATTCCGTGAATGGCTCTGGGGGAGTGTTGAATGTAGTAGGGACAAAAGAGCAAGTAGTGGGCGGCGAAAGGAGAAGAGAAAGAGGTTGCTCATATAAGACTTTCTTATGTAGCAAAACTCCAGACTTTTCCGGAACAAAAAATCCAACTGCTTGCATGAAATGGATCAGAGAGATCGAGATGGCTTTCGAGGCGAGTGAATGTGAAGCCTCTCAAAGGGTCAAATTTGCATCCCAGATGTTCCGAGGTGAAACCTTGAGTTGGTGGAACCTCACCCGAACGACCCTTACTCCGGACGTTTTGGCCAAACTTTCTTGGCCAACTTTCAAGAGAAAAGTAATGGATAAGTACTCTAATGAGTGCGCCCTGGACCGAATTGAAGTGGAGTTCAACAACTTGAAGAAGGGAAACAAATCTATTGCTGACTACTCTAGTCAATTTGTCGAGAAGTCGAGTTTGGTGGAGAACTTGGCCACCGACGAGAAAATGAAGATCAAGGCCTATCAGCGGGGCTTGTTGGTAGAAATGAAGACTACGGTGAGAAATTCCAAAGTCAACACATTACAAGAGGCCATCGAAGAATCCCAACTGTTTGAGGACGACATTGCTGAAGGGAAAGAAGAAAGAAGTCAAGCCGGCGAGAAGAGGAAATAGGAAGGGCCAACTGAGCCCATACGACATTCTAGGCCCTTCTCCGGGGGAAGGAATGTGGAGTCCCAATGTGAGTCTAGGTGGTTCCACAAATGCATGAGTAAACATGTAGGTCCTTGTAACCCGAGACCGTTCTCCAATCCATCTGAATGCTTCAAATGTGGTAAGAAAGACCACGTGAGCGGGGTGTGTTTCGAGTTCCGAGAACTGAGACATATAAAGAGAGAATACCCAAGGCTTGTGGGGGGTGTCAAGCAGGGTCATGTCAAAGAAGGAGATTCTATCCAAGGCGCCAAGTCGGGCCTTTTAGATGATTACCGAGGAAGAAAGAGAGACCGCAAACGTAGTGTCGGGTATGTTCCTAGTAAACTCCTTGCTTGCACGTGTTTTATTTGACTACGGTGCCAATCATTCGTTCGTATCCACTACTTTTTGCAAACAATTTGTTACTCCTGTTAGCCTTTTGTCTGATGCACTAGTAGTAGAGGTGGCCAACATGGATCAGGTGTTAGTTCGGGAGTGTTATGAAGATTGCATCATAGAGTTAGATGGGGAATCCTTTATGGTGAGTTTGTTACCAATGGCTATAGGTGGGTTTCATTGTGGTAGTAGGAATAGATTGGTTATGAGAATACCCTTAGTGAGGGGAGGTACCGTGATGGTTTATGGTGAGAAGAGTCATAAAACCACCTCAATCATCTCCTTGCTCAAAGCGCGTAAGTGTTTAGCCAAAGGGTGCCTTTCGTATTTTGCCTACATGATAGACGCCAAAATTGGAGAAGAAAAGGATAGAAGATGTGGACGTGGTACGGGAATACCCAGATGTCTTTCCAGAAGACCTACCCGGGTTGCCATCGGAACGTCAAGTGGAGTTCCACATCGATCTCCTCCCGGGAGTGGCTCCGATTGCACATGCCTCTTATTGTCTAGCACTGACGGATATGTAAGAGATGATGACGCAACTCTAAAAACTTATAGAGAAGGGGTTTATAAGGCCGACTTCGTCACCGTGGGGAGCTCCGGTTTTGTTCGTTAAGAAGAAGGATGAGAATTAAACAAAGTCACGGTGAAGAACAAGTATCCGCTTCCCCGGATTGATGACCTCTTCGACCAATTGCAAGGGGCTGGTTGCTTCTCTAAAATACACTTGCGGTTCGGTTACCATTAAGTGAGAGTGAAAGAGGGCGACATTCCAAAGACGACCTTCCAGACTAGGTACAGTCACTACGAGTTTTTGGTGATGCCATTTGGATTGTCAAATGCTCCGATCGTGTTTATGGACTTGATGAACCGGGTGTGTCATCCTTTCTTAGACAAATTGGTAATTGTCTTCATCGATGACATCTTGGTCTACTCGAGGAATGAGGTCGAGCATGGTCGACATCTGCGGAAAGTACTAGAAGTTCTCCGGAGAGAGAAGTTGTTCGCAAAGTTTTCGAAGTGTGAATTATGGCTACAATAAGATCAGTTCTTGGGTCACGTGGTATCCAAGGATGGGGTGATGGTAGACCCAACGAAGATCGAAGCGATGACGAATTAGGAACCACCAACGAGTCCGACAGAAATAAGGAACTTCTTGGGATTGTACGGATACTACTGAAGATTTATTCAGGACTTCTCAAAGATCTCTTCGCCACTTACGACCTTCACTCGGAAGAATGTCAAGTTCGTATTGTCCGAGACTCAATAGGAAGCATTTCGAACCCTCAGGAAGAAGTTGTGCATGGAACCAATTATGTCCTTGCCCGAGGGGACGGAATATTTTGTTGTATATAGTGACGCCTCCAAAATGGGACTCGGGTGTGTCTTGATGCAAAGAGGAAAAGTGATAGTCTATGCATTATGGCAACTCAAGGACCATGAAAAGAATTATCCGACTCATGACTTGGAATTAGCAGTGGTGGTATTCGCATTGAAATTATGGTGTCACTATCTCTACGGAACTAAATGCACACTCTTCACCGATCATAAAAGCTTGAATTACATATTTGATCAGAAGGATCTCAACATACGTCAAAGAAGATGGTTGGAACTATTGAAAGAATATGATTGTGAGTTGCTTTACCACCCCGGTAAACCTAACGTGGTGGCAGATGCGTTTACCCAAAAGAGTTATGGAGGTGGAGTCAAATTATCTCTTGCTATAATCGATGTGATATCAAGCCTAGTAGAGAGTATCAAATCATGACAAGTCGAGGCACTTCAAGAAGAAAACCTGGAAGCCAAAATTATGTTGAAGCAAAGAGACCTACTCACGGAGGATGGTCGCGGCCTCAAACTTTTTCAAGGAAGGATTGGGGTACCAAAAATTAGAGGAAACCGAGAGTTACTCTTAGCATAAGCCCACAAGTCCATGTACTCTATACATCCCGGTAGCACCAAAATGTATAGAGATTTGAATTTGAACTATCGGTGGCCGATGATGAAGCTTGATGTGGCCAACTATGTGGAGAGATGCGTCACGTGCCTTCAACTCAAAGCGGAACACCAAAGCCTTACGAGAGTTTACAATCCTTGTCGATCCCAGAATGGAAGTGGAAACATATTACAATGGACTTCGTCACCCAACTACCAAGAACTTTGAGGGGCCATGATACAATTTGGGTAGTGGTGGAACGACTTACTAAGAGTGCACACTTCTTGGCAATGCGAGAGACGTTGCCAATGGAAAAATTAGCCAAACTCTACATTGAAGAAGTGGTGTCGAGACATGGTGTCCCGTTATCTATCGTATCGGAACAGGATAGTCGGTTTACTTCCAAATTCTGGGATGGTCTACAAAAGGAGTTAGGCACAAAGGTCAAGTTAAGCACGACCTACCATCCTTAAACGGACGGTCAAAGCGAGAGGACTATTCAAACCATCGAAGACATGTTGAGGTCGTGTGTCATAGATTTCGGAGGAAGTTGGGACTCCCACTTGCCTCTAGTGAGTTCGTTTATAACAACAGTTACCATTCCAGCATTGGGATGGCACCCTTTGAAGCCATGTACGGCCGGAAGTGTAAGACTCTGGTCTGTTGGCATGAGGCGGGGGAGAAACAATTCGCCGGACCGGAGATCATGCAAGAAACGACAGACAGAGTGAAGAACATCCTTGAACTGTTAAAAGTGGATCAAGAACGACAAAAGATCTACGCCGACAAAAAGCGGAGGCCAATGGAATTTCAAGTGGATGATCGAGTCATGTTGAAGGTGTCGCCTTGGAAGGGCCTTATCCGTTTTGGGAAGCGTGGGAAGCTTAGACCTCGATTTCTTGGTCCATTCACCATCATGGAGTGAATTGGACTTCAAGCCTATAAGCTAGACTTGCCACCAGAAATGGATGAAATCCATCCTACCATCCACGTGTGCTACTTACGAAAGTGTTTGGCCGAAGAATATAGTGTCATCCCTTTGTCAGAGCTTCGTGTGGATAATAATAACCGTTGTGTGGAAGAACTGGAAGCCCTATCGGAGTCAAAGAAGAAGAAACTCCGTCATAAGGAGGTAACCACGATAAAGGTCCAATGGAAGCACCATCGAGGCACATACATCACTTGGGAAGCCGAAGAGGACATGAAGAGGCGTTACCCTCACCTGTTTACATAAAGCTCGATTTCGAGAACGAAATCTTATTCAAGGTGGGGAGGATTGTAACGACCGAAAAATCTTGGTAAGTTACTTCGGACACACATATCATTTTATACATTGTTGGCTTATGATTTAAATGTTTAAAACCATCGAAACTTAACTTCAAGCCCTAAACTCATAAACCGAGCATGTGAATCATCGAAACGAAGAAGAAATCGAGCCTCGGGGGTGCAGGGCTAGAATGCCTGTGATTGTGACAGATGTCACAACCGCATGTCAAAGTTGCGACGCAGGGGAGGCCCGCGGTACACATCAGACAACATTGCCCCACGATTGTGACATAGGGCATAATCACCCGTCACTCTCATGAGGGATGTACCGAGAGGTAGGGGCACACGGTGACAATGCCATAGGGCATAGTCGTCGGGCAAGGTCGTCGGGTTCTGTCTGAGGGTATAAAACCCACTTGAACAATTTTTCAAGCTCATTTTCTCCAATATCAGATTTGGGTGCAATTTTGAGAGTTTGAGGGATGCTTTTTTTTTTCCATATATACTCTCTCCTAATTTACTCCAAAGCTTAAGTTAGTTGGAATCATTAATTTGGGGTTCAAGAGTGAATTTGGAGCATTTATGGTGAAGATCTAACAAGAATCCAAGTTCCCAAAACCTCAAGTCCTCACCAATCTCATCTTCTAAGGTTTGCAAGTGTTTATAGGGTTTACTATAAAAACCTAGATTGTGAGTTTCTAAACTTTGTCAAAACTAGATACATGTCAATATATGTGCTCTTACATCTTTACACTTCATATTTGTGAAATTTACCTTTGGATGATGAAATACTCATAACTCCTTATATGAGAGCTTTTCTTAGATTTCATGTGTGAAAAATATTATTTGATATTGTTAGGGAATTATCTATATTTGGAAATTTTGACCTAACTTAGGGTTTTGTCTCTAAATGAAGTACTTGCACTAAATGTTCATAGATGGTGTCCTAATGGATTCATATGCATAAAGAGTAGTTATTTTCTCTTGGGATGTTATAGTGAAAGTTATATGTTTATTTGGCACATGATGGGAATCTTCGAAATTCATGAAAGGCCTATTTGTTTATTAAGGTGGTTGGATCACAAGATTGGATATTGATGTTTGATACACTTTGCTTGGAGTAATTTGTTTATAATATATTGTAATTTGGATAAACCATCTAGTAGGCACTATGAGAATGTACTCTTGGGCGCCACCTTGGAAGTATGTGCCTAGATCTCTGCCAGTAAGGGTAATGCCTTGGAGGTAGTCCCCAATATGTCGGGCCTTTGGGGTGTTGCTTGTTAGAGTGAACATCAAGGTATATCGACTGTTGAGGTGAAACTAGATTTGGTGTTATGGGTCTCCCCCATTGATTCCTTATTGGGTCTATTACTACATATTGATCATTTGTCATTATATTCGTGGTTTACCTTGTTCAAAGTCACTAGGCTTTCTAGACTAACACTTGTTGGTGTCAACATGTATTTCAGGTTCTAGTGGCGTGGTCACCAAGAAGAGCAAAACGGACTATAGCGGTGAGCTTGGGGAAACAAATTTTGGGATGCCCTTTTTGAAGAGTACATTTTGGACAATAGATGACAACTACTTGTAATCTTATTTTCTTGATTAGGGATTAGATTAAGTGGTTGTTATTTCTTACCATTCAATTACAGACATGTAATTAAACAAGCATTTATTGTGTCCCTTTTTGGGAAGTTCATGTTTTGGAATTTATATACCACATTTCCATTTTTGGAAAGTTTTTGTTCGTCCCAATTTTTAGGGTGTTACATTTGTCTACTTGAAAGTCAAACTGTAGGTGTCAATGAAGTTTTGGATGACTTTAAAACTCTAAGTGTAATGGTTTGACTATTGGAAAGTCAAAAACGTTGGTTTAAATCAAAGAAAGGTGTTTTGGAAACTTTAAAACCCTACGTGTAATGGTTTGACTATTTAAAAGTCAAACCATAGGTGTCAATGAAGTTAGAAGTCTACTGAATGACTTGAAAATACTATACGTAATGGTTTGCCTACTTAAAAGTCAAACCGTAGGTTTAGAGGAGTTTCGGATTACTTTAAAACTCTAAGTGTAATGGTTTGACTATTGGAAAGTCAAAACCGTAGGTTTAAATCAAAGAAAGGTGTTTTGGAAACTTTAAAACCTTATGTGTAATGGTTTGACTATTTAAAAGTCAAACTGTAGGTGTCAATGAAGTTAGAAGTCTATTGAATGACTTGAAAACACTACATGTTATGGTTTGCCAACTTGAAAGTTAAACCTTAGGTTTAAAGAAAATTTGGATGGCTTTAAAACTCTAAGTGTAATGGTTTGACTATTGGAAAGTCAAAACCGTAGGTTTAAATCAAAGAAAGGTGTTTTGGAAACTTTAAAAACCTACGTGTAATAGTTTGACTATTTAAAAGTCAAACCGTAGGTGTCAATGAAGTTAAAAGTCTATTGAATGCCTTGAAAACACTACATGTAATGGTTTGCCTACTTGAAAGTCAAACCGTTGGTTTAGAGGAGTTTTGGATGACTTTAAAACTCTAAGTGTAATGGTTTGACTATTGGAAAGTCAAAACTGTAGGTTTAAAGCAAAGAAAGGTGTTTTGATGACTTTTAAACCCTACGTGTAATGGTTTGACTATTTAAAAGTCAAACTGTAGGTTTAAATCAAAGATAGGTGTTTTGGAATGAAAGAAACGAGCTTAAAACACAAACATATGTTTTTTAAAGTTCCAGCGGCATAACGAATATAAAATGAATATTTCCATATATCAACCTAATGTTTGCCCAACAATTGGCAACCCAACTAATTAATATCACAAGTTTATCTATCATCATAAACCAAATCAAACCAATTCCTCAAGTTAATTTATTGGGTAAACATAAACCAAATCATAATAAATCATCAAGTTTTTCGGGTAAACCCAAAACCAAATCATACCAAAATGGAAAAGAAGAACAAGAATCATCCAAACCCAAAGTTTCCTGACAAAGTTCTAATGGTACAAACTGGAGCTTAAGGGCGTGTTTGGTTTGCGGGATTAGAATGGAATGGATTGGATTTCAAGGAGGGATTTGGATTTGGGGGGATTTGAAATCCCTTCATGTGTTTGGTTTGTAGGATTTGGAATGGATTTCAAATCCATTCCTTTACAAGTCTTGTTTGGTTTGTAGGATTTGGATTTGGATTGAGTTTTTTTTTAATTATTTTTTGTTTTATAAATAATTTATTTTTATTGGTAAACGTCAGATTTGGATCGATACAATTTGACGTCTGGATCAATGTTTTAAAAACCGGGTCGACCCGACCGGTCGACCCGGTGAAGAGACCGGGTTTATGCCATTTTATGACCCGGATTGAACCGGCCGGTTCTATTAAAAAACCGGTTGAACTGGTCATAACGAACCGGTATCGAACCGGTTGACCCGGTAACAAAAGTTAAAAACGAATAGTCCAATAGGCAATACGTATTAGCGTTAAAAACCAACACTCCAATGTCTCAAGATCCATGATTAGGCTTGATCGTTATACTTCGTTTGGATGTATTTGAATTGATGAAAAACTTATGCTTATGTGTGTTTATTTAATGTTTTTGGATTGATGTAAAACTTGTTGTTATGTGTTTTTTTAATGTTTTAACTTGTGGACATCAATATTTTGGTTATATATATATATATGCATGAAAATGAAAAATACAAATAAATTCTTGAAACCGGGTTGAACCGGTTGAACCGTGACCTGGTTATCACACCGATTCAATCAAAAAACCGGTTTTTAAAACATTGGTCTGGATCACGCTTTAGAATCCGTCGGATTTGGATTTCAAATCCAGGCCCAAAGCCAAGGATTTCCAAATCCATCATATGAGGGATTTTAAAATGGTCAACGGATTTGAAATCCGATCAACGAAATCCTTTCCTGCAAACCAAACGCAGGATTGGAATGGATTTGAAATCCAAATCCCTCCAAATCCATTCCAATCCCGCAAACCAAACACGCCCTAAGTGTACTAGACGTTGGAATCACAAAATTTTGGAACATATCAAAAAAGCAATTTGGAATCACAAAGAAGAAAATACGGGAATATAACAACTATGCATACCTAATTGGTTCCTTTTCCAATTCCTCAAGAACAGAAACCTCATATTCCTAATACACTAGAACCACATCCACACACTAATACACACTTGCAACATCACATTTATATAAATGACTATCTAAACCAACTTAAACATGATTAAGCTTCAGTGATATACACCTATCAATACATATACCACCTTTCACATCTATGCACATGCTTGTACTACAAACAGTGGCAGACCCAATTTTTTTTTTGAGCGGGTGCACCTTTAAGGTGGATTAAAGTCCCAAAAAGTCATGGATTTGATCGGAGGGAAAAGTTAATGTGGTTTGACCCAAGGAAAACACAAGACCACATCCTACCTCAACGTGTTTTTAGCTAAATTCCACCGTTACGATTTTTTTTTGGTTAATTTCATAAATTTCCAATTTTTAGTATTTGATATTTATTGATCTCTATTTTTTTCTAGGTTTTAAATTTTGATTCCTTATGCATCTAGAACTCCTAATATTAAATAGAATGTTTTGCAAATCAAAATTAACCATGCATCTTATTTTTCTTTCTTATTCATCAAGAATTTTAAGTAACAATAATCAAATCAATACCTAAAAGAAAATTGTCTTCCAAAAAAAATACTTAAAAGAAAATTACAAATTACAAACTAACCAAGAAGAAAAACTTATATTTTTTAGGAAAGTTAATGATTGAAATTAAGAGTATTCAATGTGTTATTAAATGTTTATTTAAAGATATTTATGAGTTATTAAATTTCCAGGTTATTAAAAAACAGAATGTGTAGATGCTTAGAATAGAACCCTGAACCTTCTCTATGAGGAGCTCTAAGTCGCACACAGATGCCATTCCGCCAACTACCCTATTTATGTTAGAGCATCTCCAACAGCTATACTAATGTTTTTCTAAAATAGAGTAAACAAAATCAAAATCTCTAAACATTTTTGCATCAAACTCCAATAGCTATGCTATTTTAGCAACTCCAGTATTAATTATCTTATTAAAATATTCAATATATGGAAAGATGGGAGATGAAAAGTTTGATTTTTGGAGGTAATAATTAATTTTGGGAGGAAACTATCTATTTAGAGGTTTCTCTAAATTTAGAGATTTTTACAATCTCCCTCCTCTTTTCTCTATTTTAGCATAGAGGAAACATAGCTGTTGGAGCAAAAAAAAAAAAAATGCTAAAATCCTAATTTTTTCCATTTTAGCATAGTTGTTGGAGATGCTCTTATAAACTGTGTTTTAAAATATTTGAGAGCACCTTTCAAAATCAAGCGGGTGAACCTACAAGTCGTCTACCTTTTTTTCCTTTACGGTAATCAATTGAACGAGTGCACGGAACCTACTAGGTCCTTAGTAGGTATACAAATCCTAGAAATACAATCCCCGATATCCCCCAAACTAGCAGTAAGCAGATTGAATATATATCAAAGAAATCCCAAAACAAAGGCCAAAAGAATATATATCAAAGAAACAAAAGCGATTTATCTCTTTCAGATAGGAGCATCACTGATTTACAAAGGTCAAAAAAATCCAAAAACAAATAACACCCAAATCAATATTACAAGAATTCATGCCAACAAAATTGAACATATATATCAAAGAAACAAAAACGATTTTCAAAGAACCGTAAGTTTAGAGGGAGCACAAATTGGAGACTGACCGTAGAAAAATGAGGGAGATGGTGGTCGGAGTTCACACTAGAAGAATGGAGGCATCGGTCGACGAAGTGAGGGAGATGGTGGCCGGAGTGAGGGAGGGCAGTGAGGATCGAGAAGGAGGGCAGTGAGGAGGCGACTGGCGAGGTTGGCGATGGTGGTCACCAGTGGAGGTGGTCACGGTGGTCGCCAGTGGAGGTGGTCACGGTGGTCGCCAGTGGAGGTGGTCACGGTGGTCGCCATTGGAGGTGGTTACGGTGGCCGCCGTTGACGAGGGTGGCGTTCGATTGAGAGTGGCGATGGTGGCGGAGCGATTTCGAGAATGATTTTGAGAATGAAATTAGGGCTAAGTGGTGCCCACTCTTTTTTTTTTAGAAAATTGAGTAAAATCACCGATGGATTTTCAACAGAAAATTTCGTCGGTAATTACCGAGAGAATTTGTGTGTCAGTGATTACCGACGGATTTCCTTTTTTTAAGATTAAAATAAATTATTATTTTAAATTATTAAATTATTAATAATTGTTATATAATTTTTATTATTAAATAATTTTTAATTTATGAAATTATATTTAAATTGACTAAAATACCCATAAACTATAACTGGACTTAATGGAAAAAGTTAACGATCGTTAGGAGAACGAACCAAAAGGGTTATGAAATTATGTCATTTTGTAACAGTTTTGGTCCATCCTTCTAACAACCGTAATCTTTAATTTCCCGTTAATTCAAGTTAGGTCAGGGGTATACATATATATACACACACATGCATATATACAAGCAATACATATGTATATACACATATATAAACACATACATACATACATACATACAAGCAATACATATGTATACATATATATACACATACATGCATCGGGTGGTGATCTTTTGCAAACCAACTTCATTTGTGCAAATCATACAAACTTGTATCAACCATTGAAATAATTCCATTTTTTCATTTTTTTTTAAATTAAAAAGGGCATTAATGTAAATTGACTTTTATTTTATTAATTATAGTAATTTGTAATATTTGATAGGAGAATAAAATCATTAATGATTTGATACAAACCATTATAAAAAATAAATTTTTAGATTACAAACCATGGTCCCGATTTTCAAAAATAATGAGAATCTTAACAATTTTAGTTATAAAAATTAAAATAAAAATCAATTCCATTTGAAATTCTCAATAGGTCATCATGGTATATAAAAAATAAGATTTTTACCAATCTTATTTTGAAAAATGAAATTAAAAAATAATATTTTTTTTTAGAATATTTACAATTTTAAACCCCTTTGTTTCATTAACATCATTTGTTTCATCACCAATATTTCATTAACTCCATTTATTTCATTAAACCTATTAACTCGATTTGTTTCATCACCAATATTTCATTAAACCCATCTCTTAAACCCATTCGTTTCATCACCAATATTTTACTGTGTTGAATTTATTCTATTTGTTTTCTTAAACCTTCATGTTTCATTAAACCCCTTTGCTTCATCATCAACATATCTATGTGTTTCATTAAACCCATATGAAACACGGTTGTATAATGTAACATAATTGTATAATAAAACACATTTGTGTAATGAAACACGGTTGTAATGAAACACAATTGTGTAATGAAACATAATTGTATAATAAAACGTAACTGTGTAATGAAACACATTTGTGTAATGAAACACGGTTGTGTAATGAAAGACAAATTGTATAATCAAACAAAACAACATTTTCATTGCTGTTAATAATATTATTTTTTTAATTTCATTTTTAAAAATAAATTGTTAAGAATCTTATTTTGTTAAAACCGAATAAAATTGTTGAGAATCTAAAAAATATTATTTTTGGTTCCATTTTTTAAAATAAAATTTGTAAGAATCTTATTTTTTAAAAACCGTGTAAAATTATTGAGAACCTCAAATGAAATTGATTTTTAATTTCATTTTTAAAAATAAAATTGTTAAGAATCACATTTTTTTGGAAATCAGATCAATGGTTTGTAATTTAAAAAATGGTTTGTATAATTTAAAACCCCCAATTTCTTATTTGAAATCTGATTATAAAATACTAATAGCCCTTTTCCAATATTTTCCTTTTTTTTTAAACGAAACTAATTTCATTGTTAACATAATTAGACCAATTTAATCTTAACCATTGATTAATCAAATCAATGGTTCATATGGGTTTGTATGGTTTTTACAAATATATTGGTTTGCACTATAACTCATCCCTACATACATCTATAGACATACATACATATATAGACATGTACACATAGATGAAATTTGCGTTCCTCTTGGGATTGGAAAATGGATGGAATTTCATGTACCCAAATGGGAGGACATACACACACACTTATATGCATACGAGATATACATATATACATGTATGTACTATATACATACAAGCAATACATATGTATACATATATATATATATATACACACACATACATACATCAATAGACATACATACACTTATATGCATACGACATATACATATATACATGATATACATCATGTACGTACTATATACATACAAGCAATACATATGTATACATCTATAGAGTTACATACATATATAGATATGTACACAGACACACACATACTTATATGCATACGACATATACATATATACATGGTATATATATGTACTATATACATACAAGCAATACATATGTATACATATATATACACACATACATACATCTATAGACATACATGTATACATATATAGACATGTACACATAGACACACACACACACACACACACACACACTTATATGCATACGACATACACTTATATACATGATATACATGTATGTACTATATACATACAAATAATACATATGTATACATACATATACATAGCTACATACATCTATAGACATACAAACATTCATACATATATATAGACATACATACATATATAAATATGCATATACACATAGACATACATGCACATTTATATGCATACAACATATACAAACACTTATATATATACACATACATATACAGGGTCCCCTTCTTTTGTTAACCAAGCCAATTGTATTTGCTGTGTTAACCAATCTCAACCCTTAAAACTTTTGATCAACGACTTAAATAAAACATTGATTTTAAAACAGATCCATACACTTGGAATAACCATGCACATATGCACAAGGGTATAATTGTAAAAGGACACATCCTGCTAAAAAAGGAAACGATTTTATCTCTCGTTCAATTCAGGTGCACGCATCGAACAGGGACAAACCAATTGAGAAAAAATCAGAGAAAATTTCAAGCAAATCTTCAAGAATCGATACCAAAATCTTTCTGATAACGTCGATAGCTTCACGATAAAATGGCACAAAACGGAGGAGGGAGCGGTTTGAGAAGAGGTAAATCCCCAAAAAACTAGGGTTTAATAATCGATTTGGGTTTTTATTTCTTGATTTCATTGTTACAGTTAGACAACCAAGTGAAAGAACTTCAACAAATCGGGTCTCTCAAAGTTCAAGAACACCATGGATAACCCCCGTGGATGTTGATGTAGACGATAACGCAACCCTAGCTGAATTGGTAAAGAAAGTGACGGCTAGTGTTGGGCTTGAATCGACTTTTAACAGTGAAACAATCGATGAAGAAAGTAATATCTTATTGATTAGAATTTTTAGAATTAGGTTTATTTTAGATGGCAATCGATGAAGAAGGTAATATTTTATTTTTAGAATTTTTAGAAGAAGGTAACAGTGAATCAATCGACTGTTAAATGTGTACACATGAGCACTTTGGTATGAAAGTAGACTATGTTAACTTAGTGACAATGTGAATCAAAATGTGTGCACATAAGCACTTTGGATTCAAGATGTTCTTGTCATCTTGAAGAAATGTTTAATTGTCATGGTGACTTATGTAGGGGGATTTCTAGTATTGTACCCTTGAAAGATTTTTAACTTGAGAAAATGGGACACAATCATCAGTTACCTTGTTTGTGCATAGTGTTTCCCATTCAAAAGCCAGTGGTTGACTACATAAACATCATCCTGATATGAAGCCTTGTGTGCCTAAAGGACCATCACATTTTGCCTTATACCATTGTGTGCATATGTGCAATTGTGATCATAGGCAAATTGTGATTTAATTAAGTTGTACACACAATCACAATTTGCCTATGATCACAATTGCACAATTCAAATATTTGACAAACGATTTGTGTTTAAGACAGTGTAAACTAAAACTTTCAATGATTTGAGTTTATACATATGTTCATCTACTTCCCATCTTGATCCATTTGTTCACAAACAACTTTGTACATAACCATAATTATGTGTAGATGTGTGTGGCCTTCATAATATACATACAATACGCATATACACTTTAAACTGTCATGTTAATGGATACAGATGAAGTGATATATGCACATATGCACAACAACCTATTTGAGGTGCATATATGCACATAGCTATTGACAACATAATTGCAATGATCTTTGACAGTAATACGGTTATAACAAGCACCATTTTGAAGGATTTGAGTACAATCTGATCCATTTCCACAAGCATAATCTATGTTGTTTTGAAGCACTACATCACTTGAATCAGAGATGCATACACAATAATGTGCACCTATTAAGAAAACAAAGCCACATGGTTAACTTATTATGATGTTTATGAGTCTATATCATAATCCAAGTCCATTCTGTTTAGAATATAGCTCAAGCATCTCCTTTGTAAACTGATAATATTCAACAGAGTCAAACATCTCTTTAGATTTTAGTGGTTTTTACATATGTGTAGATGTGCAGTTGGCCATCTCCTTAGATTTTAGTGGTTTTTGCATCTAACACCATAGTGCATTATGTGGACTGTGTTAACTTAGTGAGCCTAAAACATACATGTATGAGGTTGCTAAGTGAATTGTTCATTTTGGACTCATCTGTGCATAAGAGCACATTTGCACCTTCTTTCCTATATTCACATTGGCACAACACATATGCACTTCATAAAACATAAATGTATGAGGTTGTTTATGACTCATCTGAATGCATTATAATGTTTGGTTTTTAGATAAGAATGCATTATGATTATATAAGAATAAATTGACACAGTTCAACTATTTAACACTGTGTAAGAATGCATATGGTGAATATGTGCACACTTGCATATGTACATACAGTGCATATGGGCGCACTTTTAACACAACATCAAGAACCATAATGGTGCATATGTGCATACACTGCATATGGCCACACGTTTAACACAACACCAAGAACCATAATGGTGCATATGTGAATATGTGGATCATATGTTCAAATGTATACAATATGACTGTATACGACTAAATTGACACAATTCAACTATTTAACACCGTGTAAGAATGCATATGGTGAATATGTGCATTCAATGCATATGTGCACAATGCAACATGCATATCTTGTGTTGTGAATTTGGTCACTTGATTTAAGGTTGCATATATATTACTTTTTCACTTGTTTTAATAATGCACACATCTCACCTACGTAACTTTTAATGAAGTTAGTGTATTCGCATTAATAAAATAAGTATATGACATGCAGGTACGCCGTTAAAAAGAAGAAGAAAAGTCGCACAAATGGCGTCAATCTCAGGTCAATCATGTCAAGTTGACAAAACTAAAGCGCAAAAAGGTAATATTTTAATACATGGTTCTGTTTAGTACAAGACATTCTTCACATACGCACCACAAGCATATTTTGTATGTGACCTTGTGCACATTAGACATGTTTCATGAAAAGTTGAAAGGAGTAGAGGTAGAAAAGGTAATTATGTTTAATAGTCGGGAATAGATTAAGTTCTCAACTCTTACGCTTTTAAATAAATTGCAGATAAAGAAAAAGCAGTTGGAAAATGGACGGATGAAGCATGTGTTACAAGATCTACTAGCGTCAACAAAGCCAATAAGGGTACAACAACATGTATGTTCAAACAAACAGTTAAAAAAGACAAACAACAACAAAATGATATCGTAATGTGCATAATATCAATATTGTTCATGTAACAGGCTTACCATCAGACAACGACTTCGAAGATGAACCAAAGGTCAACTTGGTAGAAAAGGATGTCAAAGACAACAAAGCAAGGAAGAAAAACAGTGTTAAGGGTAGGAAAGAATGAAAGCAAAAAGACTCGCGGGATCTACCTGGTATTAGAACAAGAACATCACCGAAGGCCCTGTTCGATATGATACAAACCTTAACTGAAGATCAAAGAAAGGTGGTAAAGGAAATTGGGTCAGAATCTGTTCTAGAAATAACAATAGATGGAGTGCCTTCGAAGCTAGGGTACTATATAGTCGACAGTATGAACACGACAAAGATGCATATCAAGGTGAAGAATGGGGTGATACCAATTACCATGGACTCAATTCATAGGATCTTAGGGATACCTACCAGTGGTATTGACTTGTCAAACGCATAGTCATTGAAGGGAGATGACAATATCACCTACTTCTGGAGAAAACAGTTTGTAAAGGAACGGATGACACCACAAGACGTACTAGAAGAGATCTGACGAACAAAGGAAGCTGGAATACCATTCAAGCTAAATTTTCTGGTAATTGTCCTGAACACTCTGGCAGAATGCAGCAGAATGGGGTGTTGCAAAATATACTTCCTGTCAAAGATAAGCGGTGTTCAAATGATAGCTGATATCGATTGGTTCAAATATATCTACGATTGCATACCAAATAGCAAGACTAATTGGAAAAGAGAAAGCTCCAAGGTGTTCTACGCAGAACCGTTGACGTATCTTACGGTAAAAACCTAACTACTTAACAATAATTTACCTTTAAATTACATATTTATTGAAATACAAGCATTCCCTGCTGACCACTTATACATTGCATTGGACATAGTCTCACACTCTGAAATGTGCATTTATGAAATATTATATATATATATATATATATATAGAAATTATGCACTCAATCTTATTGCCCCACAATAATTTACATTTAATTTACACATTTATTGAAATACACTAATTACAATACACATACGTAACAACTTTTGTACGTGGAGTCAACGAGATGTCCGGGATTTCAATTGGACCGAAGCGACCGCGCAATAAAGAAATGGATAATGGACCTCCTAAGGAATATACAGGAGGTGAGTTACAAGCAGGAGGATTTGGGATCTTTTTCTTGCTAGATGTTGGAAGCACTGAGGCTGGACCAAGTGAGAACACTTGTCCTTCAAAAGGAGATAATGACGCTAAGCTAGATAAAGAAATACGGAAACAGGTAAATTTATATGAAAAGGGTCATCGTCACTTATCCACATACAGATCTATATGCACAATTGCATATGCAATTTTTCACATTGTGAACTTACTCAAAACTGAACATTGTGCACCTATGCACAATTTATGTACACTAACATACATTATGCACTTATTCACAATTTACGATAAACATTGTAAATAAATAAGGATTGATTATCTTGAATTTGTAGGTGCTAATTGAGAGGCTAGATAACAAGATGATGATGGTTCATGGAGCAAGATGGGAGGCAAATTATGAACTGTCTAAAGTGATCCAAGAGTTCCCAGAAGAACAAGTCTTTGACACATACAAACTCGAATTAACAAGTATTTTCAAGAATAGAAAATGGGAGCTTGATGCAGAGGATGACGATCATGCAAACAGACCAACTGGAGATAATAAAAAGGATCAAGCAGCATCAGGAGATCATACCCCAAACAAGGATACTGCCATTGTTGTTTTGCCATTAGCCGCAAAATCACCACTATCGCCTTACTGGGAGGATCCGATAGTATATGAGGAGGTAGATATGTATTCAGTCGAGAAACCTGGTACAAAAGGAAGTGAAAAAAGGATGAATGAGGATGAAACTCCAAAAGCTATGCCAAATGACATAATTACAAGGGACGACAAAGGGAAGCAAATATCAGATGACATGTGTTAGCCCCAATTATGATATACAAAAGTATTGAAAATAATTTAAGTCCTTTTCAAATGACTTCCAGAGATAGACTTCAGAGAGCAAGCCTGCCTCTTATGTACATTCCAGAGATAGAGAAATTCAACAGAATAATATCAGAGATGACTTCATCAGAGGTACCTACATCAAAGCTCTGAAGACATTGTCTTTGAAGATCAAGCTGAAGAATTCTACAAGTGTTGACACAAGAACAGAAGACACGTAACTTAGTGATAAGGTTTACCTTTCAAGATAGGTTACTGTTCAAGCATGTCTTGAGCTTACCTTTTAGGTAAGACACTATTCAAGCATGACTTTAGTGTCAGGAAAGTACACTATTAACTTTATGGTCCTATAAATAGGACGTGCATCTCATTGCTCTAATTGTGCTTTTTCTTTACTAACTTGTAAAAGAATTATTTCTTTGCAGAAAAGTATTCTAGAAGATCTTGTAAGATTAAACCACCTTTTTAGGTGTTCTTTATAATCTACTTGTATTATCCAAGTGAGTATTCAATGTTCTTATGTTTTGGATATATCTTCTTATTACTATGTGTGTGTGAATCTTGCTTCGATTTAAACATTATTTGCTTCCGTTGTTCTTATTATTGTTATGTATTTATATCATTGTTAAAAGACTAAATCTGGGATCTAACAACATGCACAACGGTGGAATCCAAAAATTCGACAAGGGTAAGCAGATAGCCATTGACATGACACCCGATAAAGTCACAACAGGATCAAAACCAACTGAGTCTAGGATGGTTGCTTTCGCTCAGTTTGCAGCCCCAAACTTTGACTTAGGTATAAGCCCGCCAAAAGAACAAGTTGAGTTACAAATAGACAGTAACATAAAAGATCAAGCTGAAGCAGAACCACATAATGTACTTGGAAAGAGAGCTAGACGATTGGGACCATTGTTCCGGTCACCTTATGTGAAACGATTGGTTGGATTCGATGTAACAAAAGACGATGTGCATTTAAGAGATTGGGTGTTAAGAGGAGTTGGGGGCATACTGATTTTTTTTATGTTTACAATCAATTAAATATTATTAACATAGTATGCACATTAATTATGTTTTCTACATACTTTACAGAGAAATAATGTTTTTGGATGAGATGGGTATGACATTGATAGAAGAGAAATGCAGTTTCTAGTCGGAGGAACCATTCCATGGAAAATCATTGACATTTGGGCCAAATTTAAGAATTACGAAGAAAGGTATCGCAGCAACGATTCACCCCACAAATTGTTCTTCACCACAGATATTTTGGTAAGCAACCTAATATCTATGCACATATGCACACACATGTTTATGAATATGAATTAGTGCATATATGCACACTAGTGCAATTAAGTTGGCACATGTGCGCAAAGGTTTAAAAAGACATTGTGTGTGAATATGTAATGTGAAGTCTGCCATATGAGATATGTGCATATGTGTATGTGCACATATGAGATATGTGCATATGTGCTATATTGCATATGTGCACGCTTGCACATATGCACATACAGACTGTGAATATGAATTAGTGCATATATGCACACTAGTGCATATAAGTTGGCACATGTGCACATTTTTGTATCTAAAAATAATAATGCATCTGTGAACAAATGTCACTATGTTCACTTCGATACAAAGGAATGACACATACCTAAATATGCACACCTGCACATTGTACACATGACAAATGAAATGATTGAGTTGATTTGAAACAGATGGATGAAGTGATCACGGACCTATAACTACCAACATCAAAAAGATACAGAGCATTTCATAAACATGTTGTTCAATGGGGGAAATATAATCCTGATGTGGTAACAATGAAAAATGTGCACTTGGTAAGTTAATATAATAACAAAAATAACTTATTCTTGTGTACACATAATTACATTTCTGTCTGTTAATAGTTTGCCATTTTAGCTTTTCTTCCCCATTGTAGATGGTATGTACTTTTACCTCATTGTTTTCAACTTAAAGAACCTATCAATAGTTATCATAGACGGTGAGAATCACGAAGGGGATTTAGATGAAGTGTACCAAATGGCATCAGATGTCCTGATATGTATTACTTTATCAGTATTTAATAATCATTACTTGAGAAGTACGAAAACTTCCAACTACTTTGAATTGTTGTTTACCAGCTATCAATGGTGCTTCATCATCTTCGGATCAATGAACGCAAGTACTGGCATGTTTTTGAAGAAACTGGACGAGATGTGTTAAAGCTACGATGGAGATCAAAAAAGAATGTATATGACAAGGGTGTGACAATGATGAGGAATATGGAAATGTATTACGGTGAAGAAGACACGAAATGGGAAAACGGTATTTACAAGGAAAGTACAAAGCAAAAGAGCCAGCTGAAGGATCTACGTTTAAAGTATCTAATGAAGATACTGACAAGCGATATAAACATACGGAAGCATGCAATCCCCATCGAAGTGCAAAGACTCATCTCAATAGAGACAAATATGAAAGCAAAAAGGGGCCGGAGATAAACAAAATGGAAGACAATTACATTATCTTATTTTTTGGGAACTTTTAAGTCTAGCTTATTCATTTTTAATAACTTTTGGTTTTGCAGTATTGTTTTTATGACACTGATTACTTTAATTTAAGTTGTTCAACTATTAAAATTAGTTTTGATATTAAACAATGTTATGTTAATGATGTCCACAAATTATGATTGTGCATATACAGAAGATTGAATCTGACTGGGTACAAATCCTTTCTGCATAAATGCATTTATCCTTTTAACACAAAGTTTAATCTAAGTATTATAAGTATGTGTATATGAGATATGTGCACATGTGCTACATATGTGCAGGCTTGCATATGTGTAAGACTTGATATTTGTGCAGACTTGCACATATCCACATAAAGACTATGAATATGAATAATGCATCTGTCACGAAATGCCACTATGTTCACTTGGATATTGAACAATGCTACATTAATTATGTCCACAAATTATGATTGTGCATATCCAGAAAATTGAATCTGGGTACAAACCCTTTGTGCATGAATGGATTTATCCTTTTAATACAATGTTTAATCAAATTCACTTGTACACATATTTATTTTGCACCAAATGCAAATATGCACATACTCATAATACTGAGTTGATATAAAAAAAACCCGAAATGTATTATAAAACTAACATAAAAAGCCGGATTTAATTCATACTTAATTTAATCAAAACACATGTTTATTGTTCACATATGCACGAATAGGGCTGTAAATGAACCGAACGTTCAGCGAACCGTTCGGCGGGAAGTTCGTTTATGTTCGTTTATTTAATAAACGAACGAACATGAACAAATCTTTTTGTTCGTTTAGTTAAACGAACGAACATGAACAAAGGTCTCGTTCGTTCATTTATGTTCGTGAACGTTCGTTCATTTATGTTCGTTTACGTTCGTTCGTTTAATGTTCGTTTAAGTTCGTTTACTACTGGAAAAAAAATTAACAATTAATATTTATATTTAAGAAATTAATATTGAACAATAATTATATACGATGTATTAATGTGATAATAATTAAAGTCTTTTAGTCTTTTGAAAAAAAATAAATAAAATAATTCATCCACACTAGCTTCTAACATATACAAAGTTCTACACCTATACTTTAATTAAATTATCGATGTGTGAATGATGGATATATGAGAGAGTTATAGCCTTTCCACTTTTCACCCCTTCATCAAAGGGAAGTGGGATCTTTTCCCATCCCACATCGCTGGAAAACAAGAAAAGTTTGCATTATCCTCTATATAAATATGAACCTCACCCCCTTGCATTTTCAAAGACTTTACACCCTAGTTTACTGGTGGTTCAAGCCCGTTGGCTTGAGCCTAGCCTGGTTAAATGATTCCATTAGCTTGGGGCTTTTAGCTCTAGCCAATGCATTGATTTTAGTATGAGCACCCTTGAAAGATGGTGCACCTTTTTTGTTTTTTAGTTTGTTTGTTAATGTTAATGTTTGTTTGGTATTTTAAACGAACATAAATGAACGAACACGAATGCCAAAATTTTTGTTCGTTTATTGTTCGTGTTCGTTCGTTTAAGTTAAACGAACGAACATGAACAAGCCTTTGTTCGTGTTCGTTTGGTTCGTTTACAGGCCTATGCACGAACATAAAAATACTAATCATAGAAGAAAATGACTGTAAAAAACGAAAATCAACATACGAAAATCCAACTTCTTAATAAAACAAAATTATTCCTATCCTAACTTTTGTGTCCCACAATATGTGCAATTAGATCAAGATGACAACAATTCAATTCACTGAGTCATATGTATTACTTGAATCACAGATTACAAAAACACTCTCAACAACTCAATATTTTCTCTCACTACAATCTCAATGTCATACATGTTCTTGGTTCTCTACTCACAACAAAGAAAAGAAACTATTTATACCTACTATCTATAACAAGACAAAACTAAAATACATTGACTTTGACTTGAGTTATTACAAAAGGATTTGACTTTATGCTTGAGAGGCTTTGACTTGAGTTATTACAAAAGGATTTGACTTTATGCTTGAGAGGCTTTGACTTGAGCTTTTGACTTTGACTTTGACTTTCATCTTCATGATCTTGTATCCAACACATTTGTGCACTAACAATTTCCCCCTTTGGATACAAGATCATGAAGATGAAATATGAAAGTCAAAGTCAAAAGCTCAAGTCAAAGCCTCTCAAGCATAAAGTCAAAGTCTTTTGTAATAAGTCAAGTCAAAGTCAATGTATTTTAGTTTTGTCTTGTTATAGATAGTAGGTATAAATAGTTTCTTTTCTTTGTTGTGAGTAGAGAACCCAGAACACGCATGGCATTGAGATTGCAGTGAGAGAAAATATTGAGTTGTTGAGAGTGTTTTTGTAATCTGTGACTCAAGTAATGCATATGACTTAGTGAATTGAATTGTCGTCATCTTAATCTGATTGCACGTATTGTGCAACACACAATTGGTATCAGAGCAAACAAAATTCAGAATCAAGATCATAATTTGATTGTTTGGTCGACTTTTTCAAGAACTCGCATAGCTTTCTGTCAAAGATTGATTTTTGTGATTCGGTGATGTTTTTGAGTTAGAATTGGTTTCATTGTATTTGTTTTTGTATCTGGAACATGTATTGTTTGTATTGATTAGCCAAATTCACAATAATTCTGTGTGAATTTTGGTATCTATTGTATTTTTGTTCGAGTTTTGTATACGCACTGTATCTAGATCAAATCTGTAATTTTTGGTGTTTTTGATAGAAATCAATTGATTTTAACATGTTCAGAATGTGTACAAGGATGAATTGGTGAATTTTCAGAGACAATTTCAAAGTATTGGATTGAATTCAGGCTGAAAGTTGAATTTTTTGAGTCGACATCTGAAGAACACGCAAGATCCATCTTTCGCGCAAACTAAAGACACGCAGGCTGAAGGATTTTTGTGATTTCATGTTATCTGCGAGTTCTTATCAAGAACACACAAAGTGAAGTTTTTGATCTCAAATTTTTTTCTAAGGACAGAACGCGCAAGCTTTTGTATGCGCGAAGTAAGAATGTGCAGAGTACGGCCTGCACGAAGTAAGAACGCCCAGAGTACGGCCTGCGCAAAGTAGGAACGCGCACAACATTGTGTGCGAGTTTGTGTTGTTTATTTCTTTGATCTACACGAAGTTAGTATTTTGCGAGAAGTGATCCTTTTGCGCGAAGTTAAAGTTGGAAAAATATTCTAAGTATAGAAATGTGAAACGTGATTGTGTGAAGTGATCCCTCAGAATGCACAAGCCTCTCTCTGCGCGAAGCTAGAACGCGCAAGCCTCTCTCTGTGCGAAGCTAGAACGCGCAACCTTCTCTCTGCGCGAACCTGGAACGCGCAAAGCACTATCTGTGTGAAGTTCACTTTCTTTGATCTGCGAGTTCTAATACTTAGAATTTTTTTTGTTGTTTTTTCAACGTTGACCAAGTTTGACTTTATAGGTCAAGTTTATTTCTGAATTTTTGACGATCATTTCAAATCAGTGCATAGTTCAAGATGACTTCGAGGGATGCACTTGCTATCGGTACAGATGTCAAACCACCAGTTCTTTTCAAAGGCAAATACGATCAGTGGAAAGACAAATTTTTAAACTTCATAGACAGACATGCAAATGGTGATAACATCAATATGTCTATTGAAGAAGGTCCGATGATTCCAATTACTATGGAAATTCCAGATGATGGATCCTCTGATAGTGAAGATGGAAATGTGGAAAGAGAACAAAAGACAAAGATGGTACCTATGGATATTTCTCAATATACTAAAGAACAGAAAAACAGATATAAAGCTGACAAGCAAGCTAGATCTCTACTCCTTCAGAGCATACCAAATGAGATCTACATCAAAATAAACAGCTACAAGGAAACGACTAAGAAGATGTGGGATCAATTAGAGAAAATGATGTTGGGTTCCAAAGTTGGCAACCAAATGAAATTTGCAAACTGCATAAACAATTATGAGGAGTTTAAAGCCAAAGTTGGAGAAAGTCTTGAAGACACTTATGATAGGTTTGTTTCTTTGATAAATGAGCTGACAAAGAACAAGGTCAAGAAGAAACAAATAGAGAAAAATGTAAAGTTTCTAAGTGTTCTGCAACCTGAGTGGAAAAAGCACACACGAAGGATGAAACAAATGAAAGATCTAAGTGAAATTACTCTACATGAAGTGTATGAAACACTTAGGCAGAATGAAGAAGAAGTTATAGAGGATAGAGAAGAGATGAAGAAAAATGAGAAGCCAGTACCGGATCCTATTGCCTTGGTTGTTGCAAAGAAAGAAAAAGAGAAGAAGGACAAGAAAAAGAAAAAGAAAGTTGTCATATCAAGTTCTGATGATTCTGATGGTGATGATTCTGATTCTGACGATGGTGAAAATTTAAAGCAAGCTATGCTACTGCTAACCAAAGCCTTTCAGAAGAAATTCTTCAAGAAACCTGGTTCTAACAGTCAGAGATACTCATCAGGATCTAGGAATTATGATCACAAGGAAAGGATTGAGGGGAGAAGATTTGATGATAAGAGATCTGAAGGGAGGAATCCAGAGGAGAAAAGAAGGTATTTAAATGATTATGCAGAGAATAAAACTGAGGATCAAGTCAAGTGCTATAATTGTGGCAAGATTGGTCACTTTGCCAAGAATTGTCGGAAGTCGATTGTGAGAAATTCAGACTATTACAAGAATAAGATGCTTCCGACAAAGCAAAAAAAGGCAGGAAAAGCATTGATGGTTGAAGATGACTATTGGTTGGATCATTCAGACAATGAGGCAGATAATGAAGAGAATGCTCACATGTGCCTAATGGGGAAGGAAGTGAAATATGATGAATCTGATGAAGAAACTTCCAAAGAGGTACAACATTATTCCGAATATGATTTTCTAAAACAGATGGAAACCATGATGGTCGAGCTTCAAGATTTACAAGCTAAACTTAAAAAGGAGAAAAGTAGAGTTGCAAAGAAGCGTCAAACAATTTTTGATCTTAACAAGGAAATTGTTGGGAACAAAAACTTGTTTGATTCTTGGAACAAAAACTTGTTTGATTCTTTAAACAAATATACTACTGTTTTTGAAAATCAAAAAGCTTGTCTTGAAACTCAAATTTCTGAAACAATTTCCAAATTGAATGCATTTGAACGTGAGAAACAAGAGTTTGTTCTAAAAGTTCACAGCTTGCAGGTTGATAATAAAAACTTGCAGAAAAAGATTAATGGTTTGGAAGCAAAACTTTATTCTAGAGGTCAAACGGATCAAACCATCTTTCTAAACACACCAAATGAAGATTATGATTGTAAAGAAAAGTGGGGTCTCGGTTACGATAACCCACATTACTTTAACAAAGTAATTAGAAAGCAACCAGCTTTATATAATTTTGATTTCTTACAAGTGGATGACAAACATCCTCATTTGAAACCCAAATTTGTTACTAAATCTTCTGATGAGGTTGAGGCCAAGAAAGATGAGAACCGAAAAAACACAACCAAAATGAAACTACCATTCTACTATAAAAAGCTGAATGATAGTTATCTATCTGACCAACCAAAGTTTTTGTCAAATGATTATTTTGAAAGTTGTTCTACTAAGGAGTTGGATGCAAAACCTGTTAAAGTCAAAATTTATGTTCTTCCACTCGTTTTAGAAAGAAAAATTTATGAGCTTGAGAACACTTTAATGGATGAAAGAGTTTTGGTTGATCTGAAGAATGTTGTGTTTTCTACTGTTGTAAAGAACACTGTTTTTAAATCTGATACTACATATGACAATTCTGACTCAGAAAGAGGTTGTGCAAACAATTCTACTGATTCAGATGCGTCATCGTGTAAAATTTTCATGGGAAATGTTTTCAGAAATCCTAAAACTTCAGATTGTGCTAAAACTTTAAATTCTTTCAAGGCACCTCAAGTTTCTGATGATGATGTTGATGACTTATTTGCAGATGCAAATGATTTTTTAAATTCTGATGGTTGTGTTGATAAAAGTGTTGATATGTTTGATTTCAATGCAAAACTTCCAGATCATTCCGATTTTATTATCAATTCTGATGCTTTACCTAGTGTGTTTGAGACAGGTGAATCGTCAACTAAGGTTGATGAATCGGTTTCTGTGAGTACTTATTATTCTAAGTAAAAAGAAGAAGAAAAAGAAAAGGCGCTCACAGAAACGGACTAACACGGGAAAGCAACAGAAATCACAAACTCCGAATTCTCATGTTTCTAACAAATCTAAATCTTTTGTTTCAGAATTGAGATGGAAAAAGTCTAAAGTAAAGCTTGAATGGCGACCTAAGAAGGATGTTAAAGAGTTGACAAAATCATTGTCTAATTTGCAATGTAATAGGACTGATGATAGTTTTACTGATGTAGGTGGTAATATTGCTTTTAATAAATCAAAACTTGTAACTTCTTACAAGAGTTACTTAATAAAGCAATTGCTCCAATTATCACCGGTTACTATTCAGTTATCTACGTATGATCGAAATGATTTTGTTACTCGACAATATTCTGATTGTTGGTTTGGTACTTATCATGTTTATTCTTCAAGTGTTGTCAAAAAGAAAAGCGGATCCAAATTCAAATGGATGCCAAAATCTTGTGCACTAACATAACTTCTGTATATAAATTATGGAATAATGTAAATGCATATCAAGACTGTGAACCCAAAGGACAATTGCGTGAATCGTGCCCTGTGCACTGACCACATTTCTTACATTTACGCTTTGCCTTTTTACTCTTCGACTGAATCTTCTCGGACATCCCAACCAAATGCTTTCCGGTACCACATCCCTTGTTCCTAAGACCCATAAGGGGGAATATGTCAACCTCATCAGGAACCGGAACCCCCAAATACTCATTAATTGCATCGACTTTCTACTTGCCTGGATCTTCGTATGGTAACTGATTATGTACTTCGGTTTTGAAATCATCAAGCATTTGGGTAAGTTTACATAACCATGGTTTCTCATTCTGAACACGACTAACAATTCCACCGATCCTCGAATAGACGCCATTTATTAACTCCTCTTTTTCTTGGTCTACCTCCCCATATCTTACTTTGGCAGTTTGAAGTTGGACAGGTACCAACTCTGGCATCCATCTTCTGACAACATATTGATCTGGAATGGAATCAACCTGTTCATTCATCAACACGTTCAACGCATGGAGACATAAGAACCCATTCCGAACAAAGAATTTACATCGCAATCAACCTGTTCATTCATCAACACCTTCAATGCATGGCGACATAAGAAAACATTCTGAACAAAGAATTTACATTCGCAATCAACGGTGTTAATTATTTGTAGAACTGCGAATAACCTAACATAAATTAAAAATAAAAAATATTATTTAAAGCTAAACAAAATTTTTTTAGAAATGATAAAAATATACTTGAAAATTACCTTGTAAAATACCTTCGCCGCCGCCAACTTATTCTTATGGCTAATGATAAACGTCTTAATATCACCGGAACATTCAACCCCCTCAACCCCGCAAGCCAACATAGCCTTCTTTATCTCTTTCTAGAAATCAAAGAAAATGTTTCTTGTGTACAACTTGGCCCCATGCAATTCGATTGGTTGGGGACTAGCCAACTGTGGATACGTAGTCCTGGTTACGTTCTCGTTACCGGATTGTTTCTCACGTTGCTTCTCAATTGCATTATCATAGTTGCTAAGAAAATGAACAAGATCAAAGTACCATGCTACATAAATATTAAAAAAGGCGTTCGCACTCTCGGATCTTGATGTTGTCCTCATAAGGCCTGACATCGGAGTATCCTTATAAAAGGCAGGTATCTATGAATGACGAATTTCGAACATCTCGGTGAACCATGGGTCACCGATAAGGTTGTATTTCACAATCATCATATTCCACTGCCTCTCAAACTCTTCAGGACTGATATGCACTTTCCATACAAGTTTGTTTATAACGCGATTAAACTCGGGATCCTGATTTAGTGCAACGGTCACCTAAAACAACACCAGAACATATAACTAAATATAACCGACTAACAACATTGATAAATTAAAGTTAACATAATAGGAATAATAAAAAAACAGACCTTTGAAAGTACTTTCTTCATTATACGCCACATACATAAACGATGCCTAGACTCGGTGAACACAAACGGGACAACTTGTTTCATCGCGGAGCATTGGTCAGTAATCACGACCAATGGTTTCTTCTCGTAACATCTCAGAAAGGCTCTTAACACCCATTTAAAATTCTCGATCGTTTCTCCAGCAATCAACGTGGACCCAACGACAACCGAACTTTTATAATTGTCAACAGCCAAAAACGGAACAAAGGCCAACGCGTGCCTAAACATAAAAGTTTAAACAGAACATTAAATTACAATAAAAATACGAAAAATCAATATTTTTATGCAAAACACTCACTCATTCGTCCTATATGTAGCATCAAACGATATTACATCTCCGAAATGTCTGTAATTAATCCGAGCCACTTTGTCCGCCCAAAATATTGCATGCAACTTACGTTCATGGCACTTATACTCGAAATTTTTTCGTTTTTTATCTCTTTCCTATTTTTCAACTTATTAATCAACATTTTCGCATCCTTGTTCCCGACAAACACATCAACATCTCTCTTAAAATTTTAGTAATCAACAACTGTGCAATGAACGTTTTCAGCTCCACCCTTCAAAGCAGTTTGCATTCGATGAGCTCTTGTTGCTCCGACCTTATAAATAGAGCTATTCAGCACATTTCTACAATTGGTGTATTGCATCTTCCTATTTTTACGTGAAAAATGACGATCATTAGCATTAAACAACACATGATTATGATGTTCGACAAACTCATAAACCTCATATCGAGATATGTTCTTTATCAAATGTAACTTCACGCAAGCGTTGTAACCGGAACGTTTCACATTTGAGTTGCGGACACGACGGTCACCGGGACGGATATCATGAGAATCAAAAATTTTCTTCTTCAGAAAACCCTCCTTACTAAAAATAAACCATCGCGGCTGGATCGACCCGCACTTGTTTGTCTTCTTCGCATTCAACCAAACATCAAACCCTGCCTTCTCAGCATAATTTCTGTATATAGACAAGACTCAATTATAGACGCAAATTGTTCACCCAACTTCGGTTCACTTCATCTGGTACCTTAGGTATCCATAACTTTCTACCATCAGGAGCCTTAACGACATCGAAATCAAGCTCATCGACTACAGATAAAAACACATAAACCATTTATGTAACACCCCAAAATCTTTGGTTGAAAAGAATATAAAAAATGGTGATGGTGCTCCGCGCTACTGCTCGTGTGGGTCGAATTGCACGGTGATCCGCGCGAGACCCTTTCCAAAGCTCCGCGGTACTGCCCGTGCTAGTCGGGTCGCGCCACCACTCATGCGCACACACTATGCGCACTTAAAAGAGGGAACTGGCCACCAAACCTAATTTCTCACCAAAACCCTAAATCTCTGCCCCCTTTCTCTCCCATACCGACCCCCCATCCTCCCCAAGCAAACCCAAACTCATTTTTGGGGGTTTTCCTCCTAAAACCATGTGATTCTCCTTCATCTAGCAAGTTGGTAACAAGAACCATAAACCTTTCATCTTCAACTTCTTCACCAAACTTTCTAGGGATCTAGGAGAGTAATGTTGATGGATTCAACTATGGCAAAGGTAATCTTCCCTTTTCTTCATCTACGAAAATTAGGGTTTTGATATAAGTTAAGATCTTTATGTATAATGTTTGGGAAAAGATTTTTATATGGTTGGAAATGAATATTTATGGTTGGAAATTTATGGATCTAGGTTTTGGATGTTTTGGCTTTGAGGATTCAAGTTTCTTCAAGGAAGCTCTAAGTGGGGTAAAATCTAGATTTAGCATAAATCTAGCAAAGTGAGTTCAAGTTGATTTGTGAAAACGGTGTACATGCCAAAATGTCCATTTTTAAAGGTTTATATGTTCTACATGAAATTATTAACTATTGAGTTATTCGATGAATTTTGATTATTTAAAGCATCTAACTCTATAAACTTGCAAAACACTCACATTTGGGATTTTGGGCATTTTGATTTATAAATCATAAATATTGGTATTTTAATGATTGTTTTATGGAAGTAGACTTTTGAGTATCAAGGTAACTTTTATTGTGTTTTGGAGAAATGCTTGATTTGTGTTATGGGACGTTTTGAAAGAATAAATGGTATAAACTCACTTGAAAAATATTTTGTCCCAATCTAAAATATGTTGGGGATATTTATATATTTTTGGAGCATGGATTTTCCTAAATGCGAGTTGTTTACGTTTGATTTCATTTTATGATTTTAACAAGTGGTCTTTTGATTTGTTGAGCCTATGGCTCGGGTTGGACTTCATTGGGTCTTGGGGACAATCGTCCGGTTTTAATAGCTCAATGTAGAGCACTTGGTTATGATTTGTTTTTACTATATCTTTTTTAGAATTACATGTTTTGAATGCACTAGTTCATTTGTTTGGATTCATGTAATGTTTTAGACTGTAATGCAATGGATCCATAGGCACTTGAATCGTTGCGATCAATGTTGGGACGATTAGTTTCCCTCATTGTAGCACAGATAGGCATTGGGATTCATGGTAAGTAAGATGTGGACCCGTGGGGTCTGGTATCGTCCCATGAGCAGTAAGGTGTAATCCAAATGTGCTTGTATGTTTTGTATGGATTTGGTTACCTCAAAGTATAGACCTAGAGGGGTTGAATTTGAGTCTCTGTGGGCAAAAGATCTAGAGTGGCTGAGCTCGATATATCTTATGAGTATAATCCATACGTTTTGGTTTTACTATATAGTTATGTGACCTACTTTTGTGTTCCGTCATGTGCAATGTAATCGGGTCTCCCCCGTCACCGAAATGTGTTGTGTTGAGTATGGAGTTTTATAATCCATGTTTTCGGTGACGTTTTGAGTATGGGTTGTTATCCATGTTCTGTGGTTTTGGGTATTGAACCTTATCCACGTTTTTTGGATATTTTGGGAGGATAGAGTTTATCCACGTTTTCAGTATTGATTATCAAAGTATCAGTTATGTTTTACGCGAGTTTTGGGTTTTGAATTTATATTCGAAGAAACGTTTTGTATAATGGTCTTAATCACGGAAATGGTGAATGTCAAAAAATAGATTGTTTTCAGACTTAATGCATTTCATTTTGGTTGCCTGCAGATTGAACGCATTTCATTTTGGAAATCACGATTTAAATAACATTCTTAAAGTTTATTGCTTTTATACGTTTATGATCAAAACTCTTGAGCTCACTAGGCGTTAAGCCTAACCTTTTTATTTATCGGCATGTGCATCAGGTTCCGGTTGGAGGAAACGGTACTAGCATTTATGTGAAGAGATGAGTGTTGGATTTATGCACAAGAGTGAGTAGCTTGGTGAAGTCTTCCGTTGATGGTTAAAACCTTGACTAATATTTCAAGAATGGAATCGTTGTAAGAGATTTTATCTTTCCTTGAGGCATTATTAGAAATTTTAAATTAGTCGCTCATTCCAATTTTGAGGGTGTTACAATTTAACAAACAAAATAGTACGCAACAATATAACCATATTATTTACTACAATCACCTATAAGGTAACGGATGCACATAATATGCAGTTCAAAATCTGTCTGTAGTTAAACATATGCACGAATCAATATGGTTATAAAATTGTGCACATATGCACACTACAAAAAAAACATACCAAAATTCAAAAACAATGTTCCTTTATAATTTTCCATAAGTTGAACCAAACATAATAGTATGATCTTCAAAAAAAAAACTTACCGCTACTAAACCCAATATTCGATTCTTGATACAGTGAACTAGAAGATGGACAATTATCGATATTGGATCCGTCGAGTGATATGTCATCAAGCCCGGTAGATTTATCGAACTCTTGGGTTAATCTCGTATTCATAGATTGACCAACCCATTATCACGGAGGATCGGATGAGCGTCTTGAACTTCGAAAATAGATTTTAAAAGGCTCTCGTTATCAACACGAGACACTAATTGATTGTCGCCCATTCTGTTATATCACAAATATTGACTTCTTTGAACACTTCTCGATTATCCAGAAAAAGAAAAAAAATATTCAACTAAACAAACAAGTCCACGCTGTATGCATAAGTTTGAAATCAAATATTTTGAAATATTCAAAACACAAGAATTTGAAATCTTCAAAACAGGTGCACAATAAAGTGATAACTGCCAATTTCATATTTTAAAATATTTTAATTTAAATAGATTGAGGTAAATATCAATTTTAAACTTTAAAATATTCTATCTATACTATAGTATAAAGATGACATAAAAAACTATTAAAAACAAGTCTTAAAGCTCAATGTACCGCTATTTAATGCTAATTACTTAAAAAATAACCATAAAAGCTGTATGTACTACATTTAATGCTATTCATTAATTTTCAATCATTATCTATAACCATTTTAACTCCCTAAAATCATTTCCCACTTTAACTCCCCTAAAATAACTCTCAGCATATTTTAGATATAAAAAATCTAAAATATAATTAAAAAATCTTACAGAATATTTTATAAAAAAATTATATTATTAAACCAAAATAAATTACATTATATTATTATGTCTAAATTAAACAAATTTATATAAAAAAATCATTATCACTCTCTCACAACCATCCAAAATCGTAATGTAAATCGAAAAAAAACAGAAAATAAAATGAAACATTAAAATCGTGATGTATCTAGTTGCATTGCGCGAGTACACTCCTAGTTTAAAATAAATTAAGATAAGTACCAAATTTAATGTTTGAGCAAAATATGGAAACTATTTAAGACATATCTTATTTAAAGGAAATACCTATATTACCCCTACCCTATTTAATAGGCATGAATATTGATATAAACTATTCATGAATTCTGATCGGTTGTTGGATGGTTAACATGGTTAACACGGTTAACACCAATAGCTTGGTTAACAAATGAATGAGACTCTACATATATACATACATAAATATGAACCAAATTAGACAAAGGTACCCGTAAAACCTCGTACGCATAACAAAAATAAGGGGGAAAATGATCCATCGGTGATCCATAGCAAATTACCTATGCATTACTGAAGGATGACCCATCCGTCGCTAATTTGCTACGGATCACTGACGGATTTGTTGGAATAAAAACTTAATTATTAAATTAGTAATGTTTCCGACGGATTACAGACATATTTCTTTATTTAAAAAAATAAAAAATAAAATAATTTTCTATCTGTTGGTGATCCGTCGGAAATGTTTATATTCACCGACGGATTTGTTATTCGTCGCAAATTGCCTCCATCCATCGGAAAGTGGTCGGCGATCCGTCGGTAATTACCGACGGCTTCTTTCCGTCGGTACTTTTTGGTTGGTGCTAAGACTTTTTCTATTAGTGTTAGTCACACACATAACAAGACTAGACATCAGTTATTACCATATTTAATGTTTATTCAGTATTTATTTATGTTTATATAACGTCTTGGTTCGGTATAAGACGAACTAGAGGTGATAGACATTGGTTCCAAATGGAAGGACTTCTGCAACAAGATCTATTTATACTTAATCTTGGAGTTTTCATTATACTTTGTGATGATGGTTACGTTGAATATGATAAGTAATATGTAGAGAAAGACGTAACGCCTTCAAAATAAAAAAGATGATGTTAGAATAAGGTCGACATAAATATCTCTTTTAATATATCATCTACATAAAAAAAGAATAGACTATGATTTTAGTCCTTCTGGTTTGTCACTTACAACTATTTTCGTCCCTGGTTTTTAAAAAGTATTTTTTTGGTCACGATGGTTTTCATTTCATTTTGTTTTTCGTTCCTAAGACTAACAAAGTTAGAAAAATCATTTATCTTATGGGGTAATATGGACTTTTTAACTTTTTCTATTTTTCTTATTTTTGTTAAATAATATATAATAACGCAACACTAAAATATCATTACAAATTATTAAAGGTTTATAAAAAAATTATAAAAACATAATCTAACTCCACCCCCCCACCCCACCCCAAAAAAAAGGAAAAAAAAACGTGAGACTTTCACCGTTTCCTTTTACCTTTTTCGGCAAACATTTATCTGAACCCAACCCCTTCCCTGTTGACTCCATTCTTTAGTTAACAAATTTAAAAACTGGCAATTCTTTTTTTTTTTTAATCACTTACAGATTGCATTATTGAAATGTACACCTCCATTTAAGATAAAAATAAGCCGAATTTCAATCACCAACAATTATATATATATATATAGAGAGAGAGACAGAGAGAGAGAGAGAGAGAGAGAGAGAGAGAATTAGAACAAAACCCATAAAGAAAAGTTTTACATTATTGAAGCCAACATTTGTAACTTTGTGATGAACGAGGATGAAAATGTATTCACAATGTCACAACCACATCTTACAACCACGATCTGCAACATCCTCATTTTTTCCCATTTTTATTCTTCTTTTCTATTGTGATGAACAACTGCGGCCACCTAATCCAGGGTGGTTATAGTTCTTGTGACTTATGGGGAAGTTACACTTTTTTTAGAATTGTTGGTTTTGGTTTTGAGCTTGAGCTTGGATTTGATTTTGGCTTTGAGTTTGACTTTGGCTTTAGGTTTGATTTGGGAAGTGGGAAAGAAAAAGGGAAGAGGCGTGGTGGAGAAGATGATCGAAAAAAAGAGCCGCCAGAGAAAGTTGACCGAAATTAGGATGGTATGGGGTAGAGTCTTAGGGGAAAAAGAAGAGCTAAAGAAGTGTGTGTGTGTGTGTGTGGGGGGGGGGGGGGATGCGAGAGGTGGGTTCGAATTTTTTAATTAATGTTTTACATAAAAAAATATTATTCTCATTTTTGAATAAAAAGGACACGTGAAATATTTTCTAGGGAATGCATTTTTTACTTTTTTTTGTAGAAAATTAAAAAATATATATTAAATGACCAAAATGACCTTGACTTAACAGAGCTTTTTAACGAAGTTAGTTTCAGGAACGAAAAACGAAATGAAAACGGAAACCACAGTAACCAGGAAAGCAATTTTGAAATACCAAAGACAAAAATAGTTATAAGTAACAATGCACATGGACGAAAATCATAGTTTACTCTAAAAAACTATATCAACGTAAAATTAATAATATGTTGTTGGTTAACTGTGTCATCGTTTAAACTACACAAAAGGATAAAGTGTTTAAAGTACATTGACCAAGCATGTTGACTCCTCTATGATATCTGAATTGAAAGTCTTCAAAAGTGGCTTTACAAAAGTCGACTCATTTCTGGCGATGTTTGTCAGCTAGTAATGTTGTAGCAACCTGCTGCAACAACCGAAAAAATCACTTATTTTTTCATAACTAACATAAAACAAATCCAGTTCTTCAACCTAGCTTCAGACTTAGTAACATGTGAAATAAGTATAATAAGAACTCAATATCTGTTTTTAGGAGTAAAAGAAAGTAAAATAATTTCCTAAAATGTGCTAATGTGTACATTGTTGTAGCACTTATCATGCGGATTGTTCCCCCTCCGGCGACCTACAACACCCTTGTCTCTTCTTCTTCTTCGAAAGTCGCCCCCCTCTTCTGATGAACCAGACCTTCCATGTCCATTTCATTGAAGTCGATATGTTTCATTAAACCTTCCCCTTTGAACGTTCGTCAAAGTCATCGATGAACTTGATATGTTTCATCTTCCTCTTCGAAAGCTCCGACGAACTCGATCTTCCCCTTCCCCATCTGTTTCCTCTCCTGCGACTCCCCCTCCTCTGATGAACCACACCATTCATCTCTATTTCGAGCTTTAACCTAGGTCCACATCCACCATAGTAGGTCGTGCTCACACTTAGATGGTTTTTGTCCCCTCCTATGATAAACCACACCTTCTAAAATCCTTGTTTTAAACCAAAACTCTAAGAACAAAATCACCATGTGCCTGGTGTCCCCTATGATTTGTTCCAAGCTTTCTGATTTGTCCTTGTGATTTGTTCATCAATGGGGAAACTTCTTATTGATTGTCCCTATAAATTCAGTTTCTTATCACATAAACATATATAATCACAAACAAGAGATTAACAAACCTGTTTTGATTTGACAATGCCAAACGATTTACCAGTTTTCTCTCTTGAAGGATATTTCTCTCTCTAAGCTCTCTCTCTCTCTAGAGTTGGCGGCTGATGTTTTCTAATTTGGGTACTCCTCACACACACACAACCCTAGCACACTAAATACCATATACCTATTTAGAGAAAAAGACAAAAATACCAAAATACAAGGAAATTAACTATGATTATTTATGACAAATGACCTAGACTAATATTGAGAGTTTGACTTTTCAGCTTAGACTTCTTGAATCTTTCGTCTTCAATCTTTATGATCTTGAATCCAATAAATATGTGCTCTAACATTCTCCCCCTTTGGATCAAGATCATTACTAAAGATTTATCAATGCAATCTTTTTTCTTTAAGCTTGATTGAAATAAACTCCCCCTATGATCAAACTTTATCATTTCTTCTAATCTCCTTGTTAATCCAGATCATCTTTAGAAATAAGGATAATCTTTGAAGTACAATCTCCCCTTCAGAACATTCTCTCTTCTTTTGTGCATAGAACATTCTCCCCTTTTGTGCATAGAACATTCTCTCTTCTTTGATAAGCACAATCTTCAAAACTTTGCATTTCTTGACGTTAGGACATTTCTTCAAACATTATGTTCTCCCCCTTTTTGATGAATATAGCATCGACATCATCAAAACTTCTTCCAAGAAATGTCTTTGACCATTCTGATCTATTCAAGAGCCTCTGATTCGTTGATCCGTAACCAAGTATTCATCCAGATCTTTTCAAATCTAGACAAAATAGGAATGTAACACCTGAATCAACAAATGAATCAGTTAACATGCCTGTCAGTAACACAAAGTCACTGTGTGTAACGAATACACATTGGAAAGGAGTTTTTTTATGTTCACTCCCCCAGGGCTTCCATCCAATCATCAAAACACCACAAAGGCAATTTCTATGAACGTTATGACAAGAAAACATATTCCTTGTGTGTTTGTGCATGTGATAGAAAGAATTAAGCACGGATGATTGCTTATAAAAGCTCAAAATTGTGTAAACCACTGAGACAACAATAGATAAACACAGACTCAATGTGCATGATTGAAGTGCGAAGGTGGGGCAGACTTCCTTCTTTTCAATATCCAGATTTTCCAAGTGAAAATCAGATAGTAAATGTGTTGCTTCCTGTTATCCCAACAATGAATTAACAATTAAAGTCTAGAGAGAGAGTAGAGAGAGAAAGTAGATCTTGAAAGCTCTTGTCATAAATCTCACGTATCTGATTTTTACAATGAAGTTCTTAAGAAAACTACAAGACTTACAAACCTATTTATACCACAAGTAAACTAAAACTTAATCACTAAGCAAAACAAATACAACTTTGACTTTTAATGACTTTGACATAGACAATGTTGACTTTTACATCTTTGACTTTCTAATTAAATCTTGGATACAATATTTGGACTTAACAATCTCCCCCTTTGTATTCAAGATTTAATAAAAATTTGATGCAGATCTTCAGCTCTTGATTCTTCAGCTTTTGTCTCTTTGAAGCTTTCACAATCTTTAATCTTTCAGCTCTTGAAGAATCTTGGAAAGTCTTTTTCTCTTTGAAACTTTGAAAGTCAACAAGTCATGAGCGCGCATTTTGATCTCTGAATCCTTTGTTTATCTTTGAAACATCTTTGAAATGTTGACGGTAAAGTAATCTTTGACAAACAAGTATCTTCATTACTTTGATCTCTGAACCATCTTTGGAAGAACAAACTTTCACGAATCATCTTGATTAAACATTGAACAATCTTCTTCAGAATCTTTTGGCTTTGAAATTCTTTATCAGACTTGAAACTTTAAATCAGCGGAAGCAATTCGAATTTCTGACTTGTCTTTGAAACAGCGAAAGCATTTTGAACTTTCAGAAATTCTTCATCAGACTTTGAAATTGATCTTTGAATAATTCTCCCCCTTTGTTTATCTTTGTGAAATTGATATCTTTGTATACTTCTCCCCCTTTTTGATGATGTGAGCATCATAATCATCAAAATATCTTCAATTTCAGCAAAGACTTTGAACACCCCTTTTTGTAACCAAAAAACAATCTCCCCTTTTGACAAGAGGCGCACTTAGATCTGAAGAGCTGAATCATGAACAATATATATCCGAATCTTTTCAAATTCAGACATAATGAGCGTGTAACCCTGATTCAACAAATGAAACAGTTAGAAGTGCCTGTCAGTAACACAAAGTTACTGTGTACAACGAATGTACAATATAAGGAGTTGGTTTGATGTTGACTCCCCAGGTCTTCCATTCAATCATTGAAAAACACAAGGTTTATCTATGAATGTTCTGACAGAAAAACAAATTTTCTGTGTGCTCGTGCTTGTGTTTTGAAAGAATTAGCACAATGATTGTATTTCATAAAGGCTCAAAGTATGTAAATCACTGAGACAACAATGATTATACATGGACTCAATGTGCATGAGAAAGGGTCGAAGGTGGGGCAACTTTCCTTCTTTTTCAATATCAATATCTTCCAAAATAAGATCCGATAGATTATATGTTGCTTCCCCAGAAAATGTGAAACATTCTCTTTTTAAGAAAATAATGAGTAGCTGGTGGGGTTGTATACAAGAGATGGCATGGGATATTTGCCTATTTCAATGATGGTCACCAAAGAAATGTGAACCAATCAGTAATGTGGCTGCCCGACTCAGAAAGATGTTTGGTGCAGAGTTTTGATATTCTTTTAACTCTGTTCTCACACCCTCTTTCTTTTAAACATATAAGCTCACATCTAACCAATCTCTCATTTCCATTTTACCTCTGCTTACTCCCACACTCAATTCTTTTAGACCCCTCTCCCCTCAATCACTCAAAGGATTTCTTCCGGGGTAGGAAACACTGGTTATCGTGAATCCATGGAAGATCTATTAAGCACTCACATTGAATCCCATGTTCCTAAAAGTACATGCTGGTCAATGATTTTCTTGACATGTAAATCACAAGAAATCATATGTCAGTGTATGTATGCTCATCAAAAATCAGAAATGAAATTTGAGCATTTGAACTTTGAAGATTTCTCAAAACAAGAATATTGAATGAATGAAATGAAGTCAAAAGAATTGTTTTGAGAATCTGATAAAGAATTAATCAGATCAAATCAAATGGTTAGGGTATCAAAGAATTGGATATTTGTTTATATGAACAAATATAAACAATTTATTAATGAAAGCACAAATATGAACAAGATGAATGATGCTCAACAATTTTGAAAGCAAACGGGGGTATTACCATCGAAAAATTGTTTAAATTTGAGACATGGTAATAACAATTTCAAATAAAATACTGAACCGGTGTGTGTGAATACTTGACAGTATATGGACAAGATAATACACAAGTATTGATCTTTGGAAACACACGGTCTGTTAAACATTAAGCTCAAAAATTTGAAAAACATTTAAAATCACACTTCTAAATTCATAAAATCTTTTGAGAATAAGAAGTGGTTTGAACATTTAAGAAACTGTTTTTCATGTTCGAAAGTTGTTCTTCTTTCAAACAATCCGAGATCTAGGACAGAAGATATTTACCTTTAAGCTCCCCCTCAAAACATGATATAATGATATATGTCTTTTGAGCTCCCCCTGGATACTAGCATAATATCCTTCTTTGAACGTTGAAAAACGGGTCCTGATCTGTCATGTGATCAGAAGCCATCACCTTTACTCCCCCTTAAATTAAGCATCTGAAATATGTCAGTTAAAACAGGATAGAGATCAAACACTCCCTTTGAATTGTTAGACCATCAATATCAGAAAAATCTAGCAAAGAAAAAGTATAGGATAGAGATCAGATCAATTCTCTTGGGATGAAGACCATCAATATCCATCGGATGCATGCATATAGGAGTAAGGTCTTTTTGATCGCTGAGGTCCGAGTCCTAAACTGTTATGTTTAGAAGTCAAGCTCCGTTGAAGAACGAGTCCTAAGCTGATGTGCTTAGAAGCCATTGCCTTTTATCTTTGAAGTCCGGGTTTTGAACTGTTGTGTTCAAAAGCCAATATCTTTATTACTCCCCCTTGACTTGTATTGCCTGCAACAAAGAATCAGTTTTCTTCTTTCGTACCCACTGGTATTTGGGTCCAAAAATGTTAGTTGCAGTTCGTGTGGGGGATATGGAGTAAGAACCATGCCAGAAATGATCATTTGTCTTGTGAAAATGATCATGTGTACAACAAATAGAACAATAAAATTGCTTACCGTTAGGTGCTTTGTTCTTCTTTGCTTTGTGCACAGGTACACATGATTTCTTCTCTTTCAACTCATTTTCCTTATCATCTTTGACTGGTTTCTTTTTCCACACCAGTTTCTCTTTCTTGAAACTTGTTCTCCTTGGAAAAGTATCTGAACCATCTAAATAATCATCATAGAAAAGGTTAGTATGACGAATCTGATTAAAGGATTTGACTGAACTTTGTGAAGAGATAAATTTCTGATTTGAACTTGAAATAGAATTTTCAAGTTCTTTGATCTTTGATGCAAAATTATCTCTTTCTTTCACAAGCTGGTCAATCTTTGTTGTGAATTCAGACTTCGTTCTTTGTTCTTTCAGTGCATTGGCAGACAATTCAGACAACTTGGAAGTCAGTTTCTTGATTTCAGATTCAAAGATTAATCTTTCTTCTTCAAACCCTTTTTCTGAATCATTTCGCTGGCCAGATAATTCTTTAAAGAACCCTACATTCTTTTGTTCTATGGCCTTCTTCTCTTTTTCAAACTTCTCTCTTTCTAAAATCAGTACTTTCTCAAAATCGGAGATTTGTTGAGAAAGTTTTATGCATTTAAGATCAACTGACTTCTTCTCTTCAAAACACTTTTTAGAGAAATCTGATAACTTCTTTGAAAAACCTTTCTTTTCGTTCTCAAAATTAGCTTTATCTTCAGTAAGCTTTTGCTTCAAATCAGATATAGTATTTCTAAGCTCAGCATTCTCAGATTCCAATTTCTTAACTTTCTGCTCATTGCTCTCAACAGAGACTGTCTGATGAACTTTAGCTTCCAACTCAGAAATCTTTCCTTTTAGCTCAGACACAACCGTTGGCCCTAACATTGTCCATTCAAGATAGTCCCATATCTCCTTTCCTGTCGACTTGTATAAATCTTTTCCTGTCGACTTGTAGGTATTTATGTGACCATTAATCTCATGACGAATATTATTCAACAAAAAAATTCGAGCCATATTATCAGCACTCTTTCTTTTCTCCCGATCCTCAGTACAATCTTCTGTTGGAGTACGAGATTTCATCTCTCCTTCAGTCAATGACAATCTGATATAGTAACTCAGCTCATGTGTATCTACAAATTTGAAAAAATCAGTTTTCCGCTGCTCGTATCTTCCTCTGAGCAAAATTGGTGAACTCATCTTGTTTCAAAAAGAATTTGACAAAATTATTGTCTGTTGAAATGAATTCAAAAACAAAATACAGACAATCTAAAATTTTCTCTCTCAGAAAACTTTGAATGAGAAACAACTTGATAAAAAATGATCGTTCCCAAACAAATCAGAAGAATTTGACCGAAAGTGAAACTCAGATCAGTACAAAAAAAATAAAAAAAAATAAACTCTTAAAAACGAAACTAATACGAAACTAATACGAAAAACGAGGACTAAAATTGAAAGAAAATACTAAGACTTGACGAAAAACGAGAACTCAAAAAGACAAAAAGACAAAATATAAAATCTAGGGGCTAAAAATGTAAAAACACACAACTTATAAAACTAGAAGGACTAAAAATGACAAAACAAGAAGTTACAACTCAAGGGACCTAAACTGCCAAAACACTAAACAAAGCTAGAGGGACTAAAACTGCTAATATGAGAAACTACTTAACAGAACTAACAAACATAACGGACATAGGACTAAAATGTAACAAATTTAACAGAAAAACTAACGGGAATTAACAAACGACTAACTAACGATACTAACTAACAATATAATAGAAAAGAACTAAAAGAGAAAAGAATATAACGACTATAACTGAAGAAAACTAGACTTAACGGAGAAAAGGACCAAAAATGTTAGACAATCTAACAAAACTAACGGAACTCCGTTAAAATACTATTCATCTTCTCCTCCACAACGACCCAACCTGCAAATCATGTTATGACTTCGAAAGTTTCGATCAAAACTCTTCTTTTGTGATCCCTTAAGCTCCCACACGATCTCAAACTCTCGATATTTGAAACCGAATATTTCCGAAAAACCGAAACTTTTTCGAAAACTCTTTGTAAGCTTCTGTTTCTTCGAAAAAAATGTTTCTTTATGATCCTTGATCAGAATATAATCGATCCCCACAAAAAAATTCGAATCATGCAACCGTTTATGAACCGAAAATCAACGTGAAAAAATAACTCCGGCGAGACTTGATTTTCCGGCTACCATTTTTCTTCCTTTTAAAGCATTAAAACACCTGAAAAACACTAGAAAACAATAAAGGAGGATGATGAAAGAGTTAAAATAACGAAAACATCATCTGAAAATGAATTCCGGCGAAAAACGTTTTTTCGGCGAGTTTTCCGGCGAAACTTCAAACACTCGTATCTCACTCGTTTCTTAACGAAAATCGAATCTGAAACTTGTTCTGGAATCCTTGTGACAATAAGAACAATTTAGGACCAATTAGATCGATCAAAAACACCTTATACGAAGACCCACTTCGTGACTTTGAACGATGAAGTTTTCATGAGAAGCATGTGGTTTGCGTGAATAAGCTGAAACGCAAAGCTGTGGTTTGCGTGTGTCGACCGAAACGCAAAGCTGTGGTTTGCGTGTGTCGACTGAAACGCAAAGCTGTGATGTTTGCGTGTGTAACCGAAACGCAAAACTGTGATGTTTGCGTGTGTAACCTATGGTTTGCGTGTGGTATGCATCTGTGATTTGTGAGATTCAATTCATAAAACCTCTTCACCGACCCATTAAACAAACTTAACCAATTGAAATAAAGCTTCCACAGAATTGAAAAAGATTAATCCATACTGCAACTACAAATTATGGTTTCAAATCACCACCAATTTTCAATTATCACCGACCCATGTTTGAAACCTGTAACAATGTGTGTGAGACGAAAATTTCTATCTCTGACTTGAATTTCAAAAACTGCAGATCACTTGGTGTATTCTTCATGAAATTGATTTACAAGTTTGTTCATCACAGATTCCGTCCGATACTTTCTAAACCTGCAAAAGAATTCTGAAACACAATCTAAAACTCATTAAAAGAATCAATCTGCAAACTCAGCGACTTGTGTTATGCGTGGACTGAAATTAAATTGAAACAAACAAACCAAATGATTTGATCTTTTTGTATTCTTCATCAACTTGTGTGATCTTCAAATGATGAAACAAATCTGAAATTGGCACTTGATGATTCATAACAAGGATCGATTACAACAACAAATTATCAAGAACAGAACCTGTGATCGTGAAACCAAAAAAACCAAGAAAATCACATTTTCATCAAACAACTGATTAAATTGTGTTTGTGTGTGATTACAAGATGATTTCAATTATAAATCGATCACTACAAAATCGATCTTACAATCTGAAACCAACACAATAAATCGAATTCGATCAAAAGTCCTTTTTCCAAAAAATATGCACTGTGTTCTTGAGATCTTGAAAAAATTCAGATTTTGATCAAAAATTTCCAGAAATCAATTCAAAAGGATGATCTAAAATAATCTGAAATGGTTTGGTATGGCTCTGATACCAATTGTTATCCCATATTATCAAGCAATTCTCAATCAAAACAATGAATTAACAATTAAAGTCTAGAGAGAGAGTAGAGAGAGAAAGTAGATCTTGAAAGCTCTTGTCATAAATCTCACGTATCTGATTTTTACAATGAAGTTCTTAAGAAAACTACAAGACTTACAAACCTTTTTATACCACAAGTAAACTAAAATTTAATCACTAAGTAAAACAAATACAACTTTGACTTTTAATAACTTTGACATAGACAATGTTGACTATTACATCTTTGACTTTCTAATTAAATCTTGGATACAATATTTGGACTTAACACTTCCCCTTTGAAAAATGAAACATTTTCTTTTGAAGAAGAAAATGAGTGGCTGGTGGGTTTTTTATCAAGAGTTGGCATGGGCTAGGTGCCTGTTTCAATAATGTTCACCAAAGAATTGTGAAACATTAGTAATGTGGTTGTCCGACTCAGAAAGTAGTTGGTGCAGAGTTTGATATTCTTTTACTCTGATCTCACACCCTCTTTTTTTTATCATTAGGCTCACATCTAACCAAACTCTCTTTTTCATTTTACCTCATCACTTATCCCACACTCATTTCTTTTTGACTCCTCACACTCAATCACTACGGATTAACTTCTTGGGTAGGAAACACTGGTTAACGTGAATTCATAGAAGTTCAATTAAGTCCTAGCACAAAGATCCCGTATTGTCCTATAAAGCATATGTTGCTCAGATGATTTAACTTTATCAGTTAAAGCTCAAATACAAGTAAGATGTTTGTATGCTCAGAAAATAATCATGAAGATTTGAGCATTTGAAACATTGAAGTATTTTCAAACAAGTATATTGAATGAATGAACATGAATGCAAGAGACTTGTTTGAAAATCTGACATTGTATGAAATGATCAGAAATGAAATGATGTAGCAATTAAAGCTTATGATCAAGAATAATTGATATTGTCTATATGAAACAAGATATAGACATTCTTGAAATGGCGTTTCGAAATGAAATGACGCTAAAAAATATTTGAAATACAAGCGGGGTGTATCATCATCGAAAAGTTGGTCAATATGAGACATGGTGATAACTTATTCAACAAAATAATTAAACCGGTGTGTGTGAATATTTGAAAGTATATAGACAAGATCATACAAAAGTATATATCTTTAGAAACATACGGTTTGTTAAGCATTGAAGCACAAAGTTAATCTTGAAAACATTTAAAATCACACTTCCAATTCATGAAATCTGTTTAAGAAGCGGGAAGTGGTCTGAACATTTAAGAACATGTTTTCTATGATTGAAAGTTGTCCTTCTTTCAACCATATATGAGATGAAGATAAAGAAATATACCTTTTGCGTGCAATCTTACATCTCATGAAGTCAAGCTTAAAGTCATAAAGATATGATCTTGTAAGCATCTCTCAAACTGTAAAAGTCTAAAAGTCATAGTCAAATCAACTTTATTCACAAAAATGAAAAGACATAAAGCAGTAAAACAGTTAACAGAACGAGTTCTGATCTGAAATAATCAGAAATCATAATGCTTTTACTCCCCTTGAAATTATGCATCAGAAAATTATCAGAGTAAAAGATATGCATTAACTCCCCTTCAAATGTAGATCGCCATATCTGACGGATGCATAAAATTTCAGACAAATATGTACTCCCCCTTAAATGTTGATCTTCTCAGATATGTATCTAGGAGTACAATTTCATTCAGCTAAGGAGTAAAGTCTTTTGGTCATTGAAGTGTGAGTCCTAAACTGTTGTGTTTAGAAGTCATTGTTCTTTCACTCAATCTTGACTTGACATTCCTGTAACACAGATTCAACCTTTTTCCTTGGTATCCATTTGCATTTGGATCCAACTGTGTTAGCACTTGATTTTGGCACCCATTTAAACTTGGGTCCGCTTTTCCTTTGAAAATCATATGAGAAATTAGAACGATGAGAATATACAAAATATGTGCCAAACCAATCATCAGAATATTTCCGAGAATCATAATCATTTCTATCATATTGGAAAACTTTCTAGTAGACAAAGATAACTGGAATAATTGTTGTCTTGAATATTTTTTTGCAAGAATTTACATGTTTTGTTTTAGAATTAGCAACATCCACAATTATGTCATCTTTACTAGTAGTATTCTTATTACAATCAACACTAGAAAATGATTTATCCTTCTCATCTATCTTCTTCTTAGGTTGCCACTCAGACTTAACTCCATGCGTTTTCCTTCTCACATCTGAAAATTTTGAAACTTCAGAGTTAGACCGATGAGAATCAAATAAATGCTTCTGCTTTGACTTACCAGTGTTGATCTGTTTCTGTGAATGCCCAGATTTCTGCTTTTTACCTTTGGCAACTTTCTTTTTCACAGGAACTGATTTATCAACTTTCGTTGATGGTTCACCTTTATCAAACACACTTGGTAAACCAAAAGAATTAATAACAAAAGATGAATGATCAGGGAGTTTAGAATTAAAATCAAATTGAGCAATACATTCATCTAAAACACCATCAGAGTTTAAGAAATCAAACCCATCATTAAGTAATCTAGACATATCATCAGAATTTGAAGCTTCAGAATTTTTCAACACTGTTAAAAGCACATTTTGTTCTAAATCCATCAAAATTCTTTCTTCTGACAGAGTATTCTCAAGTTCAGAAATTTTACTTTCTAAAACGAGAGGAGGAACGTAAATTTTACCTTCAATAGGCTTTGCCTCCAACTCTTTTGAGGAATAACTCTCAAAATAGTCATCTGAAAACGAGAGGAGGAACGTAAATTTTACCTTCAATAGGCTTTGCCTCCAACTCTTTTGAGGAATAACTCTCAAAATAGTCATCTGAAAGAAATTTTGATTTATTAGAACTATAACTACTATTCAACCTCTCATATCAAAATGGAAGTTGAACTTTAGTTGTGTTCTTTCTTTTCTCATATTCCTTAGCTTCATCTTCTTTAGATAGTTTAGTCCCCAACACTCTTTGTTCTCTTTGTATTTGTTTAGATGAATGGTTTGTTCAGTTTGACCCAATGAATATAATTTTCTTTCCAATGCATTCACTTTTTCAAGTAAAGATCTGTTTTCTTTTGAAAGTGAAGAATGCATTTTAGTAAGAGCTTTTGAATCAACCTCACACAGTCTATACTTTGAATTTGTTTTAGCTAACTCTTTAAGAATGAGAGTATTTTCTTTAGCGCTGTTATCAATATTTTTATGTAAAGTCTCAATTAATACTTTATTCTCAGCAATATTCTCGCTAAGTTTCTGTATTGATTGGTTTTTGTCTTTATTGATACCTCTTTCACACTTAAGATTTGACTCTAGCTTTTGAAGTCTAATCATCATGACATTTATTTGATTTATAAAATCAGATTCAGTCATGTCACATACCTCATTATTCTCTTCTTCAGCTGACTCAACTTCATTCACTATCTTTCCCATTAAGCATAGGTGTGCAATCTATTCCTTCTCTTCTTCTTCATCTTCCTGGTCTGAATGATCAAGCCAGAACTCATCCTCAACCATCAGTACCTTTCTGGCTTCCTGCTGCTTTGCTAAAAGCATCTTGTTCTTATAGTAATTGGAGTTTCTGACTTTTGGCAGTCTGCAGTTTTTAGCAAAATGCCCAAGCTTGCCACAGTTGTAGCATTTAGTTGGTTCTGGCTGTTTCTTCTCTTCAACATGCTTCTTCTCTTCCATTCTCTTTCCTTCAATTTTCTGCTTGTGCTCATAGTTATTAGACCCAGAAGAATACCTTTGACTGTTTGAGCTTGGCTTTTTGTAAAACTTTTTCTGAAAAGCTTTTGTAAGCATCAGCATGACCTTCTTCAAACTTTCACAGTCATCTGAATCAGAGTTATCTTCACTCTCTGCTTCTTCTGATTCAGACAGTATCACTTTCTTCTTCTTCTTAAAACTTACACTCTTCTGTTTCACAACTAGAGCAACTGGATCAACAACGACCTTCTCAACCTTTTTCTTATCACCCAAAATCTCATCTACCTCTTCTTCATTTTGTCTAAGAGTTTCATAGACTTCATGGAGTGGTATGTCGTTCAAGTCCTTCATCTGCTTCATCTGCCTGGTAAATCTCTTTCACTCAGGCTGCAGGATACTAAGGAACTTGACATTAAGCTCAATTTGTGACTTATTCACTTTATTCTTGTTGAGTTCGTTCAACAAAGTCACAAACCGGTCATAAGTAGCCTCCAATGATTCACCCTCCTTAGCCTTGAACTCTTCATAGTTATTGAGGCAATTTGAGATTTTGAGTTGGTTCCCAACTTTTGATCCAATCATCATTTTCTCCAGTTGATCCCACATTTGCTTTCCAGTAGCATTGTAACTGTTAATCTTGACATATATCTCGTTTGTTATGCCTTGAAGAATGAAAGACTTTGCCAATTTATCATCTCTTGATCTATCTTTCTCCTCATCAGTGAATTCATTAAATTTAAGTTCATATTCTATCTGCTCAGTTCCAACAGTACGAGTCGATTTTGGAATTGGCATAACTCCTTCTTCCAAAGATATCTTGATAAGTTCACCCAAAGCATGTCTGTCTATGAAGTCCATGAACCTATCTTTCCACTGCTCATACTCTCCCTTGAAGAGTACTGGTGGCTTTGTGTCAGTTCTGATGGCGAGAGCTTCTCTAGAAGTGATCCTGTTTTGAAAAAGATATGAAATAAGAAACTTGAAAAATGACCGTTAGTCCGAATGAAATCAATCAAATCTCAAAAATATACTGTTATACAAAAAGTCAAGTTTGGTCAACCCACGAAAAATTCTAAGTATGAAAACTCGCAATTCACAGAAATAAACTTCACGCAAACACAGTGATTTGCGCGTTTTGGACTTCGAGCAAACAGTGATTTGCGAGTTTGAGATTCGCGCTAAATGAAGCTTGCGCATTTGAGATTCGCGCTAACTGAGGCTTGCGCGTTCTGAGATTCGCGCTAACTGAAGCTTGCGCGTTTCTAAGATTCGCGCTAACTGAAGCTTGCGAGTTCCTGAGGTTTGCGCGAACTGAAGCTAACGAGCTCCTGAAGTTTGCGCTAATTGAAGCTAGCGAGTTCCTGAGGTTTGCGCGAACTTGAAGCTTGTGTGTTTCTGAGATTCGTGCGAACTGAATCTTGCGAGTTTCAGAGGTTTGCGCTAAACGAAGCTTGCGAGTTTCAGAGGTGTGCGCTAACTGAAGCTAGCGAATTTTGGAGTTTTGCGCTAACTTGAAGCTTGCGAGTTCTTGAAGAACTTGCGAGTTCTACCCCTTTACCTGCGAGTTCTTCACACTTTCGAACAAAAATCAATCTGTGAACCACAAAAACCTATCTAGACTTCAAATTACAACTCAAAACTTTGACAATTCGATCGCCTAATCATCTAGAACAGATTACAACCAAATAATTTCAACAACAAACATTCTATGAAGAAACAATCAATAGAGCAGTGCTCATTGACTCGTGAAAACCAAAAACTCTAAAATCGTTACAAATCCTATCGATTACAGTGCAATTGATTAATCAAATCATACAAACTCGATCTAATACATGTTTCGATCATAACCTGATCAATTGCAAACTGAAAAATGCATTAAAACTCAAAATCAAATCTGTGAACTCGATGAACAGTGCTCGACCAAAATATTTCTGTTTTGATTTCAATTCAGATCTTCTCTGATACCAATTGATTGTCCCTATAAATTCAGTTTCTTATCACATAAACATATATAATCACAAACAAGAGATTAACAAACTTGTTTTGATTTAACAATGCCAAACGATTTACAAGTTTTCTCTCTTGAAGGATATTTCTCTCTCTAAGCTCTCTCTCTCTCTAGAGTTGGCGGCTGATGTTTTCTAATTTGGGTACTCCTCACACACACACAACCCTAGCACACTAAATACCATATATCTATTTAGAGAAAAAAGACAAAAATACCAAAATACAAGGAAATTAACTATGACTATTTATTACAAATGACCTAGACTAATATTGAGAGTTTGACTTTTCAGCTTAGACTTCTTGAATTTTTCGTCTTCAATCTTTATGATCTTGAATCTAATAAATCTGTGCTCTAACACTTATCCCTGTGGTTAGTTGTTCTTGTTATTTGTCTATGTAGTTAGTTTTGTCTTTGTGATTTATTCAAAGAATGAAAAGCAGATCACAATAGGACGAACTATCATAGGGACGAGATTCACTGGTGAGGGTACAACGGGGAAGGGAGTTCACCGGTGGTGGTGTAGGTGGTGGGTTTGTAGGAGAAGAAGGGGAGATGGGGAGGAGTGGCCGACGATGGTAGGTACTTGGTTGGAGAGCGTTCAGATTTCTTTTTGTTTTTTGTTTCTGGTATCACCGATCATGGGAGAAAGATGATGACCGACAAGGAGAGGTTTCCGATGGGGGAGCATCATTTTCCTTCTCTATTTGTTTTCCCTTATACAAAAAACAAAAAATAAAATACATAATATAAGATTTAATTTAATTTTATGTTATTTTAAAAGAAGTTATAGATTTTGATGAAAAGCCATAAATGCCCCTTTGTCTAACGGAGAATATTAATGGAGCTAGTAACCAGGACCATTTTCAAAGTAAAATGAGAAGAACCATAAGGATTCTTCCTAGACTTATTAAACTTATGGTCACCCTTTTAGACTTTTCACTAAACCTCCAAACTGAGGTTTGCTCTTAATTACTTTCTTCGTTCCAAAATAAGTGACCACAATGAAAAATACACGCTGGTAGCGGAAAATTGTATAATCCATAGAGTGGCCATAGTGGGGGCGCAAGTATAATCCGACACTATGATCGTTTTCAAGTAATAAAGTGGTAAAAATACCGAGATCGTATCCACAGGGATTAGACGTCAAAGTTTCGAGTACTAAGTCGAGAGTACACCAATTTCAATGAGAAAAGAAAAAAAAACATTTTGAGCGAGTTTGGTGTTTTTTTAATGTAACAACCGTTGTCTCTATATTCATTTTTGTTAAATTGGAAAGTGGAGGCCTTTTTGTTTAAATAAGAGGAAGTTCAAGGACCTCTTGGGAGACTAAACATTTTAGATCTAAAACCCTAGGCTAGGCCTTCATTCTCAAATTTACATGGCAGGTGGGCGGCGCTTAGAAAGGGCAAAGAGAAGGAGAAATATTTGGTGCAATATTGAAGAAGAAAGGGTTCAAACCTTGAAGTTGTGAGAGGCAAATACTGAGTTCATCTTCAAAAGGTAAAAAATCCAATCTTTATCTAGTTGAGAAATATTTGGTGCAGTATTGAAGAAGAAAGGGTTCAAACCTTGAAGTGTGAGAAATATTAATCTGGGTTTTAATTAATCTGATGCATCGGTCGATTTTATAGTTTGGGAGTAGATGGAATGTGAAAATAAGTTGTATAGACTTATTGATTTTGTTGTGTTTTGGGATTTGATCGGGTTTAGGGTAGGAGTATAGGAGATCGATCGCATAAAACCTGTATTGTCGACCGAGAAAACCCTTGGCGGCACAAATCCCCACCCGGGTTTTGCGTCGACCTCTTTAACCTAGACCCGCCCCCTCTGTAAGCCGGGAATGGCCAAGCCTTGATGAGGCCGAGACCTGGTTGAAGCCGAGACCCGATTGAGGCCGAGACCCGATTGAGGTCGAGACCCGATTGAGGCCGAGACCTGGTTGACGTCGAGACCCAATTGAGGCCGAGAACCGGTTGAAGCCGAGATCCGATTGAGGTTGTGTCTTGTATTGAGTTGGGGTGAGCTAAAACCCGCATGCCACTCAGGTGAGGCTAGGGATGAACCCCACATGCCTTTTTGCCGATCCCCGCATGCTACTCGGGTAAAGCTAGAGCCGAGACCCGCATGTCTTTGGCTGGATTGCATGAAGCCCGGGTGACTCCATAACCGGGTGAGATTGTATGGGCCACCAAAAACCAAGCAGATGTGGACAGATGGAGGGTTGGACCAAATCAGTGGGCCGAAGCCACCTCTACTTGATTAGGAGAGTTTTGTTTAAGTCTTGGACCTAATTAGAATGGGAGGAATACTTGGAATTTATTGAGAATAATTAACACAAAGGTAATTGTCGATTTTATCGAATTTGTAGGGGTCGACCTTCTGGAATTTATGTCTGTAAGCCGAGTACCAAAATTACCAGGTGAGTTCCCTTATTTTAAAACTTTTCTCTTTTAATCTGGAAATGATTTACGTTTAAAGTATATAAAGAGTATTGTTTTCGTTCAATGATTTCAAACAAGGAAATATCGAGTTAATGTTTGAGCTTAATGCATGTAATTACGTTTTGCGCTTAATGAATTGTGAACGGGATTATTTTCTAAAATTTGGGCGCCATGGCTTACCTTAAACCATCGGGGATGGTTGAACCGCGTGTATTGAATTTGTTTCCCTACACGCGGGAATGACATCAACTTGGGGGCCGATTGGGGATCTACTAGGGGCCCCGTAGACGGACGGATCATTATCCGGTGAATGGTTAATGGTTGAAACTGCGGTTACTAAATATTTTATTAACTTGAATATTTATGTGTAGTTGTTGTTGGGAATTCACTTGACCCTCCCGGTCTAACCCTCGCTTTCAAACTTTCTTAAAACCCATTTTCAAGTAAGGATTATGTTGGTGGCTCGTCCAAGGGTAAAGAGAAATGTTGAATGCTAGTGTAGTGGAGATTGATTCCTTAGTGCAGTTTAGTTGCTTTAGATGATTCTCAGTTGTAATAGAGCTACTTCACGTTCAAAGATTAAAGTTTTTTTTCCGTACTCATGAATTGGGACCTATTTTGGGGAATTAAATATTATATTATTATGCTATGGTTTGCTTTGGTTCTGGGTTGTTACAAATTGATATCAGAGCCATAGTTTAAGAGATTTAGGCGACCGGTTGGGCCTAAACTTAAACTGTAGGACATGGGACACAACCGAGAAATAGGATGTCCTAGGGGTTACCGCTATAGGAACGTGTGTTTTGAGAGATGGGAACTAACATATAAGGTAAATTTGGAATTAAATCTGGCCAATGTAATTGTGAATTTACAGGTACATGTACGTGCTCGAATTACCTCTCTATGCGTAGAAGTCAATAGAACGGTGGTTATGCGGGGATAGTTTAGTATTCGCCGCGATCGAAAGGATATTATTGAGGGGTTAGTCAATGAAGGAGTGATGGAAAAGGATAAAGTTCTAGCCTTGCGTTGTGGGCAATAGTTTGATGCGGTGCATGAGGTTGCTTGTGGTGAAATTGATGATAAACCCTAGAAGGAGTATTACTCAAAGCAATAATAGACCGAACAAGGTAGAACCTTATGTGTTCGAAATGGGTGAAGGAATGATTAAAGGGAACTTTCAGTGTCAAGTAAGTCCCTATGATGGTAGTTGGTGGGTCGATCTGTTTGGACAAAAGAAAAAGGTTTGGGTTAGGATTTTGAACGGTTTAAATTCAAGGTTGTGAGAAAGATGGAACCTCATGACATCCCAATCGGGATTGAATTAAATTATCGGGGGAACCGAATGAGGAGAAAATGTGATTGGTTTATCGACCTGTATGGGTCGAAGACTGAAATCGTACGAATTATACATCAGGGCTCAAGGCGAGAACTTGGTGCGGTAATCAGATAGATAGGGTGTGAAACACCAGAAATGTAAGTTGTTGTTAGAATGAGAAAGTGAACGTTAGACAAAAGATTGGATGCCATGATAATTGGATGAGTGTATCAGTTGACCTCGATTAAGTGAATAACTTTCAATTTCAAGTGAATTCATGCTTTGTGTCTGTAAAGGTATCTCGAGAGCTCATTCAAGATTAAAAGTAGATGCATACATATCGAATTTCATATTTTTGAAAACAAATCGACTAGTGCAAATGTGTGTTTAAAGAAGAAAGACAAACCTATTTTTCTATCGCATAATA